>CM056199.1:64820896-65462562 GCA_029692085.1 Gymnothorax javanicus
CTACAAATGATGCGCCTAAAGGTGACCTTGGCCTATTTTTTCAAGGTCACTGGCCTAAAAATATCACCAAAAGCTTTGACATTTTGCTGTTTCTCATCAACTATTTCAGTTACAGGCTCCTTATTTTTACTGGACATGCATCTCATAAAGCCCTACAAATGACGTGCCTAAAGGTGACCTTGGCCTATCTTTCCAAGGTCACTGGGCTAATAATATCACCAAAAAATTTGACATTTTGCTTTATCTCATCAACTATTTCAGTTACAGGCTCCTAATTTTTACTGGACATGCATCTCATAAAGGCCTACAAATGATGTGCCTAAAGGTGACCTTGGCCCATTTTTTCAAGGTCACTGGCCTAAAAATATCACCAAAAACTTCGACATTTTGCTGTATCTCATCAACTATTTCAGTTACAGGCTCCTAATTTTTACTGGACATGCATCTCAAAAAGGCCTACAAATGACATGCCTAAAGGTGACCTTGGCCTATTTTTCCAAGGTTCCTGGCCCAAACATATCACCAAAAATTTCTACATTTTGCTTTATCTCATCAAATATTTCAGTTACAGGCTCCTAACTTTTACTGGACATGATTTCATAAAGTCCTACAAATGACGTGCCTAAAGGTGACTTTGGCCTATTTTTTCAAGGTCACTGGCCTAAAAATATCACCAAAAACTTCAACAATTTGCTTTATCTTATCAACATTTTCAGTTACAGGCTCCTAATTAGCTCCTGCCACCCCAGTGGCACGGGAGCTATGGTATCGGGCTCCATCCATGCGTGCGTCCGTCCATGCGTGCGTCTGTCAACAAAAACTTTGACATTTTGTTTATCATAACGGCGGGAGCTTCTGGGGCCGCCAGTGCCCTATATTTTATCTTGGGAATATTAGCATCATTAAGTGATTGCCTCTTTTACTTAGGGAGATAGGCACAAGTGAAAAATGAAGAGAAGAAGAATGTAATGACCTGGACGCTCATTAATATAAAATGTTCTTGGATATGTTTGTGGAATTAAATGCAAGCTTAAAATCATTTCCCACGATCAGATTAAGCTTGCTTTATAAACAATAACAAACCTAAAAGTTTCTTACTTCGGTCTAAGATAGAGAATCTCAAGTGAACTTCATTCTGAATTTGCATGAATGAGTTTAATGAGGATGCAGCTATTTTCTCAAAAAAAAAAAAAAACAATAAGAATATCTCATGAACAGAGACCTATTTCTCACCAGTTCTGGCAGAGTTTAAAGAGGCATTGATTTAGAGCGTTTTCAGAAGAAATCATGTTTGGTAAGGGACATTGTAGAACATCTGCATATGGAGGTTGTAGTCTCAGCCTCAGCTTGTCAAATCCTGAGTTCATACTTTAAGACCAGATGGATCTCCTAAACCAGCCTCATAACTCTTTTGTTTAATTTGACAGTTTGATGAGAAATGTCAGGTCTAGTCTCAGCATCTTTCTAAATGGTTTTTATCTTTTTAAGAGTCTCATCTTGTCCACTCTCACGACTTTGATTGGCTCAGAGCCACAAAAGAGCACATCATCAAACATTATACTTTGCAGGCACAGAGCACATGCTTTTCCATACAATTTTTTTTTTTTTTTTTTTTTTTGCATTTCCACATTGTGCCCATGTATACAGCCGGATGAATCGTGAAAAATGTCCAGCAGACTACCTTGTTCAACCACTGACCAGTTCAGTACCCAGTGCACGAGTGAAGGTTAACAAAGTAGGAGTAAGACCATCTGCACTCAATCTCTGTTTTCGAGGCATGAGAGCTTCAGTCCAATTGTTTATTTTATCTGACCTCCCATCTGTCTTCAAGTGACACTAGGCTGATTGAAATCTGCCTTCTTTAAGGACATTCCAATAAATTAAATTTTTTTTTGTATTTTTACTCTTTCAGAATGTTTGATATAGAAATTATGCACCTGTGATCCTCCTCTTACACCATGTATGTAACTGGCCTTGCATAGAGCCGATGATCGCCTTGAATTTTCAATGTCCATGTAACCCATCCTCTCACAAAAATGCCTCCTGTCTTTGATTGAGGATCTCCCTGACAGCGGTCTCTAGACTCTGTGCTTGGGTTTTATGTGTGGAATCTTTGCAAAGATATCTCTGTTCCATTTCGGTGGAGTTTGAGGTCTGCCACAGGAAGGAAGGAGCCAATCATGCCTCTCTAATGAGGACCAAGCTGAAGCGAGACATTCCATTTCCTTGTCAGGATTACCCATAATTCCTCAAAAGTCTGTGGCTTGCATGGAAGTGAAGGCAATAAAATAGGGATAAGGCAGCTATGATGTCATGTTATTGAAGGAAATAAAAAGCAGAAAGGAATTCCACCATGTGAATGAGTATCTTGGTGCATTTTGGGTGACAGTATATTGGATTTCAAAAGAAGAGGGCGACGGCAAATGGGCATTATAAATAAAGTAATGGCCTATTCATCCCTATGAAGTTGGCTAAACCTAACCGGTCATTTTTACAAATTTAAACATCTCATCATGAGGACATTACTGGTCCCAAAAGGAAAAAAAATTTCCTATGATGTTAGGACACATGGTCAGTTTAGGGCCAAGATCTGGTCAACCTTGTGCAATGGTCATTTAGGAAAGGGGTCCAGTTCTTATGCACCTTAAGATTTTACACACCTTGCTCCCCTACCCTGCTTTGATCCACCCTCCACCCAACTCTGAAGTCATTAGGGGCAAAAGAGTGAGGGGAGGGGGTGTCAATTATTGTATTAAGGTGTGCTTGACTGGGTGCCATGTCACAACTCACCTACCAACCATCATATTCTGTTTCCCATTGGCTAGCCAAGTTCTCTTATAGCAAAAAGTAGTGCAATGCAAGCCTGTGTACACATTTTTTTCTGTCCTTATCGCTGTTTTACTTTCAACATTTGACTTAATTAGCTGTTCACTTCTTCTTTTTTTTTTTTTTTTTTTTTTGGCCGAATTGAATTTTTTTTTTTTTGCTGCTTGCTCAAACCTAACCCCCCCCAACCCAATGAAAAAAAGACATTGTTTATTGCCCGATTGCAGTTTTTCTGTTTTGAAAACCAATAGCCGAAGAACACTAAGTTCTGAACACAACTAGTGCAAGGACTGACCCATCTGATTTGAATTAGCGGTTTTATGTGTAACAGATGTGAGCAAACCATGTAGAGTCACTCGGGTTCAGGAAGATCACGAAAGGATCCTATATATCATGTTTTTATTGAACTTGTACTGTAAGCCGGCAGCAGCGGTCACCCGTGAGCACGTACAGACATGCCTGCCATGCTCACATCTACAGTTCTGAGTGCTGTTAATGTATTTATTGAATATTACTCATTTTAAAGATCATGCATTTCTCTCAAGCCCAGCAAAATGCTGGCCAAAGACACCTGTGGCATATTAGCAACATTTTTTATTCAAAATGACAAAACTTTGCATTTAATTTGTGAATCTGGGCTACAGTACAACAGTCCTTGAATTGGGTTTCTAAAAAAGGGGAAGCTGATTATGGGGACCGCTGTTACTTGAGTGTAGATCAAATTTTGTGTTCATCAGGAACATGCCTAAAGGCGCACGTTTAATTCGCCAAGTGAGAGCAAAATTGAATTGAATTGTGACACCAAGAGATGACGTCATTCTCACAGAGGGGTCCTTTGCTGTGGTCACAGAAGTCTGTGCAGTCCCAAAATTTCTCAGTACTAGCCTGCTAATACCTCAGCTAAATTTAAGAAGGCAACATATATAGCCAGGGACTGTGGGCAAGATCTAAGCCACCTCTGGGTCAGATTTGGTGCATATTTGTCATGCTTTGCCTGCAACACTCCTCATCACTGGAGTATTGATTACTGCCCTGCTCCAGCTACAGCCCTTCCTTTACCATCACCTATCCCTTATTAAATCAATTATTCAATTACCTGTATATCTATATATCCCTTCTCTCCCCATTTCCCTAAGTGAAGTCTTAGTATCGCCCTTCCTGTGTAGACTCTGTGCTTTACTGAACCTACATATAATTCTAAAGACTGATATTCAGTCTTTTATTCCCCTTGTGTCTAGTTGTTGTTATTAGCTCTGTGTTTTGCCCCTGTGAGGCTCTGCTTCAGATCAAGCAAAGCCAATTCTTTGCATTTGGATCCTCTTGCCTCATCCTGATATCAATGCAACAGTCAAGAGCCATTGAGAATCTTGGATGAGTCCACAACTAACCATGATTGTGGCTAAGGATGATTACTAAATCATTAAAAGGAGAATCTGCTAATTATCTGCATAAGTAAGTCTGATATGGTGACATTCAAGCATGATAGCTACATGGCATTTGACTTCTCTTGATTTTTTTTCCTCTCAATTCTAGGGGCCAAATAAACCGCTACTAATTCACTCCACAGTAGCCACTAGAGTTCTGGGAAAGGTTTGTGAATTTTGAGTACAACTTGGCTTAGCTGATTTTTTTTTTTTTTTTTTTTACTGGTTTCTTAAAACACAAATCCCAGTGAGAAGTTAAACCAAAATTTTGGATTCTATCAGCACTGATTGATTTTATACTGGCAGAGCATTGGGCTTGTAACCACAATCAGTTGATTAACCCTTTCGCAGGCACAGCGACATTTTTGTCGTTTTAACCAACGTGTTTTATAAAGTCTTCTCTCATTGGCCGATTGCGGGAATTCCCTTGTTAGTTACACTCATTACCATTGGCTGTCTCTCAGGTCACCCAGCACTGTATTTTTAGCCGTGAACGAGGCATGGGATTTCCTAAAACGCTAAATGAGACTACTTCCGGGTCAAATTGTGGGACATGTGAACATGGCATCGACGAGTACAAACAGCCGGCATTCTAGCCGTGTTTCTAAACGTAAATACAACGTGGATGAAGTTTTTGCTTTATTGAATGACTCTGACGATGAGTTTGAATATCCAGAGAGCGGGAGTGACTTGGATCCAAACGATTTTAGCGATTCTGGAGAGGATTAAAACATAAAAACATCAGTTATGGGAAACTTATTATGAGATTTGGTGTTATTTTATTGTTATTTTGAATAACAATCATATTTTGGTAAAAACCCAAAATTAATCCATCCGTGGGGGTATGCATCTGGGCCAAAATTTGCCTGCGAAAGGGTTAATTGAGGGAATAGCATTGAGTTTGTTGTATGCCAGCCAGTTAACAAATAGCACTCTGCAGTGAGGAATAGCACTGTGTTTATAGTATGGGTCCATGTACTACTGGCCCACACAAAACACCTTCAGTGGTATTCTAGTACATTCTGGCTTGCTGAGATAATGGTTGAGAAGCTCCCAAGTTTGATCATTCACAGGAGTGGTTCATAAAATTTGCCAGACCACCAGCTTGGGTGTCTGAGTAAAGTCAGAGTCTGTTGAGTCAGACTTAAATGCTCCATCTTGCAAACATACAAAGCAGAAAAAATTATCCTCCTGCCAGTTATTCTGAAACACCTCCCCTTGACTCTGAATTTCAATCCTTGAAGTAGGCTGTGGCAGCCATCTTTAATTATTTAATGTTGAATAGGAGGTGAGAAGCAGTGTTATTGTGCTGATTTACTTAAACATTCAGAGCCAGAGTGCCATGATCTGTCTGTTGAAAAAGCCAAAGCCAACACATGCAACGGTATTTATTCTGGAGAAGGATCACGAGTAAACGGCTTCTTATAACAATCAGTGAGGAAACACAAACACACCCATTTCACCTCAGGAATGAGCCTATCCTGCCATTGCAGTTTGACAAGATTTAAAGAGAGAAGCCAATAACTAAAAGCTAAAAAGCCCAGTTTGCTTTTGGACCTTACAAGTCAGCGACAATTAAAATTTGACTGAAAGATCCCAAAATTGAAATTTTGGTAAACAATCGCTGGTGCTTCTTAGGCAATATTTTTCATTCTAAAAGAAAAATTAGAGCTTAAAGTTTTCTGACGACTTCAGGGACTAAGAGGCACCACCTTGCTGCAATAACGAGCAACATTGTTTGGTCTCTGCTCCAGCTGATCCTATTGCTCTAGATGGAAAACAAAGGCAATGACAAAAACCTAGTGGTTCACCCTCAGAAATGTTGCAGACATCTTATGAAAATGTAGTTCTTCATGCTCAGTCAGTCTGTAATTTTGAGAAACCATTCAATAAAGAGAAAACGCCATTTAAGAGACAAGTCCTGTACATCTGTGCCCCCACCTTTGTGTAATTATACAATTACTTAAGTGGGAATAGGTGTTCACAGCGCTGCTATTCATTGCCACACTATATGGACAAAAGTATTGGGACACTTGGCCATTACACCTACTGGAAATTTTATGACATCCGATTCTAAATTCATAAGCATTAATATGGAGTTCGTCCCCCTGTTGCAGCTATAACAACTTTCACTCTTTGGGGAAGAATTTCCACAGCATTCTGCAGGAATTTTTGCCCATTCATCCAGAAGAGCATTTGTGGGGTCAGGCACTGATGTTGGACAAGAAGGCCTAGCTTGCAATCTCCACCCTTGTTCATCCCAAAGGTGTTTTATGGGGTTGAGGTCAGGGCTCTGTGGGGGCCAGTCATGTTCTTCCACATCAGACTCACCAAACCATATCTTAATGGACCTTACTTTGTGCACAGGGTCACATTCAAACTGGAACAGAAAAGGGCTTTCCCCAAACTGTTCCCACAAAGTTGGAAGCATAGAATTGTCCAAAATGTCTTGGTATGCTGAAGCATTAAGATTTCCCCTCACTGGAACTAAGGTTCCTAGCCCAACCACTGAAAAGCAACCCCATACCATTATGTCACCTCCACCAAACTTATCAGTTGGCACACTGCAGTCAGGAAGGTAAAGTTTTCCTGGCATCTGCTAAACCAAAACTTTTCCATCAGACCGCCAGACCGAGGAGTGTGATTTGTTACTCCACAGAACACATTTCCACTGCTCTAGAGTCTAGTGGTGGCGTGCGCTATACCAGTCCATCTAGCACTTGGCATTTGGGGTTCGTGATGCAATGCTTGCATGTACAGTAATGTGCAGTGATGATTATACACTTAACAAAAAGATAAATCAGAAACCAAATACTTTTCAAGTAATTATTTTATGTAATTTTGGATCATATAGATAGAAATAAGTAAACGGATAACGATATATAATAAAAATAATGTCTTTTGAAAGAAATAGTCAATATTTAGTGTGGCCACCCTTTGCTCTAACTACAGCATTCTTTCAGTTATAGTTTTCACATATATGTATTTTGTTTTTATTTCTTCACTCACAAAACCATTCCATATCGTTTGAAGTTCATTTCAAAGAGATTCTTTCAATGTTACAACAGATTTGCTCAATCGGATTAAGGTCTGGATTTTGAGCCAGCCAAATCATAATTTCTATGTCTCCAGATGCTTCTCTCTTCCACAACTTAGAAGTGTGTTTAGGGTCATTATCTTGTTGAAAATAGAATCTCTGACCAATCAGTCTCGTTCCAAAAGGCACTGTGTGCCTCACAAGGATGCTGTGATACTTCTTTTGATCCATGATTCCGTCAATTTTTATGAGATCACTGACTTATAAAAAACCCAAACCATAATATTACCACCTCCATGTTTTACTGAAAGGGTTCAGAAGTCATTTTTGAAATGTTCTCCAACTCTACGGCGCACATACTGTAAGTCCCGCATTTGGGTGAGAAAATTTTTAATTTTGTTCATTGGTCCAAAGGACTTGTTCCCAGCCAATTGGTGTCCAATCCTCGAATTTCTTGGCAAACCCAAGTCTTTTTTGATGTTGCCAGCTCTTGGCAGTGCTGTCAACCTCCAAGTTTTTTTTTTACTTGTCATACACAGATAATGAACATCAGAGACTTAACTTCTGTTTTACACCTCAATTGCCACCTGTTTTCAGTGAACCGGTCTCTTTGAAATACTTGATGGTGTTTCTTACAGTGCCAAGGCAGCATTTAACATCTTCATAGATGGCCAAAATACAGCTATGAACAATCTCAGAGAGCTCCTTCCATTGTGCCGTTACATTTGACACCGTGACACCGCTCAAAGTTCAAGTGACCTTATATACTGGAACAACTGACCATCAGAAGTAATTTTGCAGAAAATTTTACCTCAAACCAGTTTATGCATCAGTAATCATGGCATGAGCCTTCAAACATGCTTTTAGGCTGTGCAAGAGTCAAAAAAATGACTACGCCTTTCAGTTGTTCTAAAAAATTGATGTTTTCACTGTTTTTGTTTATTGCCCATATTTTTACCTCAATATACTTTTGGGAATGATTTTGTTTTGGTCTTATTGCCTACAATAGTATTTTTCAATACATTTTCACCAAATAATTCCAGAGAAGTAATATATTCGCACACCTTTTACATAGATGGGTGGTGGTGTATAATCATCACTGCACACTACTGCAGCTGCTCGGCCATAGAAACCCATTCCATGAAGCTCCTGGTGCACAGTTTTTGTGCTGATGTTAATGCCAGATGAAATTTGGGACTCTGCCGTTATTGAGTCAACAGGGTGCTTGCGATTTTTCTGCACTATGTACCTCAGCACTTGGTGACCCCGCTCTGTGACTTTGTGGTCTGCCACTTTGTGGCTGAATTGCTGTTGTTCCAAAAGGCTTCTCTGTTTTTCAACAGTACCACTTACAGTTGACCATAGAATATCAAGCAGAGAAGAAATTTCACAAGGTTGCAAAGGTTGCATCCTATGACAGTACCACACTTGAATTCACTGAGCTCCGAATGACCCACTCTCTCACAAGTGTTTGTATACGCAGACTGCATGGCTAGGTGCTTGATTTCATACAACTGCAGTTATGGGCCTGAATGTAACACCAGATTTCAATTATTGAGCAGTGTGTCCATATACTTTTGCTCATATAGTGTACTTGAGGCTGCTCCAGCTACTTTCAACTGTTTGTAATATTTATTTTGCTACTCGGTGCTGGAACCTGCTCATAGCAACTCGCAGCTTTACTACCGACTCCTAAATTTTTCCCCTCAAATGTTTTTTTGGGACTGAGAGTAATCATGTCCAACACTCCTGATTGCAGATAATAAGGAATATGGGACCATTACCAAAATAATTAGGCATGTTGTCAAAATTTCCTTTTTCTTTGGTAGGCTCTGCTCAGAGAAGATTTAGCAATGTGCCGCTCCTCAATTTCCCTCATAACGTGTGTAATACACAGTGATATTCTCCTCTATTATTTTTTTCTTCTTCTGGAGGACTTAGTTACCTGTGTTCTCTGAAATCAGCCTTGTCAACAAAAAGAAAAGAACATAAATTTCATTTTTATTGTTTTGTAATCTGGATTTGTAGAGAGGAAAGAATTGATATGAAAATATACGGTGCATCTTTTGACAAATGGACGAGGGGCAAGCCAAAGTTTCACTGAATAATGCCGGCATGAACTATCAAGCAGTAAAAATTACATTTATGTCTTTTTGGTGAGGACATACAATATTGTACCTGCCATGTTAAGAACATACTGGGTGAAGGTACACATTAAAATAATTTCCTTCAATCACTCAATTTGTTCCCAACAGCAAGCACAATTATTGGTTCATTACTATTATTGTAAAAATGGCCCATTAGTAAATTACAAACTTCACTCCTCCAATCACTGCAGCAAAGCTTGTGTATAGACTAATTGTATAAACACAGAAAAAGTACGAAACCCAGGCTGATAAACAAGAGCTGCTTATGATGTTCAGCTGCACTGAACTTCTACATACCTGCACAAGAGCAAAAGCATGCAATAACACAAAACAAATGCATTTCACAAATGCATCATGCATAAAGCGTCCAGAGACCCTTGCACATAGGCAATTTGGATGTGCAACGTATACATTTTGCATTTCAGGTGTATATCTAACGTGCATTCTTCAATCACAATCCATTTTTTACTGCTGGATATTAACTGAAGCAGTTCAGGTCAGATACCTTGCTCAAGGGCACAATGACAACATGGGAATAAAGCCTAGCTGCTGCCTTGGAATTATTGGATCAGCTCCTTAACCGTTATGCAACACACACATGCATACACGCTCACACACACATACACAGACTAACAGGAGTACACATATATGTAAATGTGCACAGCATACACACAGGCACACACATATGTAGATGCACAATCACATGTAAGCATGCACGCTCACACACACATACACAGACTAACAGGAGTACACACATATGTAAATGTGCACAGCATGCACACAGGCACACACATATGTAGATGCACAATCACATGTAAGCATGCACACTCACACACACATCAGAGCACACACAATATGGTCTATGCCCTATACTGGATCACTGCCAGCAGGGTTTATGTTCTGCTCTGGAAATGTACTACAGCAGACACATCTACACCGGCTAATGCAGGCAAAAACATGCACACCAACACAAGCACATATAGGTGCACATCCTAATATGCAGACAAGCATGCACAGATAAACTCGATACAGTGCCTGACAAAAGTCTTGTCGCATAAGGACATAGTAACTAAAAATAGCATATAACTTTATTTCTAACCAATCAATTTTTACAATAAATGGTCCATTTTAATGTCAAGGGCTTTCACGTTAATAATTTGGTGCAAAATGAAACCGTCAAAAAGTGTTCTGATGTTCACAGCTTGGCTAAGCCCATAACATCTGTTTTTGCTGGGACAAAAGTCTTGTCGTCTCTTCAGATGATGCAACAAATCGCAGATTAGAGTTTAACCTATGACAAATACTGTTATTAACACATTCCCAGATGTGTATAGAAATAACCCCAGCACACCAGACTTTCATATGAGGTGCGACTAGACCTCTGACAACATACCAAAGATTCAACCACAGACCAAAGTGCTGATCATCAAGAGCCTGAAGACTGAGTCTGCTGCTGAGGTGGCAGACATCTTTAATGTATCCAAATGTCAAGTGGAGAGGATGAGAAAAAGATTTGAAGAAACTGGTGATGTTCATGGCAAGCGCAGGTCAGATAGACCCCGGTATGACAACTGTTTGAAAGGACCGTTTGTTGCTTCAACTGTACAAGGCTAGCCCTTCTTCAACTACAGCGAAGCTACATGAGGAAATGTCACCAAAAATCCCGGTATCTACAAGAAGAGTTTGTCAAATTCTCTCTCAAAGTGGTTTTCATAGCCGAATTAGTACACAGAAGTCTGCATTAAACAAAAAACATAAAACCTGCATTGCATTTGCCAAGGCCCACAGCTTGCAGAAAGGATTGATACTGGAGAAGTGGCTGAAAGTTTATTTTTCTGATGAATCATCCATTGAACTGCATCCCAGTTGCCGTACAAGACCAGTTGGAACCCTCATGGACCCAAGATTCTCCCAGAAAACAATCATGTTTGGTGGAGGAAAAATCATGGTTTGTTGTTACATCCAGTATGGGGGTGTGAGAAAGATCTGCAGAGTGGATGGCAACATCAACAGCCTGAAATATCAAGAAGTTCTTGCTGCCCTACTTATACTGCTGCTCCTTCTCATACTTCTACCTCCATGTCACAGTTCCTGAAAGCGAAGAAGGTGAAGGTACTCCAGGATTGGCTAACCCAGTCACCTGACATGAACATTATTGAGCATTTCAGGGGTAAGATGAAGGAGGAGGCTTGGAAGATGAAACCATAGAATCTTGATGAACTCTGGGAGTCCTGCAAGACTGCTTTCTATGCCATTCCAGATGATTTCATCATCAAGTTATTTCAGTCATTGCCAAGACATATGGATGCAGTCCTCCAAGCTCATGGGAGTCATACGCAATATTAATTCTTTTTTCCAAGGCACCATGGCTTTATGTTCTGATATTATAGTGGCATATTTGTGTATTCAAAATAAAGTGTATGTATAATTTCCACATTTTTTTTCAATGCGACAAGACTTTTGTCCAAGCAAAATCTGACCTTTCTGTACTAATTAAACAATAAAACTCAATGAATGACACAAAACTCTATTTTGTTATATTTCGCATAATCTAGAGGGCTTTGCCTTTCATATAAGCCATTTTTGATTCCAATTGATCAACTACAAGTCAGGTTATTATTTGTTGTTCCTACAACTTGGATAAGTGACAAGACTTTTGTCCGGCACTGTATATAGCAGTTTATGCATGCCCATTTTGCATCACTTCCAGCAGAATTAAGTTCAAATTTTACGCAACACTCAAATGGATGCATGCTCAGACGCACTCACATGCTCTCAGATGCACTGACACACAAACATGCATGTCATACAAGCATGCACAAATTGACATAGAGACAGGAATTTGCACATAAACAGGCACACACAAACAATAGAGTTTATGTAGGCCTTAATGTAAACTATGAGACAGTTAGCATGATTTAGTGGGGATAAATAAATGGCAGTCATGGGATCTTTTTTTAGTGTGTGGTGGCTCAGATCTCAAAGCCAACTATCCCTGTCACTCGCCAATGATGAGGTTCTGTATTAATTTAGCTTCAGAGCACAGGGTACATCACCAGCATTCAAAAAAAAAAAGTCAAAGAAGAATACATTATGTTTTTAAGACAATAATACATTACAAGTGAAACTGGGTTTAACAAGAACACAAACTGTTAGCCTATACTTCCAAAAGGAGCTACAGTATGTCTTGCCTGGCTGAAAATAGCATGATTGCTGTATCTCCTGATAGTAGTTGCGATATTTTCAAAATGCTGCGATTACATCTGGGCAAACAGGAATATTTTCAAAATGGAATGCGCAATTTTGATGTAGATTAAATCCAGAATAACAAAGAGATGGAAGTGTGTGGATTTAATATTCAGTCAATATTAATGTGCGTGAGAGCGTGTTTCAGTTTCAAAGCCGAAAAGGACCTAATCTGAATGGAATTTCAGTTCAGCTCCTACACACAAGACCTCGGTATTATTTTTACTTTAAGAACCTGCACAGGATAATATCTACCATCTTTATGACAGCACAGGTCGAAAACCCCTATCTAAAGCAGCATTTAGGACAGGACTGATTAATCTGAGGACAAATGAAGGTGTAATTTAATCAGGATTTTAAAGTTTGAGTTGAACTTGCAGAGAACACTGATCTGTGGGGAAATTGCCTGCAGATTTGTCTTTCTAGAAATGCCATCACGTCATGATAGCATTTCTCACCAGTACCATTTTTTCATTCCAAGCAAACACAGTAAAAGTGTATACACTTTCAGAAATGGAGGAACACAAGAGAGTCATTTTTACTCTTTAAGAACTCTACAATAATGTTCTTCAGATAGAATTTAGGAACTTTTACGAGCAAAAAAGGATTTTCGAGGTTATTTTTGAATTGAGTACCAACCCCATTTTATATTTTAAAAGACAATTTTTGGTTGTGATTAGGAAAAGTTTTTTATTATCATTTTTATTGTCATATTGTCTAGAGTTGCTCCCATGTTGATTTAACCTTGCTGGCGAGAGCAATGGTTATTTTCTTTAGTTCAGTATCTCTATGGGACTATGGCTTTCTCCAAAGGCAGGACAGAGTGAGAGAGAGAGAGACAGAAAGAGAGAGGGGGGGTAAGAACAGGGAGAGGTAAAGAGGGAGAAGGGGAGAGTAAATTGGGGGCAAAGAGAAGGGGGAGACAAGTGAGAGAGTTTTGAAGATAAACAGAACAGAACAAGAGAACAATGAAATGAAGAGAGAGGAAGAAAATGGATGAGAAAGAGAGGAAGAAACAGAGTAGGGGGACATGAGAGAGGTTGCAGACAGAGAAAGGGAATAACAAAGCAATACAAATTGTGTGAGGGAGGTGGGAAAGAAATCAGATGCAAACAGAAGGTGATGAGAGAGAAAGAGAGAAAGAGAGAGGGAGGAGGGGAATTATTCAGATTTCCACCTCAGTCATGATAGACCACAGAGGAGTGTCTGTGCTCATGACAGACAGTGCCCAATGAAAGTTCACTGGAATGGTGGAGCGAAACACGTTAAGGCCCAAACAAAATCCATTATACTGAGGCTCACCATTCAGCCCACAGCTGTTTCAATAGCAAAGAGCTGACAGCAGGCTGTTAAAGAAATCCAGAAATAGGAGAGTTGAAAGGTCCTGGTGCATACTTCATTCAGTTTCCACTTTGTTATTATCCTGTCACCCTGTAAAACCACACGCCTCTTCCCACATCCCTTTAAATCCCATCCCATCTACACAGTCCCACTAGGTCTCATCAGCTCTGGCCTGAGTCTTTTTGGGGTGTGGCCCTCCTCCAGGCCTTAATCTTGATTCCAAAACTCAATAAGTCTCGGATTTTTTTTTCTCATAATGTAACCTCGCTTATCCCCATTTACATGTGGTCTCCTGGGTATTTACCAGGTTGTTCTAAAATGTGCAGTAATAAAATAAAAACTGAAGATTTTTGCTTCCATCTTCAAAAAACACGAACAAAGCTACTTTATTTTATGACTGCTTCATCATATTTCCTGTCAGCAAGACTTCAAAGCTGCTTTTGTCATGAACATCATTTAAATGATCATCTTTGCCCCTCCACATTTTTTTCTGGATAATATGAATTTAAAAAAAGTGAAAATGAATCAAAAATGGATCAAAAAGATTACGAACAGGGCCCAAAATTGGGGTTAACTGTTAAGCTTCCTTTGCCCAGCACTATCAAAAACGACTATGACCGACTAGGCTCAAAAAAGGCATGAAGCAAGTGGAAAACAAGACACAAGGTTCCATCTGCAACCTTCCTCCAGCCCCTCCCAGATATAGGCATGGAGGCGGGACAACGGGAAAGAAGAACACCTGGGCTACACAAGAGGAGAAAAGCACATGATAACAAGGCATGGGGAAACACAATGGAAACGTGGACTCTGACAATGACCCAGCAATTAGACAACGACAAGCTCATGGAGAGTAATGAACGTGATAAGCATAGGAGCACCAAAAAGAAGATTAGAGGAAATCGGAGAAGTGAAACTTTGAACAGAATAGCACAGAACTGAAAATAGAGAACGTGGGAATTCAATCACTCAATGCCCTAACTAATTTAGTAATGATTAGTAAGTGCATATCTAATAAGACACGTTGTTGGTAATGGGGTAAGTAAGTAGTACTAATGAAAGATTAATCAATCACTCAAGCTTAGAGCAGGCCCGAATGTAGAATAGCTGTGAAGGAAGTAAGAAACATCAAACGCCACACCCGAATGCAGAGATGAAGCCAGCGACTAAGAAATAACAAAAACATGAACCGTAACGTGGACTTGGAGAGGTGGAGTCAGGCTGGCAGATCAGGCAGGGAAAAAGCTGAAATAAAAGCAAACACACATACAAGGGCAAGGCAAAAAATGAACATAACATGGCAAAACACAACAAGGTTGGGATGTCTGACATTAATAAACCAGATTAGCCCCTATACCAGGGGTGGCCAACCCTGGTCCTGGAGATTCGCAGTCTCTGCTGGCTTTTAGTGTTATTCAGCACTTGATTGATGAATTAAAGCAGTTCATAACACACTTCACTTATCTCATCTGGTGTCTTAGATTTAAATCGGGTGGAGAAAACCAAACTCAGCTCACCCTCTGGCTCTGCAGGACCAGCATTATCCACCCCTGCTCTATAAAATTTTATCTGTACTTATCTGTACTCTGTACTTCTACTTTGTCTGTATTACAACTACGCTAAATATCCAACCACATTGACAAATCTTGGTTAACATGTAGATTGCTGACACAACCTGCAAGTCTGCTTAATTGGCTCTAGAAGTCTTGTGGGTTGTTCCTGCTAATTGCTTGATTGGCTCATTATTACCGAATTAAACCTGAAACACTAGGTGAGATCAGTTAAGTGTGTAATCAACTACTTTAATCCATCAATCGAGTGCTGAGTTACACCAAAAATCAGCAGACACTGCGGCTCTCCCAGGACCAGGGTTGGCCACCCCTGTTCTATACAGCTCTGGTTTTACCAAGATAGAGCCTGGTTATTGTCTTAGTCAGCAAGAGTATTTTTTCATTTGGAAGCAAGAGGGAAAGCTTGGTTTTTACATGAATGCCTAGACAGCATTTCACCAATTTGTCACCAACTTCTGACCGCAAAAAAGTTCACATGGTGAGTGTAATCCATTTTACATGGCTATAACTAGGCAGCCCATGAGTAATAATGATGTTGCATCTTTGCATTTCCTCGAAACTTCTTAATGGAAACATTTGCTGGCTTTATACTGCACTGCTTTCATAGGTTTTTTCACCTACGAATGCAGAATACATATTAAGACATGAAAAATTACATATGCGTGAATTAATTTACCTCATCTAGATATTACACCATGAAAATGTCTGTAGAAAAATACAGACCTGAAACTATCATATAGCTGCAATAGAGTGATGTGTGTGAGTGTCTGTGAGTGTCAATTTGTTTGGCATGTATGAATGTGTGAGTACGTGCATTTGTGTGCGTGCGTGTGTGTGTGTAACCATGTGTTCAGTATAAAAGTCCAGTAGATTTACACAATAATAAAAGACAGGATCAGAGTTTGGTGAAAACTGGGCGGTTTTCTGCATGCCCTTAAATTAGGAGCCCTCTTCTTTTTTCACTCTATTGACTTTGACTTAAAAAAAATCCCACTAGTCCTCAAAAATGTGACCAAAGGAAGCTGGTGAAACATTGCTTTATATCAAACCATTTATATATTACATCCATGCCCATGGCAGGCCTCTGTTTTTCTCATATATTCCTGCCACTGGGATACTGTGAGTCTTTTTCCTCACCATTTTCTCTTTCATTCAATTTCTGTTTATTCAAGCACCCACCTCAAGATTTTTTATACTGTGTGGATTTTACAATATTTTCTCAAGTCATGTGAACTTACCATTTCTGTTCAGGGGCTGCAAAGAGGTTTTAAATTTATGCAAGATTTGACCTTTAATTGAGTCAAGTAAAGATCTAAGTCATTTTTTGACACAACATGTTTGACATGTGTTGTATGTACAGGTAACATTTAAATGAATGCTTTAAAAGATGAAAATAAATATTTTATTGGTATATTATTCTACATGGCGTGGGCCGCTCTACTTGGGGCCCTCCATGTTCAAAACAACTGATGTTCCTAGATGATGATGAACTGGAGCTGCTGGAGCTGATTGCTGCGCCTAGTTAGTGATGTTTTTGCATCAAGAGCAGCAAATTTCCATTTGGATCGACAAAATCTATGGAAGGTGATCACCATGCAGCAAGTCTGAAACTATCAAGCATTAAAAGCCTATGAAGGACACAGGGAAACAACTTAGAGACCAGAGAAGCTAGAGGACGAGGGTCAATGCTGGTGTGGCTTTTCATAGGTGGAAAGGTCTCATGCTTCAGAGTGAGGCTGAAGTTGCATGCTTGCTGCTGGATAGCTAGGTAACAAATGTAATATTTTCATGACCTCTGTCTTACACAGACGGGATTAGTTTTATTGGGAGACAACATAATATTTACCAGAGCACCTCTGCTATTTTAGTTCAGCCTGAATTAATCATCTAGGTAACTTTCACAGTCTACGCACTCCTATATAAATAGAATTTCCAGTATCTTTCACCTTCTGTGTAATGCTTTGTAAAAATAACCCCAGGCAATAGTTAACCTGTGCAATTTAACTCCTCGAAAATATTGTGTCACTTACTTGTCAGATAGATGAAGATCATGAACAAAGCCCTGAGGCAAAATATTGGTAATGGGTCATTAGTGAGTGACAATTCTCTTATGTGAAATGGTTACTGATGTTAGCAGATAAACCAAGAAGAAAAGGTTTCTCAAATGAGGACAGCAACCATGCTGGTTGTTTGCAAAGAAGTTGTAGCACAAATGACACCAGAGCAAAAAAATCGATCTCTGATTCTGACATCACGTGAGTGAGAGTAACAATGGTGATTAAATGATTTCAACTTTTTTGCCAAAAAAAAAAATGAGTGCATTGTGCCCTCCTGGGCTTGTGGGGGCAACAGTGAGCATGCTTTTTTTTTCATCTGTAGCGGAAGGTGTTGGCAAAGCCCTATTATAGCAAACCACTTGTGTTGACGTTGGCTGCAATTCACCTGGAGGGCGCTTGCAAGATAGTCCAATATGAATTGAAGTGAATGGAGCTAAGCAGTTAAAATAATTATTCACACACGCTTCTCAAAGAAAAAAAAATTGTTTTGGTGAATATAGTATTGATTATAGTTCATATATCGGAATTGAAATGAATAAATACTAATGTCTTTTCATTTTTCTGACGGGGTATGCAATTTTGCTAATATAATGCCGGCATTATGCTAATGTATTACGTTATGACTAATTGCAACCGAACACCCTCCCTAGATGGCACTGGAAGCCTTAAGTTAGATAGCAACATTATCTTAGTCCAATAGATGAGTTCGGCTTTAGACTGGAAGTCCTTACGCATGCGCAGGAGTGCTGATGTGGGGCAAAAGGAAATATGATGGCTATTTGCTGCGTGGTGGGGTGCACAAACCGGTATCGTAAAGATGGGGGCATAAAGTTTTTTCATGTTACCCATGGCAAGAGACAATGACAGGCATGGATTCGAGCTATCAATCAGAAGGACTTTGTCCCGAATGATCACACTAGAGTCTGCAGTACTCATTTTGTCAGCAGCTGGCCCGACTTCATTGACCCAAATGATGTTGACTTCGCTCTGTCTGTGTTTCCCTACAAACGAAAAGAGCTCACACTGACACAAGCTAAAAGGAAAGAGCGATCTGATCAAAGAAATATGGTTCAGGTACTGGTTGATATTAAATTATTTAAGTTGGCCCATAAATTGACCAAGAATTATTTCATCTGTTGTTGTTGTTTCAAGCTGTTGTTATTGTTGAAGTGTCCAGTTTTTGTATCCACATTTTGAAAAGGGACTGGCTTTGTTCGATTCTTTAGGCTATATACGACATTAAGTAGATGTTAAACTCTACGCAAACAAGTATCAAGCCAAAGGGGGAATGCTCCATACAATGTTCACAGTCTCACAGCTTACATTATAGAAGCCCCTCAGAGCTTAGTGTAGGTGTGGTTTTCATTTCGCTGCTTGCAATAATCATTTGGTTTCCTTGTGATTTCGAATTCATTAATTCAAAGTGATTATTCGCATGTAATACGTGCTTCAAATGCCAAGAATTATACAAAGTGATTAAACCTTGCAGACACGTAAAATATGCGCCTCCAGTGACAATCTCTAGGCTTGGAGGCCCGTATTACATGTGAGCAAGAAATGTCAAAAGGAATTCTTGCTTGCTCGCAGGTAATTACGGGGGAATAATACCTGCCTGCTGCGCCTGCCCTAGCAACCCGGTGTGTCATCAGTAACTTGGCAGCCGCCGTTATGATATGCTACTAACACAAATCGCAGCACTTGAAACTAAACTCTAAATTTCCTTGACTGGATGTACACTTGACGTATTTTCATATCCTAATGTTTCTCTGGGTACCCAAACATCAATCGATATTGGCGTAGGTTGAATACAGAATTCTTAATCTTGGCATCTGGACACAAAATGTATGCTGCACACCCTAGAATGTTCCAGAACGAAAATTATTCCTGTTTGTAGTCCGAATCCACACTGTAAGTTGCCTTTTACCACGGGGAAAGCGAAACAACTTTTTAATATATATATTATACAACTTATATATAGTGGTCAATGCCAAAGCAAAAACCACTGCCTTATTGGTCAATCAAGAGCTCTTTGCTCAGCCTCATTTAATTAGGTAGCTTTGATGTGGCTGTTCCTTATAATCAAGAAACTTTACCTCATTTGCTCCAATGGAACTCCACCCATGTACATGGTTGCAGAATCTAAATTGGGATCACAGTGAGTTGACCCCAGATGAGGTTTGTCCATATATTACATGAATTGTATGATGCATATTCAATCTGAAAGAAGGCAGAGCTGTCCACCCACTCTATCCTTTCTTGCTCCTCATCTGTTTTTTTGGGGGGGGGGCTTATTCTCCCTGGATGGCTTCTGGAACCAATCCTTCAGTTGAGCCTAAATAAAATCAAGGCCTTTTGGACATCATCAGACTGCTTGTCAATTGATTGGGGAAGTAGAGAAGGCACAGGAATATGAGATCACGTGTGCAAATTAAGAGGAGAAGACTGGGAGATGAAATACAATGGAAGCAGCATATTTGGAGAGAACTGGGGGAAAAAAACAAGATTGAGCCTCTGGTTTTATCGGGGTGTTTTGTTTCAGAGCTGACCACAGGGTTTACGGGACACATTGCCAAAGATCTTGATGAGAAAAATGTCTGCTCAGATGGGGGTTTGGTCTGACCCAAAGACCAGCAAAGATACAAATTAAAAATATTAATTTAGGATAAATTGTAATCGAAAGTCGGGCAATGTTTTTCTCCTTTACAAATGATCGATGGTAGAATAGAACAAACACATCTGGTAGTTCGCTCTCTCTCCCACTATATGGGGGCAAACTAATGCACGCAACAAGGTCTGTCATCGCCTGGGGAATTTATATGCTTATGGGCAAGCCAGCTGCGCAAACCCAGTTTTGCAGAATGTATGTCTACCACTACAAACACAGCCAAATGGAACAGTGTTCTTATCTTTTGTCATTCCATGGCAGAAATGGTGCAAGTGGAGTGTGATTGCGTAGATGGTTTAGTTTACTCAAAGAACAACTTTTATCAGATCTGAAAAGGGGAGAAGAATGCAAGTTGTTGCCTATTTTACAGAATTTAATTTGTTATCATTAGTTAGCTAAAAAAACTAATATTTACCCTTAATATAATTTTTGCAAGTTAAGAATCAATAATGGATACACTATGTAAAGGCTAAAGGATAAGATCAGTGCAAGAATTACCACCATTTGAGCATGACTTAATTGACAGATTGTACTACTAATCTGCAGAATTTCTGTGGAAAAACTGATTCAGGTTTGGCTTGCATTGAACTCCTAGCTAAGCCACAGCGGATCATCAGAATGACATCCTCAGCTATGTTCATATTCTTTTTTTGCTCTGAGAATCGGGGGCCACTGGCAATCAGTGTAATTGGGACAGATCAGTATGGAGCCAAAAAGTGTAAATCAAGCCCAACTACTTGAGTGTCTGTTCAGAAAGCTGAATCAGCACAGCTGGTCTTTATTGGCCCAAAGGCCGCTCCTGCACGTGGTCACACCTCTGTGCGCCAGCGGTGCTTTCACAGCTCCAGAGACGTCCTGTGTAGTGCATGATAAAAAACAAAATGTCCCCGTGCTTTGGCCTGGGGAAGAAAACCACGGTTGTGTCTTGTTAACACGACTCTGTTGAGTGGAAGACTTAGGAGCCAGAAAAAAGGAATTATTATCCAAACGGATTAAAGATTTTTGAGGTTTCAAGAAATGACTGTTACAACTATGGAAATTGCGGTTTGGAAAGATTTTTGGTGTTTAATAATTTATTAGGCGACCGCAGATTTTTATTTTCCAATGAAATACCATTATGTGGATTTCCATATACAACGTATATGTAATGTTAACTGTGAATTATCCTTTATTGAAATTCCATTCCAATTCTTCAGACTAATACTACAAGTTATGGTGGAATCCAAATATACCCTTCCCTATTTTCATTTTGTAATTTGCACTCCATTGATTTGAACCGGAACAGCCCTTGGGAGGCATTGTTTTTAGTGCTATTTCAGTGGCACTAGTGCCTGCGTAAGTATAGTACAAGCATTCATTTTATTACATCAAAATAAATATGGAGTATATGCATCTGTGTTTCATCCTGCAGATGAAGTGTTTTAAATTTTGTAATTTATTGTCATGATTTTTTAATCAAATAGAAGGAATGAATGCTTCAAACAGGTCTGTGACACGGCACTCATACACCATTAGAGCATACTGTACAACACTGTCTATGGCTGTATTCAGTGTTTATTATGAGAAGTGTTACGGTCTCGCATTTTGTTTCCTGATAAAGATAAATTCACTTGAATCAGGTATTGTAAAAACTGTGTTAAACGTGTTATCATGGCATTGATTATGAATGCGTATTCACACGCTGACTTTGAATGCATTTCTAAGCTGGTGTGTGCATTGGGAGGTGTGTGCGCTGATCAATGATGATTCGTGATAACTTGAATTGAGAAGGAAAGAAAGAGATATGTTTTGGTTCCATGTCGGGAGTCTGAGTTAAAATGCAGGAAACCAATCTAATTACAGCTATCATTTAGCCCTTTTGGGTGCTCACAATGGCCTTGGAGGTTTAGGAGCTATTTAAATTGCTAATGTTTAATGTTTCAGAATGTTTTTGAAGCAGTAATGATTTCACTACTCATAAGCAGAGGTGGTTAAATGATCAGAGACACTATCATAAATACCAGTTTTGTGAACCTTGTGACATGCTGTTTTTGTTGAGACAAGTTCAGTTATGGATTTATTACGTTCTCAGCTGATTTTTAGAGCTTTATTTCTGTGGTTATTTGCAACTAACTTACCAAGCGTCCACCATTCCCTGTCTGTTTTTTTGGTCCTGGCCTATTATATAATAATTTTTGACGCTGTACATTGGCCACCATTAATAATGTTACCATTTTGTACCATTTTTTTGACTGACACACTGACTATTCAGGCCCTTTGGAATTACAGTTTTTCTCAATTGCCTACATACATTTGTAAAAACTGCAGTCAGATTGTCAAAACTCTTCGCTCAGGCAATAAAATAGAAGTCTATATAGACCAAAAAATTTTTCATTGCTTTTACACACAGTGCATTCAGTGACCACATTTCCAAAATCCATAAAGTCATTCATACTCCAGCACTTCTAAAACACCATACAGCAAATTTTTCAAATGCTAACACACTGTTTTCAAAACTGACAAATACACATTCAAAACAAGATGATGGTAAATTTTGGGCTCCTCTACAGAAAACATATTTAAATATATAGAAAAACTTTCGAGAATAATTAGAACACACTGCTGGGCCAAAAAATGTCACACTCTTTAATATTTCATTGGACCGCCTTTAGCTTTGATTTCAGCACACTTTCTCCGTGGCATCATTTCAATAAGCTTATGTAATGTCACAACATTTATTTCTGTCCAGAGGTGCATTCATTTTTTGCCGAGATCTTTTACTGATGATGGGAAAGTTGAACCACAGCAGAAAGTTTTCTCCAGCACATCCCAAAGATTCTCAATAGGGTTAAGGTCTGGACTCTGCAGCGGCCAATCCACGTGTGAAAATGATGTTTCATGTGCCCTGAATCACTCTTTCACAATTTGAGTCAGATGAGTCCTGGCATTATCATCTTGAAATATGCCCATGCCATCAGAGAAGAAAAAGCCCATAAATGGAAAAACCTTGTCATTCAGGATATTCAGGTAAGCTGACCTCTTATTTTTGGGCACATATTGTTGCTGAACTTAGACCTGACCAGCTGAAGTGACCCCAGATCATACCACTGCCCCCACAGGCTTGTACTTGTACTGTCCGCACAAGGCATGATGGGTGCATAATTTCATCCACCTCTCTTCTTACCCTCACTTACCCTTCTCACCCAGGAACGGAGTAAATCTGGACTCAGACTACATAACATTTTTCCATTGCTCCTCAGTCCAATTTTCATGCTCCCTAGCAAACTGAAACCTTTTTTCCCCATTAGCCTCAGTGATAACTGGTTTTCTTAAGGCTACACAGCTGTACATTCCCAATCCCTTAAATTCTCTTCACATTGTGTGTGTGGAGAAGCTCTTACTTTCACTATTAAACATAGCTGTGAGTTCTATTGTTTTTTTTTTTTTTACAATATGATTTCACCAAGTGTTTACGTGATCTCCAGTCATGATGATTAAAGATTTTTTTCCGACCACATTTCTTCCTCAAGGATGACGGTTCACCGCTATCCATCCAAGTTTTAATGATGTGTTGCACAGTTCTTAAACCAATTTTAGTACAACCCCATTTCCCAAAAAAGTTGGGATGTTGAATAAAATGCACATAAAACAGAATGCAATGATTTTCAAATCATTTGAACTTTATATTTATTTGAAAATACTACGAAGACAATATCAGATGTTGAAACTGATACGTTTTATTGTTTTTTTGAAAAATATCGGCTCATTTTGAATTTCATGACAGGAACATGTTTTTCAAAAGTTGGGACGGGACAATAAAAGACTGGAATAGTAGCATGATGCTACAAAAAGACAACTGGCGAAACATCTTACAGCTAATCAGATTATTTAGCAACAGGTCAGTAACATGATTGGGTATAGAAAGTCTGTCATAAGTAAATATAGTGAGGGCTTAACCCCTGTAAGAAAGACTGCATGGGGAAATAGTTCAACAACTTAGCAATTTTAAGTTGAAAACATTATTCTTAAGAATTTTATTCTTAATGAATTTTATCCTCAACGGTACATAATATCATTAAAAGATTCTGAGAATCCAGAAAAATCTCTCTACGCATGGGACAAGGCCAAAATCCAATTCTGAATGGCTATGATTTTCATGTCCTCAGGCGGCACTCCATTAAAAACAGACAGGATTCTGTGTTGGAAATCATTGCGTGGACTCAGGGATACTTCTGTAAACCATCGTCAGTAAACACAGTTTGTCACTGCATCCAAAAATGCAAGTTAAAACTGCCATGTAAAGATTAAACTATATATAAACAAGATCCAGGAACACTGCCTTCTTCTCTGGACCCGAGCTCATTTAAAATGTATTGAGGCGAATTGGAAAACTGCCCTGTGGTTTGACAAATCAAAATGTGAAATTATTTTTGGAAATCATGGATGCCACGTCCTCTGGGATAAAACAGAGGTGGCCATCCAGCTTGTTGTCAGCAAAAAATTCAAAAGCCAGCATCCATGATAGTATGGGGATACATTAGTACACATGACACGGGTAACTTGCACACCAGTGAAGACAACATTAATGGTGAACAATAATTACAGGTTTTGGTGCAGCATTTTCTGCCATTCGGATGCCTTTTTTTAAGAGAAGGCCTTGCTCATTTCAGCAACACCGTGCCAAACACCATACTCTACACCTATTACAATACCATGGCTCTGTAGTAGAAGAGTCTGGGTGGTACAGTGGTCTGCCTGCAGTCCAGACCTGTCACACACTGACAATATTTAGCAGATTATGAAACAAAAAATATGACAAAGGCGGCTGCAAAGTATTGAGCAGCTGAAATCCTACATAAAACAAGAATGGGAACACATTTTGCTTTCAAAAACAGTTAGTGTTGATTGAAGAAGACGTGATACAACACAACGGTAAGTATAACCCCTGCCAACTTTTTTGAAATATGTTGCTGGCATCTAATTCAAAATGAGCGCATATTTTCCAAAAAAACCAATAAAATATCTTAGTTTCAACATCTGATATATTGTCCTTGTACTATGTTCAAAAGTAAAAAGTTCAAATGATTTGAAAATCATTACATTCTGTTTTTACTTACACTACGTCCAAACTTTTTTGGAAATGGGGTTGTAGTTTCAGCAATCTCCTTTGTTTTTGTTTCTTGATGCAGGCCGATAATTTGACCCTTCTGAGTAACATCTTATCCACAACCACAGGATAAGTTTCAGAAATGAGAAGCGACTCACTGGATCAGTTAGGGTTAAAAAACTTATTGCCAGCTGAAACATATCAATCACTGTGGTAATTATCCAATGGAAGGCTCTTATCTATTTGCTTGGTTAAATCCAGGTGTTGACTTTTTTCTGGCCAGGCAATTTATAATTGATAATTATCATTCCACTCACAACTGATTGCAAGTTCAATTTCCAGGGACAATTGCCAGAGACGTATAGAGATATAAAGTAAGGATAAAGCAGTCATACACTGTGCCCCTTCTGAGAAACAGTGAATTTGTGAAAGAACTCTGGTATCAATATGTCTAGGTAAGATGTCTGTTCAATAACCAGACAAGGCATACACACAGCTGTGCATAATGTGAAGTACTGCAAAACTGTGGATTTACTGTATTTTAGAGAGTAATGGAAATAGAAGCCAGGCAAAGTGTAAATAAGTTTGTCTTTGAGGATGAAGTTGGATTCAACCTGGCGAGACATGCAGCAGGGGAAGGAATGTGACTGGACAGAGAGCAACTGAGGATGTCTCAGGCCAGAAAAGAGCTAGCAGCCCTATCCAATGATGGTTTCCTGCTACACAAACCACTGTATTGGCCCATATAACACAGAGAGGCTCATTTCTTTTCTGGATGACTTGCGTAACCGACATTGCCTGCAGAAGAGATAAATCAAGGAGCAAGAAACTCCCCTACCCTCATTGTTGTATGGGATAATGTGGCATTCCACCACTTTGCTGTAGTCACAGACGGGTTTCCTGCACATCCCAGGATGTCAGCACTATTCCTGCCTGCATAATCCCCCCTCCTAAGCCCCATAGAGGAGTTTTTCTCTGCGTGGATCTGGAAGGTTTCTGACCACCATACAGTGTCCTCACTGTATTCCATGAATGCAGAGTGAGGAGACACTTCTCCTGAAGGCTGCAATTTTTCACCACAAAATGGAGGCCTAGGCGTAAATTCTGATTGGCGTAGCTCTTATGTACGTTGAGCAGCTGCTTCAACCTGCTGTAGAGTTACCTGAATGCACTTGACTGTCACATGACTTCACCATCTGATGATTGCTTTACCAATAATATGCAAGTTTATTTAAGTTGGCATCCTAAGAAGTAACTCCTTGTGCCCCTCATTTGTCAACCCTCCTCCTCCTCAGCTCCACCTGTCTATTTTAGCATTCTGTTACCCTGTTCTTTTATGACTAAATTGTCATTCAATAACAGTGTCTCTTCCTTTTGAGGTCGTGGTTGCTGTAGGCTATGTTCTATGGAGGGGGGGTTAGTTGCAGTTCCCTGCCTTCAGTTCCGCGTTTGGACAGGCAGGGATCTCTTAGAACAGCGCCATGTCGCCAAAACCTAATGTATGCACGTATGCCTGTATGTCTTCAATAAGTCTCTCCCTTTTTGACAAATCAGAGATTACTATATGCAAATATATATATATATATAAAAAAAGTAAAGAATGTTGAAGCAAATTGCTGCATTTCTGACTAATTCTTGTTACTTATACATACTTTACTGCAGTCAAAGTGAAAATGTGTTATTCTATAATGTGAAAACTAATTCAAACTTCAAAGATATAAGTTAATCATGTGATGCTCCCAGTAGTGTTTGTGTTTTTTGGTCTGTGTGTTATGAGTGACAATGTATGTGTCCTCAGTGTACCTTGTTGCTATTGTTATGGGCCAACAAACTTATTTTGAAACATACTTGAAGTGTTTTGGTGGTTTGAGAGAGTTTTTGAGGTGGGATGAACAGTTTGGCTAAGATGCTTGTTGGCAATGGAGACCGTATGAAGAGTTTTGAAAAAGTGGCTTCAGTATTGACTGATGCTGATTAGCAATTGAAAAAAAAATCTGTAATATTCTCATCTCACTGTGTACACTTACTGAGCAAAACTTTGCGGATAAGACCTCATTTAAATACATATATGCTTCTAATTAGTATTCATTTTGATAAGAATCACTCCTACTGGTGCTTTTGCAATAACATGACAGATACTGATGAATTAAAGTGATCTTAAGGGTGCTTCTGATATTTTGTCCACATCCTCTATATTTAATAAGCTATCACTGAAAGCCTTTTTAATTGGGGGAGTCCCATCTTTTTCCCCCTTTTCCCCCCACCCTCAAAGCAGCTTGAACTATGTTGTCCACCATCGCTATCTGCTCCCATCAACTAAGAAGGAAGACGTCATGGCATCTGATTTGTCTGACTAATGTGACAACTAGCTGTCACTTCTTTTACATTATTCAGTCGCAATGCCAACCAGCACTGGCCTCTAGAGAGTGGCGAGACTAATAAATTTTGACCCATTATCCCCAATTATTGCCACGCTCATGTGGACCTCCAGCCATACCTGGACATTGTGTGCCTGAGATTCACACACCCGATGACAGGGTACCCAGACGAACGGCTTAGCTGTGAGCCGCTAGGAGGCCCAACTGAGGTTTAATGCCCACATGGAAAAGGTTTGTAAAAATCATATATGGCAATTCATGCAAATTTCTATAATAATCATAGATGTTGATTCATATGTTTTACATAATAAGTCTTTTAGAAAATATTTATGTGATCTTACATAATTATGGCCCCTTTTGTATAGAGGGATTATTTATTTATCAACACGGCGGATGCGCACGCAACTTGACTGCAGAAAGAGCTGCCCCTTTAAACTGTTTGACAGGTTGGCATGGTTATCTTGTAGTTGAGATGTTGGCCAGCTTGCGATGTTGTCAGCGTACTACAACAGTTTATCACCGAGTGATAAAACAAGTTATGCTGCTAAATTAACATTAGTGAATGGGATACGTCTTACACGTTGACTGCCAACTACGAGATAACTTGTAATGGCAGGTCAGGGCCAGCGCTAGACCTGAAAATTCGGAGGCAATTATCCACCCCTTTATTGACAACAATTAGTCCTGGCTAATTCTAGATGGTTTTCCTATATTAACACGTTTTCCAATTCAAGAATAATGTAGAGGCATGGAAGTATGTCAGTCAATCACCTGTGGTGTGGGTGTGTCTGTCTGGAGATGTGGGTGTGTCATCAGTGTGTGGGGTGGAGGTCTATCCACCTGTGCCTATATGTGCATACGTGTCCTTGCAGGTGTTTGTAAGTTTGCACTGAGAGAGGGTATGTCGGGGTGCCGATATTTCTGTTGACCGCAATTGTGTTGTCATCACATTTTAAAGTTGTTTTTCTTATTATTCTGTACAGAAGCAATAGTTTTCGTTTGCTATGATCAATTAAACATTGTTAAATATACTCACGGATTCCTGCTCGTTCGTCAAATGCAGCGTGTCGGACAGATCTCCCTGTTCAAGCCCTCTCATTCAGCGACTTAATTAGCTTCTTTTAGATAAGTCGCGTTACATTGTCAACAGAAAGGCTATAGATCACACGCAACTTCATTGGATTGCGCTTGTAATTTACGGATGACTCAGAAGGACGCGGTGCAAGGAACGTGGGTAAAAAGAAACGTGAATGAATGGGATGCTACAGCCTACGCCTACGGTAGGAGAAATCGGTTCATTCCTTCTGCGAGTTATTGCTTGGACGCAGTTGTAGCAGCCTGGTTATCGCTGCATATGGATATGGCTGCTGATTGAGTCATTGCTGGTGATCAAGTTTACTTTGGAATAAGTGGATCACTCACTTGCGCACATTAAGTGGCGAAGTTGAACGTGGGTATTGCCGCGTTTATTGCTGTTGTTCAGTGTTGCTCAAACGTTACATTGCTCTTAAAGTTTGTGGATGCGTAACACGGAAGTGGATTGTGACATATGGTATGCTCTGAAGTTTTCCTGCGTGCTGACTGGTTGATGTCAAAATGAGCGGGTTACGTGCTGGTTCACTTGCGAATAAGTCAGTTGCTGGTTCAAATGTCAATGATGCTTGTGATGATGAAACTGTAAAAAGGAAAAGGATTCCTACTGAAAAGGGCTTGGCAAATAAAATTGAGACTGTTCAAAAGGAACGCAAAGTCAAAGTGAATAAAATAAAAGCTGTCATTAATGTCTTGAAAGAGCTCATGCAAAACGATGATAATGTTTCACATGTACAAGTTCAGCTGGATACTTTGATTCAATTGCAAAGGGAAACAATTTTATTACATGATTAATTGTTGCCTTTATTACCTCCTGAGGAGCAGTGGAAACAAAATGAGTGGTTTTCAAGTGTCAATAAATATAACAATGGATTTATCAGAGATGTGAATCACTGGCTCTCTGAAACTGGGTTGGACACTGACAAATTGTTCTCACAACATGCAATGGAACGTAACTTAAAAGAACTGCCTCTAAACAAGGGTTCTTCCAATTCTTTATATTTGGGATTGGATGAGCCATATCTCAATAAAATGCACTTGAACATGGAGCAGGATGAAATTGAACCAGGTGACAGCATTTCCAATGTAATCAGCAAAAGGTATGGTTCGAATTCTGGGGCCTCCAGGACTTCAAGTAGCTCCAGCTCCTCTTGTGTTTGAGCAGAAGCTAAAATGGCTGCTCTTCTCACACGTCAAAAACTGCTTAAACAAAAACAGGATCTGGACAAGCAGGAAGGGGAAATAAAAAGGAAGAAGGAACAATTTGACCTCGAAGTGGAAATTGCAGCCACACAGGCTAAAATGGATGTCTTAAGGGCCTCTTCAAGAAGCAGTGTGAGAAGCCGCATGTCCAAAAAACTTGATGAGAAGTTGCATTGTATCGATATGGAGAGGGGGGCCAGTGCTGCTTTCATTGCAAATGCTGATTCGTATGTGCCTCGCAGTCAAGGAAGTCATGACCATCAAAACACAATGAAGTTTGCTTCAGATGACAGAAAAAACACTGTCAATGTTGTATCTCAAGTAGTCCAGCAGAGACCGCCCAGTCGTGGGACAGCTCATAATGTGAATACTGTATCAACATCTTCACGTACAGCCAGTACACATGCTCATGTATCCGTCACAGGTGACAATAACAATTTGTTGTCAATAATGGCAAAGCAAAATGAAACCACTGCTATGCTGGTGCAGCTACAACAGGCATCATCTTTACCAAACCGGGAAATCCAAGTGTTTGATGGAGATCCTTTTCTGTATCATGCATTTATGAGAGTTTTTGAGCACAATATTGAGGAGAGAGCAGCTGATGCAAGCAACTGTCTGCACTACCTCGCACAGTACACCAGGGGGCAACCACAAGAACTAGTTCGAAGCTGTCAACAAATGCCTGCAGATATCGGATATTGCAAGGCAAAGGCTCTACTAGAAGAACATTTTGGAAATCACCAGAAAATTGCATCAGCTTATCTAGACAAAGCATTCTCTTGGCCAGCAGTGAAAGCGGAGGATGTCAAGGCTCTCCAAGCTTATGGTCTATTTTTGAGGGGCTGTTGCAATGCGATGAATGAAATCGAGTATATGTCTGAGCTCAATATGCCTGCAAATATGCTGACAGTCATAAAGAAGTTGCCGTACAAGCTAAGAGACAGATGGAGAGCAGTGGCTTGTGACATACAAGAGGGATGTCATTAAAGAGCTACCTTTTCTGACATTGTGGATTTTATTGAGCGCCAGATTAAAATTATAGCTGATCCTGTGTTTGGCAACATACAGGATACTCCAAGCGCAGTGCGAAGCAAGGCTGGCCGTAAAGACAATTACCAGTATCATACAAGAAATCAAGGAAGTAGTTTTGCTACTACAGTCATTTCAGTGGATGGAATGGACCACGTCGGAGAGGAACAAGGTTCACTGAACAAAATGACCTGCCTATGCTGCGATGGAGAACATGCTCTCAAATTGTGCCCTCTTTTGGAAAAGAAGTCACATGATGACAAGATTGCATTCTTGAAAGATCACGGAATTTGTTTTGGATGTTTGGGCAAAGGGCACGTAAGTAAGGACTGCAGGAGGCGACTGTCATGTTCGGTATGTGGTTCTAGACATCCTACCATTCTTCATATTTACCCAAGGGACAAAGAGGCAGAGACACCAGCAGTGGACAGTGCTGTAGTAACAGTGCAAACTAGTAGTCTCACTGGGGCCGGCGACAAAGACTATAAACTTTCCATAGTCCCAGTCAAGATTAAATCAAAAAAGGGTCAGAAAATTGTGGAGACTTATGCTTTTTTTGGACCAAGGGAGCTCTGGTTCATTCTGCACAACAAGTCTAATGACTAGACTGAATATTCCAGGAAGAGGAAGCAAAATTTTGTTACGCACTATGGGTCAAGAAAAGGTTGTGGGATGTTGCATTGTCTCTGATTTGGAAGTAGCCGGCTTGGACAGTGAATTTTACTGTGAGTTGCCAGATGAAAATGCCTGTCAGTAGGAACAATATTCCCAGACAGCAAGATTTGTACAGATTGCCATACTTGCATGGAGTGCAACTGTCTGAAATTGATGAAGATGTTGAGCTTCTCATTGGCTCGAATGTACCAAGGGCCCTGGAGCCTATTGAAGTCATTCCAAGTGAGGATGGAGGACCATATGCTGTGCGGACCATCCTGGGATGGACTGTTAATGGACCATTGTCTGGAGGAGTGGACTGTTCTAGCATCACTGTTAACCACATCTCTGCGGTGAAATTGGATGATCTCTGGAAGCAGCAGTTTCAAGTAGACTTCCCTGAGTGCGGCAATGGTGAACAGCTGGGTCTGTCAAGAGAAGATTGCCAGTTCATGCAAATGGTTAAATCTACAGTTCAGCTGGTGGACAGTCACTACACTGTTGGCCTACCTCTAAAGAGAGGAGATGTATGCATACCTGATAACCGCCGGCTTGCTGAGCAGCGTGCCTTGGGTTTGAAAAAGAGGTTCCAGAGGGATGTCTCATTTCATGGTGATTATGCCACCTTCATGCACAAGATTATTGCCTGTGGGTATGCTGAGAAAGTGCCAACTGAAGATCTGACATGCAGTCCTGGTAGAACCTGGTACATTCCCCATCATGGTGTATATCATCCTCAGAAAAAGAAGATCAGAGTGGTGTTTGACTGTGCCGCACCATTTCAGGGTGTCTCACTGAACACACAGTTGTTGCAACGACCTGATCTTACCAGTTCATTGATTGGCGTCATCACCAGATTCAGGAAAGAACCCATTGTTTTGATGGCAGACATTGAGGCAATGTTTCATCAGGTGCGTGTGCCAGCTGAAGATTTTAACCTGCTAAGGTTTCTCTGGTGGCCCAGTGGAGATTTCTCTCAACCGCTAGATGAGTACAGGATGCTTGTCCATCTTTTTGGAGCAACTTCATTGCCAAGTTGCGCAAACTTTGCTCTCAGAAAATGTGCCATGGATAACAAAGACTTCTTCAGTCAGCAGGCAGTGGATACCATTATGAACAATTTCTATGTGGATGACTGTCTTGTCTCAGTGCCTGCTGAGTCTCAAGCTGTGGCTCTCTATCATGACCTTCGAGCCATTTGTTCTAGAGGGGGCTTTCAGCTAAAGAAGTGGATAAGCAACAGTCGAAATGTGTTAGCTGCAATTCCTGAAGAGGATAAGGCAGTGGATGTGAAAGTACTGGATTTGGACTATGAAGCACTCCCTGTAGAAAGAGTTCTGGGTGTTCAGTGGTGTGTGCAATAAGATGCATTCAAGTTTAAGATCTCAATTCAAGATCGACCTTTGACACATAGAGGGATCTTGTCTGTGGTCAGTTCAATCTACGACCCACTTGGAGTGTTAGTACCAGTTGTGTTAAAGGCAAAACTCATCTTGCAAGATCTGTGTAGGAGAGGTCTTGGGTGGGATGACATCATACCGGCACCTGTTGCACTGAAGTGGAAAAGGTGGGTACAAAAGCTCCACCTGCTGGAAGATCTCAGGGTCAGTAGATGTTTCAAGCCTGTGAATTTTGGAACTGTAGCTTCTGCCCAGTTGCATCATTTTGCAGATGCCAGTGAGGTGGGTTATGGAGTAGTCACCTACCTGCTGTTGTACAACACTGATGCAAAGCCATGCAGTGCCTTTGTCATGGGAAAAGCTAGGGTGACACCTCTAAAATTACCATTCCCAGATTGGAGCTTACTGCGGCAGTCGTTGCAGCACGTATGGACAGAGTGTGGAGAAAGGAGTTGCAGTCTCCTCTACTTGACTCTGTTTTTTTGACAGACAGCACCTCAGTGCTGAAATATGTCAAAAACAAAACTTCCAGGTTCCGAACATTCGTGGCCAACCGTGTTTCAGAAATTCTTGAAACTACCTATGCAGCTCAGTGGAGATATGTGAGCACCTCATGCAGCCCTGCAGATCTGGCTTCCAGGGGACTTGGTGCCGACTTGTTTCTCAAGGAAGAAGGATGGATCTCCGGCCCACAGTTTCTGATGCTGCCTGAGGAGCAATGGCCTAAAAGTCCAGATGGTTTGACGGAACAATTGGAACAGGACGATCCTGAGGTCAAGTTAAACATCTTGGCTAATGCGGTTTGTGCTGTAGAAGAGGTGGATTTGATGTCTCAGTTGATCAGTTGTACCTCATGCTGGAACCGTCTGAGAAGGACAGACAATGGGTTGGATCTTACGATTTAAGAAAAGACTCTTAGTTCTCTGGAAGAAGAGGAAAGAGGTTAGTGTGATGCTGTCTGACTCAAATTTAGATGATACTGGACAGAAGGACATGCTGAAGAAAGAGCTGCAGTGTGTTAAAGATTCATTTGATGCTTCTCTTACAGTGGAGGAAGTTGAAGAGGCGGAGCTTGAAATAGTTCGGTCCTGCCAAAGGAAGAAATTCCCAGAGGAGCTTTCCAGACTACAAAGGAGTCAAGATGTGAAACGGACAAGCAAAATATACAGATTGAACCCGGTGCTTGACAATGGTATTTTGAGAGTCGGTGGCAGGCTAAGCAGGTCAGCCATGCCTGAAGAGTCCAAGCATCCAATCATACTGACTAAAGATTTACATGTCTCAGATCTAATTCTAAAACGGATACATAAAGAAGTCGGCCATAATGGTAGGACCCATATGTTGGCACGGCTACGCCAGAGGTATTGGATTACTGGGGCCGGTGTGGCTATTAAGAAGATCCTGGCAAAATGTGTGGTGTGCCCGGCGAGTACGGGAGTCCCGGGAGCCAACAGATGGCAGATTTGCCAATCAGCAGGATAACACCTGATGAACCACCATTTACTTCAGTGGGAGTAGATTGCTTTGGTCCATTTGAGGTGAAGCGAGGAAGATGTCGAGTCAAAAGATATGGAGTGATATTCACCTGTTTGGCTTTAAGAGCTGTGCATATTGAGGTAGCAGCATCTTTGGACACGGATTCCTTCCTCAATGCGTTGCATCGTTTCATAGCAAGACGAGGCCAAGTCAAAGAACTCTGCTCAGATAACGGTACAAATTTTGTGGGTGCTGACCGAGAGCTGAAAAGATCCATGCAACAGTGGAATCAGTCTCAAATCCACGAGACACTCCTACAGAGGGGTATTAAGTGGAAGTTTAATCCACCTACTGGATCCCATCACGGAGGAGTATGGGAGAGACTAATTCGTTCAATCAGGAAAGTTCTGAACTCGACATTACAAGTACAGTCTCTGGACGATGAAGGTCTCCAGACAGTGTTGTGTGAGGTGGAAGCCATTCTAAATAGCAGATCAATAACAAGGACATCCAATGATCCTAATGACCTGGAGGCTCTGACCCCCAACCACCTTCTCCTTCTCAAAGGTCAGCCATCTCTTCCACCTGGTCTCTTGCAGAAAGAGGACGTATATGCTGTCTGCAGATGGAAACAAGTGCAGTATATGGCTAATTTGTTCTGGAGAAGATGGGTAAGAGAGTATCTACCGCAGCTTCAGGAACGTCAAAAGTGGAACAGAGTTGAACGCAACTTTCAGCGTGGAGATATCGTTCTTGTTGTGGATGATACTGCTCCACGGAGTTCTTGGATCATGGGAAGAGTTGTTGAAGCTATTCAAGATAAAAGAGGGTTTGTCAGACAAGTGAAGATTAAGACTAAGACAAGCAGTCTGGACAGGCTTGTCACAAAGATTTGTCTCCTTCAGGAGGCTGGGGGGACCTGACTTGTTGACTTAGTTCATGACTTTGGACTTGACTTTAAGAGTGGTGACAAGCTCACCCTATCTAGGCTCAGAAAGTTCTGGAATCTCTGGCCTAGTGACACTTGACGCTTAATGTGCTTGGACATTCGGAACATTGCAGTTGGACTTTATGCATCTTCAAGGATGAATATAGAGACACTAACAAAGACATTGAATTATTCATGTTGTTTATTTGCATGTATTCTACATAGGATTTTTCTGTGTTGTGATTGTTGTTTGTAATTATTCTGTCGTGAATAATTAGGGGCCAGAATGTAGAGGCATGGAAGTATGTCAGTCAATCACCTGTGGTGTGGGTGTGTCTGTCTGGAGATGTGGGTGTGTCATCAGTGTGTGGGGTGGAGGTCTATCCACCTGTGCCTATATGTGCATACGTGTCCTTGCAGGTGTTTGTAAGTTTGCACTGAGAGAGGGTATGTCGGGGTGCCGATATTTCTGTTGACCGCAATTGTGTTGTCATCGCATTTTAAAGTTGTTTTTCTTATCATTCTGTACAGAAGCAATAGTTTTCGTTTGCTATGATCAATTAAACATTGTTAAATATACTCACGGATTCCTGCTCGTTCGTCAAATGCAGCGTGTCGGACAGATCTCCCTGTTCAAGCCCTCTCATTCAGCGACTTAATTAGCTTCTTTTAGATAAGTCGCGTTACAAATAATCAAGTGGCAATTGAAGACACGGCTTCTCTCCCCCATGTGATCTAACAGCAAATAATGGGCTACATTCAGTACAGAAAAATAATTTAATTATAATTTGGTCTATGCACTGGCACTCAGCGACGGTAATTTTTTTTCCAGTGAGAGCAGCATTTCAGAACTCTTCAGCGAATTAAGATAATTCTGGTGACAAGTACGTGGTTTCGTCCGTTTACATTTTCCAATTGTACAGCTGTCTATTTTTTACAGCAAGTTGCGTGATCGTGCTGCAAGAACAGGTGTAGGTACTTGTCGAAATTACCTTAATTCGCAAAAGAGTTCTGAAATAATATAAATATGTATTAAGTCTGGGTCATTGTGAACAAGAAAAATAACTGCATCCTGACCGCAAACTACACCTGCATGGCTGGGTATGTAATTTAGAATAATATAACGTTACAAATTAATCTTAGCTTCCTTTGTACTTGTTGTGCACGTTTGCTCCCCCCATATCACTATCTTTTTGAGCTGCAGTAACGATGAAATTTCCCCGCTGTGGGATCAATAAAAGTTTATCTTATCTTTCCATTGCTATGTAACCTTGTCTTCAGTCACTGTCGTTATTATAGTAAACATTTCACAACTCATTTGCTGCAATTATACAGCCGTGCCTGCGGGCATATCTAGCTTTATCACCATTCAAACCAATGAGTCTAACATATTATATTGCTCAAAATTAATAACAATGTTCTTTTTTCTCTCAGCTTGGGGTCATGCTGTAGGCATGCTGCAGCACTGATGCTCAAAGTCTGCAAAACTTGCGCGTTTAAGACATGGTCGCGGTTCTTCCTACAGTTGACATGCGCAGTAGAGCAGGGTGACTTGTGTAGTGACGTAGACTGAAAATCCCTTTAAATAGCAACATATTAAAAAAGTACGGGAATCAGAGGCGTTGCCAGGGTGCCAAGCTTGAGTGGGCATTTGTCCTCTTTGGGGGGGCAAAAAAAGAACCTCTAAATCGGCGTAAAATACAACATGCACAACATCTTGAAACTTTTTATATATACATATATGTTAGCGGCAGCTGGCGAACTGGCGATAGGGGAGGCTCAAAACCATCCCTTGAAAATAATGATTGGTCATGACCTGTTTTCAATCATTAGTTTAAATTACCATTACAAAAGCTCAGAAAACTCAACATTAACAGGTGTGGTCAGTTTTCATTAATAACGCACGCCTGTCAACTCTCATGTATTCCACGTGAATTTTAGTGGTATATTTACGTCCCCCTGCTGTAGTCAGCAATTATTCAATCAACGCATGTGTAAGAGATTCTTGCACGGAATTGAAGTCCTTGTGCATGGAGGTTTATCATTTTCTCTTGCGTTATGACTCCAGACTTCTCATGCTTTCAGGTGTTGGAAGCAATGCATGTGTTTCATGATCGTTTAGACTGTTAAAATGAAATAAGATTATTGGAAGCAATGAAATTGCATAAAGACGTTTCAAATGATCTTATTTCATTTAAACTATTTAAACGATAATGAAACATGCATTGCTTCCAACCCCTGGGTAAAGAAAAGCGTGAGAAGTCGGGAGTCATGACGCAGGTTAAACTGATAAACCTCCACGCACAAGGACTTCAATTCCATGCGAGAATGATGTATATTTGGCATTTTCCGGGGTGGATTTTGCGATATCCACGAGTTTGGAATCTCTTTTGAGAGTGTAATCAACGAGCCGAGTAAACAGTCCCTCCTCATCCGTATTCCTGTGATTGTGCCGATGCAGAGCAAGCTGACTAACAGTGAAAAACTGAATGACTTCACCCGTGCTTTTAATGTGGTATCTGTTCTTTTCTACTTGGGTATGACCCAGCAGATGGACAATATGCTCATCTGTCTCTGACCGGAGCTGGTGCTCGTGTCACGCAACTATGGCCCTGAGGGGTATACTACAAAGCTGGCTTTGTGATTAAGCCTGACTTCAGCACTTAGTAAAACCAGGAGCCTCTTCAAATCTGGAACATGGACTAAAGTAAAAGGAGCTGCTCCGGGTTTTACTTTAGCTTAAAGTCAGGCTTAGTCACAAAGCCAGCTTCGTAGTATACCCCCTTGGAGTGTGAGATGCTTGTAGCGTGTTTTTACAGTCTTTATCGAGTGCTCTTTTCCCATTTGTGTAGCCACGTTTAGTAAATATGTCCTCACGATCCGAATTAGAACTTAATTTGCGACAAGCGAAGCAAAAGCTGGCATCGCGCAGTACTGAATAGTCAAGCCATGCCATGGTCGAGTTTGATACACTTAGGATAACTGCTTAAAATGGGCTGAGATGGGCGATCCATATTTAAGTCCGGAAGAGTGGACACAGCAGAGTCAGGGGCCTGAATATGGGGAGAACAGACGTTTTGAGCCCCCAGCATGGGTGCAGAGTTGCTGCATCGTGGTGCATCTACCGGTGATTCACAGGCAGTCCCGGACCCCGGCACGGATGCAACACTCTGTTTGATGGTTGCAGGGCTGCTGGTAGAGACAGCACTCGCGGGAGTGGGAGCTGCTTGTTTTTTCATGAGCCGCCTATGCATTTCTATTGGCAAATGTTCGAAGTGCTTATGATACAGGTGTTTGAAATTTTGAAATGTGCTTATGATACAGAATTATTGCTGCAACAACCCCAGTGAGTGACTAGCAACTCCAGCCTAGCTGCTAGCTAGCTGCCTGGGCTCACTTGGTGGCCAACTCAAGTAATAACCACACGAGTCGACACACACAGAAGACAAACTAGTACACAAATTACCTTAATTTCAAACAACAAGACGGACAAAATAAGAGGCGGTGGAAGAAGAAGCAACAAAACAGATATGGGCGAAGTTTTAATTCCCTGAGAGAAGCACAGGTCCTACTTAAGCAGCGTAGACGTGACCTCAGATTGAGTGAAGCCGGCAGTCTAAGAGAATGGGAGGGTCCCTAGTAATTCGAGAGTGCCCATTGGTCAGTTTCACATCAGAATAGACTGGCAAAGGAATCCACCAATCACACATAGTGATAGATAGATGAAGCACACGTAAAACTCTCTCTTAACGGCTGTCTACCTCCGGCTGTGAATCACGTGGGATACGCCTGTTTGCTGTCAAATAGTAGTAAATCAGTTTTTTATCTTGAGTTTTCATTGGGTGGGCAGAGCTTTTCTCAGGGTGGGCACTGCCCACCCCCTGCCCTCCCTTGGTAACACCCCTGATGGGAATATTGTATTAAATCTGTATGTCTAAATGTAGTAAACATATATGGTTCTTATATATTCCATTATGATGTGGACAAGAAATCTATGTAAAAACATATGGACTTGTTATTGGTTTCTTATACATACCATATAGATCAACACCTTTTACATAGAATAAATATATAGGGCTATTATAGGTTTCATGTAGACTTTATGTAGTTTAAAATTGGTTTTAGGTAGAATAAACATTGAAGTTTCATCGGTTTCTTATAAGTTTCATATAGTAGTGCAAATATTTTATATAGAATAAATAAATATGGTTATAATAGGATTCTTATACACATTACTTAGTTATAAATATGTTCTAAACAGAATAAACATCTAGGGGTTTTATAGGTTCCTTATACACATAAAATAGGTGAACATGTATTAAATGGAATAGACATGGTACTTGTAAGTTTCTTGTACATATATAGCTGAACACACTGTATAAATATAATAAACATGGATCACATATTCCATCATATGATGTAATAAAAGCTAAACTTATGAGAATGTTTCTAGAATGACAAAAATTATTACAACTCTGCTAGCAAAGGCATGTTTATTGTGTCAGCACATTTGCTAAAATAAATTGTATTTTATAAACAAACGTACAACATAAACTTCAGTAAACCACCGAATAATCAATTGTCGGCAATCACATATCAGATTACTCATAAACAATTTTATACAGATATCCATAAAGTTTCAAAATAAATACTTTTGGAAATTTACATTCCAAGGCTCTTAACACTGACACATTCTTTTATCAAAATTGAACAGAATTTTATTCAAGCAAACCTGGGTTTAATCGTCAAAAAGCATTAAGGTTTCTCCTGTTTGTTTGTTTTTCTCTTGTTTTTTGTTTTCCCCCTGTCTCTTCCTTCGGAACTCATTCAGTTCTGAGTTGATCACCATCCCGATTTGTGAGTGTGTAGCATGAGGCCATTTTGTCAAGGTGGCTCCTGTAAGTAAAAGAAAAAAAAAAATACTCAGCAGGCCAATCAATGCTTGGATTTTCTCTAAGTGGTCTAACTTAGCCTGAATCATGGTGGTGCACTGATATACATATATTTCTTCCCCTTGAGGAACATGATGACATCCAAATTCCCCAGATGTGAACCCAATAAATCATCCATGGGATGTGCTGGAGCTACAATTTTGATCAGTGGAGGCTCCATCTCACAATTTTCAGAACTTGAAGGATCAGGTGCCAGACTGATTATGCAGTCCAAGCTTCTGTAGGTCTCAGCTGCTTTGATGCCATGCGAAGGACCAAAAGCATATTTGGCAGGTGGTCATAATGTTTAGGGTCATCACTGCATAATAAAATAAAAATCAAGCACTGTTACGACCCTGGTGGTCTTCCAGGGCCTGTGTAGTCTGTTCTGTATTAGGTACCTGTTGGGGTGGAGCTTGGAGGAAATCAACCAAACGTCATCTAGTTGGGCGTCACCATGTTTGCTCGTTCCTAAATCAGACTGTACCCCCAGATTTTGTTTGGATTTCCGTAAAGTAAATGCAGTAACGAAGTCGGATTCATACCCTCTTCCTCGTATGGAAGACTGTATTGATCAGGTAGGGTCTGTAAACTTCATCAGTTAATTCGATTTGTTAAAAGGTTATTGGCAGGTTCCATTATCTGTTAAAGCACGTGATATTGCAGCTTTCATAACTCCATTTGAATTGTATTCCTACACAGTAATGCCATTTGCGCTACGCAATGCTCCATCGACGTTTCAACGTCTCATGAATAAAATTGTTGGAAACTTTTATATTTGTGCTTCTGCTTTTTCTCCCTTGCCTTACTCTCGTTTTATTTTTCAGCTTTATTTCGCCGTTTGAGGACTGATTCACTCTTGCCCAAACTCCTGTGATGTCACTTGACAGCCTTCAGCATGCCTGCGTCTCGTTGTCCAATCACGTTTCCTCATTCGCAATCGGCTGTGGTATTTCATTCATTACTTCCACCTGTGCTTAATTCTGGGTCTCGCTAAACTCTGAGTGAATGCATTCTCTGATAGGATCATTACTAACCCATACTAACCTGCACTTATTTGAGGGTGATTGTATATATTTCGTCACGTAGTATTAACCTTAATTAACTCATTAGCATGTGCAAGCGTTTCTAGCTTTTGTAATTTCTTCCTAAGCTTTCCCTGATTAACTACGTTTAAAGCTATGCTTTCCTTTGCTTCTCTCGTGGTGCTTTTGTACATGTCACGTTTAGATTACCTTAATCTAAACCGTCTAGTTTGATTGTCTCAGCGTCTTGTCTCGAGTCATTATTGTTAACCCGGTTCTCGTGAATTTGTTTATTAATCCCACGTTTCTGTTTTCTTCTGAGATTGCCTTCTGAGTCCCCACCTCCTCCCGTGTGTATATCTGTGGGCAGGAGAGAAGAAATCCTCAGACGGAACTTTATTGGCTTTGCACTACATTGTGAAATCTCAGCTCCTGTGCCTTCGCGAGTATTTCCTTAGTGCGATTTCCGAGCCTTGTGTATTTTGCTGCACCCACGTCTTGTCTCCCTTTTGTCTAAGTCTCCCAGTGTTTCCGTCAGTCTAGTTAGGTCAAGTTTTTGTTTTCTGGTTTAGCCACTCATTGAGTGTGTACTTCTTTTTTCCCCCTGCCTTAGGCAGTGTCCCTTAGTTTCTCCCATTCGTTCAGTGCATGTGCACGGTGTTTTATTTCTGGCTTGTTTGCCTACCTTTCTCCTTTAGTGTTTTGTGTGTTTGCAATTAACACTTTTATTCCTGCATCTGGTGTTCCCCCAACCTCTTCCTAACAAAAGGTCACTGTGACAAAATTCTAGCTAACACGAAAAGGAACATCTTCTTTTACTGGTTGGAACTATTTTGTCTCATGAGATTAATTTCAAGACATTTCAAGGTGAGCTCAACTTTATTATTTTTCATGACCAAAATGGAATATTTGTCATCAGGTTCTTTTTGTTATAAATCAATGTTCCATCAGAATATCCTAAAAGTTTAAATTACATAACTAAAGTGAAGGAACAGCTATATTTTGATGCAAAATATGAGTCAATACATGAAGCTATTGGCTAACAAAATGCTAATTGATTAAAGTCTGATTGGGGCAGGTTGTCACATTTTTCTTGGGGCTGGTAGTTACATAAAACAACCTACCCTATACTCTCTCACCTTCAGTATCCCACATTTATTTATATTATCAACAGATTATTTACTAGTACTATAGAACCAAATCTGGAAAATGTTTTGTTCAGTTTGGATAAAAAATTTGTGATGATCTTTCACTCTTACTCTTATTTCTCATATGGTATATCATTTACATTCATTGAGTTTATTTTTTTTCTTTTTTTTTTCATGTTTTTTTGCAATATGTTTGACAGAGTACTGTGAATATAGCCAGGGCGCATCACATCACTACCTTAGAGACCATGCCAGTGAGTGAAATAACACCACCAGATACCACTGATTTGTCAGCAGAGAGTGAGATGACACCACCAGATACCACTGATTCGTCAGCAGAGAATGAAATGGCAGCATCCGCACCTTGAAGATATTTCCTCACGAGTCTGAGATTTCTCAACTGATATGTGAGGGTTCTAGGGAGTTTCCCTTTATAGCTCAAGACATGCCCAGTGAGATGGTACGAATTTAATATTTAGAGATCATGCATAAAATCAAAGTGACTATTTTAACTGGATGTTTTCTTTCCTAATTGATGTTTATGTTGATTATTATAATCTAAATATCTTTAAATAACAAAACAAGATGACATAACTGGATAAACTAGGCCAGTGAAAATATGAAACGGATATTATGCATGGGATTTCAGTAAAACCTTGAGAATAAATACTGTAGTGCTGATGGATTAAACTTTCTGTTCATTATTAATGCTTTAAGGTGAAATACTGTATTGATTTCTGAATAAGGAATTAACTGTATATTTTGTTGATTAGGGAGAAGGCAGTCGCGCGACCTCAAATAAGATGACAGAAGACCTCAGTCGCCTCATGATACTAGCCTTCCAACTGAAGCATGGAATAACAGGAGTTGCACTGAAAGACCTTTTGAAATTAATTCCATTGCTTGATGGAAGAAATGAATTTTCTAGCAAATATTTCTTTGAGAAACCCTTTACTGATGTTTTAGATGTTTTACAATTTCCTCACTATTGTATGTCTTGCAAACAATATCTTGGTGTCCCAAATACCAAGGACAAAGTTCTGTCCTGTCGAATCTGTGCAGCAAAAGTAACAGTCAAAGAAAGCACTGACAGGGGGTATTTCTTTATACATATACCTATCCAGCCCCTGCTTCACAGTCTTCTTAATCTTGAAGGAATGGGTTCTTCATTGTTCTCAAATTGGCACAATAATGGTTTGATCAGTGATTTTGCAGATGGATGCATGTATTCAACGCAGAGGTCGTGTTAACCGAATATTTTCCGTCATTGACGGATTTTTTTTAACAATGACGGAATATTTTAAAGGCCGTCCGTCATTTTGGCAGAATGTAATTCACACCCCCGTCCAATTGGTGGTGGGTGTCATACTGTCTCAAGCATTGTCTTTGATCTGTATGACAGAGATGCCAAGTCTCACGCATTCGGTGTAGGTCTCACGCATTTTTTAGGCTTATTCACCGTAGTCCGCAATTATTCAATGAACGCTTATTAATGAGATTCTCGCGCGGAATTAAAATCCTTGCGCATTGAAGTTTCAGTTTCACTTGCGTGAAGGTGAACCTCACTATGGAAAGTGATTATGACTCCGGACTTCTCGTGCTTCTCTTTACTCAGGGATTGGAAACAATGCATGTGTTTCATGATCGTTCAAATTTTTTTAAATGAAATAAGACCATTTGAAATGTCTGTATGCAATTCCATTGCTTTCAATCCTTTAGTAAAGACAAGCGTGAGAATTCCCGAGTCATAATCGGTTTCCCTGTCACTAGTGGGGAAATCCACCGTAATGCATGTGAAACTGATTAACTTAATGCGCAATGACTTGAATTCCATAAGTGAATTTCTTCAGTTCGCGTTGATTGAATAATTGCTGACTACGGCACCGGAACGTGAATGCCACTAAGAGGCGAGAGACTCAAGCCGAATGCGTCAGACTTGGCATCTCTGGTATGATCCTGTGTTCCTCATATTTTTGTAATATGATTATTTACTCTTCATTTGTAATATATGCTGCTTTGCTGCCGGTAGATGATTGGTCATATGCTACAAACGGCTGGTTGGTTGGTATTGGGTTGATTCAGTTTCCAAGCTGACTGGAGGCAGAACAGGGGTCTGGTGGTCTAAGATACTCGGTGGCGTATGCCCTTTCTTCACAGGGTCATCCATCTTGTTCCCTCACACCCCATTATGATTAGTTCTCTAAATCATCTGCTCCATGTACGAAGGGTTTGGACTCCTGATGTTTACAAAGCCTGGGTCTGCTCAGCCTTTCAGTTTGAGGTCTTGGCAGTGGAAGGGTGTGTCTGTCTTTAAAAAGCAAATCCTAAAACATATTCACTCAACGCGAAGTCCTCAGGGCCACACTCACAGAGAGAAGATATAAAAATAGCTTTAAAAGGTAAAAACCTTTATCCCTGTGCTGGTGCCCTACTGGCAGATAAAATTCAACCCCATCTAGACCATTTTGTTTTACTTTATTACAATAATGTAGTATCCTAATAGAACTCTTTTATATTACTGGGTCCTTTTTGGTGCAGGTGATTGCTCTCACTTTCTCAGGATTTGGCTGTGAAACCAGTCGGTTATTACAATACCAATGACAGATAATAATTGATTATGACGGAATTTTTATGTCCCTATCCGTCTCAATGACGGACAATCAGAAAGTGTAACGCGACCTCTGATACAACATTTCAGGCAACCCATTCTGAAGACCATATATTAACATTAACATTTAGTTGTGATGGGGTACCAGTTTTTATTTCATCCAAATTCAGTATTTGGCCCATTCTCTGCTCTGTCAATGAAATACCACCACATATGAGAGATAAACATGTTCTGCTTTGTGGCTTATGGTTTAGCTCTTGCAAACCAGACATGCAAAATTTCTTGACACCTTTTGTTAGAGAATGCATAGGACTTTCTGAGCATGGTTTTCAGTGACAGGACCAGAAGAACGAATCGATTAAGTCTGTAAAAGTCTATGCATTGTGTGGTGTACTCTGTTGCAAAACCAATGTTGCAGAATTTTAAACAGTTCAATGGTGAATATGGGTGTAGTTTTTGCCTTCTTCCAGGAGAACATTTGAGGAAAGGCAATGGAATGACATGTATATCCATGCACTGATGATGTGCCAGAAAAAAGAGAGCACCAAACAACTGTTGAACTGGGTAAGGTTGCTCCGCAGAAGGATGAAATCATCTTAGGTGTAAAAGGCCATTCTATTCTAGCCAGTTTGCCCTCCTTTGATTTGATCAATGGAATGATTCTGGATTACATGCACTGTGTGCTTTTAGGTGTTAGCAGACAAGTAGCCAAACTCTGGTTTGACTCCAAAAACCATGGAAATGCATGGTACATAGGAAAGGAAACAGAAAGAATTGATTATAAACTTGTATCCATTTTACCTAAAAATGCTTTCTCGAGACTTCCTCCTTCAATTACACTTACAAAGTTTTGGAAAGCCCATGAGTGTCAAGCCTGACTTTTGTATTATAGCTTACCGGTATTACAAGACATCTTACCAAAGAAGTATTTGACTCATTGGGCTTTGCTTGTTGAGGGAATTAGCATTTTGCTCGGTGACAGTATCACAGATGAACAGGTAAAACATGCACATGATGCACTTGCATATTTTGTTGGAGGCTTTGAATGTCTTTATGGGAAACAAAACATGAGCTTTAATGTTCACTTGCTACTCCACATCAGCGACAGTGTAATGAACTGGGGTCCTCAATGGGCCCACTCAGCTTTTCTTTTTGAGAATTACAAAGACCATCTGTTTGCTCAGGTGAAGGGTAGCAAGGCTGTACCTTTGCAGATGTGCCAAAGGATTCTGTTGGAACGTGCCCTGCCCTACTTGGCCAAGCCACTTATGTCAAATGCATCATCTGACGCTCAAGCTTTTTTTTCAGAGATGACATCAGGTAAACACCATGTTCAAAAATGTGAACATTTTAAAGATATCACTGCACTTGGGGCACCAAAAGTGAGAGTAATTTCTGTTCGCGATATGAATTCTCTTCAGTGTTTGAGAGATGTCTCCCCAAATTCCATAGTCAAATATTACAGTAGAATAGTTGTTAATGGTGGGATAATACACAGTAAACCATACAGGAAAACAACAAAAAGAAACAATTCTGTGGTTATCCTGAAGGATGGGTCTATATTCAGAATTTGCCCCTTTATTTGTCTTGGAGAAATTCAGTCAGATTCCTTATTTGCTGTTGGCCATATAGGGAAAAGTGTTGTGCAGAAATTAGCAAAAGGGGAGTTGGTAAAAACACAGCTGAAATACATAAAAAATGTTCATTTTCCTCCGGGGTTCCGAAGAGCTGTGGATTGTGAAAATATTCTCAGGCTTTGCCTTCTCAATACTTGTGCAAAATCAGGTAACTTGGCCTGTGAAGTAATTAAAACATATGGCTGCAAATGAATTGATACTTCACATTTCATCACCTAGTTAAAATAATTGCCTAAGTCACAATGGCATGTTTGTAAATTGGCCAAAGTAATCCCATCCTGTTATGTTACATAATTGACTGACAGCATTGTTTTTATGCCAATAGTGATCTATTGTCATAACCTTTTTTTGGTGAAATGATGAATAAATATATTATTCTATATTTGGCTCAGATTATTCAGTTTTTTTGAAAAATATAATTTAGGCCATTATTTTAAGATGGTGATGATTTGATACAGCGCCCAATAGATGATCTGGTATTTGTATGTAGAGTTCTGCCTACATGTAAGCATTGTGTCAAAAAATGTATTTCAATATTTGAGTGCATGCTGCTGCATCTAAAATTTAAACAGGCTTAAGCATACTGTAACATAGTACATAATAACCTGTTATAGTATATATGTATATCTACGTGAGGAAGTATTACATGATACAAGTGATACAATTTCTTCTGTTTTGAAAATTAAAATGCAGTGAGATTGTTTGACTGATATCTAATTGTAAATGTACTGCAAACAATGAAATGCAATAAAAGTCATGCAGACAATGCATCTTGAAGTGCAGTTATTATAATAGGCTATGTTTTCATGACTGCCCATCAGCTGTAAATTCTTAATCCCAGTCTCAGATGAAAAGCAAATGGCAGTTGGCTAGTGACACTAAGTTGTTATAGTTGCTTATTCTACACTATTAACATTCAAAATTCCTTATAAAATGTAAATGAAATTTTATATGTTTGACATATACAATTATAGTCACAATATACAACTCAACTGTGAAATGGCTTATATGGCAAAAAAGCTTAGTAAATTTATGTGAACATTTTATATGCCAGTTTTATAACACATTTGTATTTCATATTTTTTGTGCAATGCATATATGTTGCTTGTATGTTCCTTAGAAACCTTTTTCATGTGGGTGGCCCAACACAAAATTAAATGACCAGTAATATATTCTGTCACACATGATTTTCCCAGCAAAATGGACTCAATCCTGGAAATGGTCTTCCAGCATTGTGGTATTTTAGAATTCTGAAGTTAAAGTACTGGCAGTAGCTGGGGGTCAAGTATGGCTGGATTTTGGAAGGTTTTCAGCGATAAATCCCCCAGTACATGAACTTCACTGAGTGGCAAGCCAAGCTGTGAAAACCAAGCTTTCACCACTGATTAATAATGTGAAAATAAAAAAAGTATTTTCCACCAGTTGAATGAGAGACATTTTGTCATCTTCCACTCTTCATACTGCAATAGATCTTGAGTGGTGGTTACCCTGGGAAATTGTTCAGATTTTTTGGTCTTTGCAATTTTGCCTGTTGGTTTGGTGAATGCTCCATCTTCTGTTGTCTGGCAAATCATTCTTTGATTCTTGGACGTTATCATAGGAGCTGATTCGCTGTACTGTTATGTGGTGCTCGTATCTCAAAAATAAGTGGTTTTGGTTCAATGGAATGAGATGTATTGCTGCAGCTTTTGATGAAGTGGTTTAATCCAGCCATTTTATCACTCAATTAATAAAAATGTTAACTTGTATTGGTACATATAAGATTTGTGCAGGCGTGTGTGTGTGTGTGTGTATGTCGACATACTAACTCATCAGGTTCACTCATTAAGGTACAGAATAGAATTGTACCATTTAAATCAAACAAACTGCTCACTGCTCAACCACTTAAATTGTTTCTTGGAACTTTGTACTACAAAAAGCAAACCTCATTAAGTGCAATGCATTATCCGACTCTATGCTTCTCAATGAACAGAAGTATTTTTCTCACTTTTCCCAAGTTCAGAGTTTATTCTGTACCTTTTATAGTCAGGTGTTTTGTTTTTTGTGTGTGTGTATTTAGTAATAATGAGCACCTCACAAACACCTTGAACACAAGCATTGCATTTTGATTATTCCTCATGAAAGCATTTATAAATACAGACACTCATACACGTTATACAAGGAAGGTTCAGAGCCCAGTTTCTGCCATTTAGCTTGATGCAAACAGAAACTGACCAAAGGCTCTTGTAGTGCAACTTGTGCTGTAAATTATATGGGCACTGCATATTGTATGCATTAGGCATAGTAACATGTGCTCTCTAGATAACCGACTGGTTTCACAGCCAAATCCTGAGACAGTGAGAGCAATCACCTGCACCCAAAAGGACCCAGTAATATAATAGAGTTCTATTAGGATACTACATTATTGTAATAAAGTAAAACAAAATGGTCTAGATGGGGTTGAATTTTATCTGCCGGTAGGGCACCAGCACAGGCATAAAGGTTTTTACCGTTTAAAGCTATTTTTATATCTTCTCTCTGTGGGTGTGGCCCTGAGGACTTCGCGTTGAGTGAATATGTTTTAGGATTTGCTTTTTAAAGACAGACACACCCTTCCACTGCCAAGACCTCAAACTGAAAGGCTGAGCAGACCCAGGCTTTGTAAACATCAGGAGTCCAAACCCTTCGTACATGGAGCAGATGATTTAGAGAACTAATCATAATGGGGTGTGAGGGAACAAGATGGATGACCCCGTGAAGAATAGGGAATCCGCCACCGAGTATCTTAGACCACCAGACCCCTGTTCTGCCTCCAGTCAGCTCGGAAACTGAATCAACCCAATACCAACCAACCACCATTAAGTTACTCTCCCCATTCTGCCAGCCCCCCGCTCCAACACACCAACTCATTACTCCCCCTGTCATCCTTACACTGGAGAACCTGCAAAGAATTAAAAGATTAACTCTTATACCTGCTTTTTTATTTTCCATTTCTTTCTTTCTATTATGCGAATAGGAGACACAAATGCATTGGGATTTGCAAACAAGGAACCTATCAAGGAAGGACAAAAGGTAAGACACACCTTAGCCCTTTAATGTATGAGAGCACAAAAATACTCTTCAAATGGTGAAAGTATTACTCTTCAAATGGTGAAGGGCTATTCAAAATATTAGGCCTATTGGAGGAGAGTATTTACTTATAGAAGGTAAAGGGGGTGGGCAGGGGGGTTAAGAAGGCAAGATACCCTGAGGCTGTCAAGTTCACCCACAGGTTTGAGCCAGTCTCTCAGAGTCAGATTAACATTGGGTTTGGCTGCGATCTGGACCTACCTGCTGGATCTTTCAATTACATGTATGGGTTCCAAGCCTCTCAACTCCAAAGAGAGACTGCTGGCAATGCTGGAGACAGGAGTGACTGTGGTTTTAAGCTGCATAAGAACACCCTTAAATAACTTTACTGAGCTACTGAAATTTCAATATTCTTTTGAGAAACATAGGTTGTATAAGGAAAGTGCTTATATGTTTATATACACAAGGCATATACACTGTATCTGGTTCCAAAGAAATGTTGGCAGAGCAGTGTATGGTCTCGCGGTTAGCACGCAAGGTTCTTGATGTGAGTGTGATGTGATCAAACCCAGGTGGTACTTCTCTGTCATGGCCCACATGAAGCGCCATTGCACGCACATTCATTCCAGTTATGTGGGCATCAGTGGGAAAATGACTCTGCAAACATTTAGATTAGCAAACACCCTCTGAAAGAGCTGCTGGGTTTCACATTTGTAGATTTAAACTGTTTCAATCCATATGTACTGAGACTACAGAAGTCATACCTGGTTTGTAGTGACTGTGCTTACATTCAAAATTCATCCTTGATGAGCACAGAACTTTCCTCCCCTCTTTTTTTTTTGCTCCTAAGTCCAGGTGAATATGGGTAGGGACATTGCACATCCAATTGCAGTTGATATAGCTCAGATAAACAGAATCTTTGGGAATAATACCATTTGCCCACAAGAGAGAATATATAAGTAGGCCACAGACATGGTAACAAAAAGAGAGTGGAAAGGGCAACATCTAAGATGAATGAGGTGTAGGATGAGATAGTGTTTCTTATGGGGACTTTTTCAAGTTGGGCCCTTTTTCTGCTATTACTCTCCAGGTCTGAAGACAGTGAGATTGCTCAAAAGGATGTGGATCGTGTTTGTTCAGTCTACTCATAAACTAGCTGAAATGAAAAGGAGTTCATTTGGAGATCAGGTTATCTGATAAGAGTGATCACCATCTACCTCCTAAGTATCTGGCTGGAGCCTATATGAGTGGATGAGAACCAGAGTCTACTTACCCACAAATCGAAAGTTCTGAGAAAAACGGGTTTAAAGTTTCTGCTTTTTGTAAATTCAGATGTCTGCCAGATTGTTGATATTTCTGGTTGAAAGAACTTGTAACTGATGTTAAATATCTCTGATTTAAGCGTAGTCAGAGGACGCTACATGCACTTAATTCATTTTTCACCGAATGTTCGATAGTAGCCTCTGGCTCTTACCCACTCATATATACAGTACACTCTAGTAATAAAGGAGGGACGTTTTTGTTCTTTAACCCTCATGGGTGTTATGAGTGTGTTGGCAAATGTTCCTACATATCTCAAGTCTCCAGAGACTGCTGCTTATATAACAAAGATTAAGTTACACATTAAAATAATTCAGTCAGGACACTCCTGTCAGATTTAGCCTTTCATTACAGCAGACACTAAAGGAGCGAGACGCAGCTCGAAAAAAGAAAACCAAAACAAAACCCATAACCCGATCGCAGTTGGGAATAAACCCCCACTAGGACACCCTAGTGAAAGAAACCACCCTCCGAAAACCCCGCTGGGTCGCAGCCCAGTAGAACCAGAGGACCTTTAACTGGAATCGAAAAGAAACCAGAGGAGGTAATTCAGAATATTCTAAGAAGAATGAACAGGAGAATACCTGAGGTAACTAAGCGGACACAGAATCATACAGATTTTTCTTTTAGAAGATTCTGTAAATACCATCCGCACCGCGCTATACCATACTGGCTCTGTGTAAGGCTTGATAGATACAGAAGCACTGACTGCACGAAAGTCTGACCTTAAATAGAGGCACATCCCGGAACAGCTGCCGTGGATGAATGCAATCATGATTATAATAGGCCCCAAGTGGCAGCACCTGGCCACTACGCCCAGAACCATGACAGCACCCCCCCTCTAAGGGGCGACTCCAGACGACCCTCCAGCAGCTTGCCTGCAAAAGTCCTGAATGAGATCTGGGTCCAGGATATTCTTAGACGGGACCCAACAGCACTCCTCAGGACCATAACCTTCCCAGTCGACAAGATACGGCACCCCACGACCCACTCGCCTACTGGCCAAAATTCGCCAAATCATGTATGCCGGTTCACCATCAATGAGACGTGGGGGGGTTCTCAGGAGGAACAGTGGGCTGTTGAGCAACGGCTTGAGAAACATGAAATGTCGGGTGCACCTTCAGGGACCGAGGAAGCTGAAGGCGCACAGTCACCGGATTGATCTTACGAATAATCTTAAATGGCCCGAACCAAGGAGCTAGATTACGAGACTCCACTCGCAATGGAAGATCCCGTGTGGAAAGCCACACCCGCTGAACCACTCTATAAGAAGTAGGGTTGCGCATCTCTCTGTGATAAACGATTCGATACGCATCTAGATTCACAGGTGACGAAACGATTCAAAAACGATATACTTTTATTACAGACCGATTCGATACGAATCGATACAGTGTAAGAACAATACGATTTGATTCTACGGTTAATATTTGTTGTAGCCTGGAATCCATACTTATCAAGCGCTGGTCGCTCCCAACGGTCACTGACTGATCAGTCTGGCCTCAGTCGTATAGCCAGCATTTAGCCCTTACGTCACTGATAAAGTGAATAAATTAATAATCATGTTTTCTGCTCTTGGCAAGAACCACCAATCGAATATGAGTTAGCTAGCCAGCAACGGCATTCGTGAATGTTATTTGACATGAGCTTAAAAATTAGATTGTGGCTTGCTTGCGTTTACTCTTGGAGTGGTTGTTAGGTTTTGAACAGGATAATGTTTGGCCATATCTGCATTTTGTTTATTTCCGTGGGATTCCCAGTTATAATAACACCGTGGCTATTCTTACGTGACCATAATCCATTGCAGGCAGGCTATTCTTACGCGACTCCCATTCGGGCATGCACTGATTGAAATTGTATGACTTAGTGCAATTTTTGTCAATCATGTCAATTTGGCGGCCAAGCTTGTACAAGGGGCCGAAGGGTTAAGCCCGTAACGATGGCACCGGTAAATTGAAATCTCGTCCCGGGGCTTCTATACTGAGCAACAAAAGAAACGCAAGTTATCTACTTAGTTAATGTGCTCGCATGATTACTCAGTCAAAGTGACCGCAAAACAAAGAAATGTTTGATGAAACGAGTGTAAATGTGCACGCGCTAGTAATAAATTTGATTTTCTACAATAATTCCACGCAAACTTATTTTCCGGTCTGTCTTTAACTAACTTGCGTTTCTTTTGTTGCTCAGTAGGCTACTTGCTTCACCAAGGTTGGGCAATCTCGTGGTAGCATCCGGAACTAGGCCTTTAATCAGATAGGAGAACTCCCGTAAAAATAGTCATACATATTTACATTACGTGAGCATCAGTCACGCAAACCATCAACATGTGTCTTGCTATTTTTACGGGAGAACAAGAAAGGTAAGAAAATTATCCAAGTCCGAAAATTTCAATCTGCGCATGCCTGACCGAAAGTCACATAAGAATAGCCTGCCTGCAATGGATTACGGTCACGTAAGAATAGCCATGGTCTTATAATAAAGGCTAAATTAAATAATACTCAAATTACATAACGTATTTCACTGTAATCGGCATTAGCTACAGCTCGAAGGGCATGATTGCATCAGCTAGATTAAAGTGATACTCCACCCAAAAACTATAATTTGTATATCAATTGCTCACCATTAGATGTCTTGAACGGACGAAGTTGTTCTTCACCTGGCGTAACTTTATGGCCACTGGAGAGTTTATCCAAATTCCTTTTTTGCTGGAAGCAAATGGGGTCACTCAGTTGCAATGGGAAAACTCCACAAAACGTCCGTTGACAAACTTTCAAACCATCGTCCAACGCATCGTCCTGTATAATCCAAGTCTGCCTTGTCCACTTGTATCCTCAGAACTCTAGAAACGCGGTTATTTTTCACTAAAAATAATAACATACCACAGTTATGATTCAAGTAAGCTCGCGCATTCAACGGAAGTCCCACCTCCCGGCTCGTTCACTGCCCAGAGACTCTGCTACCACTCTGATGAATACTCGAATAAACACAAGCTGGGAGGCGGGACTTTCGTTGAATGCAGAATGGGGTATTTTATTTATTTTTAAGTCTGTCTAAAGGGGGGAGGGGGGCACCCTTGCGACCAACGAGATGTGTGAAGCTGCCAACCAATTCCAAGTCTCGCGATACCCGATCCATGACTCTACAATAGATTAATCTAGGAATTCATGGCTAATTCGTTTCGATTGAGGAGGCTGCTACCGACGCAGCCGTATCTCTCACTTGTTAAACGGAATATCCGGTCGCATCGGTTTATCTTTCACAACCCTAATAAGAAGGCGCCAAACGACGATGCCTCCTAGCAAGTCTCTTCTGATTGGCACTTGCCCGCAGAAGAGATGACCCTTCTCCATGTAGCACGGCACTGCCGAACAAAGGCCTCAGCTGATGGTACACTCACCTCCTTCTCCTGTTCAGGGAACAAGGGAGGCTGATAACCAGCTTGTGCCTCAAATGAGGAAAGACCTGTAGATGACTTGCGCGCGGTGTTATGCGCATACTCAGCCCACACAAGAAGTCGACTCCATGTAGACGATCTTGCAGACGCCAGACAACGGAGAGTGGTCTCCAGAGACTGATTAGTGCGTTCAGTCTGCCCATTGGTTTCCGGATGAAATCCAGACGAAAGACTGACCGAAGCTCTAAGCAAAGAGCAGAAGGCTCGCCAGAATCTGGATATAAATTGAGGGCCTCCATTGGAAACTACATCCAAGGGAAGCCCATGTGCCCGAAACACATAGTCAATGATGAGACGTACGGTTTCTGAAGCCGAGGGCAACTTATATAGTGGAATAAAATGGGCCGTTTTGGAAAAGCAATCCACCATAACCATGATGACAGTATGCCCATCTGATGGTGGTAAACCAAACACTATGTCCAAATCAATGTGGCTCCAGGGTCAACTAGGGACGGGTAATGGCCGCAAAAGCCCTGATGGGGCTAGCCGAGTCCCTTTATTGCGGGCACAAACAAGACAGGCCAGGACATAGACTATCACATCCCATTCCAACCCCGGCCACCAAAAACGTCTGGACAAGAAGTCTCTAGTTCGATGGACTCCAGGGTGCCCTGCCAAACGGGAGGCATGACCCGATTCCAACACTCGCGAACGAATGGAAGACGGAACAAACAGACGGTTAGGAGTGCCCTCACCAGGATCAGGTTCACGAGAATGTGGCTTACGCACCAAGTTCTCAATAGCCCACATAACCGGAGCGAGAATCTGCTCCCCAGAAACAATGTGCTCGGTGGATTTTCTGTGTCAGACTTATCAAATACTCGAGAGAGTGCATCTGGCTTAATATTTTTTGGATCCAGGTCGATAAGTCAACAAAAAATGAAAACGTGAAAAGAATAATGCCCACCGCGCCTGTCTGGAATTCCGTCTCTTAGCGTTCTTGATAGACTCCAGATTTTTGTGGTCTGTCCAGATTACAAAAGGATGTTCAGTACCCTCTAACCAATGATGCCACTCCTCTAACACCAACTTAACAGCCAGTAACTCCCGATCCCCAATGTCATAATTCTTTTCGGCAGAAGAAAGAGCCCGAGAGAAAAAGGCACAGGGATGGACCTTTTGATCACTGGGAGAGCGCTGAGACAAAATGGCACCACTTCCAATTTCTGAGGCATCAACCTCGACAATGAAGGGGAGGGATGGGTTGGGAGTCATCAAAGTAGGTTCCAAACAGAACCGTTTTTTCAGTTCAGTGAATGCCGCCTCCGTGTGAGAATTCCACTGAAAGGGTTTCGGTGCTGACTTGTTAGTTGAGGCCGTAATGGGTGCCACAATTCAACTAAAATTTTGAATAAAGCGCCTATAAAAGTTGGCAAACCCTAAAAAACGCTGGACTTGTTCCACTGACTGGGGAGTGGGCCACTCCTTAACAACAGTAACCTTAGCAGGATCCATTTGGAGCTTGCCTGCCGACACCACAAACCCCAAAAATGAAACCGAATTCGCATGAATCCGAATCCTTTGTTATTCACTATCTATATTAATAAAATTGGTTTATCTTTGGATCATTGTAAACTGCATTTATATGCTAACAATACCATAATTTACTCGACTGCTTCTTCAGTTCAGCAGGCCATATCTAATCTGCAGCATGATTTTAACTCTATTCAAGGATCTCTAATTGATTTGAAGCTCGTCTTAAATGACGACAAAACCAAGTTCATGGTATTCACCATAGCTAGAAAAAAAGACCCCCTTGATTTTCAAATTTGTACCCTGCAGGGTAGCCAAATTGAGCATGTCTCCCATTATAAATACTTGGGCATTTGGCTGGATGACAAGCTGACTTTTTCTATGCATATTGAAAATTTAACAAAAAAGATAAGGAGTAAAATAGGCTTCTGATACAGAAATAGGGCTTGTTTCAATTTCGAAAGTAAAAAGAAGATTGTGCACTCCGTAATACTCCCCATGCTTGATTATGGTGATGTGATTTATAGAAATGCATCTACTTCTGTTTTAAGACCTTTAGATTTTATTTATCATTCTGCTATTAGATTTATCACTGGTCTTGATTTCCGCACCCACCATTGTGTCTTATACAAGTCAGTTGGGTGGGGGTCATTGAAAGCTAGACGAGACTACCACTGGATTTTATTTGTTTATAAATGCGTTTTAATGAAAATCCCTCTTTATCTAGCTAGTCTACTTACGCAGCGAGTGGGTTGCCATGGGACACGGTCACAGAACTCATTGTGTCTGAATGCTCCTCGACAAAGCTTGGTAAGACAGCTTTTTATTATAATGTCCCACACACCTGGAATCAGTTGCAAGCTGTACTGAAATTGAAAGAACTGGTCCTTTTGGACATTTCAAAACTTTGATCAAATCATTTTATCCAGAGAATTGTTGTTAAGTAATGTTTTCCCTATAATAATGGCATTGGTTTTTTTTTTTCCTGGTTCTACAAATGTCCTTGAAAACGGTGTTATTTTAATTGTTTGTAATGCAGGGCCCTGCTGAAAAGGAGACATGGTCTCAGTCAGGCCCCCTGCTTAAATAAATCTAAATAAAATGAAATGCACATTTTTTGGCCTTTACAAAAAGACGCACCTCCAAAAGACGTGTCAAGACCTGCTGAACATGCTCAATATGTTCGGTAAGATTGGACGAAAAAATTAGAATGTCGTCGAGATAGACATATACAAATCTCTCCAACATCTCCCTGAGGACATCATTGACGAATTCCTGGAATACTGAGGGGGCGTTAGATAACCTGAAAGGCATAACCAGGTACTCCGAGTAGCCGTTGTGTGTATTAAAAGCAGTTTTCCACTCGTCACCCTCTCTTATACGAACCAGATTGTTCGCATTCTGGAGGTAGAGTTTAGTGAAAACCTGTGCGGACTGGAGACGTTCAAAAGCTGAATTCATTAGGGATAAAGGGTATCAGTTCTTCACAGTGATAGCGTTAAGGCCCTTGTAATCGATACAGGGCCTTAAAGAACCATCTTTCTTTTCCACAAAAAGAATCCAGCTCCGGCAGGCAAAGTTGATGGTCGAATGAACCCATATGATAAGGCTTCCTCTATATATTCTCTCATAGCCTTTTCCTCACGAGCTGAGAGAGAATACAGGGATCCCCTAGGTGGCACTGTGCCTGGATGTATCTCTATGGCACAGTCATACGGACTGTGTGGAGGCAGAGTGGTAGCTTTCTGTTTACTGAAAACCTCTGCTACCGCGCTGTACTCTGACGGAACATTAGGAGGAAGTGGAAACGAAACCGCTCCAACAGTTGAAGGGTCCTGAACACCACTAAAGCATGAACAGATGCTTTTGGCCTCTGAATCAAGGTCTTCAAAAGAATCCCCCGCTTCTGTTAATGGATCCCAATCATGAACTGGATCCTAGTCAAGACTATCAGAACACCTTATGGATCCAGGATATTGTCTGTCTCGCACTTCAGGAGAAATTACTTGTTTCTCTTCACTGTCAGAACAAGATTCTGAGTCAAGCTGTTGGTGCGGTGAGTACAGCGATTGCTGGCTATGACGTCCACAATGTGTTTCCCAGTGCACAATGGGCTTCACCCCTCTACCTCAATGGATATAGGGCTGATGTTCCACCAACCGTGAATGCCCTAACACCAGGGGGTAAGTAGGAAAATCAATCACAAAAAATCTGAGCTATTCAATGTGCTCTTTGAAGGGAATAGTTCATGACGATACTCTGACTAACTCCAGAGCCCAAAGGGCGCCCAGAGCGTTAATAGTGCGGGAAGGGGACAATGGCTGCAATGGAACCCCCTGTTTTCGGGCCCATTCCATGTCAATAAAATTTTCAACTGGACCAGAATCTAAAAAGGCATCAGCCTTTACCGAAGAATCTCCCCAAGCTAATTCTACGGAAACAAATGTGCGGAAGACCAGTTGCCCCAGTCTCACAAGTGGCTCCTGCTTCATTTGTGAGACTTTTCTTTTCCCTGCAATTTAGGACAGTTCCGCACTATGTGTCCCCTCTGCTTACAATAAAAACAAACAATTCCGACATTTTTGCCCAATTTAGCAGGAGACATTAAAGAGCTATCTAACTGCATGGGCTCTTCCTCCCCGGGAGTCATGTGAGTTTTAATGTGAACCGGCTTAGTAGATAGTCGTTCTCTACTAGCAAGGGAATAGCTCTTTCTCTCTTCCTTCTCCGTCTCACGCTCCTGGACCCAGTTGTCAATGCAGATGGCTGAGGCAATTAATGAATTCAGTGTTTGCGGGGGTTCGATAGCAGCCAGTGCATCTTTGACAGAATCAGACAGAGCGTTGGGGAACAAAGTGAGCAAAGGCTCATCTGACCAACCAGTTTCTGCTGCTAAAGCCCGAAAAGAAATTGAGAACTCGGCCACACTTTGTTTACCCTGAGTTAACCTGGTTAAACGTATGGCTGCTTAATGGCCAGATATATCATGGTCAAAGATGAGGGCCATCTCATCCATTAGTGCCTGTGAACTGTTCATTATTGGAGCCTGAGAGTGAATTAAAGGATCCGCCTACGCTAAAGCCGCCCCTGTAAGCAATGATAATATTAATGCAACCCTAGCATCCTCAGTAGCAAATCGAGATGGCTGGGATTTAAAAAAAATCAAACACTGCGACAAAAACCCTCTACACTGACCCGCTTCCCCCCCCATATCGCAGTGGAAGTTGAAGTTTAGGCTCTCTCAAATTAGATGTTAGTATTTGGGGAGGAGGGATGGGTAATGATGCTTGCGCAACTGGGTTTGTAGTGGCATTAGTTAGCTGACGAATATTACCAGCTAACTCCATTAACATTTCCTGTTGACAGTTAAGACGCTCAAGAATTTCCCCCTGCCTCTGAGAAATTACAACCTGCTGGTCTGTAGTAGCAGACTGCTGAGCGTGTAATGCTTGGAGGTTTTTGCTCTGTTCCTCAATCATAGCTTGCTGGGTGGCTATAGCTCTCCCAAATGGACTGCTTTCCATAATGACACGGTTAACTATCGCTGGTACCCCCAGGTAGCTTCTGTGTACTGTGAGGGAGGGGTATTGGAGAACCAGACGTGAAAGGAAACTGTGTCTAAAAGCCAACAACAGGTTGATGGCCACTAAAATGACTAAGGATGCCATACAAACCAAATAACGATAAATCAAAACAACCCTAGCCAAAATGCTGGGCAAATAGGAGAATGCAAGAAAATCTCCGCCTCTAAATGGAGCAAGAAAGATAAGCAACGCACAAAAAAATCCTATTACTTTGACAGGCAACGTAAACCCGGAAGTTTACCCAATAGCGTGTCTCATGAGAAAAGAAATAAACACAAAACAAAACTCCACTTCAGAATGGAGCAAAACGCTCGCTGAAAGTATACAATATTTCCAGTAGTAGTACCCTCAAGGTAAAAATGCAAGAAAAGAGAAACGTTCTTCTGGTACAAAGGAAAGAACTCAAATACACCCGGAAACTCTGGGACAACCGCAGATAATGGCGAAAGAAAATAATAATAGGAAAAGGGAGATTCCACCCTATATGACCTACACAATGAAGCCAGGTAACTGAACAACCAGAAGTAAAAATTTGGCGCTTGTCCAAAGGTGCCGATAGGCGTGTAGAATGCTCAATAAGCCAAAGGTCCTGCCTGACTGCAGTTCCGGGGAATAAAGGTACTGCAGCAGACACTAAAGGAGCGGAACAGCTGCCGTGGATGAATGCAATCATGATTATAATAGGCCCCAAGTGGCAGCACCTGGCCACTACGTCCAGAACCATGACAGATTTTTTTGTGATTTTGCATCTGAGCATGTAGGAGCCTCAAGGCTGTTGAGGCATTTTCTGTTTTTTAGTAGAGTACAAAGCCATCAACCTTGTCAATGTAACCTCCCATTAGGCACATGCTGATGAACTGTGGAATATCATGTTTGAGATTGTGAAATGTGCAGTAATGGTGATCGTTGAAGAATTGGGAGCTTGTTCCGAACAAATTGGACAGATGAGAACACTTTGAAGATTTAAACAAAAACGCAGTCCCAATCCTGGACCCTGATTGGGATTTGAAGTTTGAATTTACAAAGCTGCAAGAAAAGTTTGCAGGGACAGATGTCATGAAAGTACACGTTGCGTTCAACAAAAGACGAAGAGTTTTCACTAACAATCCTGACTGGTTCTAAGCAAAAATATCACATTACAATCCAGCAACTTGCAACTCTGAGCAGAGGGCTTAAATAGCCGTCAAATGGCTATCAGAGGATAGCCATGTCACGAGATGTAGCCGAGGGTGGGGAAACGCACACAATGTAAACCACAATTGGCTTACACCTAACTGATACGCAAGTTGCTGAATTGGAAGAGACACAAAAGGAACACACATAAGGGTTGTGACACCCAGAGTCTAAAGACATGCTTGCTCCGCAGATGGGATACTCCAAATATGCAGGTTAGATAATGAATGGATGCATTGAAATGTGAAAATGTCAAAAACTGCTTGTCCCATCTAATTATTTATTAAAACATAATCCTCTTTTTCCACAGTGATGTAAGACAGGTGTTGTTGCCAGTAATATTTTAAATGTAATGCTGGGAACCTTTGTCTTTAACAGACAGAGGTCTTTGACAGTTATCAGTTCTTGGACTGTTTTAAAAGTGCTTTCAACTTGGCATTCAAAAACCAAATATAGATCTCATCACAGTGGTCTGGAGCCTCATAGAAATGTTCTGTAAAATCTGAATATTCCACCCTTAAGCCTCATTGTGGCTAGCAGCCAAAGCTTATGGCACTCGGACTTGAGCTCAATAGAAACCTTATGGGAAAATCAGATTTCTGCCGGTAAACCAGGAATTGAACTCTCTTCCATTTGGATGAAGTATATGCAATGCTCCCTGGCCAGAATTGGAGGCTCTCCTTGCTGGAGTCAGTCTTCTGGATGGAGTTTGAAATCCAGGTTTTGGTTTCACTGTGGTCATTTGCAATCAGATAGCAATTATTGAAGCTCCAGGGGGTTGAGTCCTCTTATCCCAGGCATAATTTCATTTTTGCTCTGCCATTCTGGCCTCTAAATCCTTCTCTCCTTTCAATCCAGCTGATTGGCGATACAATCTCTTTGCCATTACTTGACAACGTAAATGATATCCTACTTTCTGAGATAATAACAGAAGTTAGATTAAGGGTTATGTTGTACAAGTATCTTGATATACATACAGTAGATATTCCATGTTTTAGAAGCAGAGGGAATATTTGTGGCATTCCTTAACTTAGATATGCCAGAAGGGTTTAGATGTGATTCACAATAAGTTCACTAAATATTTCCTTGTCACTCAATGTGTCTCAGGTGGTGTGGAAGCAAGTGGACATACTAAGTGCAAAGGTCAGCTCACAATCCATTGTAGGGCAAGCACATCATGTCCTCATAGACACAAACCTATCAAGAATTCAGAGTTGCCAGTTAGCCTAGCAGACATTTTGACTGTGGGATGAACCCACATTGCCAGGAAAGACCCCACGCAAACACAGTAAAACATGCAAACCCCACACAGAGGTTCAGGCCAGATTCTAAACAGCATCCTTCATGGTGTGAGGCAACAATGCCATTCACTACACCATTGTGCCACCCATCATTATATTTTTATTTATTTTTGACGGGACATTAGCTCAGATATGCTACAAATACAACAAGAAATTATCTCTGATTTCAAGAGTGGGGAGAAATAAAGTAGAAAAAAAATCTGTGGTATATGGCATGAATTATGCCATAATACAGGGCTGCCCAACCCTGTTCCTGGAGAGCTACCATCCTGTAGGTTTCTACTCCAACCCTAATTCAACACACCTGATACAGCTCATTAGCAGCTCGGCAAGATCTGTAACTGGGAAAGCAGGTGTGGTTTGCTTTGGTTGAAGTGATAACCTTCAGGATGGTAGCTCTCCAGGAACAGGGTTGGGCAGCCCTGCTATAATATATATATATATATATATATATATAATTTTATTTTATTATAATTTTTTTTTTTTTTTTAGTGTTCTCATACTGTGGCATTGAATTCAACTGTCCTTTCCACTGTTCCCCTGAGGTAAGGGGTCAGTGTTTCTGTATTTTTTATTTAGATTATAATATGACATCATAATTCATAATGTTCTAAATTTCACATAATAAGGCCGATGTGGCTACAGTATCCTGACAGGCAATTTAAAGCAATCTTGTTCTAAAAATTTTGAAAAGTATTCCTACTCTTCAAAAGCTCTTTTTTTTTCATCCCTGGGACCACTGAGGTTTTGGGGGGCATGGAGTTTATCTGATAATCATCATGCTTTCCTGTGCATACCTGGAAGATCTGCAAATGCTTGCGAGGAGGCTCTAGCCAGTACACGGCACCAAAGGATACGGTCGTTCTCAAGATTTCAAGAAATTTGGAAGAGACCCAGTGACTGAGAGAAGCAAGCTAAAATGAGAGCTACATACTTCAACTGGAAAATATTCCGGGCCTAAGTCCCATCTGCTTTCACTTTGGAGCACTGCTCTGTTCTCCACCTAAATAAAGATCCCTCCAGTGCACACTGTATTGTGCCCCCCCCCGGCACATTTTATATTTATGCAACTATATTAGCAAGCAGGTCACGAAGGCACGAGACACCCCCCACCCCTCAACGGCCTTAAATTAAACTGTCCATCGGCAAGCCAGAACGTCACCATCACTTTTGATTTACATTTTCCAGCCCCCATTCTTAAAATTTTCCTGTAGGTAAAACTTAGATATCCAATATGGTGAAAGTTGCCTGTTCTTCTCAAGCTCCCGTTTTTGTTGAAATCTCATGTTTCACCTCTCGAGTCCTCGCAGGAGCCAAGTTCCATGGAACTGAGGAAGTTAGTGTTTGGTGTCAGTTTTCCCTGAACTTGGAAGCGCATATACCAATGCAATTTTGTATAATAGTAATGTTCTACAGGGATCATTGGAAATACTGCCATAAATACTAGGTTTGTGAAGGTCACATTTAGTGAGACTGGGGCCTCTCTCTTACACCCAGGGCAGAGGGGCGCAAAATGTAATGCTTTGCTACTTTATGACCAACGCAAATATCAATTTCCTGTCCAGCTTCCACGCTTGCGCCATATTGAGCGCTCATGGGCTTGGTGGTCATAAAATGAGGTGTGGCCAGATGCAATGCTGATGTGTTGCTATTCTGAGGTAACACAAAGCTCTTCCGTGACTGACTAACAGAAATCTGGTCAAAAGTCAATAGTCAGTTTTTAACTGCCATTTTAAGGGCACATTATTGCAGTGAGTGTACAATGCGCATACCCTCAGCTCGTTGCATACCTGTACAACAAAGGGACAAACAGCAGTGCCTGCACAAGCAAAAAATGAAACATATAAAGATTACGATGAGAAAGACTATTGTCAAGATATTTAAAAAATACAATTCGTAATGGTGAGTTCGATTTATAAACCCAAATCAGACCATGGTGTGATACAGGCTATTTAAATCACCAGGGAACCTGTTCTATCTGGTAATTTGCGATTCAACATGTGAGGTTACGCACATAGGTATTTGCAAATTAAGTTGGATAAAGCCAAGACTCTTTAATACTGGCAAACTCCATCATTCATGCTGTCTTCCAGAGGATCCCCCTGGAGGGGTGGCTGTTTGGCAGCAATGGTGAGCCAAAATGTCAAATACATGGCATATAATGTCTGAAACAGTGTGTGTATTTTTGTTGTAACACAAGAAACACAAACTGTAACTGATTGAATGTTTGAAGTGCTGAAAATGCACTTCAGATGTTTGGATAAGTCCTGCATTGGTCGACCCGCGATCTGCAATTATCTGAAAAACCAATTTTGAACCCAACCTGATCCATTAATACAGTGCCTGCTGTCCCACTTCTATTATCAAATACAAAACCTCGCAATTATTTTGAAATGGCTTTATCATTATGAACAGTTTGGCTGACAAAAGAAGTAGTCCTAAAAAGCGGCACTTTTACATTTTTTTTTGCAGCAAAAGCAATGAACGACATTGTCATCACCGTCTATAATTACTCCAAATTCCTTCCGCATATACAACTCGATTTTCAATTGTCAGTCAAGCTGAAGCAAGTTCTTTTCACTCCTGTTCTATATTATTGTATCTCCCCGACGATGATAGTCGGGAGATACTATGGTTTAGTTCCGGTGTAGCAGGCCGGAATATACCCCTGGCCAGAATATACCCGGGTATATTCCGGCCTAGGCCAGAATACACCCCAGGGTCTGGCCTAGTATTGGCCAGCATTCTGGCCTAGGTCGGATTATACCCGGGGTATATTTTGGCCTAGGCCCAAGTTTATATATTTTGGCCTAGGCCTTGGGTAAGAAACAGGCTGGCCCACTAAAACCCTCAGCCTGAATGTGTGGAGTATAATATTAGGGGGTATTTATTTATTTATTCGTTTATTTGTCAGAGACAATAAAAAAAAGACATTGTAACAGGTTAAAATAACATATCACACATGTATTGCATATAGGATTTCTAGCCAAGGCTAATTTGCAATCCCTGTCCCTGGTTAGGCTTTTCTACTTAGATATTATGATTAAAAGTCCATCAGTGAAATATCAACAAAATAAACACATATCATCATAGAAACATCTACATATAATATAAAATGTCTACGTAGCCCAGAACATGATGTGGTAAAAACACTATGCTGACCCACTTTTATCTTAAACAAACACTGTTTTGCTCTTTGCGCATAATCAGTATAGCTACACAGTACATTGGACAGAGGATTTTACCTTCCAGCATTAATACTACAAACTTGGTGCCCAAATCCTTCCTCAGCAGCGAGAAAATTCAGCAACCATAATGTGTCAGTGTCACACAGTGTATCACTTGCGACTTACCAAGTCTTTTTGTATACTTGAAAATGTATTACTACATGTAAACTCCTCGACAACAGTCTTAGGAATACCTTAGCAAAGTGTGAGTTGACCCTTACAATGTACTTCAACAGAGCATCTTCAGCACAAGTGAAGCAAGTCTAGCCATTTAAAATATACTACTCAAAATTTGATAGGGATCATAGGAATTTTTTTGTGAAATGACATGCAAATTTGGTAACTGCCACTGATGAACAATATATTGGATAAATGACATGCAGTCAGACACAAAACACATTTGCAAGTGCATTTAATGACATTAAATGAGCGTGCAGCCTCACACTTTTGGCTTTCACGAACACTTCATGGTTTCACCTCTGACATGTAAAGTGAAAACAGACAGTGTTCATTTGATGTTTCATTACCACAGTTAATGTCAATAACGGGTATGGCCTCCCCTAACTTGAATGACGGCTTGACAACGTCGGGTCATACTGTCAATCAGAACCCAGATGCTTGCAATTGGAATGTTGTTCCATTCTTCAACAAGGGCATTTCCGAGCTCTTCTAGAGTTGTGGGTTGTGCCCTCGACCGAAAATGGCGACCTGCAGCATGTTCCACACATGCTCGATAGGGCTTAGGTCCGGCGAACGCGCGGGCCAGTCCATGCAGACAATTGTCTCCTGCTCTAGGAATTGATTCACCACCCTAGCACGATGGGGACGGGCGTTATCATCCATCAAGATGAAATCAGGGCCAACAGCACCAGCGTATGGTCTTCTGTACACATTGAGGATCTCATCCCTGTACCGTACCCCTGTCATCGTCCCTCTCCCCATGACATGCAGGTCCGTTCTGCTGTTCCTGCTTATTCCTCCCCAGACCATAATTGATCCGCCACCATAACGGTCGTGTTCGTTGATGTAGGCATCATTAAATCGCTCACGTTGTCTTCGCCACACCCGTTGCCTCCTGTCAGTAAAGTCCAAGCAATATCGGGACTCATCAGTAAAGAGAACTGGAGCCCAATCGTTGTGTGTCCATGTGACATGATCGTGAGCCCAATCCAAACGGTCACGCCTATGACGCACGGTCAGTGGGATTCGAACACATGGCCTTCTTGAGTTGAGGCCGGCAGTATGAAGACGATTCCATTTCGTCTGAGTGGATATCCTGACCCCCGAGGCGTTATGAAGGTCATTTCGTAGGGTGGTGACTGTCCAGAAAGGATGACGTCGTGCCTGAAGTGTGAGAAAGTGGTCTTGTCGTTGTGTAGTCGATCTCTGACGACCACCCCCATGACGGAGTGCTGCTGTACCAAACGTTTGATGCCGGTTCCACGCTCTGTTCACAACGCTTTGGCTGACATTAAGTGCATTAGCAGCGTGACATTGTGAGAAGCCAGAGTCAAGCATTCCGATGCATCTTCCCAATTGCTCTGAAGTCAATCGACGTCTAAGACGTTGAGGAGACATTGTTATTGCTAAATGTAATGCAAAAAATTTGGGAACTTCCAAATTTTCACCAACAAGCAAGACACACGTCTGAGTTGAAATGGTGAAGTGTTAGTCAAAGCCAAAATGTGAGGCTGCACGCTCATTTAATGTCATGAAATGCACGTGCAAATGTGTTTTGTGTCTGACTGCATGTCATTTATCCAATATATTGTTCATCAGTGGCAGTTACCAAATTTGCATGCCATTTCACAAAAAAATTCCTATGATCCCTTTTGACTATCATCAATTGACGTTATAGTTATAGTGAAAGTTTACATAATAACTTGCACTGGAACATAATCTAGACTGAGTCAGGGGGTATACTCTGGCCTCAGCCACATCCCGGTATAATTTGGCCTGGGGGGGTATATTTTGGCCTAGGCCAGAATATACCCCAGGTATAATCTGGCCTGGGGGGGTATATTTTGGCCTAGGCTGGTTCTGGCCTAGGCCGGAATATACCCGGGTATATTATGGCCAGGGGTATATTCTAGGGATGGAGAGATTCACCGGTGCATATCGGTGGTCCGATACAAACGTTTGCGATGCGACTGCATCGGTAGCTTCAGTGTGTATCGGTCACAAATGCCAGCTGATTCGCAATGTATCGTTACTAACGTCCCTGTATCGGTAAAACATGTGGTTAACACAATTATTTCAAGTTTTATTCCCCTCGCTCAGGTGTTTCCGAGGTGCCCTGAATGTAGGGTTAGGGATTTGACCTCCAAACCATTTCCCGTTTCCCGGGAAATAGAAAAACGAGAAACCGGGAAAAAAACATTTTAAAACTATTCATAAGATAATGGAATATATTTAGAAAATATGTAGGCCTATTTTACTTTCTTAAAACATATTCAACAGCCGTGTGTGTGCGTAGGCGGAACAGCTGTGTGTGTGTATGCGTGCAGGGGAAGAGAATACTTAACTTAATCGAACTGACTATTCGCACTTATTTAAATGCGTCCAAGCACAAAAACTGATCGAAATTCGCGTTAGACGCACTTATAAGTGTGGTCAAGATGCACATTGCTCCAATGCCCACACTTAAAATAAGTGTGTCCAAAGGTAAAATTTTTTTCTTGGCCAAACGTAGACTATTTTAAGCGGTACTTTCTAAAAACTGGAATGGTCATCAACTGGCGCAGCGAGTAAGTGTGGCCAAGAAAAAAATTCAGCATTGGCCACACGTATAAGTGCGATTCACATCGGCCTTAATTGATTAACAATCACAGAATGCCCTGAATTCAAACACTTCTGACCGTTGACGCAGTTAGTTAAGTAACTTGTGGGTCTATAATCTGAATTAGACTAACACAACACGATTTTTTGACATCAGCTCTGAGTGGAAATACTTCACAATAGCCTACTTCAAAATATTTAATAATGAGGACGCGCTGCGCTGTCTGAGGGAGGGATCAAATGCGCAAAACTGAGGCTCAACAGTCAGCTCACTGCAACATTTAAAATCTCAGACAAAACTCCAGGTGAAAGCTCAATGCAAAACACTTCAGACAGAGATGCAGCGGGCTTTAGTGAAATGGGGCTCTCATTGAATAAAGAAAAATCTCCTGAATCCATCTGAAACCTCACACCCAGTGAGTGGATGCGTTTTATAACTTTGTCTTTTAACTTTGAGTGATCGCTGACTTTATTTAGCCGACAGTCTGACACCGCAGCACACACCGTGCCGGCCACCCGCAGCGTCTGAATGCGAGCAGATTATGGAATCTATCTGAGCTCAAAACCATGGCTATGAAAGCACCAAACTAGGCTACTTGCCTTAACGAATTTCGTTAGTTTATAATATGAAGAATTGTAAAATATAATTTCCATGAGGCTGTTCAGTCAGACAGCGACAGATCACAGGCGTTTTCTCCCTCTCATTTGGAGCGAACGTCAAGCTGCATGCGGCTTGCGCAGTTTATATCATTATAATATTGATCAATCTTGAAATTACGTTTTTGTGCCTCAATAAGAAATAAATTACGTCTACCTCTGTCTGTACCATATTGAATTGCATTTTTATTTTATTTTATTGAATTTATTGGTTTGGGTAATAGAAAACAATCAAGTATTGAATACATCCCTGACAAGGAAAGAGAGAGGAAAGAATAATTGTGCTGGTGAGGTAAGAAACAAAATGTGGGCTTATAAATTATTTGCATAGTGCTGAATCGAATTGTATCGAACCGAATCGCATCTAATCGTGAACAAGGGTGAATCGTATCGCATCGTATCGGCAAGGGGCTTCACTGTATCGTTAATGTATCGTATCGCTGGCAGCATATCGAGATGCGTATCGAATCGGCTCAGTGGTGGAGATTCACATCCCTAGTATATTCCAACCTGCTACACCGGGGCCGCTGCCGTGCTGCCGCCACCACACCCGCAGAGATTTTCTGTTCCGGGCTCTGGAAGCGACAATTATTACAGGAATTTTTTCTAATTTTGCACAGGCGAAGATATTTATTTGACAATGCTCAAGCCCGATTTTTGGCCATTTTGGACATCCAATATGGCTGCTGGCGGCCATTTTGTCCAAAATTTGGGGATCAGGGAGATACACAACTCAGTCGCCACAGGGACCGAGTTGTGTATCTCCCCGATCCCCAAATTTAGAGGTTTAGAGAATTACGTCTCCAACCATGAGAAACGACCCAATAAGCCCCGAAATAAAATGTTTGATAACACTTTGTTACTTGGCCACCGGAAAAATACAACTTTCCAACACGGACAATTTAGGGCTTTCACAATCATCTGTCAGTCGCTCAATTCAACAAGCAATCAATGCGCTCTGTGAACCTCATATCATCCAACAGTTTATCCGTTTTCAATGACATTTGCCAACAACACAGAATCAAACTTGAATTCATGCCCATCTCAGGTATAACCAGTATCATCAGTGCTGTTGACGGGACCCATATTCTAATTATTTCTCCGACTCAAGATGAAGAGGTACTTGTAAACAGAAAAAAAATTTCATTCCATCAACACCCTGATAGTATTTGACGCCGAATACAATATTTTGGACATTGCTGCGAAATGGCCAGGATTCATGCACGCACGACTCTCGCATTTTAATGGAAAGCAGCTTATGCCAATTATTTGACAGGCATTATGAGCCTGCGGGATGCCACTTGCTAGGGGACAGTGGCTTTGGTGCTATCCTACTATGCATGAATTATTTTATTAAGCTATTGAGCAAGGGTTACATTTAATAGATCATCATAATAATACCAGCCTATGTCATATTTTGTATGCATATTTAAATTGTAGGCTATAAATAACAAACAAGCTTAGTATGCCTTCCTGTTTGAACGATAGCCCGTTTATAGGCTGCAATCTCGGACCTCCCCATGCGATTGCAGCCCATAACACTGCTTCTCGCAGTCGTCTGCCATCCGAGACACCGAGGGGAATGCAGCATTGATCTGTTGGCTGATATTATCCCACGCATCCCGCTTGGATTCGCTGTTCACCCCCGAGCCAAATTTCCCTTTGATTACATGCTTTCGCTCCAGCACCAACTGGGCCAGCAGCAGTAACTGGTCGTGGCTTCAATTGGGCTTTTGCATCCTTTTTGAAGTTTCATCCATGACAGTTTAGGACAAACAAACTTGAACGGCCCGACTTTTAAATGATCGCAGCATATTCTCATTGGGTAATAAGTTACTAACTACTGGGGAAAATGACACATTTTATTATTGACTCGTTTTATGCTATTGCCATTTTTTACAACAATCTCTTTACTATGTATGTTTATTTGCCTAAAGCGTGATATGTGGGGACTGCGCATAGCAGTGGCGTAGCCAGCAGGGGTGCTAAGACATGTCCCTTTTTTACTGCAATTAGTTTCTCAATCATTTTCCTTTATTGACGCATTTTCCAATTATCGTAACTGGCAAACGAAGACATGGTTTCTCTCAATATACGATCTTACAGCGATTAAATCATGGGCAAAATTCAGTACAGTTGCGGAACAAGATCAGAGAATTAGATTGCACAAAACTTCCGTTTAAAACAATTATTAGTCCTGACCTGTTCTCAGTCATTTTCATAATTAACAGAAGGTTCACTCCGAGAGCACTCCACAGTTAACAGGCGCTGCTTGTTCTCCCCGAAACCGTGTCTTCGGTTGCCAATTACGATAATTGGAAAACGCATCAATAAAGGAAAATGATTTAGAACTACTAATTGCAGTCAAAAAGGGACGTGTCTCAGCACCCCTGCTGGCTACGCCACTGGCGCATAGTGCATTTTCAGGAGTGCTCAACACGTTATTATTTTATGGGACAAACCAGCCGCTTGGACTATTTCCTCATTTTTTCCTCCATGGGTTGTATGTGGGATATTTTTTTCAACGGACTGCCCTGTCACGAAACAACGAATCACCGTGCTCATTGTCCCAAGACTCGTGCATGAGAACTGACGTCATCCATAGCAACGGAGATTTACTCCCACCTATTTCAGAGCTACTCCTAGTCTAGGATTTACCAGTTTTCTTAACTAAAAGTTGCTCTCAGCTGCTTTGTGAATAACTTTTAAAATTTTACTCCTACATAAAATGTTTTAGCACAACTTAGGAGTTCTCCTAGCGGTAAGATAAGATGCTTTGTGAATACGGGCCCTGGCATTTAATGGGAATGGGAGATGACATCCTGATTGGTCTATTTCATATTTCGCCCAAAACATCCCTATATATGAATAATTAAAAGATTAAATCCAACCCATTTGCTCTGTGTGCCTTTCTATGCGCCCAGATAAACCACCATTAAACTGGCAAAAATGGATTTAGACACACCCTGAATTCACTTGCACCATGCATTTCAGAACGTGCGGTTAGATTGTTAAAATAAAGCCCTGGGTCAGACATCGATTAACTCAATTATGCTGTAGTTATGCTGTCATTTTCAGAGCTGCAGCTCTGTGGTTATTTGCGACTATCCTACCAAGTACCTGTCTGTCTCTGTCAGGGAGCATTCATTTTCACCCAAAGTTCTTGTTTGCTGTTTTTTTTTTGGCGTCAGGCATACGCTGACATAATTTTGGACGGTTCGCCTCGCAGCTTTGAACCATTTTGCCATTTTTGTGACCACCGCACCACACGTTGGAAGTATCTTCATCGTGCCTTGGAGACTTAAAGGGGAACTCAAGGATAATGCATAATACTGTTTTATACAAACATAATTAGTGAATAAATGTTGTAAAATACAAAAATGTGGAATTTTTGTTTTCAAAGATAAGATAATTGAGGTTTTATTCCCCCTAATTAGCCGTCGTCTGCTACAACGGTTGCATGATAATGACGAAACGTCGCCCTTCGCCCAGAGCTATGCGCTCTGGTATGCTTCAGAAAGTACTCAACACCATCTTGTGCAACTAGCCAATGGGCCATATTGAACAGTCTTTTGTCATAAAATACTGGACTGGGACAATCACACTATCCAACACAATAACAGCGCATACCTCTGGGCAAAGAGCGACATTTCGTCATTATCACGCACCCGTTGTAGCAGACGTCAGCTAATTAGGGGGAATTAAACCTCATTTATCTTGTCTTTGAAAACAAAAATTCCACATTTTTGTATTTTACAACATTTATTCACTAATTATGTTTGTATAAAACAGCATTAAGCATTATCCTTGAGTTCCCCTTTAAACCCCTTTCTCACTGAGCTGCGTTGGCCCGCGGAAGTGTGCGAATGAAACAGTTCTCTTGTTCCGCAGAGAGGCGCGTATACACCGTGAACTGATTCGCAGTGGTATGTGAGCGTTCGCAAGCACCGCCGAAATTCGAAAAACAATTAAACAAGTTTAATTTTTTCTCGGATGTCCGCGCTGTAGCTCTTTAACGCCAGTCTCCAGTAGACAACTGGTTGTCGCCGCAAGCATTCATGTAGGCTACGTGTTGAATCCGCTGATGTCCGCCGATGTTCGCCAACAGTGAATCCACGGCAGGCTCGAGTTGTCAGCAAGGTACGGTGCATTTTTAACATGACAATAGCACGATTAAATGAGAGGGATATGTCATAGAACCAGAGAGAACGTGGAAATACCTTTGCTTCAGCCACTTAGCATGTTACCTTCCTGCTTCTGCGTTTCCCAAGGATGCAATTTTGTGGCCAAAGATGTGCGAGCTCCATAGACACCAATTGAAAAGTGCACATTTTTTCCTTGCCAAATAAAGCGAAAACAAAAGAAAATGTATTTGGTAATTCTTCATTATTTTGCTCTTTGTCTGACGTAACTGTTTGATGTTTTCAAGAGGGCCTGTAAAATAAGAACTGCTACTTAGAGCTTGATGACAGCTCGTGCACGAGTTTGGTTGTCCAGCTGTTGCTCTGACTGCAGCACTTCAGCCAATAGGCTCGTTCGAGATGAACTGCGCCTCGCCTGGAAAGTAGACGAGAGCAGGCGGCTGCAGCGGGGGGCGGTGACAACAAGCTGCAATCAAGTCGGACAGTTTCAAGCAGCCTTGAGAGAATATACAGGAAGTCACAGAAATATGTACATCCTATTCACCCAGGGTGTCGCCCCCTAAAAATCCTCACATCCCACTTACCAGAAATATTTGCGCTGCTAAATACTTCAATAATTAAAACAGTGCAGTGTTAAATATACAATAGACTATATTCAGTTCATGATCTGTGACATGAATCCCAATTAAACGTCACAATCAGCCACACGTTTTCTGTAACCAGACTAAACCTTCAAATCTGAGAAATAAAATCGGACCGTTTCTCAATACCAAGAATGCTAAGAACGAACTTGCATTCTTGGGAGGAACGTGCTTGCTAGTCGTTCTAGGAAGAGTGCACTTCCAAGGCTATGAGCACTTAGAACGCTGTCAACGGTTTGAGACAATGCGTTCTCATTGGTATTACGCAATACGCCAGCCAGTGAGCTGCCACTTCCTCCGCCATCATCCTTTTCCCCCCCAATAATGTTATGTGTGGGGGAAGAGGGGTCTGTGAGCGTGAGCTAGTTAAGGTGCTTAGCTTAGCTACGTTCCACCGGCTGTTGCGGAGTTTCTCTACTACGAAAACATTGGAGCATATTCGACATAAAACACCGTAAAGCAGCCAATATTCCAAATGTACTCAAATAATAGTTCCTCGCCTGAAAATTAGCAACATAGTATTTAGCTAAGAAATAGCAAACGAAAACCGACAGATTACATTCAAAGTCAATGCAAAGACGCGAATACACGCGAAAAGCGTGTATTTGCGTCTTTGCATTGACTTTGAATGTAAATCTGTCGTGCAAAAAATTTGTTTCGCGTCCGGTGTGAAAGCAGCTTTACCGATCCTGGGGAGCATTTCCCGAAATCACAGATGCTAACTTAAATAGCTGGACCCATTGACTGTGAATGGACGAACTATGTAAATTGCTAATTTAGTTAGCAACTACGCTTTTGGGAAACGTAACCCTGCCTTCTCTCTCAGGGGCGTCCCGCTCCCGCTTAGATGCCGAAAAAAATTCTGGGATATGCGTGCTGTCAAGTTCACACAAGTTACCATCTGATGCATCCTCGGAAAAATGGGCGTGTCAAGAACACTTCTGGGACTGGTAACCGTTCTCGTCGAGATGCGAACTTTGAATTGAGACAGTACATGGTCTCAGAGGGATGACGTTTCTCAAGTTCACAAGAACAGAAGTACAGAGAAGAACGCATATTGAGAAATGGCCAAACTCTCTCCCATTCAACAACAGTAGGGAGTGTATATAAAATGTCATATTGTTGAGCCAACCTCTAAACCAATCAGCTGTTAGATCATGTTAGAGCCAGGCGGTGCAGTCAGTGGAGAGCAACTGCAGCGCCTGGCTCTAAAAACTGTGGCCGCCTCACTGTCGCAATGTTATCGCCGTCCACTTTTGTAATACGTCAGAGCAAGGCTGGATGAAGTCGGACACAAAACTAACCGGCATGAATTGTGCACCGATCGCCGGTGGTCGAATCTGCGCCGACCTGGCTCATCTCGAACGAGCCTAATGAATGTATAGTGCGTGCGCGTCCCAGATCAACAGCGTTGCTCATCATTTCCCCTGGAACACATTCGCCAATCCGCACAGACGACACATTTTCTTGGCCATTTGTGCTGTGTAATCAGATTGGCAATCTTATGAAATGGTGCCGGAAATAAGCACCCATGGAACGCCATTTTTATAGATGGCGTCGGTCAATTCCATACTTTCTTGGCTGAAGTAGCTAGCCTAGCATCTCCCATTGAAAGTAATAGGGGTGGGACTTCCTCGTTCTCCAGTTCTGTTATATTACCTCCATGGATTAAATGGGGCGAATAGTGGCGATCTGCGGCGGAGGGAGCACGGAGTCTACACAGCAGTGACGTTAATAATACGGCAGTGGTGTTGACAACACGGCAGTGGCATTTCTCCGCGTCTATAACACAGTGTTCATGCCACATTCCATTCGCCAGCTTCCACAAGCGCACATTGTCATTCGCTGCGCTGCATGCATCAAACGCCCTTAAAACACTCTACCAACGCTCTCCCAACGCCACTTACAGCAAATTTAGACAAAATTTTTACAAATTCCGCAGATTGCTGCGGTGGGACATCCTTCCTCCTGTTGCAATGAAACCTCGGTCAGTGAAAAAAGGGGCTTTACCAATCAAAATGCTGCTGGTTCAAACTCTAAGCAAAGACATGCTCTTAATTGGCATTCAGATTAACAGGAACCATTGGGGTGGGTAAATAATTATGAATTAAATGCCTCAGAATTAAAGCCATTTTCCAAGGGTAATTCTGATATTTTGTCCAGCCCCATGTACAACCAGTGTAAAATTGAGCATTTTAAGTTGTGAAGACATCGTAATACTGTGCATTGACATGTTATGCTGTATGCTCAATAAAGCTGTGCACTCAGTGAAATGTTGTACAGTAGGATACTGTAATGTTGTACATCTCAAGTAATGTCCTGTACCCAAAGTAAAGTGGTGCATCTTCTGTATGGTCGCACACCCGATCAGGGTTCTGGCCAGGATGCTAGGAGTGCTAGACGGAAAATTTCCGCCATTTCCTAACCTGATAATCCGCCTTCCACGAGCTACGAAACATAATACACGTTATTCATGAATTATCTTGTCAATCATTTTTGTACCTAAATTCGTTTTGCTGTCTACCTGCAGCTAAAGTACCGCTTAAAATATAGGGGTCGAGGTCGAGGGGAGCTGAATAAACGCGCGCGGGAAGATGAGTGAGGACCGTCTGGGTTGTAAAACTCTCACATTCGCCAAGTCACGATCACTTTTTGCACCAAGAATCCAACGCAGCTCCGACTCTCCTTACTAGTGGAGTCCCATCAATTATGATCGTCAACAACTGTAAGTGGAAACACTTAGACTCAATCGGTGCCCAATGTTCGTTTTTACCCCTCAGCCCCGAATAATTCGGGCTGTGGGGTATTGTTATCACACGTGGCGTCCGTCCGTCCGTCCGTCCGTCCACAATTGTATTCCGCGCATTAAGTCAAAAACGCCACTGCCGATCAACTCCATTTTTGGTGTGGGTGTTAGGGGTGGGTAGCTACACAAGCCTATCGATTTTCGTTGCACTCAAATATCTAATATGGCTGCCACGACTGCCATCTTGAATTTGCATTCCGCGCATTAAGTCCAAAACGCCATTGCTGATCAACGCCATTTTTGGTGTGGGTGTTGGGAGTGGGTAGCTACACAAGCCTATCGATTTTCGTTGCGCTTTGATATCTAATATGGCTGCCACGGCTGCCATTTTGAATTTGCATTCTGCGCATTTAGTCCAAAACTCCATTGCCGATCAATGCCATTTTTGGTGTTGGCGTTGGGAGTGGGTAGCTTCAGAAGCCTATCAATTTTTGTTGCGCTTTGATGTCTAATATGGCTGCCACGGCTGCCATCTTCAATTTGCATTCCGAGCATTAAGTCCAAAACGCCATTGCCGATCAACGCCATTTTTGGTGTTGGTGTTGGTGGTGGGTAGCTACACAAGCCTATCGATTTTCGTTGCGCTCCGATATCTAATATGGCTGCCACGGGTGCCATCTTGAATTTACATTCCGTACATTAAGTCCAAAACGCCATTGCCGATCAACGCCATTATTGGTGCGCGTGTTGGGAGTGGGTAGCTACAGAAGCCTATCGATTTTCGTTGCACTCCGATATCTAATATGGCAGCCATGGCTGCCATCTTGAATTTGCATCCACGGCTGAGGGGTAACGCCCGCTTTGCGGGGCTTTTTTATTTTTGTTTGTACATGCTACTGCAAGTTTATGCTTTGAAATTTACTAACATTTGTTCTCTAACCCATTGCATGAACTTGTTTCAGTTATTTTGTTGTTAGCTTCTTTTGTTCAGTTCAGTTCTGTTCTGTTATATTCTGTTGTGCACAGAACTTCTCTGCCCAACGCTGACAAACCCTTACGGGTTGCTGTTCATGAACAGTATAATATCTGTTTTCTTGGTAAGTGTCCTAGGCCAATGTGTTCTTGAACAGCAGGTCCACAGAGAAGTTGCATCATAACACTTAACAAAACTTAGGGCTGAAACCTTCAGTTCACAGCTTAATGTAGTGCTACTGTGATGAAATTTCAAGTCAAGGCATGATGTTTGTATTTGATTTCTGATTGAAGGTTCTAGAAAACCTTCACGAAACTAACTTCAAGTTCCCTCCCATTTTGTCTTTGCTGTGAACTGGGGGTCTCTGGGTAAAACTTCGATAGCGGCTTTCATGGCAACTTTACTGAAGACAAAAGGACAGACTTTCTTTTCAGTAAAAAGAATGATGGACGACCTCCTCGGCTTTTATTTTCAAGGAATGCTACAGAGCACTAAGCATCAGCAAAACTGACGACAGTGAAACAAACCTGATGTGCCCTAACCCTAACTCCCGAACACACTCTGACTGAAAGACTGATGTGCATACTCCCGAACATACTCTGACTGAAAGACTGATGTGCATACTCCCGAACACACTCTGACTGAAAGACTGATGTGCATACTCCCGAACATACTCTGACTGAAAGACTGATGTGCATACTCCCGAACATACTCTGACTGAAAGACTGATGTGCATACTCCCGAACATACTCTGACTGAAAGACTGATGTGCATACTCCCGAACATACTCTGACTGAAAGACTGATGTACTCCCGCATACTCTGACTGAAAGACTGACATACTCTGACTGAAAGACTGATGTGCATACTCCCGAACATACTCTGACTGAAAGACTGATGTGCATACTCCCGAACATACTCTGACTGAAAGAGAGTTGATTATTTTATAAGTAGATGTTGTATAACAAGAAATTTTGGCAGATGAACTTAATTGAAAGTGACAATGCAAAGAATAGACGTAAAGCTGGGTGCACACTACAGGAAATTCGGGTCAGATTTTGGCCCGAACTGGCCTTCCCGAGAATTGGAGAACAATCCGAATTTGGCCGTGATGTTCGGCCCAGTTATCTGTTAGTGTGCGGAGGTTACAGATCCGAATTCGGCCCCTCGCAACCTGATCGGGACCTCCCCGTTAATATCCAACATGTTGGATATTATCGGGTGTTCGGGGATGATCCTACAGGGCGTTACGTCATCGAGCGGAAACCAGAAGTAACAAAGATGGTACGTTGGACAGGACAGATGGAGGGTGTGGCGATGTGGGAGGAAAACGAGTGCCTGTACAATATTTACTCGCCAGACTACACAAACCGCGTCATGAGAGAGAGCGCTCTGGGCAAGATGGCCACAGCTGTCGAAGTAGCAGGTGAGTTAACATTAACACTTAAATGAGAGCAGGCGAACAACCGTTAACAGTTACATTTTTACGTTTGCTAACAGTTGCTAGCTACCTACCTACACACACTTGTCACTTTTAAGCTACAGTCACATTTTTATGTCAACCAGGATGGTTTCAGTGAATCTACATGCAAACTATTTTTAGCTTCATTAGGTTAAGGTTAGATTAGGTTCTGGTTCTTCTCCCCTCAACAGTCAAATCTCGTGCCCAGGAAAGGGGAAATTACGTCGAAGTCACGTTTAATCATGCAAGTTTTTGTGAAATCTTGGAAGATAAGGATATCGGGAGCTGTAGTGTGCAGAGTCCCTCTTCTTCACCAAATTCGTACACAGCTCGTTGATTAAAATCGGCAAGGATTATCGTTATGTGTTCAGCCCCCCATGATTTTAAGATATTAAAAGATTTGGAAACTCCTGTAGTGTGCACCCAGCATTACAAGATCAGAACGGTGCCTGCTTTCCCAGCTGCTACACTGATTATCTTGTTGCAAACATGAATGAAAGACAGGTTCAATGATTTTCAAACAGGGTGGAGAGGAGTACTCAGCAGTGGGTTATAGTGATGGGATCGGCAGTACTTTTAACGGTACTGAATCACTAGAATCCTTTCATTAAGAAGATTCAGTCAAAAAATTTGTTCACCGGATCGTTCAGTGCTTAGCAGGAGTCCTGACTGCATAGTGCACAGTTCTCCAACTCCCTGAACTGGTAAACAGCCAAACGATCCGTCATTCAGTTTATGATTCAGCCCTTAGGTTCACATTCACTCTGTAACACGTTCACCGCATGTACTGAGGGACGGTGCGTTCACGGACCACGGTCATTGGTGGGAGACGCAGCGTTACTTTGATTGGTATATATGCATAAAACTTACTACACGGTGAAAGGAGTCCTCAGTACATTCACTTAACGTGCTACAGGGGTGTTAGCAAGTTGACACGGCGCTAATTTTAGCAGTAGGCTACGGTTATAAACGTGAATATGCTGTACATGAACGTGAATCACGTTCTCAGCGACAGTTCTCTGTATGCGAGTAAGTGACACAGACCGCTACTGTCGGCAGTTCGTTTGAATGAGAATCAACCCCCCCACCCTGACAGAGTCCCCTCTCTGTGTGCAGTTCGTTCAGTGAACGAGAATCACTCCCCCCGCCTTGACAGACTCGCCTTTCTGTGTGCAGTACATTCACGAGTGACACAACACTACTCTCAGCAATACGTTCACTGACCGAATCAGCGCTGACTGGTGGTGCGTTCACTGTGTGTAGTACATTCAGTGGTTGAACGGATCCCTCGCAATGAGAGGATCAGTCTCCGCCACCCGTTTTCCTCGCGAGTGATTCATTGTTTGCTTGAACAGAATAGTTCCACTGCTGGCCTGGCGGCCTCGCTGCTGAGCTCAACTGAACTGTGAAATGAATGAATCAATCCAAGAAAGTGATTTAGTTCAGTCAGTTCTCTTAAACAATTCATTCCTTCGAACGAATCGTTCGTGAAGGACACAACACTAGTGGCTTAGTCGGCAATTTTTCTTGCTCGCCCAAAGCTTTACTGCTCTCTTAAAGGGAAGTTTCTCAAGGGGTGGCCCTTCCATTACAGCTCTGAGTATTGAAACCAGAGTGGCTTCTGTCATTCTGTTTCTGATCTTTGTTTTTATCAGTTTCATCTCAGGATCAGCAGTATTTAACGGAATTACCCGAAGTATCTTTGCGAGTGTGGTCATGTTTGGGCGCACGCCCTGTAATGTTTGGTTTGTGCAGAGATTCTGAACAAGGTCTCCATCTGTCATGTTCTTCTTTGTCTCATTTGAATGTTTTCCGATGTAGTGCTTGCAGTAAGTGAGAGCTATTCTTGTTGTAATGTATCAAGTTCAACAGATGCAAAAACCTGTCCTTCGTAGAAGTTATGTATAGCAGCGATATTTTCTGTTCCACACTCAGTCAGCTCATTGACAGATATTTTGAAGATATCTGCTGGCCTAAAAACAGACAAAAGCAAATTCAAGCCTTGCACATCATTTTCATTGAAACGGTCTCTCTGGTTTTCAACGAGTCGGTCTATGTATTTGTCCCTAATATTTTGTTGGAAATGGGCCTCATCATTTTCACTGTGGGAAAACACCTATGTCAGCATCTTTAAGTCCAGTTTTCACAATGTCAAGGAACTCTGGAATTCTGGGAAACTGCTGGATTAGCTGCCTCCCTGATGTGTTGCAGAAGTCTGCTCTCTTTATCTAGCCGTTCAGCATCCTCATAGGCTGTGCATTTCTGATGTTCTTTAACAGACGACTCTCTCATTCGTACGCAGGGGGCGGTATTCCAGGTCGGTCTGTTGAAGGGCGTCTTGTTATGACTTTGACATGACAAAACATCCCGACCCCGGGTTCATTTTTTAACCATGGGCGACCTTTTATCGGGATTAAATCTATATGCCTGCTTAGCCTTTTTCATTTTGCCCTTACATGGTCCTTTCTCTGTAGTTTTTTTCTTATTGGGCCTACATTTCATTGACAAGGCTGTTTTAGTGAGAGCTGGCTCAACAATGGCAGTAATTGATGGACCTACGTCTTGGCCTTCTTCATCGCAGTAACTCTCACTAGCATGACCAGTGTAGCCGATGGAACTGGTTGCACAGGCTCCAGGACTTGAGGGCCTTTTGCTTGCCAACGACGCTTTTTCATCGTCACCCGTGGTACGGGAGGACTTGTTTGGCCTGTAAATAGAAATTATATTACCATGCTGTAGCCAGTAGGCGTACATTTCCTTGGGACAAGCGATGGCACCGTAACATGATAAGCAAAAAGAAAGGATGCAAAAAAGCACAACATGTTTCTACATTCACATTTGGACATTACAGTCAAGCATGAAAACACAGGGAAAACTTGGGCCAAGGGTTGCCTACCGACTTCATTTCAAAATGGGGAAACATCAGAAAGCAATGAAGAAGAAAGTCCTAGACTACATTGTCTGTATGCTATCCGTATGCACATCATATCAACGCGAGGCTGGTCGGCCGGCTTCGTTGTGTGGACAGAATTGGACACACCCTTCCAACTCACTGGGTGCTGCTGCTGCCTTGCCTTGCCGTGAATTTGTCAACCTTTCTCCAAACCCTGGCAAAATGTTATCTATTTATTATCTTGTTTAGAAGTGCAACATTGAATCTCGCCTAAAAAATCTGTCAATTGGGCCCTGATCCTTCCGTTTGGCCATCTCTCCACTGGCCATCTGCATGTCAGCCACACTTACATGTCAAAGCACAATGCATGTACAGCATACATTGTAAGACTGCAGAACTAATCGGGGCATTGATGATAGCTATGACAACCAGCGCAGCGGTTTCCCGCGAATTGGCTATGCCGGGGTGCGGGTTGAAAATGAAAGTTCGCTATTCTGACAATAACAGAAGGGGGATCATATTTAGGGTCATTTGTGTTTTGTTTCTAGCGGTTTTATTGGACACTGGATGCATTCATTTTAACAGATCTTTGAAAAAATTGTGCCGGACGGGAAGAGCACTTTTTGGGCTTAGTGGTGGTTGGAGGATTCAGAATGCTGGTCGGGGCCGACCAATGCCGACCAGCCAGCAGAACCCCCCCAATGTAATATTGTGCACCCTGTACAACATTGAATACCCAATGCAAAGCTTCACAGTCAATATAATATTACATACCCAACACCCACATTGCACTGAATATTGTCTTGCATTTATTAATGGTACTACTTCTATGAACAAAAAAACATTATTCTGGTGAACACTTCAACAGAACTCCCCCACCGTTGCTTCAGGCTGACAGATCCAACAAAGTCTTTTAATCCTTTATATTTCACTCACCTATTCGGGTCCACGTTATCCAGTGTGCAGATGTTCCATAGGGATTTTTTTTTCTCAGATCTTTGAGGAAGCCATTCCTGTTTCTGAAGTCCATATCGCGCAGGGAGCCTACTGGCAGAGAAGCATTTGGTCCTTTGACCTCTGGGAAAATTTAAGAAGAGCAAGAGCTCTCGGTTGACAGAACTGCCAAATTCCTAAATATGCTTTCATCACGTAGAAGTCCTGTAAGTTATCTGGCGCTGTTTCAACTTCTTCTGCTACCACCAGCAACCCCCCACAGAGTTTATGGTTTTATTAAAAAATAGTTTTGAATGCTATATGTCAAAATTGATTTAGGGGAGGTTCCACTAGGTCTGAGAGTAAAATCCCTTCAATGAGCTTCACTCATGGTGTGTGTGTGTGTGTGTGTGTGTGTGTGTGTGTGTGTATATAATGAATATGTTGACTGAGAGATAAGGGATGACTGAAGGTCTAGCTTGGCTTGGACTGAGATCCAAGTGAGGATACCAAAGAGGTTCTGAGTTTTTTTGATATGCTTGGGACTGAGGGGTTCCAGATTCTCATGTTACAAGTCACTTAAGGCTGAGTAAAGACAATCAAAAGCAAAGGATTTAAGTTGATAATATTTCCAAGGCAGTAACTAAAACACAGTCACACACATGTAATCATAGATATTTGGCATCTTTCTCATGGGTGTACCAGTCAATGATAAATGGGAAATGGGAAATGCTAATGATAATAAGTGGGAAGTTGGACCCATGAAAATTAATTTCTGTTTCAGAACTACCATTCAAGCTTCAGTTTTGCTATTTTAAATGAACGATTCGAGACATGAAGCAAACCGTGTGATTATAGATCAATGATTATTTTTCTGACCGCACATGTGGACAAGTAATTTACTGACCAGATTCCTGCTGTTTGTCTGGGTAAGAACGATCAGCCCAATTTTCTCATGAGGGGACCCCAGTACTAATCCAAGCCATGAGCTTGTGGTTAGGGTCAGGAGGGTGATGATCTGCCTTTCTCATGAATCAGGGATTAGCCTCAGATTGTCTAACATGGCAAAGGTCTTGGCCTTTGTCTTTTTCATCTCCAGAGAATCAGCCAGCTCCTTGTTCCCTGATTGGATGATTTATCTAACTGTTTATCTAACTTCATTTCTTACATTTCCGTTCCAGTGAAGTGTGTGAGCTCCAGGTTTGTGCTGTTTCCTGGGTAAGAGTTGCCATGGACTCACAGGGCTTAAGGACCACTGATCAAGACCCTGTTCCATCCAAAACCCGAAAAGATTTGACCTTATTCCTAAGGCGCACAACTATTTGGGTATAGTCATTTCAATACACTTGCTGTGTTTGATACATAAATGTCAGATCAAGATTCTATTGAGTGAATTTAACTATTAAGGGCAGAAGTTGGCATAAAATCCTACAACATTCTGGCATAGACTGCGGGACGGAGTCTTATGGAGTGGAGTGGTGTGGATTGGTCTACTTATCAAAAAAATCACATTACCTGTTGGCAGAACCCAATCCGCCTGGCTTGAACATTTTTTGGGAGATGCGGTTGACCGCTTCCTTCCTGATGGCTTACCCTGACTATTGCTCATTCTCTAGTCACAAGACCCCCATACTAAAACTGCTGGCTCTACATATTTAAAGGGTAACACGACAGGCTTCTCAACAGCCGGAGCTGGAGTGACTCACAAGTCTTTCAGAGCACCAACTTCGTCTTCTCACGCAACTCCCAAAAATGACTCAACTATCCATCCTTTTCTCAAGACCCCAGCCTTGCTTTCCACAAACCATAAAATACTTAGAAGGCAAGCATTGCTTCAGGTAGCAATAGAGGAAAATCCTATGTCTGATGTACTATCCATTATATAGTTTATCATTATAGCTTTATGATGTTGTTTCTATAAAATTTACTCTTGATAGTTATGCAAGAGAAGTCTGATGAATGATTGCAAAATTTGCTGTAAGTGATGTTATTTCTTTCACACACTCCTGGTCTTAAAATGTTATTAATGTACCCCGCTTAGAAGAAAGGAGTGTGTGTGTGTGTGTGTTTGTGTGTGCGTGTGTGTGTGTGTGAGAGAGAGAAAGAGAGAATGGAGAAAATGATAAGAGGAAAACAATATGGAGCAGTAGTATTAAAAAAATTATTGACACTCGACATAGCAGTGGAGGAACTGCCATTTTGTACTTCACATGCTGCTTTTGTGAAATTTTCCTCAGTTTGTTACAGGGCATATTATGTTTCTGTGCTTGGAATAGAACATTCAGGCAGAAAAACAATAAAAGAAAGTTTTATTTGACAATGGGGTGAGACATTTCTTTTAAAAAGCATGAAGCTGAGAGTAATGAATCACAATGAAATTCCCGAGCAGACTGCCCCAGATTAAGTCGAACAGCACCCCTGGTAATTACTAAAACACCTGTTTAAAGTGTCAGCTAAAGATTGTGTTATACCCAAAACTGAACAAAAAATACTGCAATTCCAGAGGTCCCTTATCATTGACAAAAGGATTAGAAAAGAATTGAAGCTTTTATTCCAGCCAAGCACTCAAAATATTAATTTGAACTAATCAAATTCTCGATGACAGATCTTGATTTATTCATTGCTGTTTAGCCAAATTGAATGTTTTCATGCTGCATTAAAAAAAAATCCTCACAGGAAAATAGAGCAAGCAGAGATGGTAACTATACCATTCTAAGAGCTTATGCCAAAAAACCTGGCAACTGAATATCTACAGTTTGCCTTGGCTTGATAGACATTGAGTGATGAAAAGCTGACCTTGTAATCCACACGGGTCTGATGGTGGATGCAAACTGCCCTTCTGGTCTGCACATCCATCAGATCTGTGAGAATGTCAAGGTCCTGCACATCCATCAGATCTGTGAGAATATCAAGGTCCTGCACATCCATCAGATCTGTGAGAATATCAAGGTCCTGCACATCCATCAGATATGTGAGAATATCGAGGTCCTGCACATCCATCAGATCTGTGAGAATATCAAGGTCCTGCACATTCTTCAGACCTGTGAGAATATCAAGGTCCTGCACATTCTTCAGATCTGTGAGAATATCAAGGTCCTGCACATTCTTCAGATCTGTGAGAATATCAAGGTCCTGCACATTCTTCAGATCTGTGAGAATATCAAGGTCCTGCACATTCTTCAGATCTGTGAGAATATCAAGGTCCTGCACATCCATCAGATCTGTGAGAATATCAAGGTCCCGCACATTCTGCAGACCTGTGGGAATATCAATCTCCTGCACATTCTTCAGATCTGTGAGAATATCAAGGTCCTGCACATTCTTCAGATCTGTGAGAATATCAAGGTCTTGCACATTCTTCAGATCTGTGAGAATATCAAGGTCCTGCACATTCTTCAGATCTGTGAGAATATCAAGGTCCTGCACATTCTTCAGATCTGTGAGAATATCAAGGTCCTGCACATCCATCAGATCCGTGAGAATATCAAGGCCCTGCACATTCTTTAGACCTGTGGGAATATCAATCTCCTGCACATTCTTAAGATCTGTGAGAATATCAAGGTCCTGCACATTCTTCAGACCTGTGAGAATATCAATCTCCTGCACATTCTTCAGATCTGTGAGAATATCAAGGTCCTGCACATTCTTCAGATCTGTGAGAATATCAATCTCCTGCACATTCTTCAGATCTGTGAAAATATCAAGGTCCTGCACATTCTTCAGATCTGTGAGAATATCAAGATCCTGCACATTCTTCAGATCTGTGAGAATATCAAGGTCCTGCACATTCTTCAGATCTGTGAGAATATCAAGGTCCTGCACATTCTTCAGATCTGTGAGAATATCAAGGTCCTGCACATTCTTCAGATCTGTGAGAATATCAAGGTCCTGCACATTCTTCAGATCTGTGAGAATATCAAGGTCCTGCACATTCTTCAGATCTGTGAGAATATCAAGGTCCTGCACATTCTTCAGATCTGTGAGAATATCAAGGTCCTGCACATCCATCAGATCTGTGAGAATATCAAGGTCCCGCACATTCTTCAGACCTGTGAGAATATCAAGGTCCCGCACATTCTTCAGATCTGTGAGAATATCAAGGTCCTGCACATCCATCAGATCTGTGAGAATATCAAGGTCCCGCACATTCTTCAGATCTGTGAGAATATCAAGGTCCCAAGACATTCTTCAGATCTGTGAGAATATCAAGGTCCTGCACATCCATCAGATCTGTGAGAATATCAAGGTCCCGCACATTCTTCAGACCTGTGAGAATATCAAGGTCCCGCACATTCTTCAGACCTGTGAGAATATCAAGGCCCTGCACATTCTTCAGACCTGTGAGAATATCAAGGTCCTGCCCATTCTTCAGATCTGTGAGAATATCAATCTCCTGCACATTCTTCAGATCTGTGAGAATATCAAGGTCTTGCACATTCTTCAGACCTGTGAGAATATCAAGGTCCTGCACATTCTTCAGATCTGTGAGAATATCAAGGTCCTGCACATTCTTCAGATCTGTGTGAATATCAAGGTCCTGCACATTCTTCAGATCTGTGAGAATATCAAGGTCCTGCACATTCTTCAGATCTGCAGATAAAAGACTCAAAAACTAAATTTGAAACGATCTTGCCTCTCCTCTGTGATGTTCACTTTTAATGGGAGTTCCATCGGCTGGTCTTATAATTTTGCAATGTGGTCTGTTTCTCTTTTCTCCAGCTGTTGTAGCATGAGTTGGCCTACTTTGATTTGGGAAAAAGAAATCTCACAAGATCAGCAAATGTGACTGCCCGAATACCTAATAAGGGCGTTGCTGTCATGGCGTCACAAGCGACTGACAACTGGAACAGGTTGGATGGCCGGACTATGTTTCCTGTCGATAGACTCTTTCTTTGAGAAATGGGATGCAACATCCTATTTTAAATATATTCTACAGTACCTGGTCTACTGTTTGCTATAGCTGTTATAAGTTGCCGATCATGGCAAGTCTGTGTTTCGGGATATCAGTCTCATTGGGGAAGTTTGTTGTTCTGATCATTAAGTCTGTGAATCTTGCATTCTTTGCCTCTCGAGAATAGTTGCTCTTGATCCCTGATCTTTGAAGATGTGTTTGAATTGTCAGTCACTCAGGGTAAGAACAACTGCAAATTACCTAAAGGTAATGGATGTAAAGCCATATCTTTCAAATAATTGTCCTCAACAGAAATGCTGATTTTTATTTTTTAAATGTAACTTTGCATCTCCGAACCCACCAAAATCATGTTGCCATCTCAGGAGAGCACTGGGAGTTTGTGGTTTTTTGTCTCTGAAACGCGCACCTGTCAGCTGCTACTTATTTTCACGCTGCAATCACAGTCATAGAATTTACAGAGCAAGGGTGGACGAAACCCAAACGTGCTTGTTCAGATAGTAACCCACAGATGCCTGCATAGCCAGTAGGAGGCGCTTGTGCCAGCACAACACCAGCCCAACCAAGTGCTTCACTCCTATATCACTGAGCTGGGCGAAGTACTAGTATTGAGAGGCTGCTGACCTAAGTAGGAACCATCATTGCTGGTTTTGATACTAAACTGTGTTTGTCACTCCCACCATAGGCAAAGCCTTTACTGAGACGGAATTCTGGTTTTCTACCATCCTTTAACCTGGAAGGCAGGTGATGAGACAGCACAAATTGCTTGGGAGAAACCAGAAATAAGGCTGGATTAGGATTTGAGGGCCTGATTTTATTATCTCCAAAGTAAAGGATATGGTCAGTGTGACTTAAAGGTTTCACCTGTTGTGATTCCAGTGTCCTGTGCCGTCTGTCAGGACACTGGTTGGGGTTTTAAACAGTTTCTTGTTCTAGGTTTCATAGTTCATATTCATTACTCATGTTATGGTTTTAACAGTTTCTTGTATCAGGATTCTTATTTCATAGTTCACGTTTATTGTTCATGTTTTTTACTTTTCCATGTTTTCTTTTTCGCCAGGTCCCAGTCTGCCCAGCCAATCCGCCTCTCCAGAGTTTGCGTGGTCATTTCCATGTTTTACCTCTCGCACTACATTCGGGAGTGGCTTACGGTTTCAAACTTCTTTCTTACGTTTCTTCCTTTCGGGCTTCCTAGTCTTCATGCTTGTTAATTATTTTAATTTCTTACTAACAATTTACTAATCAGTCACGGGGGGTGTTTCCATTAGATAGGCACGTACTAACCATTACTAATTTAGACAGGGATTTAACTCGCATGCTGCCTGCTTTCGCTACATTCTTACCTGTGCTTTACTATTATCTAGTTTAACACTCTTACTGTTCATAGTATCTTTTTGGGTTCTTATATGCTGCAACACATTCATTGCCCTTAATGAGCAAACACCTGCTTTCGTTGTCTGGTCACGCCACAGGTGTTTTTCCTCTCTCGTCCTTGTGCCTCATAATCATGCAATCTCGTTTCTCCCTGTCGCTCTACAGGTGCTCATCATTGTCTTGTGATTCCCTCTGCTTTATCTGGGGAGAGGCTGGAGTTGGCTGGCAGACAGAGTCCTGTTTCATGTCTTGCCTTGGGGTTTTTGTTTTGTATTTACGTATGTGCCTAGTGCCATCGCAAAGTTCGTTTATTGGTTTACTTCCCTAGAGTATCTAGTGGCTTTTTATTTTCCTTGTTTTGCATTTTTGTTATCAGCTCTGAAGCTTTCCTTAGATTTTTTGCAACCCTTTGGGCCGAGTTTTTTGTTGGCCATTGTGCCTGTTTTGTTTTCTGTTTAAATAAAACTCCAAGACCAAGTCTTGCTGTCTCGCGCCTGGTGTCCACCTGAGTCTCGCAAAATTCACTTATTCCTGGTTGAATATTACAAGCCAAACACAGTACACTAAATGAAACTTCATTGTGTGTGATTGGGTTAGGCATAGATGAAATTTACCGCTGGCTCCTATACAGCTTGCCATTCAGGACAGTTGCTGGCCTTACTTTCAGCTCAGTTCTGTTTGGTTTTAATACACTAAGCATTTTCAGGCAGAGCCACAATGTCCCAAAGGTCTTTATAGGCATTCCAGTCTCAGGCACCCAAGAATGAGCCAAGGTACAATATTCACTTCCACTTCAAATAGAGACCAGGGCTAAAAACTGACATGGGGTAGAAGGAAGGGAAAAATCACACAGAACGCTGCACTATTTGTGGCTAATTAGGCCCAAATATTAGACATTAAATACAAAAAAAAAATCAAAATTCAAGATTTACAAATAAACTTTACTCAATGTTTCTGCTTGGTAGTATATTAACGGGAAGAAAAGAGTAAGCAGGACATTCTATGAGAACAAATAGAAGTCCCAAATAGAATTTGGCAAAGAATATTTACCCTGTCCGGAGGGGGAGGGGCATTGTTCACAGTGCCATTTGCTTGTCTGTTTGCGTGTATGTCTGTCAGCACAGAATTTTCAGGAGAGGTGAGCAGTGGTCGAATGGTCCAAGGATCACCTGAATAAATATTGGTCAAGGTCAAGATCATCACCAAAAAACAAATTCATTGCTTTAACCAATTTCTAAATGAATTCAAAACGTGCATTTTTTCAATTCCACTTCCAGCCATAAGCTACATTATGATGTGACATCATTAGTCTCGTTAGCGGTTGAGGTTGAATGTCAGGGGGGTCCAGGTTATTCAACACCAAAGCATTAAAATGTCTCCCTTGGGTGGGGTATGTTATGCCTGGCATCACTTGTTGATTCTTTTATTGTACCAATTCCACTACAAAGAGAGAGAGAGAGACAAAGAGAGACGGAGTGGGCAGGAAAAGAATAACAAACACGGGGTGAGAGAGAACAAGAGACATAGAAAAGGGCAGGGAGAGAGAGAAAGATGGAGGGAAAGTGAAAGAGGGCAGGAGAAAGAGAATGGAGAGAGGGAGAAGTATGCAGCTGGCCTACCTCCTTTGACCTTGAGGGGACACTGTGAGCTCTATGATGAATCAGCCCTCAGGGTCCGGTCTAGTGTTCCCAACTCATTGAGGGTTCTCAATTGTTCTGACACAGTACTGGTGGCACTGGTTTAATGGGTGGTGGATTTGCCACTTCCGAAATGTCCTAGCTTCTCCTAAGACACTGTAATATGCATCATTAATAACAAAGCAGTGACAACCATATGCGTTCTGGACATAAACCAGAATTTTAATGGGCACAATAAATGCCGTGGCTGTTAACTCGGAGCTTATTGAGATTAGTGTTTATCCAGGCTGTGGCGCTGCTATTCCACGGTAGCTATCCTGCAGCTGTTTGAAATCAGTCAAGGCCACCTGTGGGGAAAATACCCTCATTCATTTCAAAGACAAGCCTTTCATCAAAGGCAGTGGTCTTCCACCCCAGTTCCAGACAGCCACAGGGTTGGCAAGTTTGTGCTGTTACTCAGTGTTTAGCAGACCAATTACAAAGATGGACGATACAAATAAATCAATATGGGCTGATTTCTTGGCTCTGCACTGGTTGCTGATTTTCCTCCCGAGTAAGGTGGCCAGCTGACCCACAAGCTCTCCTAAATCTGGGTTGTGGTCGCTGATTTTCATTAATCAGTGCTTCCAGCCCAGAAAAAGTAGTCTGCTAAAAAGTTGATTTTAATGTGTGTGTTTAGTCCTGTAATGGGACAACAAATCTTAATTTTGCTTCATAAGTAGAGAACATCAGTTTTTAGTCACTCCTTTCTTGACAAGTGAAATGTTCTTACCCTTTGGAAAAATCTTCAATTAAGACTGAAGGACAAACTTTTTTGAAGTGACACTTGGATTTCAACTTAGTTTTAAGAGACATTAATTAATGGATCCCCATAATTATGAAGGGATTAGACACTACAGAGATCTTGTTGACACATGAGATATTAATATTTCCATTTGATCCACACATACTTTTGAAATACATTAAAATTTAAATTTATCGTACAGTATTATGCAGCAGTGTCCTCACACTGAACAAAATATAATAGATTTTATTGATTTTACTTTTATAGGTGTTGTGTTTTGGTCTGCTAGCCTGACTCCGCCTCTCCAAGTCCATGTTCCAGTGCATGTTTTGTCTTCACCTTGTTTCATCTCTGCATTCGGGTGTGGCGTTTGGTATTTCCTCACTTCTTTCACAGCTGTTCTATATTCGGGCCTGCTATAAGCTTGAGAGATTGATTGATTTTATTGGTATAATTACTAACCCCTACTAACAATGCACAGGAAGGTGTTTTAATTAGATAGGCACTTTCTAATCACTACTAAATTAGTTAGGACATTGATTGATTGAGTTTTCCACATTTGCTATTTTCAGATCTGTGGTATTCTGTTCAAATTTCACTTCTCCGCTTTCCCTTAATCTTGTATTGGTACTCCTATGCTGATCACACATTACTCTTAATGAGCTCGTCATAGCTTAATTGTTTGGTCATTGTCTGAGTCCACGTTTCCATTGTGTTTCCCCGAGTCTTGTTATCGTGTGCTTTTTCTCCTCATGTGCTGCCCAGGTGTTCCTCGTTCCCATTGGCCCGGCCCCCTTGGATGCTGGAGGAATGCTGCAGACGGAACCTTTTGTCTCTATGAGCATTTTCTACCTTGTCTTCATGAGTCTTTGTTTGCCACTTGTTTCATGAGTTGTCTGTCTCCCACGAGCCTAGTCTTTCAGTATTTTCTAGAGCATTTACTTACCTTAGTTCTTGTGTCATAGTTTTTTTGTCCTGCCCACCTCCCTCACCAGATATTAGGCATTCGTGTTTCCCTTTCCCTTACATGCGCGTTGGTGCATTTATACCCCTTACTTTGAGTGGCCAGGTTGATGGATTGTCCCTAGATATAAGCCTTTTAGCAACCAGTAAGTATCTCTGTGTCAAAGTTTATCTTCTTTGGAGATTGTTCATAATCTTTAATGGTAGTTAAATACAGAAGTACTCCTCCTAGTCTTACTAATTGGAACGGGGCTTCCAACCCTTACTCTCGATCTCCAAGATTGGGACTGCGTTTCTGTTAATCATTCTTCAGTCTGTTCCTTAGCCCAGTTTATAACAACACTTCCCAAGTCTTCTGTGGTCATTGGGATCAGGACTGCGTTCCTGCTAAATGTTCCATCTGACTGTTCTGCTCTGGCAAGAGTGATCTGGCTGCTGCCCCGGAATGCAGCTGGCTGGGCGTGGCCAGTGCCCCCACACTCTACCCTTCTTCATCTGAACTGAACTGTGCCATTCTGCTCTGGACTTCATCCCTCACAGTCATTGCTGTATTACTATCAATGAACCCTACTATTGGATTGTGCTCTGTCTCTGCACCTGGTTCCTTGATTGGAATCACATTTACTATTTAAAGCAAAGAAAGTATTATTTGAATAGCATTACAAAAGATGCGAAGGGTACCCAGAATACTCAATAATGATTCAGTTTCTTTTAATGCTTTTATATTTCTCTTTGATTTATTCATATTATCAGGGGATATGTCCCATTTTTCTTTGAGAAGCTAAAAAGAACAGCTGAAGCACTGATAAGTTGGAGGCCTATTGAGGACATGCCGCTTCAGAATAATTAATCTTTTATAAGTCCGATCTGCATTCTTTTTTCTTTAGATCCTCAAAAAAGCGGAGATGCATCCTTCTACTCACTCAAATGAGTAAAGGAAAAATAAGTTACTCCAATAATGTTTGAAAAGTCTGCTCCAAAGAAGAAAACTAGTTGTCACACAGGGGGTCTCAATCTTATCCAGTAGACCCTGTTTTACAAATCAGGATTACATTGTTAGCCGGGTAATTCGTACAGAACAAAACTCAGAGCTCTCCCATGTCTGGAATATGCACTGGAGTATAAGGAGCTGGTTCAGATTTTGCGTCACACAGCTATTCAGGTGACTTAATTTTCCGGTCTCAGGAAATATCTCTGATTGTACAAATCAAGGACTCCTACTGGTTGATAAGTAGTTGTAGTATTGTGCGTGTTACTGCTTGTTTGGAATGCTTTTGACTTCATTGGCCCTCTCTGGATACTATCGCTGCCAAACAAGCACATTTTGAATGGGCACTGAGCAAATGATGTATAATCACAAGGATCCTTGAGAATCCTTGTGATTATACATAATTTGCTCAGTGCCCGTTCAAAATGTGCTTGTTTGGTAGGGGCCAATTGCTTGGTGTCGCTCAGCAAAGACTACCTCACACTCATCACTGCACTTTTTTTGGTCCTCAGCAATACACCTTCCAAATGTGAAGTCAATCGGATGAACAGTTGCCCAAAAAATTGCAGGACACACACATACATTCATACATGCATACATACATACATACATAGACAGACAGAGACTCCTTCAATTGAAGTTAGATTGGCATGTTGACATGATGCAGATTAAACTCAACATGATCCACAAAATTTTAAGGATGCAAGGTGGAAGGTCATCATCTAATGAAGGATCATCTTCCCTCACTGATCGAATCTTTTTCCTCCAATCAGGGAGCTTCAGGGTTATTTCATCCCATTGTGGGGTTTTTTTTTTTTTCCCTCATTTGTTTTATATTTGAAGTTTAGGGCCTGCTGTTTGCCCTTTGCTATTTTGTTATGGGTCCTTGTGACAACCTCAGTAAAAAGTGATTAAATTAGATTTTAAATTAATTAAATTTGAAGATTGGTTTCCCTTGCACTGCCAGACTGAAGTCTTCTCTGTAGCCTCATTTCTCACTTGCGGGTTGAAGCTGGGTCTCTGAAGTTATTGCACTCAGGCCACCGAAAACACACCAATCCCCTCAGCTGTGCTTCTTACTCTTTGGTTTGATGATTCCCAGGAGGAAAGAAAATGTGTGTACACCTGGAATATTCAGTCAAATGGATCCAATTATGGAGTTTTCTAGTTCTCCAACCCATCAGAAATTGAACAGTGCTTGGATTTGGTTTCATATCACCAATTCCATTTGCGGGAATACACCATTTTAACTCAAAGCGCATTGCGCAAACTGAAGACCAAACTGAAGACCGAAACTTTTTTTTTATAAATAGGTACTTAGTTTTATGCCATCTCAAATGTATAAACATGGATTAACTAGTAAATAAATCACCACAGAAGAAGGGCTCAGGTCATTTTCAGGAGCTCTCTTCTTCAGGTTTTTTGCTGACCTCCCTTTGGCTCCCCTGAATTTGAACCTGATAATTTGGATTACATGCTGATGTAATCTGTGAGTCGTTTGGTTGTTATTCCATACTCAGCTTTAAATGGCTGAATTAAGCTGAATTGTTTCCTCTGCCAAGGAGGTTATGTTTTCACCCCTGCTTGTTTGTTACTTGCCGGAATCTCGGATTCCGCAAGTATATTATTCTGTTCATTTGTTTGTTTGTTTGCACTGTGGCGTCCACAGTTTCAGCTCAATTTAGCTCATATTTCATGATCAACATTGGACAGGCACTGCACTATTTTGGTGAATCTAGGTCAAAGGTCAAGGTCACACAAAAGGTCCAAAAACACATAAGAAGCCATATCTTCGGTTCTAATCACTGTAGACACTTCAAACCAAGTGCATATTGTTCATAAATAAAAGGTATATCTTACTTCACCTAGGAATCTAGGTCAAATGTCAAGGTCAAGGTCACACAAAAGGTCAAAAACACATAAGAAGCCATATCTTCGGTTCTAATCGTCGTAGAGACTTCAAACCAAGTGCATATTGTTGATAAACGAAAGGTCTATCTTACTTGACCTAGGTACTGCACTATTTTGGTGAATCTAGATCAAAGGTCAAGGTCACACAAAAGGTCAAAAACACATAAGAAGCCATATCTTCGGTTCTAATCATCGTAGAGACTTCAAACCCAGTGCATATTGTTGATAAACAAAAGGTCTATCTTACTTGACCTAAGTACTGCACTATTTTGGTGACTTTAGGTCAAAGGTCAAGGTCACCTAAGCAGCGCTCTATTTTGGTTTATTTCTTTGTCTGTTTGTTTGTGTGCACTCAACAGGCCACTATTTTCACATTATCTTCACCAAGCTTGGTGACAACATTGACTAGCATTGTGGCTAGACACCGGTCTCTTTTCGAGGCCAAAGGTCAAGGTCAAGCTTACCAGAAAGGTCAAAAACACATTTTGGTTCATAACTTCATTACTATAACACCTACAGACTTGAAACCAACTCCATTCCGTTCATTCTATTTCAGAGATCTGTGCATGATTCCGGCAAGTTGTCATTCTATGAATGACCTTTCATTTGTTTGTCTGTTAACTCGATAACTCAAAAAGTTATGAACGGATTGGCATGAAATTTGATAGGATGGTAAGTTGTAGTCAAGGATGAGTTGATTTAATTTTGGAAGTGGTCTAAAACATATTCTGGATTCTAGATCCGGAAGAACCAATAATACTGACATATGGCATGGCGGAGGTATGCTAGTTTCATTAAGTGAGGTGTCGACTTGCAAAACCTACTAAGTCAAGTTTTGAAAATAAATGACTTATCTCCCTTAGCCTCTCTTTCAGGCACCTGCGCATGTCCCACTGATAGCTCCACTTTCAAAACCTACTAAATTATGTTATAAATTGTAACGGAAAAAGCGAAACTCTGTCAAAACCCGCCAAGTCAAGGAGGAACACTCTGTCAAATTCTGCTAAGTCATCAGCCAATGTGGAAACGTGATTCTGTTTTCATTCGCTAGAAGGAACCAATCACAGACGAGCTTTTATAACCCGTTCAGCTTTTGCTTTCTCTAACTGGTTTGGGCAGTTCAGAAAAGTGTGATGATAGTGAAACCATAAAGGGGGATTTGAACCCGTGGACTCATGTTTATGTTGCCATTGTCATAGCAGCTATTCAACCACTGTGCTGTCTGTAGCATTGAGTTGCATGTAGAGTGGGTCCTGAGTCAAATACCTTCACCAATTGAGCAACGGGGCTGGTTTAATCACTGTCAAAACCTGCTAAATTTCCACTCCACTTTCAAAACCTGCTAAGTCAAAACTTTGTGTTGCAAAATCAAAGTCATTTCTTAAAAAAAAAAATCATGAATTGCCTCATGGATTATGTCTGCAAGGCTAATAGTTTAGGTATAGTGAAAATTGGTATCTATGGAAGATAATTTCTATGCCTACCAAAAAATCAGATTTTTCCAAAAAATTGACCAACTTGACTTCGAAGGCTTTGCAAGTGGACTCCTCAAGTAGAACGGTGTCTCTTCTTTTCCCTCTTTAAACCACTGTTTGGCAGTCAAAGGCATGAAAGAATCCATTCTTCCTAGCACATTACAATTATACTGGACAGGTATTTTTTTCTCTGGGTGCTTTATTTGCTTGAAGGTTATGACTGTTAATCAAGTGTTCAGAATTAAAATCTCAATGTCATTGTCATTATTCTTTTTTCTGAGGGCAAATAAATTTGGGTGGAGCAATCACAAGTTTGTTTCATTTCAAGATTTGCACATGAAGCAAAAAATATTCCTAGTCAACCATGGTAACTTATAATTAACTAAGGTTAAAAAAAGACTTCTAGCCTGAATGCAAAACTAAAACAGTCTGAGATGTATTATCAACTTTTATATTGTGTTAGGATCAAATTTGATCCATTTCCAAGTCAAGATATGTAAAAAGTGCCATTTAGTTTTTTGTTTTTTGTTTTTTTTTTTTTTAAATTGGGACAAGGCTTCATGATATCCCCAGAAACAACTATGTTAACAAAACAAAAGAAATTGTCACCAATTTAGTCAATTCAGAATGTCTTCAAAAATAAAAGTGACATCTGTGGTGTTTTGTGTCAAATATGACCCGGCAGAGAATACTGGCATGCATATATTGTTTAAATATATTATTTAGTTGTGGGTTGCTCTGTGGGTTTTTGGCACAATTTAGCACACACGCACACATACACACACACACACACACACAAACACGCACAAATGGGAACGCACACACACATGCATGCTCGCACATGTGCTCACGCGCACGCAGACACACGCACGCACACACACACACTCGCATGCACACACACACCCCACCCCTCCCCTTCTTCCCTGGGGACAATTTTTTCTCACCCTCTCAAGCCCTCTGGCACCCTGTCCCCCACAGGAATACATCCTCTCTTGCAGAAAATCAATATATTTTGACTAAACATGAACTTGAATGGTAACAAATTAACACACACACACACACACACACACACACACAAACACATAAACACAACATTTTTTTTTTCTTGCAGGTAAGTATCATGTTCAGAATTGTGGCATGAACAACATACACAGAATTCTCGCAAAACTGGTATCTACAAATAAGGCTTGTATGAGTTGTAATCTGTTTCATTCTGCAGCAGCATCAGTCTATTTCAACTCATGCAAGAGATTCACTGTCTCTGGGGCTACAGGGAGCTAGAGAGAAACTTGCTGTTGTTCCAATTAAAGTTCAATTTGCATCCGCTATATTGAGCAAAATAAAGCTTGGTTTTAAGAAAATCCATTGTAAAGGACTTTTTTTCCTTTTTCCTAACATAAATCTATACCACAGATGTCACTGTGGGTTATAATATAATGTTTAAAAAAATACCACAAGCAGTTTTATTTCAGAAAGTGTGTTCTAAAGTCAGTCGATTAGAGTCAGATAACATAATTGCGCATTCTCTTCACTGTGAAGTGTGAGTGAATTTAAACTTTTTTAAAATTGAACATGAGTGGTATACAGTAAGATGAAAGGCTAAAAATACATTTTAAAACAGTGATTGCATGGACATGAATGCATAATAAGTTAGTTATGAGACGAAAAACAATATTGGATGATAATAATTGTTTTTAAGTATTTTAGCCTGATTAAAACCATGGGTCAAATTTGACCCACTAACACAAAAGGTGTGGGCCAATTTCTAACACATTACAAGGGTTGACCCCTGGAGTGGTGAGTGGTTCAGTCAGCAGCATTGCATGCACAGTCTGTTACCAATAATGATTTCTTCCAACGTAATTTTGCCGGATATGCTCTTGTGACGGATAACAGGCAATGACTAGTTGTCTGGCAGCGGTTTCCAAGGCGCCTATGATTCGCAGCTGACTGGTGTCTTGAGATCTGGACAAAAACAAGTCCCTGGCTCAGAGGGAAATCTGGGCCACCAGCCCAGCCCACCGCCCTGAATCCCTCAGAGAGCTTGGAAGGTGTTCATTATCTTAGTCATTTTATCACTCTGATATTAATGGAATCAGGAATATGAATCTGGCAATTCCATGAGTTATTAATGCAATTTCAACATTTCTTTCAGACTACATTTTTGAAATGATGTGTATATAATAAAGTATACATTATTTGCCGTAACAATTTAATAATCAACTGACTTGCTTATTATTAGTGATACATATTTTACAGTTTTATGTTTTATACACGTATTGACAGTGTTCAATATCAGAATAGTGAGATATTGTCTTGGTCAAATTAAAGGACTTATGACTGGCATTGCACTGCCTACAGGTGGTGTATTATCGCTTAACATCAATGCATTGTCATTCCGACTCTTCATATTGTGAAGCTACCTGACCAAGCATCCATATACAACAAAAAAGGAGCCTTTTGGCATCCTTATTTGATGTTTAGGTTTAGGGTTCGGGTTAAGGGTCAGGGATTAGGGGGTAGGGTTCGTTTTAAACTGGCGTCAAATGAGGTCACCAAAAGCCTCCTTTTTCATTGTATGTCAATACTTGGTCAGGTAGCGTCACTATATGATGAGTCGAGATGAGATTGGGCTCTTAACATCTATCAGGTGTGCAACTGCAAATACAGATCAGAGTTTTCTTTGCAGAACATTCTAGCGCTGATGAGACAACCATAACTGGCACTGTAACTGAAAGCAATGGAGTTCACTTACACTGACTGAAAGAAGACTCCGAAGAAGATGTGATATTTAGAGTAATTACAGACATTAAAAATGCATTTTAATTTCAAATTTATCAATGTGGTAGGCTACAGGTGCTGGGATTTGAGCAGTGTATGTACTCATTAAGTGGGTCATGAGAGAATATTGGGAGCGTTGGATGAAAGCTCATCGGAGCCGAGCAGAATCCCCACTCTCATTATAGACTCAGCTGCTCTATAACGGAATGGAGTACTGCCGTTCCCTGATTTGTTTAACCGAAGGGTGCAGAGATATAAGAACCGAATGCTAACTAATAGACTGAAATCCCCTTGCAATGTGTGCATTTGCAATAACAATCTCTCAGCGGCGGCCTGATAGTTTTCAGCAATGAGACGGGATTTTGGCTGTCTGGCTAATACTGCTGTTGATGTACTGGATATCATAATATTTTCATAATACTAATCAGGCAAACTCACCTGAGGAATAACTCCTGGTATTATGGTGGCTTTGCCAACTGTCTCCTTAGGAAAATGAAGCTGTCTTGTGATGTTGGGCTAATAACAGTATGGCTCTGTGAGCCTGTTCGGGCTGCCGTGATATAAATCTGCTTAGCTTCCAAGAATGTGCTCTCCTTACAAACTGATGATCAATTGCAACACATAATGACTCATGATCTCATGTAGGTGGAGCAGCGAGTGCCAGTGATTTAAGCCAGCTCAACTACTGACCGGCAGCATAACTAAGACTTGCTAAAAGAACCAATAGCAGCTTCCCATCTCACACACTATGGCTTGTCCCCTGAGCCAGCACAGTCTGTAGGGGTCATGACTGCCTGGTCCGTCCACGGTGCTGAAACTGGCAGTAAAAGAAAATAGAATATTATTTTGGGAAGCATTTTCACAGTGCCAAGTTTTTTGTCCATCAATAGTCTTGTATTATGTCAAAATAAATATTCTGTTGGTTCTCAGATGGAGATCAGTCCTCATTTCTGGTTCTGGAGCCACGGGGTCTGCTTTTGCCTGCTAACTGCCTGCCTTTGTTGTACCAATACTGGAGTAGCACAGCAATTTTTCAGCAAAAGCTATTGAGAATATGGCTAACAAAGACTACCTGGTTTCCTGGATGTGAATCAGGTGCTTGTGATGAAAACCCAACAGACTCTGCAGCTTGCAGCTCCAGGAGACCATTGATTGATTGAGTTTTTAGAGTCAAGAATACAGATGAGGTATTGTGCATGACTGCAGTGATCAGTGACGCTGTTTTGGCTCCTGGGACCCATCAACCTCATATGCTGTCTCCGTTTTTCCTTTATGGCCAATCATGATGAACTGCACTGACTGTAGAGGAGTGTGACGCCATTTTGGTGCAGCATATGCTATACTCACTATTCCCTCAAAACTAGAGATGAGGTGTTGCGCTTCAGCGCAACAAAGAGTGATGCCATTTTGGCTCCGTGGCCCAACTCACTTCATATGCTATTTCCAGTTAAAGAGAAAGGTCAAAATGCTTTTTTTACAAGTTATGAATAAATCTGAAGTGAGAAAAGATTGGGAATCCATAAACAGTACATTTGTAAAAAGAACTAGCTCCAGAAGTAGTCCAGAACCTCCAAACAGCTCCAAAGTACTTCAGTTCCATGTTGAAGTTCCATGCATCTTTTTCTCCCTCATTTCTCCCTCACTTCCCTTATTTTCCCTTTTTATCTCTCCCTCCTCTCTCTCTCTCTGTCATGTCAGATCCAAGCCAAATAAAAGTCCACACCACGAACAGCGCTCCAAGCAAAACTTTGGGCCTTAAGAGCGCAATCAGCATGAGAAGCACTAAACAAATATCAATGCCCTTAGGCTGAGCTGGAGAAACAAACAGTGACCAAGTGAGCTCACACAAACCCGCGGTTCACTCCTGCTCAGAGCTCCACAGGTCCTTCCACTCTCAGTGAGATGGTGGCGGTCTGTCTGCTCATGTTCTTGTATTGGCTGAAGATGAGTACTCTTGTATCCCACTTCCCACTTCTATACTTCTTCCTTCCCTGATATAGGAGGAAATATACCATAATGATGCTTATAACTGTATTTTCTACATTGTACTGCTCCCTGCAATGCGCTATACTCCTCTATGCACCCAACTGCCCCAATCAAACGGTGGTTTATCCTAAATCTTTTTCTTCAGGGCTGCTAAAATCCCAGAGCTGACTCTAATTGCTCAGGGAAAGACAAACCTGTGTTGTTTTCATGACATTTTTTGAAGCTTGGCACATTCAGTCTGATCCGCAATGGGCCTAAGAGGTTGCCGGTTCTTGTTTTAGCTCAGTGCCATGAAATATCATTCAACTAATATACCAATTATGGATTTCAATCAAAACCTTGATAAGTAGAGTGAGTCATCTGGGCTTATGCTGGATAAAAACAAAAACCTACACCCATATTGGTTCGATATGGATCAGATTGGATGCCCCGTTTTGTACAGAGAAGGGAGACCAACACTGCCTTTAGTCTGGGCAGATGCCACAAGGAACTCGCTACACCATATTGTGAAATAGCAACAGGTATTAAGTTATTCACTAACTTGTCTCCTGTTTTAAAAATTTCACTCTGTGTAAAATAAAAAATAAAAACCTCAGAAGTGAAAAAAAGAAAACTGCTGTGGAGCCCGGCCACCTGTCAGCAACTTGTGCCATTGGAAAAGACTCTATAATTCCCTTTATAACGACGAGGTACATAAAAAGTGGGTTTAAGAAGGCTGTAAATCATCCATGGCGGGGATGGGAGCCAGACAGGCTTGTTTCATTGCTCTGCCAGCTGACAGCCATACAAGTTTTAAGTGGCCAGGTTTTTAGTGGCTCTGCATCACAGGACGGAAGCGAGTTTGTAGTTAAAGATGGAAGAGACAGGAAAGGAATGTTTTTATTTGAAATGAAAGAAAAAGTGGCAGCAGAGCGGCTTGTTTAGCTACGGCTCACTGTGTCTTATTTTTGGATAAGTTGTTTGGCACACATTGCTAAAATTAAAACTAAAATACAGTCCACGGTAGTGTGTGCTGTGTTGTGTGTTTTTTTTTTTTTTTTTTTTTCTTTGAGCGGGGGGTGTTAATTACCTCCCAGTCTTAACATTCACTATTGCAGAAATGGAATCAAAGTTCCAGTGCAGTTTGATTCCAGTCAGGTCACAGTTTTGTTGAAGAGGCAGAGAAAAACATTTTTCTCAAGTCTCTCAGATTGTTCAGTTAGAGCTTCATCTAGTGCCTGACAGAAGCATTGCACTTTGATATCAATGGCAAAAGCTCTCTGTTCCAAGTTAAATTGCCATGTTAACAAACCCGTGCTGTACTTCCAAGGAGCTTAAAAATATAAGTTTCCCACACGTGGTATAAAGGTGCTGGTGAAAAATATAAAAGCATTAAGGATTAAATTTTGCACGCTATACTTCAAACAAGTGTTTTATTTCAAGGAAAAACATTTTGCAAAGAGTCCTGGCTCACTTTTTGAAAGTGTTAGAAGGGTCTGTCACTCATTCTGAGTCATTTCACTCTGCTCCCCATTTCTTTCCTCTTTATGGAGTGAAAGTTGTTAAATTAGATTTTAACTTCAGTATTTTGGTCAGCAAGCTTAAAGCTCAGATGATTCATACTGGAAAATGGTACCTCGCCAGAAAATGAGTTCTGACTTCTTACTCATGCGTAATAGAGGCCTTTCAATAGATGTCTGTGTTGACTAGCCCTTGCCTTGGAAGAATCACTCAACATGATGTCAACCAATGGAGAAATGGCAGGAATATTAATTAATATCTGCTTTTGTTCTGTAGTTCTTACTACAAAGGATTTGATTTATTTTCAATATGACTTTCCTGGTGATTGAGAACACGGGAGGAATGAAATAATAGCCATATGGAAATATATCATAAAAATTATATAGAAACTTATTTATGAAGAAAACTTTTAACAACAAAAAAAAAAAACTTTTACAATTGGCATCAACTCCACTTTTGATTTAGGCCTGCATTTTTATTTTGCGCTGTTACAAGGAAGTGCAGCATTTACTGGGTGACTGTTGATACTTATAATACAGTGACATGAAATATTGGCTCTGAAACCCAATCATCTTAATACAGTGCTTTCAATTTTAACTGCACTGTAATCCCACAGTCGGGTGCTAATGGAATGGATTTTTTTTGGAAATGGCTTTCCAGTTCTGTGGATAGAGGTAATAGGAGATGACAGGATTTGTTTCTACAGCCAAACCCGGACTGGCATTGCTTTTATGCATGAGATGTGATGGGGTGAGATGGGGATTGCACTGCAAAACCTTCCAGTCTTAAAAAGTGTTATAGTTTTGCAACAAGACATAAAATTGTATTTTTTCCATCGGATTAAAAATATGTGCTTGTGTTCTGTTGTTTGCTTGACTAGTGCAATTTTCGAACTCCTCTGGCAAATCTTAGCGAGTCAAACTATTTCCCCTCATATGGTAGTATTTTTGTCTTATTTTATCCAAAAACTACAGCACTGTGATTCAAAATGCAAATATCGGACTAATATACTTGTTGAGATTGACTTGTTTTTCGGATTTTGAAGATTTGTGTGCGTGAGATTGGTTTGTTGGGCAATGCCACGCGTCTATATGTAGCTCTCACAGAACACCAATGAGGCTCTCAAAATTTGGTTGCTGGATGTTAGAAATCTCTGATGGACAGCAATGAAACACATAACAAAGCACTCAGCTGACCTGTGAGTAAAGTGAGATTAAAACCACACAGCAACAGTGATGTGCCAATGCTGCAGGGAAAGATATTCTGGAAGCTAAAAGATCACTTGCTCATGCTTAATCAGAGGGAGAACAGAAGAGGACCCAGTTGATGCAGAGTAAATTTGTTGGATTCTGTTGTATGTACTGTGAGAGGCTGCTCATTGTGACAGGGGAATTAAGGAAGGGAACATTATGATCTGACCCATTGGACTGTCTTGCAGGCCACATTGCTGGTCTCTCCCTCATCTGGGTGTGTTTTTACAGGTGTCTATTTTTGTGTGTGTGTGTGTGTGTGTGTGTGGGGGGGGGGTGTGTAGGGGTGGTTGCTCTTCCAGTGACACCTCCCGATGACCTCTAATTATTGTCTTTTGCTTAGGTGCTCTTTCTTGGAAGGTTTGGAGAGGGGAGATAAAAGGTAAGGGAAGAAGAATCACTTTGCTGTTCTGTAATTGCACCTTTATTTTGGTGTTTTTGAAGATGGAATTTAGCTTTGAATCCCCCTCAATTTCATTACAGCCGCTATATCCGTCAGTCCTGCCCTCACTGTGAGCCCTTTCTCTTGCTTGTCATATAACTGTGATAACAGAACTGAAAACCTATTTCCATTTAACAGCGAGAGAGAGAGAGAGAGAGAGAGAGAGAGAGAGAATGAGGAAGAAAAAGAGGGAGGCACCCTTTCACAGAGGCCACAGATGAGAGGAGGTTTGAAATGGAACGCTGTGTGAAAGTTCTTCCTCTTCCATGCTGTCAAAATTTATTTCACTTCCATTCTTAGGTTCTCATAACTGTCTTGTGCAAACAGTCTGTGTGTGGACACCTGCTTGGATTCAATTTATATTTTACATTTCGAGGAAAATAAGACTGTCTGTGCATTCCTTTTGTCTTTGTATGTGTGAATACATGCAGGACCAAATATTTGGGAGACAGCAGGGATTTATTGTCCCAGACCTGATGGGAACCCAGGATATGGACTGTAACAATTTTTAATTTCTCACTTAGTACATCAACTGGGGAAGTGTGTGGGGGGTAATATAAGCGTCTGGGTGTGTGTGCATGTGTGTATGTGTCTGTGTGTGAGTGTAAATGCAAGTGTGAGTTCGCATATGTCTGTGTGTATGTGTGTGTTTCTGTGTGTGCATGTGCATGCGTGCCTTTGTGTATGTGCAATTCCTACGATGTTTAAGGTAGTGCAAACTCTCATCCTTTCATAAAATGCAAGACCTCATCTGAGATGGTCAAATATTGGAGGGCTTCCCCTCAGCGTTTCATTGGTGGATTAAATCTCCCTCTCAGTGCCTCTGCATTACCGCCCCATATTCTGTGGAGGTCCTGATGTTTTCTCAGCCACAGCAAAGATGCTGTCACTAAATCATCAGGAGTCATGGGAGACAGACAGATGTAGAATAGTTGTAGAATGTGTGGTCCGGGGGGATTTGCACTCAGTGCTTGCAGTCTTACCAGTAAGATGGGAAACGTGCAGAAATAAGGGCTTGAAAATAGTTTTTAATGAATTTTGCTATGGCTGTACTTTGAGCACCATATCTGTTTGGCAGACTTTTTGCCATACTCTGATAAAGGATGCTGTATGAGAGTTACTCATTAAAATACATTAATTTTGATTCTGTGTCAAGATCTATCACTCTGTTATTGACCGACGCTGCCTTAATCGGGTGCGCATGTGGAGACTGCAGAAGAGGAGGGGAGAGGGAATGTAGCACAATGGCAGCTGTGACAGGCATTGCATGTCAACTATTATTCATGAAAATTACTTCACAGCCTCCGTTGAAGTTGTCTTTGTTTTCACAAGAGATACATACTGCCCGATATAGGGCTTATTGGAAAAAAAAAAGATTAAGTCTCGTCCAAGACCATAACATTTTGAATGGAATTCTCCATACAAAACTGAATTTAGCCCAAGACTCAGCTTAATCTGTGTTTGTGAAACCCTCCTTTAAGGTTTACTGTAGCTTTATCAAATATGTAACTGTGTATGTGGCTAGAAATGATCAGAGTGCAGGTTCTTTTATGTACACCAATTCACAAGCTGTAATGTTAAGATTTTAAGATCAACACAAATTGTATGGGGTTCAAGATGATGAATAAGGAGGCCTCTTACAGCAATGATGCTCACATCTCGAACCAGTTCGGATTTGCCCTCTACCCTGTCCCACAAATAACCCACATGGTACGCAATGAGATTCAACACTGTGAGATTAAAAAACAAAGAAAAGAAAAAGAAAAAAGTACAAAAAAGACAGTGTCCTTGTTTCTGCCCTCGACCGGACAGAAGAAAAGCTAAAACAACACGGCATTACCCCCTGAGTGAGAGAAACAGTTTGAGATGTAATTATGAGCGTCCTGGTATGTTTTCATTACTCTGGATGAACCACAAATGTACAGACAGCGAGGTAGTTTCAGTCAGTTTATCCTGCATGGCAACGTTTCCGTCCTCCTCCAGGAATAACACATTTGCATTGAAGTATTTAGCAGGCACTCTTGTCCAAGGAAACTTTAAAGGCTTATGTGCTTAATATAATCCATTTATACAGAAGGATATTTAATGAGGCATTGTAGGTTATGCATGCTCAAAGAGCTCCCTGGTGGCACAGTGGGTTGTGGTGTTGCCTCACAGCAAGAGGGCTGTGGGTTCAAACCCGGCCTGGGGCCTCTCTGTGCGAGGCTTCCGTGTTCTCTCTGTACTCACATGGGTTTTCCTATTGGTATTTCGGCTTCCACCCGCAGTCCAAAGACATGCATGTAGGCTAATTGCAGACTCTCAATTACCCAAATCATGACTATTTTGAAATTAGATGTCTGCAACACTTTCCAATGAAGTTAGGACAGCTTCACCATTGTAAAACATCCTCTCTGCTTTTAATAACACTCAGCAGTATGTGAGTGAACGGTGTGTGTGATCCCTATACTTGCTTAAGAGAGAATGTGAAGAGCGACATGATTTGGCCTCATGGAAGTTCTGAAGTGTCGTTAAAGTATGCAATAAATACAGGTAAATAAGCATGTTCGAAGGTTCAAGAGCAATGCTCTACCTGGCAATGAAGCCCAAAATCCTCAAGTAATTAGCCTGTTTACTTATACGTACTCAGCACTTCTAACTAATGAGGTCAAACAGAATGTTATCAAAAACATGAACAGCTCGACTGCCCAACCTCATTCCTGGAGATCTTCTGTCATGCAATTTTTCATTCATCCTTTATCATTCATACTTTATCTGTAATTTAACAGTTCGACAATATCTCTGACAGATGAAGAGCTTTTCATTAGCACTGAACAAGGAGTTTCAATGCTATCATCAAATATATATGGGTGGATTCAATTATTGATGCTCTGAGCCCTGAGGGGGATGAAAATAACAAACTCAGTATTACTTCATAACACTTTATTTCATTGATAGCCCTATATCTTGGCTTTATGGAATGGTTCATTCAAGTCACCGACTCCTAATGGGTCAGTTTTTATGGCACGCGCCGTAAAACCCTCTGACAGTGGCGATTCTAAAGTGTGCTCCGGCCCCTAGCAAAAATTCCCAAGGGGCCCCTCTGACAAGCGTTAAACATATTTATAAATAATCTGAACCCCCTCTGACAAGCAGGGCTGTAGTGGTAAAATCAGAGGTGAGTAAACTATGAATTCTGTGATCAGATGGACCACGATGCAGTAAGGCAGACTGCGCGGCGGCCGTGTGGCGTAGGCCTATATTTTGTACCGTACTGGACCGGTGTCATCAGTGTCAAAATTGTTGGTTATGGTTATGATGATATTGTGGTTATTGTTGAATGTTCATTTTTTGAAAAAAAAATGGGATACTACCTGCAGTCTGTTACCCAATGTTTTTATCCTGTGCACATGTGTGACCGTTAGACTGTACCAAGGACATCACTGAGTGCTCTCTCATGCCTTCACACAGTCACTATATCCAATTCCATTATTAAAAGTAATGTTGAAGAAAATTCCAGAATTAATAAATCTATTGTAGTTTAAGTGTTTATTTAATCAAAATAAAACAGCACAAAACATATCAGCAAGCCCACAAAAAAAAAAGATCAACCAACTGTGTCCTCATACAGAAAACAAAAAGGTCAGAGCAGGGTCTGTTTAGAAAAACAAAACAAACTAAATAAATGACACCTCTCGAGGAACCACAAATGTAATTGCATTACAGAAAAATGCTTAACTGTTGGCCTAATGATGAATACGGAGTCCCACAATGTCCACTACACTGTAACTCAAAGCAATGCCCAGAGGGCAATCTACCCCTTCCTAAAAGACCTACAAAAGCATGTCTGAATGTCTAATCAAGTGCTACAGCCCAGGTCCACGGTCACACACGTTTCTGCTATTAAAGGAGCTCCCCTTCGCCCGCGAGAAAAATAAGCTTTGTTCCGCGCTGTACAGCAACGCATTAAACATAACTCGCTACTCGCTAGCAAAGAGCTGTGTACAATATAGGTAACGTTATCGTCACTGACTGAATGCGTCATCTTATGCGAACCAAAACAACCTTTAAAAGATCGTGAAGTATTGCTCTTTGGACTTACTTTGTACTCGAGGCCTTGCGTTTGCATTTGTAGGAGGTGAGACACTGCAGGGACGCTTCAGAAATCGCCTAATATCCATTTTAGCACAACCTAACTTCTACAGACTTCTACAAACCGCATCAACTTGTATCGAGTCCCACTGATCAATAGGGACAGCCTGCCGCTTTCTGATAGCCGCCACAGGCAGTGATTGGTCAGTCAGACACGTACCATAATGCAGCGCAAAATGATAAAGATAAATTGTTTGTGTAGGTACAACACATGAAATGTTTCCAATTTTAAAATGACACCAAATTTATTTAGGAATACGTAAAAGGCATGTAAATGCAAACGTGGATAAACTAATTTACAGGTGCGTAGACGACATTCAGAGGTTCGTAAATGCTATTTTGAAGTGCATCAACGCTATTTCCAAAATTCCAGAGGTGCTTAAACGGCGTTTACGTGCGTTTAGCCTCCACTACAGCCCTGCTGACAAGCGTTAAACATATTTATAAATAATCTGAAACCAACAAAAGAGGTCAGAAACTGAAACTTTAAAAAAAAATTATTCAAAAAAGTAGACGCGTTGCCAACTTTTTATTAATAAATTACATTTAAGCTACCACTTTGTGTGCAGTGGGAACTTTTCTTAGTTATTAAAAAAAATTATTATTATTACTACATAACTTGAAGATTGTGCTCTTATGAAAAACAGGACATTTAAGACATTATTGTGGAGTAAAGTTTGTCAGCCCTTGGGGGCCCCCTAGTGGCCTGGGGCCCCAAGCAGCTGCATGCCTTGCCTGTTGACAAGCTCCGCCTCTGCCTTTTGAAATGCGTGAAACGCGAGTGACGAAATTAAATGCAACATCAAAAGTACGATTAATAATTGTCCTATCTACACCTAATTTTGTTCACAAACTACTACAATATGTTACTTTAAGTGTTCCAAAAATCAAAAACCAGGGTTGAAAACTTATAGAATTATGCGTCGTCGAATATATAGCGCAAAAGGTAAAAGTTGGAAAAAATTGACTCACATTCTTGACTTTACCCTCATTTCCTCAAAACCCATCAGATACTCTTCAAAATCGCTGTACTTTGCCTAAAGTGTGTCTATTATACAAAACAGTTACCCTTTGCCATCCATAAATTACTTAAACAGCACAGCACCCCAAACTTTTGGCCCTGCATTGACCCTCGGAAAACCTCTCGTTCGTCACTCGCGCTTCACCTCTGACAACATATTCTAAAGTCCACCTCGAAGCACCACTATACACCATTGGATTGTATCCATATCACTCTTACCTACACAAAACATGTTCTACTATTAAATTAAGGGCATAAATACACATAGCTGGCCCATCTAGGGTTCCTACTATGCCTTTAAAAATAAAATTTAACTTTTTTTCGCAACATCACCGACTCCGCGCGGGCCAGATCTTAGATAAAAATACCTCAGGATAACTGATATACTTTGTTTTTAACCAGCCATGCATGTCTATTAACCATTACAAAAGAGATAAACACAATACAAGATGATAAATTGAGCTGGTAATCATTCTACTTTAACCATGTGGAAAAATCACTCGTTCGTCACTCTTGTTTCACCCGGTAATGCAATAGGAAAATCAGATGAGTTGAGGCCATAGGAGCTGGTACGAATGAATTTTCTTTATTATTTTACATTTAGGGTTGCTGTATATACCCTGTAACTTTGTTTGGATGGTAGGAAGTATAGAAATTAGCAGTAGTTTGTGCTATATATAGGTAAATGTCAGTGAAATGCAAGTGACGAGGCTGGTGTTGAAAAATAGTTTTTTCATGCTGGCACAGGCTCAGGTCAATGTATGTAAAAAATATTGCTATGAACGTAACCCTTATAAGGACCCTCTTGGCTGGATGTAATATGAACAGTGGGACTACCTTCTTAGTATGCTAGTTGATGGTCTAAAAGTTTCATCACTCACGTTTCAACGAGCTGAAATTCCCATTAAAAGATATAGGAAAAAAAAATGTAGGTCATGACATGGCTAAACCACATGAAATGTTAGATATGACCCCCCACTAAGGAAAAAATAAGTTTATGGTGGTCTAGCACTATTGGCTTGACATTACATGGCTTGGAATGAGGTGATAATGGCCCAAAAATGCCAATTTTGGGCACTTTTTTTAACTTTGGGGTTCAATAACTTGCGAAATTATGGGCCGACATATGCAAATTTGCCCTTTTTTTGAAGCCCTGGATGTTTTTTTTTTCAAATGAGACTAGAAACAGGATTATTTTTTTTCTATAGCACTCTGAAGTCAAAAAGACCCTAAAATAGGCCCAAACATCATTTCTTGGATCCAACCATATATATATACACACGACAGGCCAAAAGTTTAGGGCCACCCTCAGATTTTAAAAAAAATCACACATCAACTCTTCTTTCCTTATTTTTTGCACATGAAATGACTTCAGTGCATAAAATATAGGAAGCCAATAGGTTTTGGGTGAATTCCAGACCTCAGACCACATTTTAAAACTGTCTTGACTGATTGATCACTGACCACAATGTTTTATAATTGAGTTCCAATGCCTTTGTGTTACATGATTTTATGTCACTAGGATGTGAACAATTTTATGTAACAAGACGGCATGCTGTATAAATGCCTTCCCCAAAACCAAGGGGTCACATTGCACTTGGTGCACCATTAAACATCTGAGGGTGGCCCCAAACTTTTGGCCTGTAGTGTATATATATTTTCTCATCAGAGCTGTTTCTAAATGTGAAGTCTGCAACATGTTCAAATCATGTTGCATCACTGTGTAACATCCGTCTCTGCTTTAAATAATACTCTGTAGTTGTTTTGGAACTGAGGGCACCAATTGTCGAATTTTTCCATTCTTGCCTGATACACAACAGTTGGTGAACAGTCACAGGTCTTCATTGTTGTATTTTTCACTTCATACTACGCCACACGTTTTCAATTTGGGACAGTGCCGACTGCAGGCAGGCGAGTCTAGTACATGCATTCTGCGACTATGAAGCCACATTGTGGAAATACATGCAGAGTGTGACCTGATGTTTTCCTGCTGGACTCCCTCTTTGTATTGAGGAGTCTTAACTTGCATTGTCAAAAAACTGCGTTCACTGACACAAGTCTTCTGAAGAATTAACAAGCCCATGTGTTTATGTCCATTACAGTAGCATGTCGGTTCAACATGCAGTGCCAACTGAGGGCTTAAAAGTCACATATATCCAACATTAATATTTGGCCTCATGTTTTTCTCATAGAGATTGTTCCTATTTCACCAGATTCAATTGTGAACTTTGAACCAACTTGCTAGTAAAAGACTACGCTCCTTGGCCCTCATTTATCAAACGTGCGTACACCCAAAAAATGGGTGTACTCCAAATCTCCCGCAAGGATCGGCATTTATCAATCTGAATGTGAGCAAATGGTCCGCAAAAATCTCACACCAGGTCAGACCAGGTGTACGCAGATTTGAAACCAGCGAACAACATGCAGGAACGAGTGCAGCTGTCAAAATGAGTAATAAACCATATGCAGCGATGCGGACATCATGCTGTTGTTGCTCTTATTAGTAAAATGAATAAATTGGCTAAATAGATAAATGAATGAATAAATAAATAAGAAAACTGTGTTGAGAAATTTATTAAACTTACATTTTGAGACAACCTGCTTGTCAGGCCAGACGGCTGACAATTACAATCAATTTGATTAGCGCAATGCGCAGCTTGGCAAATATGCAGTGTGGTATGTCACATGCTCATCCAGTCAGATATATACTGAACAACTAAAGAAACGCAAGTTAATTAAAGGCAGACTGGAAAATAAGTTTGCGCTTAACTATTTTAGAAAATCAAATTTATTACTAGCGCGTTCACATTTACACTCGTTTCATCAAACCTTTATTTTCCGGTCACTTTGATTGAGTGACCATAAGAGTACATTAACTAACTAGCTAACTTGCATTTCTTTTGTTGCTCAGCCTACGAACACTTCGACCGTGATCATATTTTGACAATGGCAGATCTTCTATTGTTGGAGGAATAAACTTCTGTCCAACTTGAGAGGAACTTTCAGCACAGAGAAGATCTCCGGGAAAGTGGCGAGGGGCTGCTCGTTTTATGTGGCACCCAATAAAATGTCATGGAGTAGGCCAATACTAATAAAAGTACAATGAAGAGTGATCCCTGCAGACTGTATTTTAACAATTACCCTCATGCAGCTCCGATCGAGGCGGTGGGGACTCGTCTGTGTCCCCACCGCCTCGTATTCCCACGATGTACGGGGGAGCCCTGCTGCCACGCGCTCCTCAATTGGTGACAGCTGGAGGTTCGAGTCTGGTTGGCCTCCACCGGTCCGTGCACTGCTGCGCCTGAGCGCGATCTTAAAATCGGACTTCTTTTTTTTTTTACCTACATGTAAAGCATTTGGATTGTCAATTATGTAGGCTATATAACATGAAATATCATGAATCTATAAATTGAATGATGTTATTCGCACTTCTACGTGTGGCCAATGCTGAATTTTTTTCTTGGCCACACTTATAAGTGCGCCAGTTGATGACCATTCCAGTGCCGCTTATAGAAAGTACCGCTTAGAATAAGTTTGGCCAAGAAAAAAATTTTTAGCTTTGGACACACTTAAAATTAGTGTGGGCAGTGGAGAAAGATGCATCTTTGCCACACTCATAAGTGCGTCTAACGCGAATTTCGATCAATTTTTGTGTTTGGACGCACTTAAATAAGTGCGAATAGTCACTTCGATTTACTAATGAATTAGATCAAACCTCTGCTGCATTCCGGTTTTCCACCCCAACGGTGTTTACCGCAGCAGCAATAGTTTTCCAAACTGCGGCCTTCTGAGCTCCCTTTATGCCACTCTTAAGGCTTCCAAATAGAATTATTTTGTTTTTCTCCACCTCGGACGTGATAATTTATATTTCCTCCTCAGTGAAGTTCTTTCTTCTTTGCTATCTTTCGAGAGTCCATGTCGTAAAGTGGGCTGGACTATGCCTCCCGGAGCATGAATTTATAGGGGCGTGTCATGTAAATTACAATGGTTTCTGACGCCAGATTTATCAACGCCACGTCAGTTTTACTCCGAAATCAGCGACGTACACACTTTTAGTAAATTAGACGTGACACCTGGAGAACGCTGATATTTACACCAAAATCTACACCAGATCCTACGCAAGTTTGATAAATGAGAGCCCTTGAGTCTGCTCATTTAATACCCCATCAAAATTAAATCACCTGTTACCTATTCACCTGTTTACCCGTGGAATGTTCCAGATGGGTGGGTTTTTTTTCAGAAAAATTCCACATCTTTTACAAATTTGAAATTCAAATATATTTACAAAAGTCATGTCAGTGAATAAAGTGCACTATTTTCAACTAAATGTAGGTTTCGAGTAGGGCTGCCCCCTGAAAATCAGTGATTTGAATCAACTGTTGGTGACCCTTCAGTCAACTTGAAATACTTCTCTCACTTGATGTTTGGCTGTGTTTGCAAAGTTGTCCCATCGCCATTTTTTATGAAATCATAATGGCGTTATCTCATTTTGACAGAAATTTAAACGCTAGCTGAACCTCTGCCCAACATTGATGCTGGTACCATTTGCTTTTGTGCTGGTTCAAGCCTATCTAGCGATGTTGACTTGTTTGTCCTCTGAGTGTATCACACTGTGCCAAGGGGATGTAAGTTTTCTAAGTTCAATTTTGTTGACAAGCTGTTCTGTGTCCATTAGCATGCCCCAGCATTCCTACCGGTTTCTTGCCACGGACCATGCTCTTCGATGTCTGTGGCTTCGGACATTGAAACCAAGGCGGCTAGGGTAAAAAAAAAAAAAATTTCGAGCGTGCAGTGCACATTTCGGCAAGGACGATTAAGTCCCTACATGATGAGGACAGAGGAAACAACATGTTTTGAAGAGTACTGCACTGGTTCCTATAATAAACAAAAGCATGTCTGACTATGAAAGCGACGATGACATTCCCTTTACCAAGGAGCCAAAGTAATACCTTTATGAACCTGAATTTACTGATGCCGAACTTCGTCAGATGGAGATCACTATCTCTATCACTAACTATCACTTTAAACTCATGCCAATGCATGTTCTGATCGCCAGACAGTCTATATGAAAAAAATGAACAAATACTTGAATCTTTTGTAAGGGTAGTGCTTTGTACACAGTTCAGGTGCATGGCGGACAGGAAGTTCAGAACTGGACTCAGGTGCAAGGAAGGACTTGGTTGTATTTATTATGCCTACTGCGGAGCTGAAGGCATGAACGAAGCAATACATTAGCTGCAGTAACAATGTATTACAAGTAGAAAACTCATGGGAATCAAGGTTCCTTACCACAAAGTGCTGGATAAAACATAAAACAGCACTAAGTTAGAGTTAGAGCTCAAATACACGTGAAAAGCAGGGAATACATCTATACAAGACAAGAAATGCAAACATGTAATTACGAGACTTCACACCAAACCGAGTGAAAGATTCGTTCTTATACACAAACTGCTACCACCCAGTGGCAATTACGCACAGATCCAAACAATGATTAGTGGAATGAGGAATGCAGTACGGGTCTTAATGGACTGGTGGGCTGAGGGCTGGAGGCGTGGCCTCACATCTTTGCATTGAGCAGCCAAATCCGATTCGATTCAAAGAAATCTGATTCGGGTACAGCCCTAGTTTCAATAAACAAAATACATCATCTCAAGGTAATTTTTTGGATGCAAGCAAAGAGAACATATGAAGTGATTGCTGCATCAGCACTCAAATGCTCAGTTTTTAACATTTTTATCACACTTGATTTTTTTTCTTTTTTTTTTACCTCTGACCTTAAAGGCTTTAAAGTATGACCTATAAAATGTGTTATAAATATGGCTGCTTGGTGAATGAGGGTCACACAAACATCACTCTTTTTGCCTTGCACGGGGCAAGGCTTTGCTCCCAAACTCCACATTGTCAGTCAAATTCAAACGTCTATCTTTTTTTTTTACACTCACTCAATCTTGGTGTAACTTTTTTTTATGGGAGCAGATTCAAACGGAGAATATAATCCAAACAGGAGAGAGGCATAGTAAATAGACCTGCACTGAAGTAGACGTAGACTGAGTCAGAGGATATTTTACACTTCGACTTTGCCCAAATTAAAATCTGCCCTGGTCACATGCACTGTGCTACCTAACTAAGGCATATAGCTGTTTTAGCCTTTCTATGGTGTGAGATCACGTCTCTGTTAATTGATTAGAATACTCTGAACTAAACATTCTAATGCTGATGTCACTATCTCCATTGATTATGCTAAGCCACAGAGTTCTAGAATATGTAGTGACTTAGTACTTTTGGAAAGCATTCCCAGAAACCTATCCATCTAAAATTATTGCTGAAAAATTCATCATTTCTGGGCCTGTTCTGGGCCTGGAGTAAGATGATGGCTGCATTTGGTTACCAATCCCCGCTGTGGCAACCCCTGATCTAGTCTGTTTGTCATCATTGTGCCTGGTTGCAGCATGCGGTCAGTTGTTCTGATATTTTGCAATTTTACTGCATGAAATTTAACTGGTAGTGTACTTGGTTAAATCCTGAGCTGTAGCAGAAGTACCCAACAGCTAGTAAACGGGTGGTTGTATGACTCAGCTGTCTGTTGTCTTGGCTTGTGGGTTCTTGCATACACAAGAAAATGTCACAAAAATGTTTGCAACAACACAGAATAACCAATAACCCATTTTGTCCTGCACTTTGAAAATTAGTTCATCTTGTGTTCTAAAATTCTAAATAAACAAGTTATTGGATACTTTCTCGATATGGATTGCCCTATGTCTGCGAAGGATGTTTAAGGAAACATATGCCCCCATTTCCATCGTGGCATTTTCACTTGGGCAACAGCAGATGTTAACAAAACATGTTGCGCAGCGTTAGATAATAAAAGAAGTAGCAGTTTTGCTCCCTTATTTATTGGGAAGAATCAAGAACCATAAACAAGAAATAATTAAAAGCCACTTAAAGATTCATCCTCCCACAGAGAAACATTCGGTTCGGTCTTTCAGAGATTCAAACTTTTTTCTTCCTCTCCAGCTTCTATATGCTACTGCAAAGTGCGCATATGATCTCACTGTTGAGTTAAATCATGACAAGCTTTTTGGATATTGTGAAATCGCCATGGCTCATTTTTTATTAACTTTTATGTTTCATTAACCTTTTGAGCGCCGAATAAATTTTCAAGGAATTAAAAATATAATAAATAGTTGCCACATGATAGGTTTTCAACAGCATCTGGTTTAGATATCTTACACCATTAGGCAACCTTATGGCGCTCAAAGGGTTAAGTGTGTTTTATGTATTTCTGAAGTCCCTGACTCACAGGTTTGCTAGCTTTTCCATTCTGTTTTGTCTCTAGTATTCCTATGCTCCAATGACTAGCATGACGTTGGCTGCGCACTGCTTAAAGAAAAACAGACATCTATTGGACTTTCTAGATGTGCTGAATGTCTTTTTGCCATAACTGAGATTTATGGGAGTGGGCCATGCCCTACACAAGCAGAAAAAAAATTTGGAATATTTCCAAGTTGACCTGTGATTCAATAAAGATGCCTTATCTGGTTCAAGCAGTCCTTGTCATGCAAAATGTAACTTCATATCTAAACTCTATGTTATAGGGTTTCATTATGAACAAAGAATGGTTTCTGAATGAAGAAAAGCCAGACAGCCCTTTTCCTGAGGGTGCACTGTACGATTGCTTTGTCCCGTGCTCCTTATTGCCACCCAGGCCAAATTGCAACATTTTTACCATCACAAATGAAAATGTCAGTAGTGTGGGGTGTGGGGAGGGGCGTGATTCAGAACCTGACGTTTTTATTTCTTTAAGGAGACGGCAGCAGAGATGGGAACCCTATATTTTGCTGAGGGTTTCATATATGGCCTGAGAGTTGGCCAGCCACTAAACTGACCGACACTCCTTACCTGTGTTAAAAGATTTATCCTAGTCTGTCCTGATGCCATTCATAAAAAAAGTCAGTGCAGTGTATTCAGAAGCTGATTATTTGAACTTCAGACTTCCAAATTTTGCATACCAGTATAAAAATAAGGATATTGATCACTGACACTTTTTACATTTTTTGCTTTGTACTCCAGTACATTGTGTGTGTGTGTGTGTGTGTGTGTGTGTGCGGGCGCGCGCACGCATGCTTGAAAGATGATGACAAATAGATTAAAAAACATGGTTTAAAAATGAGAGTTCACATTTGACAGTTTCTTGGAGACTGTCCTTCCTGTAGGTTTATTTTGAAGAATGCATATACTTTTTTGTCCACAATGCCTTCCGAGCCACTACCTGTCAAATACAGCATGTCCAGTCACACATCAAATTTAGCATTTACCATCTAGGCTAGAATAAAGAGACTTGTGCTTCGGCCAAAAAAAAAATGTATAATTGATGAAGTTATTTTTATTCATCCACCATTTGAATATGAGTACCTTCTGTTATGGTTCTGCCTCATGTGTGTTGTCTTTGTGCTTAATTGCGCTTGTGCTTACTTTCGTTTTATTTTTCAGCTTTCATTCTGCCGTCTGATGATCGATTCCCTTTCTGCCAATCTCCAGTGATGTCGCGTGACAGCCTTCAGCATGCCTGCGTCTCGTTGTCCAATCACGTTTCCTCTTTCGGTTTCGGCTGTGGTATTTCATTCATTGTTTCCGCCTGTGCTTAATTCTGGGTCTTGCTAAACTGAGTGAATGCGTTCTCTGATAGGATCATTACTAACCGTACTAACCAGCACTTATTTGAGGGTGATTGTAAATATTTCGTCACGTAGTATTAATCTTTATTAACTCATTAGCGAGTGCGAGTGTTTCTAGCTTTAGTAATTCCTGCCTAAGCTTTCCCTGATTAACTGCGTTTAAAGCTGTGCTTTCCTCTGCTTCTCTCGTGGTGCTTTTTACTCGTCACGTTTTGATTACCTTAATCTAAACTGTCTAGTTTGATTGATGGTCTCAGCGTCTTGTCTCGAGTCATTATGGTTTACCCGGTCCTCGTTAATTTGTTTATTAATCCCATGTGTTTCTGTTTCCTTTCCAGATTGCGTTCCGAGTCCCCGCCTCCTCTCGTGACTATTTCTGTGGCAGAGATGGGAGGAGACATCAGACGGAACTTTGCTAGACTTGCTCTGCATGGTGAAATCTCAGCTCCTTGTGCCTTCCGAGTATTTCCTGTGTATGATTCCCGAGTCTTGTTTTTTGCTGTGCCCACGTCTTGTCTGCCCCTTGTTTAAGTCTCCCAGTGTGTCCGTCAGTCTAGTTAGGTTCAGTTTTTGTTTTTCTAGTTAAGCCACTCTCGGAGTGTGTACTTCTGTTTCCCCCTGCCTTTGGCAGTGTACTTTAGTTTTCCCATTTGTTCAGTGCTTGTGCACGGTGTTTTATTTCTGGCCTGTGTGCCTATTTTCTCCTAGTGTTTTGTGTTTAAATAAACACTTCAGTTCCTGCATCTGGTGTTCCCCTGCCTACTTCCTAACAACCTTCTGCGATATATTTAGCAATAATACAATTTTTAGTCATGTAAAGTCTCAGATATTACTTGACTAAATATGTTTGCTTTCACATACATATTCCTATGACCTCTATTAGGTTTTCTACTGTAATGGCCTCACCTGCCGGATGCCATAAGGCTACCCGGCGAGCATTAAGATGAGAACTGGACTCAATTGCAAGGATAGATCTGGTTACGTTTTAATAATAGCTAATGACACTGCTGTATGCACAAACAGAAAATAAGATTATTGGATTGTTACAACTTTGCGAATTCGGACCATACATTTGTTTTCAAGAACAACAATACAGCATCGGCATGATTGCCGCAAGACTAAGCACCCGTTGAGCGTGAAGCTTTGTCTTTAATAGCACAGGATTAACAACAGGTGCAAATAATAATTCAATAATAGGAGTGAGTGAAGTCCGGGACTTAACAGCCCCTGGGCTGAGGGCATGAGGCAGGGCCTCACATCTACAACATACATTCAGTTTAAGCACATTATCTGCCTGGATTTCTTTGATGTAAGAGAGAAGATTTGAGATTATTTCCCTGAATCTTTTAGGTTTTTGGATTGTGTTAAGTGCATTCTAATCATATATTGGTGATCTCACGCCTTACAGATTCAACATTAATTTGCTTCAGTCTCTCAGCGGAGATGTTGAATTCAGAAAAGCTCTGTCTTAAGATCTGCATCCAGCCTTGGTTTCCTGCTTACCTGAAAATGCAATGTTATGAATGATCAAGCAGTAATTTAATATTCCTCAATCTAGAGTGCTTACTGTCTTACTTCTCAGTGATCATCATTGAAAGTCAGGGAAAATTGCACAGTTGCGCTTTTAAAAAATACCCGCAATACCAAATATACGTACATGCCATATATACTGTGTTTTCCATTTTTTGATGGTGTGTGCATGCGAATGTTCAGTAGTAGTTTTTTTTTTTTTTAATAACTACTCTCTACTTACTGGTGGGATGCCCTTCTTCTTCAGGGAGTGGAGTGAGAGAGGGGCTAAAATCTTGTCTGATGTCTGTGATGAGGGGGGTCTGAGATTGTTTACTGATCTACAAGCTACTTATGATATACCAGGTACATTTTTTTTCCTTTATTTGCGCCTATGATCCACGATGCGAGCGTACGGTGTGCCCTGGGGTACTCTCCTCCCCACTCACAAGCTACATAAGTTGTTAGATGTAGGAGTAAGGTTGAGAGGCCTAGTTTCTGCTCTTTACTTTTTTTTTTACTAGCATCCTCTTGTGGACCCCTGGCTGTTCATCGAGTATGGACGGGTGACCTTAATCTACCCAGTGGCGAAGTATGCTGGTCGACTGTTTGGAAAAATTTGGACGAAACATCAAAGAACCTTAATCATAAACTTATACCCCTCAAACTCATACATAGAACATATCTAACGCCAAGAAAGAGATATTTCATGAACCTCATGCATTCGCCTGTTTGTGATCTGTGCTCTCTGGGTCGTGTAGGATCATTCTTACATATGTTCTGGGAGTGTTCTGATGTGGCACTCTTTTGGAAACTGGTATCTTCTACTCTATCAGGCCTATTGGAGGTAGACATACTGTGTTCTCCTAAAATACTATACTTCTAAATGACACCTCATCATTGAACCTGTCCTCTACTCAGATTAGCGGGGTTGACTAGATTAGCACTCTATTGGCGGGGTTGACTGCAGCTAAGAAAATGCTGGCCTTGCGCTGGAAGCCCCCCTCGCACTCACACGCACCCAGTGGTTACAATCATTTTTGAGCATACTCTACATGGAGTTGTCTGTGGCAAAAATGCATGGAGCTGGTCAGAAAACAGTCTGAACCTGGATGTCTGCGGTGGCAATGGTTAAAGATTTACTGAGTTGAGAAATATGTCTTTATTTGAAATCTTTGTAATTTTTTGTTTATTTTTATGCGATTACTTTGGCCTATAGGACACTGATATGACTGATACACTATGTGCTGTATGCTGTATGGAAAGTAGAAGATCATGTTGGGACAATGAGGGAGGGGGGAGGTCGCGATCCTGGGGAGGTATTTGGGAGGGGTGGGTAAAGGGAAGTGGATACTTCTTGTTTTATTATTGTCTTTGATCCATGTCATGCCCTTCTCTTTTGGAAATAAAAATAAAAATAATTGATCACAAAAAAAAGTAGTTTTTTTTTTACTGTTGTGCGTATGATCATGACCATATCATGGTTTGTATTGTGCCCTTTTTTTAATTCCAGTGTTTCCATAGCACTCTGCAAAATTCCTCATTTGGGATTGGGTGCTGCTGATTCAACATGAGCAGAGCATAGCATGGCATTATCCTGCTGGAACATTCACCAGTCCAGGGTCACCATCCTGTTGCTAATAGTTTCCATGCTGGTTTTTTGGCCATGAGATCTGTTTTTGTTTAAAGACGAAGCACATTTACCGTAACAGAAAGTGAGGGGAATCTTTATTCACAGAACTTAAGCTGGTTACTCATGGCTGCGGTCATTTTAAGAAGCCTAAACCAGCAAATGTACAGTGTGCACCATAACTCATGGGCTGGCACATTTTTTGTTATTTTGGGTCTGTCAGCTGAGTCACTCACCTGATCTGAATCCAACTGAACATGCATTTTTCATGATGAAGAGGAAACTAAAGGCAACAAGTCCCAGAAAGCAGCAGGAGCAGATGACGGTTGCAGTACAGGCCTGGTAGGGCTTCAGCAGGGAAGATTCCCAGCATCTGGTGGTGATGTCGATGAGTCACAGACTTTGCATGCCACGACAGCACTACATACATACAGGTTACGGTGCGAGTGTTTGTAGCAAATTGGAATTTCGGAAAGAGTTGGGCCGTGGAGGGATTTTTCGGTCTCGTGCAGGAAACATCCCTCCGCGGCCCAACGAGTTCCGAAATTCCCCAGACGCTACAAACACGAGCACGGTAAACTATGTACTATATACGCCATTTTTTGTATTCATTTGTGAGACAAAATAAGTTCTAATTCAACATTTCATATAAATTTATTTGGTTCATTAGAATCTATATCACACCAGATATACTATTTTTTACACGTATTCTCAGCTTCGAAACTGCCCGAGGTGCCACGGAAACGTCCGACTTGAAAGTAGTTCCGACCATTTCAGCCCCGTATGGCGCGAACATTATGGCACGGGTGTACTGGTACTGTCAGCGAGATACACGCATATAATACTGTATGTTATGGTCCAGACCAGGAATCAAGAGCAGAGGCAGCATACAGTCCATTAGAAGTAATACTATCAATAGTAAAATGGCAGACAGTGGGAGCAGAGCCCAGAGGAGAATGTAACAATTCAGTTCAGATGTTATTGGTGAGCCTGCGTTGGCTAATGCTAAGGCAGTGGCTTTTCGGGATGACTGCCAAATGGAATGCACACTTCACCAGAGCCGAACTGTCTGATAGCAGTAAAGAGAAGCTTAGAAGGAACGCGGTCCCAGTTCTGATGACCTTTGAAGGCTTGAGAGCTTGTTCCTAATAAACTGGACAGAGGAACAGACAGGGAGAGGATTAACAGGAATGCACTCTAAATCCTGGACACAGTGAGAAATGGTTGGGAGCTTGTTTCTTGTAACAAGGAAGAGTACTTCCGTGTATTACTGTCATTAAAGATTACGTAATACTTCTAAAAGACAAAGAGTTTTATTAGCAAAACTTAAAAAAACTATTTACTGACTGGTCCTAAAGTGTGTATAGCAAGTGACAATCCAGGAACTTATTAACTCAAAGGAAGGGATAAAAATACATCACACCCAGGTGAGGTGGGTTAACTATGAGATGAGACACAACCAGGATCAGGTAACCAGTAAGACGCAAACCAATCAAAGGACACAATACTATTAATAGAAACGCATGTGGCTTAATGGGAGGAAACACAGAGGACATTCACACGAGGTGGACAATTTTTCGTTGCATCCACAAATGCAAGTTAAAATTCTGCCATGTGAAGATTATGTACCATTTATGAGCAAGATGCAGAAAGGCTTCCGCCTTCTCTAAGCCTGAGCTCATTTAAGATTGACTGAGGCAAACTGGAAATTTAGCCTGTGGTCTGACCAGTCAAAATGTGAAATTCATTTTGGAAATTACAGACGCTGCATCCCATGGGCTAAAAGAGGAGAGGGACCTTCTGGCTTGTTATCAGCGTGCAGCACAATTCAACAGCCAGCATTCATGATAGTATGGGGGTGCATCAGTAAACATGGCATAGGCAAGTTACAACTTTGAGGACACCATTAATGCTGAACTACAGATTTAGGACCAGAATATACTACCATCCAGAAGGTCTCACTTGAGTGTCTCATTGTATGCATTTCTGTTTTGACACCAAACATGCTAATGCTGTATCTGACGAAACATGCAATTTTTGTCTCACCTGACCAAAGCACCTTTTTCCAGTCATAATTTAAATGATGTTTGGCAAACTCCAAGTGCTTGCTTCTGTGTCTTCTGGTCAGAAAAGGCTTTCTTCTGGCAGCCCTTCCAAAGAGTCTGTGATGGTGCAGGTGGCTTTTCGAAACCTAGTGACTCCAAGATGCCACCAAGGCCAGAAATTCCTTCACAATGATTCTTCGGGATTTTGTTGCTTCTCTCACCATCCTCCTCAGTATCCTGGGGGCCAAAATGCAGTTGCGTCCTCTACCCTTGAGGTGTTCAACAGTTCCATTTCTTTGGAATTTTTAAAATAATTGCTCTGACAGTGCTCAGTGGCATATTCGATCATTCTTTTTAAAGCCATTATCAGGTTATGAGGGTCTATGACCATCTGCCTCTTTTAAACTGACAGTTACTTTGTTTTCTTAATGTTGTTTGATGACAAAGGGATATTGCATGTGTTTCATTTATATACCCTAGTGAAACAGGAAGTGATGTAAAAGCTCAATATAGTTCTTTAACACTTAGATAGAACTTAAATAAGTGGAATTTAATACCTGGTTTAATTTTGGTAGATGTCATATACAATAATCTTTAAGGGTGTCATTAAATGTGAAACCTTGATTTGGAGGAAATTGATTTTTAATTAAACCAGTAAATGATTTTGGTTTATTCCATTGGAACAATTTTATCGTACAGTATTTCTCACATGTTGTTATTTAGGGCGGTTTCACACTAGGTACGATTGTTCCTTACCGTGCCACAGTATGATCGTCCCCCCTCACCTCTCCCCCCGCTGGTCAGCTTTCACACTAGTTATATCGTACCGTACTTTGAAAACCTTGAAGCCCTTGAAAACAAAAAATGAGAAATGTCCGCACACTAGGTTGTAGCTCCCAATACTTTATTGACTGGAAAAGCAGGCAACGTTTCAACCCTGCAAGGTCTTCATCAGGCAAATGACTTACATGACCCGTAGACAGGTACATATAAAGGCAGTAGGCCAATGACATCATTCTGATATCACTGTCAGCCAATTAAGGCGAAGACACAAATACACTCAATAATACATAGTCAAGATTGATCATAGAAAAAATGACGCAATGTGAATAGACATAACATAACATACAACAAGAGATGTAATGATATTTCTTCTATTAAAAATAAATGACTGCAGAAGTACCAGGCAGGAAGGCAAAGGACAGTCACAGAAAGGGTTTGAAGTCAAATTCCTCATTCAAACCTTTCGGAGACATGGTATTAAGAAAATAAAACTAATAAGCTTCTCGTTGGAAGAGATTTCTTTCAAGATAAACCCCCCTGGGATGTTTCTCAACTTTTTCAATGCCAACATAACTCAATGCACTAACATTATGACCTGCTTGTTTAAAATGAGCGGCCACAGGATTTCCTTCATCTCTAGTTCTAATGTTACTTCTATGTTCACTAATCCTGTTGCAAAGTGCACGGGAGGTTTTCCCCACGTAGGCCAGACCACAAGGGTGTTAATGACGGTACATTTGACAAAGTTCCCAGCCATGATACCAGTGGCTTAGCCAGAGGCAGTGACGTGCCGTCGGAGGTCAGTTAGGGTAGGCAGAATCCTCACCGTTAAACAAACGATAACTCTATTACTTTGCTTGATTAGCAATCTGAGGATTGATTTACTAATTTACAAGACTAAACGGCAGAATGGCGTGCCAATTCCATCCACGACATTGCTCAGTGCATCGAACTTAAAATGCTCACGACACGAGACAGCAAGTTTGTTCATATTTGCTTAGAGGAAGCAAACGCAATCCCATTAACAAATATTAAAACCTTTCTTATGCGGCGTTCAATGTGTGGTCAATATGTTTACGATAATAATTTCCCCCTTAAACACATACTTTTTAATGCCATTTTTAAAAAAATAGGGAGTTTATTTTCAGTCTTCTTTCATAATCCGATAAACAAAAGATCAAAACAATATACGGAATTACCGAGAGTTGAAATTTTTTCCTAATTAATTATTAAGATTTACCTCCTTGCAGTATCGAATCAAAGCATAAAGGTAAATTAATCTTTTTGTCACTTTCACCTCTTAATCATTACAAGGCTTAATTGACCAGAAAAAAGGTCAAATTGATTGATTGACAATCAGGCATAGTACATGGAAACAGGTTGACAAAATCTAGCGATAAAAAAGGAGAAGTCACTTCCTACCCTGACCGCACGTCCCTGGCCAGAGGGTGGGCAAAGACACGTCCCTTTATGACAGCAATTAGTCCTGGCTAGTTCTCAATCATTTTCCTTTATTGACGCGTTTTCCAATTATCGTAATTGGCAACTGAAGACACGGTTTCTCTCCATATGCGATCTAACAACGATGAAATCATGGGCTAAATTCAGTACAGCAAAATAATTTACTTATTAATAGGCCAATGCTTTGCATTGATTGAACTGGTCCGTGTTCCAATGTACTCTCGGTATTGGGTTGATAAAAAAAAAGTGGCACTCGGCAGTTCAATAGGCTATAAAAAGCGAGCGGCTCCAGCTATTTGCGTGAGAGTCGACAGTTATGCAATTTTGAATAACGTCGATTTAAATACAGCAAATACGCGTCCAGATGAATGATTGTCGTCTTATCTAATCGGGGAGAACAAGCAGCACCTGAAGTGTGGAGTGCTCTCGGAGTGAACCTTCTGTTATGAAAATGACTGAGAACAGTCAGGATTAATAATTGTTTTAAACGGATGTTTTGTGCAACCCAATTCTCTGTTCTTGTTCCGCAACTGTACTGAATTTTGCCCATGATTTAATCGCTGTTAGATCGCATATGGAGAGAAACCGTGTCTTCAGTTGCAAATTACGATAATTGGAAAACGCGTCAATAAAGGAAAATGATTGAGAACTAGCCAGGACTAATTATTGTCATAAAGTGACGTGTCTTTGCCCACCCTCTGGCTACGCCACTGTATGACACACTAAGGGAATTTGCTGAAATTGCGGAAATGGATGTAAGTGATATACAATTTCCTCTCTTGCAGTTAGAGTACCTGAAGACAGTCACATGTGGGGTATACCAGCTCAAGCAGGCACCAGGTTATGTCCCAGAACATCTCACCCCTGATGGAGACTTTGAGGTGTGGATGTGCCAGTATACACCAAACCTTATCAGAGGTCAGATTCACTCCAGACATCGGTCTCAGACTAAACATAATGTCTGGATTGAATACAACTCTTCTGATGAGGACGATCCACTCAAGGATTATTATTGTGTTTGCCCAACAGGTAAGCGTACTATCGGAATATGTGCCCATGTGGCCAACATCCTGTATTATCTTGGATACCTCTACCACCAGTCATAGACGGATTAAGAGACTTCCGGCCCCTGGGCACGGACATGTGAAAGGCACCCGCCCCCCGCCCCATTAGTTGTGTACAACTAATGGCAACCAAGTTAAAAATCACCAACACGTCTTCCCAATCTAATGTGAATATCACCAAATTTACTGCCACACAAGAAAACTCTTAACTATTTATACATTAAAATTCGGGAATTTATTTATTGTCCACAATATTTACTTTAATTTTATTCTTCAGTTTTATTCATCATTTTCACGGTCACATGTATCATTCGCGAATGAACATTTCAGTTACAATATTGATCGATTTTGCCACTTTTGCGTTGACATTTCATGCCGTAAAAAATGAAAAAAATAAAATTAAACCGCTCTCAACTACAAATGAGATAAAGTTAAGCCATTTCGATTATTAACAAAAACAAAGCCTAAAAACAATTTACAGCAAGACTGTGTCTATGAGTTTAAATTAACCATTAAATCATCTTACTTTAAGCAGCTTAACCAAGGCATTTTCTCCTGGTTTTGCGTCATGCGAAATCATCCACGATATCGTCAAAGTCAATGCCATTAGTCAGTTCGCTCTCAGTTGCCGTGAGAGAAAGCGATTTCAGACGTTTTTGTGTCATCTTCGTCCTCAGCTCATTTTTAATTCTGGATAGCAGAGAGAATGACCGCTCACCTTCGCAATTACTGACGGGCTGAGCAAGAAACAGCCTTATCTAAAAAAAAAAAATGCTTCCTTGGTTTCTTTTTCTTTTTCTTTTTTTTTTTTTTTTTTTTTTTTCTTTTTTCGGCTGCTCTGCTTAACGTCCACCGGTGCTCGATTTTGAATTAATGTACGTTTCGCGCTTGTTAAAGGATTTCACATTTTAACAGATCTGACCTTATCGTCACTCCACTTTCTCCGGTGCAAACTTTAATAGCGTCCTCAATCAACCAGTTTCTTTATTCATGAATCAAATGGGAATGTGGGCCCCCATAAAATAGGCCTATGCAAAATATTTCTTATATTCTTGTAAGAAATCTCACTTGTCCCAGTCAAGGGCTAACACTGAAACATACTTAACCCCTTATACCCTGCCTTTCCCCCTAAGTTTTCCCTTAAAAGTATTTAACATAAGAAAACACATTTTTGCCTATTGGAGGACAATGACACACAAATATTCTGTATCTGCTGGTCTCAGCGCTTCACTGAAGCTGCATTGCATTTATATTGAAAAAATATTCAAACCCAGGGTGCAATGTTTGTATGGTCACAGCATTACTTCAAATGGAAATATCTATATCAAGTACATATTTTATACACATTTCCCTGCTATTCACATGGACATATTTGGGATTGTCAGAAACCTTTGGATCTCCACTAGAATTTAAAATGGGCCTGAAGTTTCACAAGTTTGAATATAGCCGCTGGATTTGATGGACTCCAATTGGGGGCCTCTCGGGCTTAAAAGGTTAAAGCAGCCTATAATCAAGTGACAAAAATAATAAATAAAACTATAAATGTTAAGAAGTGATGATTGTATGCTTGGTTTTAGTTGGTTTTAGTCCATTCTAGCATATTTCTAGTGTTTTTATTGTATTTATATATTTATTCTGAGTTACATGTTTCATGTTTAGAGAATGAATGCTTGCAGTCTCATGTCTTACTTTCCTCTTGTTTCTTTGTGTGGTGTCTTTAAAAGATTCTCACTCTTTCTTTTCAATTTCGGTTTGGTAATTCCTCTTCCTTCTCTCTTGCTGTTCTGATTGGACTATCCACACTTAGAGCAGTTCAGTTAGGCACACGGTGATTAGTTAGTTCAAAGTTAGGATCCCACCTACTTCCTCTCTCTCTCCTATCACCGTCCTTGCTTTTCTAGATCCGCCTATTCTCTCACCTGTTCTGAGTTTAGCTGGGCCTCCACTTGATTTGTTTGTGTATAAAAGACCCACTTTCCTGCTTGCTTCTTGTCGACTCGTTTCTTCTGCCTAAGCTCGCTTTGGTCAAGTCTCGTTCTGCATCTTTTCTCTCGATTTCTGCAAGTTTGTATTTCGTGATTTCTCCCGTGAGTCTTGTTTACGTTGTTGTTTATGCGTTGTGTGATTGAGATAGTGATTGTGAGTACCACGTTTACCCTTTTTTCCCATTGTACCAACTTTGTTAGAGATTTCCTTTGTGCTACCCTTATCCTCTCCAACTCCCCTTTTCCTTCCCCATCCAATCCCTTTAGTATTTCCCTGTGTTACTGTCTTTGTGCGGACTGACATCCTGGTTTATAGATCTTTCTGCTTGTCCCTTGATTTACGATTCTGCCTTGCCTAAACCATTCCTGTTGCCTGGCTTTGATTTCTGTTCTGTATGACCATGAGCTCACCTAATAAACGCCCTGCCATTGCTGAACTGCATTTGGAGTCTCAAGCCATTCCTTTCAATAAATTAATGAATCAATTAATCAGGAAATCACACACACACACACACACATATGCAGGCCCATGTTATATGATTGAGGGGCCTTTATGGGTCCTCATGAACCATGACTTTCTAGAAATGCCACAAACAGCTCATTTGTGTGTGTGGCGGAGGGTCCATATCTATGACCATGTGAGAGGCCCCTTGGACAGAACTTGATTGCACTTGATTTGAACTTGATCTTTGGATTTCTCCCCACAGAGTTGAAGGGCCCATATTACATGGAGTTTGGAACTACAAAACCTGTACACATTCTTTAGCATAATGGCGTCATCACAGATGTGCAAGTTACCCATGCCATATGCAATAACACCCCCCCATACTATAATAGATGCTGGCTTTTGAACTGTGCACTGATAACAAGCTGGATGGTCCCTCCCCTCTTTAGCCCGGCATCTATAATTTCCCAAAATAATTTCACATTTTTGATTGGTCAGACCACAGGACAGTTTCCCACTTCACGTCAGTCCATCTTAAATGAGCTTGGGCCCAGCGAAGGCCATAACATTTCTGGATCTTGGTTTAATATTTGCATGTCAGAGTTTTGACTTGCATTTGTAGTTGCAGCCATAAATGGTGTTTGCCAGCAATGGTATACAGAAATGTTCCTGAGCCAATCCAGTGATCTCCACTTCAGAATCTTGTTTGTTTTTAAGGCAGTGCTGCCTGAGAGCACGAAGATCATTGCCATTGAATATTGGTTTTTGGTCTTATCCCTTGTGTACAGAGAATTCTCTGGATGCTCTGAATCTTTTGACAATATTATGTACTGTAGAGGATGAAATCCCCAAATTCTTTGCAATTTTATATTCAGAAACATTATTTTAAACTCAACTTTTCAGTCTTTTGTTGCCCCTGTCCCGACTTTTTTGAAATTTGTTGCTGGCATCAAATTCAAAATGAGCTGATGTTTTTTTCAAAAACAATAAAATTTCTCAGTTTCAACATTTTAGATGTTGTCTTTGTGCTATTTTCAATCAAATATAGTTTTTAAATTATTTGCAAATCATTGCATTCTGTTTTTACTTACATTTTGCACACTGTCCCAACTTTTCTGGAAATGGGGTCGTACATTCAGCCAATCACATGTGAGGCCACACATTACACAGCACTAACCCCCCCCCCACCCACACACACACACACACACACACACACCATTTATAAGTATTTGATATGCAAATGCAGGGGTAACACCCTCTGATGGGAACGATGCAGTTGTGAAAAAGCAACATGGAAGATCTGCATCAGTAACATCTGAACATTGTTTCAAATAGGAGCGCTTGTGAATATATATTTGAATTCTAGAGGAGATCTCAAGGTTTCTAACGATCCCAAATATGTACTGCTAAATTACACAGAAATCGACTAGCCTAGCTGGAGTATGTATGTATTACTCCACGAAAAATTTCACACCACATGATATTATGGACTAGTTGCACTTTTGCATTGTTTCTGCAGTTAGCCATTTCACTGTTGTCATCAAAAAGTTGATATGTCTTTCCATATTTCAAGCTTGTATGGCAAATCTGTTATCTACAGTGCTTGCTATTTGTGGCACAGTCAACACCCAGTTACGCGACTACATTCATCCACATCACATCCTATACTATTCAGATGACAACAGACCTTAAAGTAGAGCCAGACATATCACCAGATTGCTCGTATACTTTTGTGTATCGTATCTCATTATGAAATGGATGTTATTCAAAAACTGTTCGTGAGTTTTATGCTGTGGAAATGGGTGTCTTTTACAGTATTCAAGAATATTTTGTAATTATGCCCTTTAGGTTCCAATGGCAATGCATGTTGTCTTGCTGCCTTTAAATGACAAACAATTTTTCAAAATAAATAAATAAATAAATAAATGACTCCAGACAACTGGGGATGTGTATAAAATATGAATTTTGAGTTTTATTGCTGGACATTCTCTTTAAGGCAGGGTAATGCCAGCCTTTTGAAGCACTATTGAAATTGTGTTTCCTCGTGATTTGGAGGATAATCACACATTAATGAACGAGCACCCCATAAAATTTCATTTCTGTAGTATGGAAACTTCCATTCATTATTTTTACACGGGCTGGGGCTCACTGCACCACTCACACTCCCTTAAGGTGCTAAAAATGGTGATTGTGATGATGTTCAGAAAGGCAATACATTTCTTCCCTAGAATATTGCATAGGAGGACTAGCCTATATATCCTTCAAAAGCATTAAATCTCAACATTCTATCTGTGTAAGCTTTTATACACGACTGCAGTCCCTCCAACAGTCAAAATCCAGGCGAGAAAAATGACAGTTGGATTAATTATTATTATTGGTATAAGCTCACTTTGGCCAACACTACTTTGGCCAATACTTCACTGATGGAAGTGTTTCACTTTTAGCGACGTCACTGGGAATGCTGAACCGCCCATACGCGGTCAAACCAAGCAGTGCTTGGCGTCTGCAGACGTTGACGCGCCGAGCCACCCGGGTGGCCGGAGGATAGTTTTACATGAGGAATTTTACTGACACCCAGTGACCGCGCGGTAATACAGCACGACAGGGGTCAATTCCTCGGCATTATTTTTCTTATCAACGCCTTCATTCATTGAAAAGTAGACACAAATTACGTTTTACACGGAGTAGCATAAACATCGTATGGTCTTTGAAAATTACAAAATTTATTCTTAAAATTGTGTTAAATGTATTAAGCGTTTTGAATTAACACAGTGAGTTTAAGTTTTTTAAAAATGTAATATTGATGGTAAATACACCTGGTTATGGGTTAAGCTGTTTTTGCCTTTGGCTTCTGGCATCACTGCGCCCTTATGGACCCTTGCCTCCAGGCTGCGCCCTTGCACACCCTCCACATCTTCCACGCTGTCCCGCGAGGCGAAGGAGGGGCGAACGGCGCCTGTCGTCAGTTCCGCTCGGCCTTTCCATACCCATCCTCACTGGATTGGAAAAGGGTGGATGTACTGGATAATGCAAACAAGAAACCGACGGTTGAAAGACGCTATCGGGGAGCCATGCAATAAAGCAGCGCAGCCTGAATGAAGTTAGCTTTGCTTTGGCAGGCACTCAGTGGATATATGTACTCGGTTGAACACTAATCGACGAATACGCAGAAAGACTGTCAGAGATCTTGAACTCTGGAATATCAGTAGCCGAGCTAGCCAGCTTGCCGGGCAACGCAGAGGAGTGAATTTGCACGGGTAAGGACCACAATTCGACTGATATCACGCAAGTATCTTTTTGTGGCAGTCTGCAATCTATATTCTTGACCAGCTGATGAAAATGCGTTGAAAGTGATTGTAGTCCAGTCCAGACACGTTTGTTTAAATGGGCAGCGATATTTCGCCAATCGTTGCAGGTTTAGTCCAGCAGTTCACGGATTATGTTGAACGAAATTGAAAACAGTGGGCCTTTTAGAGATGCATCATCGCTGGACAGACTGTTTATTGCTGGTGGTGCGGTTTGGAAAATGGCCAGTGGTTTTTCCGTTCACCACAATTATTGCCTGCACATAAGATCGTGCAATTCGTTAACGTCTGCTTATTAAATGCTGCTGGTTACCCTGTCTTACTGGAATTGAAGTCGATTTTATTGACGTGCATTTCCGGAATTCTAAACATTTTGCATTGGGATACAGTTGGCCGGAGATGGTGTTGATGCGAAAGCTGGTGAGGGCAATGCGTTTCTTCACCTGTAGGGTATACTACGAAGCGAGAATAGTGAGTTAGCGAGGTATGTTGAGTCTAAAACCGGGGTTTTCAATATTACGACGCTGGTTTTCTTAACCTGCCATTGTAACTTATTGTACCGCTAATTGCAACTTCACGGTTTGTCGTGCCAGCTCACGCTTAGAAAACCTGGCCAACGTTGAACTTGCTTTGTAGAAGACCCTCTACCGTATACCTGCTATTGAGGCTGCAGTGGCCAACAACAGTCGAGGAGGTATAAGAGCACATGGATTGTAGAGCCTGTGGTCTAACCGAATGAACCAGGGCAGTTAGTCAGTTTCAAATTCAAGGACGTAGTTTGCCTCGAAAAATATATGACGAGGGATACATTTCTGTGTGGAGTAGATTGTAATGGTTTATGAGCAATTTTGCTGTGCTTTTTCCTACTGAGCGACTGTATGTCTCGATGTATTTTCTCGAGTTGATCGTTGTATGGGGTCGGGAGAGGTATTGCTCATGTCCAGGACATGAGCTGAGCAAAACTCAACCATCACATGCTGCTGGTGGAATGCAAATTGTCTCCATTAAGCATAGCTATTTATTTAGCTACATTTTAACATTTTAATGTCGCACAGATATTTCAAAACATTGGCGGTTGTAGCAAGCTTACCACTGCCTGGCCTGTATACCATAGACTATGAAGCGCTGAAACGAACTCGGTTTCGCGAGTTGTAGTTGGGAGTTGCTTATATTGTTCGCTTACACAAGGCAATTAAAACTTATATATTTTTTTATTTTATTTCTTTTAAGGTGTCGTGGCTTGTCTTTTAGTCATATGAAATGCACCACGTCTATCGTGTCATTTAGAGGCGCACGGGCGCACCCTGAGTTTCCACGTGCGTCTTACCTGCGAAACACAGTGATACTCTTGGTCAGAGAATGGTGATGGTCATACGCCGAGGTAGGGCCGGTGTTCTGACAGTTTGTGCTGCCTTAAAAAATGCAACCGTAATGCCAAGCGATCGTAAAGTCTTTGTTTGCAATATGACTTGGCCTACTGTAGTAACTTTGTTATTTGTTAGCTTATTATGACATGTTATAATGAGTTGGATAAGTTTGTTTAAAGATCACATGCCGCACGCTATTATCATCTAATTTCTACATTTTCACGAAAAGGTACTGGGCAGTTTCGTGGTGTCGGTCGTACATTTCAGACACTTCATCGGTCAATTAAGAGCACAGTGAAGTGAGGAGATAGCTGTCATTTGGGCAGATTACACATCCTGGTTATGGCAATCATCTGGTATGCAGGGGTATAGCTCCTCATCATAGTGTAGGAGATGTTGCTCCAAAATACCTTGGTGTCGGACGTACTCAGACAAATGGCTTTAATGACATGTACACGATTTGTTTAAGGATCTCTGTGAAGTGTTTAAACTTTTTCCAATTATTAATTCATGACTGATTCCAACCCTCCAGACTAACTTTTGGACCTAGGAGCGCATGCGCTCCCAACCTGAAAAAGTTGGGCGCGCAGGCCAAAACTGTGGTCACGCAAAGTACCATGATACTTTTCTGAATATTTGCGAGCCCAAATAAAGATACCTGAACAGACTATCAGTTGATGCTGCATTTATTTAAGAAACATTATCAGAAAGCACTTTGTGAACTGAAAAGTAGATATTGATGTTCACAAGAATGTTTGAAAAATGTATAAATGCAGTTATCATTTTGGAGAGTTATCATACAAGTCTAAATGTATGCACAAGTCTCCATTTCTCCAAGGGACAACTTTTCATCAAACTGTTGAAGATTATATTTAAATATTTCTCATCATATTCATCAGTAGATTAATTGCCATGTTTAATAACCATAATCAATAATCATAATCAATAACCATATTATGTAAACACACAGAAACATACACATAAAACACACACACACATACAAGCAGTTTGCACACACATGAGCAGTGCAAACACATGTACATACACACACACACATACAAGCAGTTCACACACAGACACACACACATACAAGCAATTCAATTCACACATGCATGAGCAGCTCACACACACAAGCAGCGGGCTTCTGTAGCTTTGATTAGTAAGCAGGCTTCTGTTTAGATGATTCAAAAACATAATCAGGTGATGCATTTGATTTCTGTAGCTTTGATCAATATTTGTTCAGTAAAATCATTAGTTGTTACTGAAAAAAACAATTGAATCATTTATGTATCCACTTGTATCCTATTCCTTTGTCTGTACTTTTCATCTCTTGAGTGGAACTTTCCACTCCTTTTTAGTCATGTGCAGCTCATCTTTGCTTTGAATTCCTGAAGGATTAGGTAGTGGCGTTTTGGTTTGCCTGGCCAATTGTAGCGCGAGAATGAGAATGCGGAAAGACCATATTTGGAAGATATTTCCGGTGATAAAGGTATAAAAGCTGGGTGTTAAAAATAAGAAATCAGTTCTTCTTGCGCAAAAAGAACTCGGCTTTACATTTATCAATATGCCTCAATAAAGCCTAATCGTCTGAAGAATCTGTCTCTCTCCAATTGCTTGGGGATGGGGGAACCTCATAATCTGAAAATATGTCTGGATGAAAACCACCACAAAACCCTCCCCAGTACATAATTTTTCTATGAATGATTCAGTTAATGGCCAAATTTAGATGAGCATCCCCTAAAACCAACATATGGGGATAAATCAATGAATAACTCCCAATTATCACAGTGCTAGTTATAAAATTTATAACTGTTATTGTTGCTGCCATCCCAAGGAACAATTTGACACCAAACGTGGCTTAATTGCTTTGAAAATATGAGACCCAGGAGGAATTGAAGCCGTAAAAAGCATAATTTGGCTACATTTTTTCATCACAAATTTAAAATTTAACATTAAAATTAATATAGTTCCCAAAGTGATCCACCCTAAATATTTGGTAAAAAGTAGGTGCAGTATGCCAAGTTCGTTAGCACAAAGTTTCAAGAAATTCTTTCACCGGTAACAATGTAGTAGGACGGCTTATAATAATAAATCATTTACCAGTTTTTTTTTTTTTCGCTATGTAGATTTTGCACATTTCGAAGGGTAACGGAAACGCACACAGAGAGTGAGGACGATGTCCGACGTTATTAGCCCCCCCAAAAAAACTGTCTGCTTCGTGACCGTACACTGTTCGTGACACAGACTCATATTTTAGGCCTTGCGCTTATAAACCTATGGTCGTCGCTGGAGTACATTGGACAGGCGTCACCAGTTAGTTTTTGAATCGGTTTTGAACATTTGTTGCAATCGACAAAATACTATTCCTCTGACAGCTGACCAATTATCGGAACCCCAAAGAAAACGGACTATAAATCTATAAGAACCGCAGCTTTTTTCATCTTTATCTTACTCTAATGAAAATAAATAATCTTGCACTCGGACCAACCAGTCACCGATTTCATACATACTGCATGAATAATCATGTACATGCGGAACTTCAGATCAGAGTGGAAGTGCGCATCCAACCTAATCTATCAGGATAGAAGGTTAGCCATTGATATTGAAACGCTAGATAAAACTATTCGCCACTGGACGCAAGCACCCATAGCTGGTATCAACAAGACTCAAAACTGTCACGAACAGTCTGCGGTCACGAAGCAGACTGTTTTCAGGCTAATAACGTCGGACATTGTTCTCACTCTCCAGGTGCGTTTCCATTAACCTTAGAAATGCGCAAAATCTAAATAGCGAAATAAAAAACCGGTGATGAAAACACTTTATGATATCATGAAATTTGCTCTCCGATCTGCAGTATTAGTCACCGAAGCCAAGGCCTACTACGTTGACTATTGGACTTCTGCAGCAGACCAGCTAGTGTACTTGTAATTTCGCGTCTTGTGGAGCATTTACATCGTTATTGTCAGACAAGGTTTTACAATTTTGCCGCGCGCATAACTCAGCTGACAGTGACAAGGTCGAATGCTTTGCCATTCTCATCGATGCATGAGTACAGCCGAGCTGTGATTGGCTGATGGCACCAGCCGATCTGTGATTGGCTGATGTACGTAATGGTAGCAACCGACCTGCAGAAAAAAATTCGCGGCTGGCGGCTGATAATTAGGGAGTGAATCGCTGCCCAGAATAGGCGCACAGTGCATGAAGTGTTGGTCGCGCAGTGCGCGACTGATGTGAGAATGTAAGCCGCAAAACGTTTTGGTCGCAGTCTGGGGCGCTGGATTCCCAAAGACAGCACACTAAAACAAGATTACATAAAGGAATCCATACTTTTTATTATGAGCATGTAATGTACCACTAAACACAGTGTCGGACGTACATTTTTTGGTGTCGGACGTACGGCGTCTGAATGTAATTTAAAATCCAACTGGATCTTCATCTCTAACAAATGTATTTTAAACTTTATCATATAAAATGAACAAAATACCTCAACTTTAAACCTCCACAAGTACATTTATGAGTAAGGTTACTAAAAAAGTAACATGTCAAACCATTTTTGGTGTCAGACGTAGAAGGTCAGAAGGTAATTTTACATCAACTGGATCCTCGTCTCCGGCAAACATATTTTGAACTTTATCATATTTTAATGAACAAAATGCCACATTCAAACCTCTGCAAGTGGGTTTATGAGTAGGTGACTAAAAAATAACATATATAAAAACCTTTTTTGGTGTCTGATGTACAGGGCCTAAATGTATTTAAGCCAACTTGATCCCCATACAATGAACAAAACACAACTTCAAACCTTGGCAAGTTGGCTGATAAGTAAGGTAACTCAACAAATTAATAACACTGCGGGAATTAAACACAGCTGGTATCAAATATTCAGTTTGCCCTATTAAATACATGACACTTTGCTTAGTAAATGAATTCAATCAATTTCCCAATTCTCACTTGGAAATAGGTTGAGTGTTAACCTGCATTTTGGTAATGCCACTGGTAGTAGACAGTTTTATTTTTACATGAGCAGCCTTAACTTGCGCACCCTAAGTCAGCAATACCGCATTTTTACTTCTGGATAAGCGAAGCTTAGGAGTGCTGCGATGAGACTTGAATATCACTCACTACTTGATCTATCAATCGCTAACATTCAGCACACTGATGGGAAAATATATAAAAATGAATATATTACAGGTTTCAATGATTATTTTACTTGCATTCAATATAACAATTGGCTCATTCCACGTCAAGTGTACACACCATATTCACATTGATGTCACAATATTTTGCAAGAGGTAGACCCTTATGCAGAAGTCCCACTTTTGGACCAAATGGATCATTTTGGACCATGTTATGGACTGTCCAATTTTGGGGCCAACTGGCGGTCCTGAAAACTTGGACTGGCTGTATCTCAACAGACCGATTTTCACAAACTTGGTATCAAAATAATTAGGAGATCAAGCTCTTTAAAATGACGGGAAGCACGACGTTGCTGGAGCAATATTTCATTAAATGGCAGTTGACCTTAACCTTTGACCTTTGACCTCTACTGCTTCGCCACTTCAGATTGGTCCAAATTTTCCTGTATATGAACCTCGTATCCCACCCAATAATCCTACCCAAAACTGGAGGGGATCTCTGTGGGATCAAAATTACAGCCGATCAAACTATGGCGGTACCACTGGGTCAGAACTCAGTAGCCGCTGACATGGGTCGCTTTTGGTGCCATCATAATGGCGGTGATGTCCAACCACAAGCTTGTGACATCACGGAGGATTGTGCATGACTTTGTCATCATTTTCTCAGAGAATTCAGAGATCACACGTCACAGCAGATTGCTATTTCAGTGGGACAAAAATATTAAAAATGACGAACTGACAGTCATACTATGTACGTTTTATTACTTCAAACGTTTTTTTACGTGTTGCTAACAATCAAGGCCTTGTTTGAGTCATTCATTTCCCTCCTAGTTAGTGTGTATGTTCGACCAGTGGCTGTTCTGGGCTCCACTGATATCAAGAGATCGCTACGATGTAATAAACAAGTTTCCGGTATTTCTGGAAAATAAAAACTGTTGGAAGGTCCAGCTGGTAGCAGGAAATTGACGTTGACCTCTTGCGAGTCCATCAGTGTTTCAGTTATGTGCGTTCTCCCCGGCTCACTAGCCTGAGGCGTCTGGCCCTGAGAGACTGACTGGTCAGTCTACCGGCTTACTGAAACGATATGTGACAGTGGGAATTCCAGTTTTAGTCTCGCTTTACGCGTTTCACATTCTAGTTTTACCACAGTACTCTATACTTTCGTTTCATGTGATTGTGACAGATGAAACGTGAACTCTAGGGTCGTTGCTACATTGAAACCATACTGTTTGAAAATGATTTCACGCGAACACGAAATGTGACATGTGAAAGGTAGAAACGTGAAGTGTATGGCCAGGCAGTCTAATGAGTTCTGATACAGTGGTACACCGCCAAGGTTCGATCGCCCATCACTACGGATCCCATGAAGATCCCACTCCAGTTTTTTGTTTGATTATTGGGTGGGATGCGAGGATCATATACAAGAAAATTTGGACCAATCAGAAGTGGCGAAGCAGTAAAGGTCAAAGGTCAAGGTCAAATCCCATTTTATGAAATATTGCTCCAGCAACTCACGGCTAGCATCATTTGAAAGAGCTTGATCTCCTGATTAATTTGATACCAAGTTTGTGAAAATTGGTCCATGGGTAGCTGAGATATAGGCTGTTGAAGTTTTTGGGTCAGACCGTTTGTCCAAAAAATGGATCATCCATAAAATGGTCCAGAACGGTCCGATTGGTCCAAAATTTGGTATTTCTGAGTTCTTCATTACGGTCAATCGTTGTGCAAAATATGAAGAACATCGGTGATATCAGTGTCAAATTTGCCTCGAAACTGTGTACACTTGACATGGAATGAGCCAATTGTTGCTTTCGTGAGCACAAACTCAAACAAAATGTTTGCGTGAAAAATTCAGTTGGTTCCCGTTTATCAAATCGAAAAATTCAAAATGGCACTTTTGTGCCAATGTGTGAACTACTTCATCAACATAAGACTTCCCAACAAGGACGCGACCAAAACGTGTGTACCAGAAAAAGCAGTACACCCATTTTGACTACTGGAGCGCAATCCAGCCGAGTTGCAATACGCGATCGGAGGACGCGCTGCAAAGGCCTGAATGACCTAGAGTTCACATAGCTACCAGATGTTCATATGCAATGATTTACACTTCCGCTCAAAGTTTGGGATCACTTGGAAATTTTCTTGTTTTCCATGGAAACACACATGAAATTAGTCTGAATAGGAAATATAGCAAATGAACAGAACATGCTGACATTGTATGAGTTAGAAATAATGATTTTAATGGAAAATGATGAATATGTACTTCAAACTTTGCCTTCATTCATCAAAAAAAAACCACCTTCACTGTTGATACTGAAACTGGTGTTTGACGGGGACTATTTAGCGCAGCTGCTAGTTGACAACCTGTGAGGCGTCTTTGTCTTAAACTACACACTCTCAGATATTTGTCTTCTTGCACAGTTGTGCATCGGGGCCTCCCACTCCCCTTCTTTTCTGTCCTTGTTAGTGCCAGTTTGTGCTGCTCTCTGAAGGAGTAGTTGACAGCATGGTAAGAGATTTTAAGTTTTCAATTTCTTGCATTGAATAGCCTTCTTTTCTAAGCACAACAATAGACTGACGGGTCTCTAAAGGAAGTTCTTTCTTTCTGGCCATTTTGAGCCTCTAAACAAACATACAACTGCTGATGCTTCAGGTACTAAACCAACCTCAAGAATGCCATGCTCCCTTTTGCGCGCCCTTATAAGTTCAACGGTTTTCAGCTGTGCAACACATTTGCAGAAGGGTTTTCTAATAATCAATTAGCCTTATAAAATGCTTAACTTGGATTAGCAGCCATACCAGGAGATTGATGCAAAGGACTGACAGTTGCTGATAATAGGCCTCTATGCAAAAATGTAGATCATTCTTTGAAAATCATCTGATTAATTTTAATCGTTTGTGAAATGGATAAAAATGTTTGTGAAATGCATGAAAATGTATTTTTCTTTGGAAAACAAAGAAATTTGCAAGTGATCCCAAACTTTTGAGCGGTAGTGGAAACCAACCAATTTGGACACATTCACTTTCTTGTACTCACTTTTTTTCAAGTCCAGTGACTTAAAATCTGTAGAATTTCAAAATCAAACTTCAAAATCAAATTTCCCTCCAGTACAAAGGTGATGGCAAAAAGAAGATACAATCGCACAACATAGTTCCTATTCCAGCTATCAGATGGCAGCTGATCAGTGACCTATTCCTCTTCCTATCCCTATGAAATGCTTTCCTCCAATTCCAGAACTGGTGGTATGAAAGTAATAACCATTCTTGTTACCAATTACAGTGTCCATGAGCTTTAAACTGTCGGAAACTGTGGTATCGGACGTGCACGATGTCAGACGTACAAAATTTGACACCAGTATTCCCAGCATGTCGCAAATACCTGATGACAGTAAACTAGTCCATTATAATAAAGACATTATATACACATTTAATCCAGGATATCAAGTTAGTTTGACAGTGCATATTGATGGGACAGTTATAAAGACTCATTTTTGGTGTCGGACGTACACGTGGGCAATTCCACATGAGAATTGCTAAAACAGCAATTTTTAAAAAAGTGTTTTATATTAGAAATATATAGGTTTTCATGTAGATGACTCATTGTCAAATCAGACACTGAAAACCGTTTTGAAATATCTTTGATGGTCTTCTCAAAATTTAGATTTGAATTTTGTAATTTTTTTTTAGCTCCAGGACAAGGATCAAAGGCTTTTTCCCAAGCTGACAACTCCTAAAAGATATTTAGCTATTTCCTAGTATTTACTATATTTCCATACATTGGTAGCCAAAGTATTTGAAACTGTAAGTCATTGCAGGAAATTGAAACACACAAGTCCAGTGGCTCATTGTGAAATTTGTAATTTTTCAACGTAATTCCGTTACCGAAATTGCAGTGTAGTTCTCTTCATCATCTTATTTCTGCATTTATTTTATTGTTATTAAGAATTCTCTTCCTTCTTTCATCTATACTGAATTTCAGACTTTAAACTCTCTAATACTTTGCTGTAATCCTGGAAAATGTGTGGTAACGGAATTACACCAGTAACGGAATTACAGAATTATTCTGAAAGCCAGTAAAAAACAGAAGATAGCACAAGGTGGCATGAGGACTTTATGGAGCATAGTGGTTCATTGTTTTGGACATCTATAGTTAAGTGTTTCTTCCTGTGAGTTAAGTTACCATAACCAGCGCATGAATTATACCACGGCCTAGCGGCAATTGCCTTGGTTGCTCCCCTGTGTGGCTGTCATGGCCGACTACCCAAACAGCCAGTTTGGCTTGCCCTTTTTTCAAGTGGCTGTGGTGCCCAAAAATTACCCAAAGTGGCGACTTTCGACACAGCAACTGAGCTGTGCGGCTCCCGTCGTCACGCTGCGCTGGACTTATGAGCACAAAGAGCCACAGATGGACAGAACGGACAGGATTACATTTGTATAAACAGTGTTTGTCTTCTGCCAATAATGGATAATACTTATGGTTCATTTACTAGTGTTTAATGTTAACATGTTCATTTTGAGCTTTGCCAGTTTCAGGAGTTGAGTAATTGGTATTTTATAGATTTTCTTTTGTGTGAAGAGACTTCCATTCATGACTGAGAAAAGTTAGAAAGAATATAGATATTGCAAGCAGTGACACATTTGAGATTTGCACAGTGCTTTTGACATTGGCTGTGTTGCCATAATTCCATAACCGACTTCATTACTCACAATATTTACCCATTGAATGATGCTGGAACACTGTTACAAAGTAAAAACAAATGTTTCAGGATCCAATCAGTGAAAGAACAACTATTTTCACGCATGTGACCTCTGATATTTATTATAAGCTCACATTTTGGTTCAGAAATGAGTTCTTTTCATCAATATCATGTATTGCCTTCCCCTTGCCCAGACTTATTGATCAAAATTTTGGTTCAACAGGTGGTCAGCAACACAAACATCATTTATGATACCAATTTTCAATTGCTTTGTTGTTTTGAGTATAATAAATTTAGATTCTCAGAAAATGTAATTCCGTTACCATTTTGTAATTCCGTTACCGCTGTCTCTTTCTCATAAATGGCATCCTACAAAATATCTGAACATACAGTCAATATAAACTTACCATGGCCTGGTCAACATCCTAGGCCATCAACTTAAGCTTAAACCTACTGCCTATCATTGCCAGATTTCAGAGAAATGCCTGTCAAAGTAAAGGCAAAAGTAATGGCATTTTTTCTGCCGTAATTCCATTACCGACACTTTCACCTTCGTATAGCCTTCTACAAAATGGATTACCCCAAACTTTGTGTTATACAGTTCAGTAGGCATGCTAGTGGAACTGATAAAAGCAAAGGCAAGTAGCTATTGCATTAGAGTAATAGATGGCAGGCAAAAATGACATGAAAATTACTCTTGATTGTAATTCCGTTACCGTGGAATTGCCCATGTGAAAAGTGTGTATACTTAGTATGTAAATTAATTTTTTATTTTAAATCGTACTGATTTTTACCCCTCGGCCGACTTCGGCCGGAGTGGTATTGTTTATCAATGCAATAAATACTAGGGCCTTATGTAAAAATCACTCCAACAAAAATTTGCAACAATGATAATCTTGGATAGAAAAAAATACAATTATTAAAATACGCATCAATCAGGGATATCCAGAATCCTTTATTCCATCTTACAAAAACACTGATATTTATATAAATATACATCTTCCACTCAGGTTTACTCATTGGTTTTGAAAAATAGGGCTATAAACCTTTAAAATGATGTATTACAGAGATCTGTAACACTATTTTAAAAATTCCACCTATAGGTTTACTAATTGGCAGAATTGCCATACTGTGTACATATGTGTATGTATGTGTATATACAGTCGCGCCAAAAATTATTCATACCCCTACCAATTTTTCTTCTTTTTTGAGATATTTTTTGACAAATCAAATTTATTCTTGCACAAATGACACAGTAAGTTGACATAAGGCTGTAAGAAGTACAGTAAAAAAATTTTCAAGAAATACAATACTTTTTGGTATTTTATTTGATAGATTTACAAAAAATGCCATGTCCAGAATTATTCATACCCTTTTCTCAGTAATTGATGGCAAAGCCTTTATTCACGATTACAGCCTCCAAAAGCTTCCTGCAGTTGATCACAAGGTTTCTACACGTCTCCACGGGGATTTTGGCCCACTCCTCTTTGGCGAACTTCTCCAGATCCTTAAAGTTTAAGGGTTGCCTTGCCATGACCTTGGTCTTCAGTTCCCTCCACAGATTTTTGATAGGATTGTGGTGGGAGCTCTGGCTTGACCACTCCAAAATGTTCCCTTTGTTGTCCACTAACCATTCCTTGACAGATTTGGCCGTGTGTTTAGGATCATTATCCTGTTGGAAGATCCATTCCAGCCCAAGACCAAGTTTTTCGGCAGATTGCTTAATGTTTTTACTGAGGAACTGGATATACTGGTCCTGTTTCATAATGCCATTCACTTTAACAAGGTTAAATTCCATTCCATTCCACTCGCTGAAAAGCGACCCCGGAGCATGATACTCCCGCCACCATGTTTGATCGTTGGGACAGTTTTTCTCGGGTTGAACAATTCACCTTTCTTACGCCACTTAGACTTCTCCAACCCAGACACTCAAGAGCTCATCTAGCCTTTGCAGAAGCTCACCTGGATGAAGATAAAAGCTTCTGGCTGTCAATGTTATGGACGATGAAACAAAGATGGAGCTGTTTAGGCACAGAGATGTGGTTTTTGTTTGGCGTAAGAAAGGTGAAGCGTTCAACCCGAAAAACACGGTCCCAACGGTCAAACAAGGTGGCTCTGGGGTTGCTTTTTTCAAACCTTGTTAAAGTGAATGGCATTATGAAACAGGACCAGTATATCATGATCCTCAGTGAAAACATTAAGCAATCTGCCGAAAAACTTGGTCTTGGGCAGGAATGGATCTTCCAACAGGATAATGATCCTAAACACACGGCCAAATCCGTCAAGAAATGGTTAGTGGACAACAAAGTGAACATTTTGAGAGGCTAAGCCAGAGCTCCCACCTCAATCCTATCAAAAATCTGTGGAGGGAACTGAAGACCAAGGTCATGGCAAGGAGACCCTCAAACCTTAAGGACCTGGAGAAGTTCGCCAAAGAGGAGTGGGCCAAAATCCCCGTGCAGACGTGTAGAAACCTTTTGATCAACTACAGGACGCGTTTGGAGGCTGTAATCGTGAATAAAGGCTTTGTCATCAATTACTGAGAAAAGGGTATGAATAATTCAGGACATGGCATTTTTTGTAAATCTGTCAAATAAAATACCAAAAAGTATTCAACTTCTTGAAAAATTGTTTACTGTACTTCTTACAGCCTTGTGTCAACTTACTGTGTCATTTGAGCGAGAATAAATTTGATTTGTCAAAAAATATCTCGGAAAAAAACAAAAATTGGTAGGGGTATGAATAATTTTGGGCGCGACTGTATATATATGTGTTTGTGTGTGTATGTATTCGCTTAGAGGTCGGAAGGCACACTGGAAAAAATTTTTACAATTTTTGAAGATGCTTAAAATTTGAGCACTGTTAAAATGTTAGCACTGCCGCCTTACAGCAAGAGGGTTGTGGGTTCGAATCCGGCCTGGGGCCTTTCAGTGTGGTATTTGCATGTTCTCCCTGTGCTCGCATGGGTTTCCTCCTGGTTCTCTGGTTTGCCCCACCCAAAAAAACATGCATTATAAGAACACTCCTGCCAGTGCCCCTGACCAAGTAACTGGCTTTAGAACTGGAGTTGGTCCCTGGGCCCTGCTCTGTGGCTGCCCACTGCTCCTAACTATAGGATGGGTTAAATGTAGGGCTGGGACGATTCTGAATCGATTCTTTTTAAGGCGTAGTACCACCGCCTGCTGCCATGGGGCGAACATCCGAGCTTTCCCTTTTCCTTTATTAAACCCGACGCAGGTTGAGCGAAAGTGCCAAACATCAAAGGGCATGTGAAATGCTTCCGGAAAAAAACTTGACTGACATCAGTATTTTTCGGCGACATGCGGCACGGAGCCAATTAAAGGACTACAGAATTGTCTCCTAATAGGCTACTCTAAGAAAAGTAACCTGTTCCAGTTTACTTGCTTGATTAGCAATCAAATGGTGGATGCGTTTACTCTCGAAGTTGAATGAGTAGAGCTGTTCATTAAGACAGCATGTTTGATTGCTGCATTTTGAAATTTAAATGGCCATAGAACAGCACAACATGAACACGTTTGCCATTACCACGGCATTTCGTCCGACTGTGATAATTTATATCTCACATTCACGTTTCATCCGCTTTACAGAATGTTTTCCACCTTGTGTATTTTTTTTAGACGCTTGAAATCCAGGGCGATCTGAAAACAAATCTCTATTTTTATTTTATCATTATAGATCTCCTAAAAATACTACAATGAGAGATGAAATGCGGAGTTGGGATATGGTGATGTTGAACGAGGATTTTTTTTAAAGTGTGATAAGAACACTTGCCGTCATGGGGTCGCGTGTAATTTCTTGAAACATACACACCTGAAGCGGCTTAAACGATTTAAAATGCCGTCTGGAAGACGCCTGAGTTTAGATTTCGCTAATTGCAGGTGCTCCGCCCTTCCTTAAATCTGCTACCGTGTACTTGTCCTAAATAACAATAAAGCAATTTCAGTAGCCTATAACGATTAAGATGTGATGGTGAAAAGCAGACTAACCTAACTGGGCTACGGTGTTTGAGTGAAAGAATGCCAATACTTTGAATAATTTAAAAAAAATCTTCCTCTGAATTGCATCTCTTGTTGTAGCATTTTAGGACATTGTTAAAGATTAATTTAAAACAGATTTGTTATAAGATCGCCCTGGATTTCAAGCGTCTAAAAAACGCACAAGGTGGAAAACATTCCGAAAAGCGAATGAAACGTGAATGTGAGATATAAATTGTCACAGTTGCACGAAATGCGTGGCAATGGCAATCGTGTTCATGCTGTGCTGTTCTACGGCCATTTAAATTTCAAAATGCAGCAATCAAACATGCTGTCTTAATAAACAGCTCTATTCATTCAACTTATAGAGTAAACGCATCCACCATTTGATTGCTAATCAAGCAAAGTAAACTGGAACAGGTTACTTTTCTTAGAGTAGCCTAATTGGTTAATAGGAGACGATTCCATAGTCCTTTATTTGGCTCCGAGCAGCATGTTGCCGAAAAATACTGAGGTCAGTCAAGTCTTTTTTTCCGGAAGCATTTCACATGCCCTTTGATGTTTGGCGCTTTCGTTCAACCTGCGTCGGGTTTGATAAAGGAAAAGGGAAAGCTCGGATGTTCGCCCCATGGCAGCAGGTAGTGGTACTACGCCTAAAAAAAATCGATTCAGAATCGTCCCAGCCCTAGTTAAATGAAGGATGAACCCATGGGGTTCAATAAATTGTATCCAAAAAAAGATAAACTAAGCCCAAGATTGTGGTTTTGCGCATTCGCGGAACTGCGAAGTCGCATATGTGAAAGGTAGCACAAATTGACCGAACACCAGGAGTGATTTGAAGACCACATTTAACACTGTGGCTACAGAGATCTGAAGCACAGACACTTGCTCTAACTCTAAGGCTTTTCTGCCTGAAGGGTGTGCGGTGCCTCATTTAATTACAGCAGTTGTTGAAAGTCCAAGTTTTTGCTATGCATGCTCAAAGGTTGTGAGGAAAATGCTCTCAACAAATATCGTCCTTTAAGTCAAGCTCTTGTTTTATTTTAGATCCATTTGTGGACAGATTGTTTATCCCTCACTAATTTATGCATTTCTGATGTGTATAAACCTTCCTCAACTGTAATTTAATGAGTAGTAATTACTGGAGGTATACCTACATTTATTTTGAAGCTGTCCTTTATTGTCCTTCGACTCAATTTTATGTCTACCAGTGATTTGCAAGTTTTGCAGCATACATTTAGGTAGTTGATAATAATTATAATACATATTATGCTCATTGCTATTCAAAACAAGGTCACATTACCGAAAATAGAGTAGACGGACTGTTGAGGATAAAAATGACAGAGATATTCGATTTGACAGAAAATCAGTCAGGAATAAAGAAGACAAAACACCTGGAGGAATGGGCTGTTGCCTGCTCCTGTCACTCAAATGGTTAATAAGTCCAATGGATTGTAGGGAAAAAGCCATGGTGATGTACAATATGTAATGGCTTCAATGAACAGTTTTACCATCCTTTTTGCGTGAGGGTGATTTCTGAGAACAAGCAGGACTCCAGTTAAATGAGGCAGATTTATTCAAGCTCAGGAGACCAGGTTCCAAGAGGCTCTGTTTTGATTTCACGGTCAAACCTTGGTTTAGTCAAGTGTTTTTTGTGCAGTCTAGCCTCACAATGTGGGAACTTTTTTCTAACTTATAGTTTCAATAAAAACCTAAATTGCATTTAATTTTGGAGATGAGCCAAATGACCCTTTATTCCATGAGAGCTGGTTTAAGGAAGGTTACGTGATTTACAATTTGTTCACATGTAGTGTTGATCTCATATCTGAATGGTCATTTGTGGATATTGGGTCTTAAGATGAAGCAGCAAATTGTAAACAATGTTGAGGTGCCATAAGTCACTGGGCCAAGCAAGTGTTTGTGGCAAAAAAATGGCAAATGGGAAAAATCATAATTTCCATGGCTTAAAATGCCTGCAACCACCATAATGGGTAAACTGTGGTGCTTTACTAGGGCTTTGTTATAATTCCTGCTCTGTAAGATCAGAAGCCTAATTTTATTAATTGTGCAGTTGCTGTTTGACAAACCCTGAGTATAAAGCACACTACAGTGTACAGACTGTGCGAGGTGACAGCCTCAACCCCGGGGGTAGTGTTTTGTTGGCCGATCCAGTCATTTGTGTTCCCTGTAAGAGCCATTGACTTGCAGTAGTCTCCGCTCAGCATGTCCAAATATAGCCTACAGTTCCCCAGAGGCTCATTCTGAAGGCTTGTTATTTTCCTTTCGTGGTTATAGGTAGGCACTATGTCAATTTCAAAGGAGATGCAAAAATGTTTGTTTAAAATAAATGAAGATGTTCGTGCCACTGTCCGTAAGGAAAAAATCAAATGTATAATAATTGAATATTCTACAGTAGTAACATATTGACATTAAAATTTTACGCTTATAAAAAACTTGGGCGAATGCTACTGATTCTTGTTCAGATGTGTAATTGTATTGCGCTGCTGTGAAAAGTTTTTGTCACCTACCTCGTAGGCCATAAGTATTTGGACACTGACACTATATAAAGGGTCTAACTTCCTATTTAGTTTATTTGATGCGGATGCAGTAAGTTAAAGCTGATGGCCTCTGCTGTAAATATTTATTATACTATAAAGCAAGGAATCTGTGTGTGCGTGTGTGTGTGTGCACGCACAGATGTATGCATGTATGGATGCATGTGTGTGTGCCCAGGGTGATTCTCGTGTTGCGTGTGTGACATTTGGAAGGTATGCTTGACGTTTTTCAATGTGTTATACTTTAATTGGGTTGCAAGTGGGGATCAATATAGGACAACCACAAGATGCCTGGGCTTTCCTATCAATGTGATACATCAACTTGATATTTGCCTAAAACTTTGGAAGTAAAGGACCAGAAAGAGGCTGCGTTGTGTGTGACACAGAAAATGGGTCAATCGCTACATTTAATTTACATTCCAGAAATTCTATGATTTGAACGAAGATTATAACACTTTGGCTTCATCAACTTTAGCAATAGTTATTCCTGTTTGCATTAATTAAAACTTTAATAAAAATACCTAGCTCATTCGCATACCATGACCTCATTTGCATGTGTTACGTGTGTGACACCTTTGTTATGTGTGAGACCGCGTGCAAATCCTGCAATGCATAAGTCCATTTCATTTAAATAAAATCATACCTTTTGTACTAGCCAATGTTCGTGATAAGAATATTAGGTTTGGCAGTATTGGCATGGTGTTTTTGGTTTGGAGCGATTACTGGTGACCATTGATGTCCAGCTGCACCTATATTCATAAACTCATGCTAAATTCCATCAGAAAATCATACATTCATATTGAATTTCATGCATCAAAAGATTTGCCTTAAAAATATGATTATTTTATGATTTGACAGTGCGCCATTTTGAGGGCTGTGTGTGTTTGGGAGCCACCTGGAGAGCTGTCTTATTTGGCGTCTTCTTTCGAAGCCAAATAAGACTTAATGCTCAGATGAAGAATACTTGTGGTCTAGGAGTTTATGATCTCAGAAATTTATTGTTTTAACCCCCAGCCATTTTTCAATCCTCAGTATTATTATTTTTTTATCATTTCAATGCAGAATTTTCATGAAGATTTTTTTGTTTGCAGTCCCTTTTCTCTACCAAAATCATGAAAATAAACTGAAATACGCTGGAATACTAAATGCTGCTAGTGTATTGTCTCAGTTGAGCTGTATTCCCCCTCTCTATGAAACTTAAATCTTGAATTATAAAGCATTAAATTGGGTCATGCATAAATAGCCATATTTGGCTTCTGAGCAAAGGGGTCAATTTAATCCAACTAACAGCATTTTCGCATTACTTTCTGAACCTTACATCTTCCACGATATTACATCCAAATTTTTACCCCCTTTGCACATAGGTATACACATCAAAGTTGCAGAAATCTGGCAAAATTTTTAGGTCAAGTGATGGGGTGGCTGACCTTCATGTTGAAGGCTTTAGTCATTGTTGTTGTTGTTCTGGATAGAGATAACCTAGACCACCTTTTGACAGAAGTTTGAACTAAACCTTTATTAGTCTAAAGATAAAAGAAACAGGTAATTAATGTCATAATAGGCATAGGCTTTGTACTTTGGTCACACACGTTACATCATAAATGTCACACACGTAACACCGCATTACATGTGTGACAGGTACATTTTTGGATATAAAACAGATTCCATTAGTGGGACTGAGGAAGTCATGCCCTCCAAGCATGGAAGGTATGGTATTTATAACATCAGGTTTTTCATCATCTTCCCTTGAATTTATTAATTTTATAAAAACTTTTGTTGCCATGTGTTACGTGTGTGACGTTAGTCACCACCATATATTTTTACCCCTTAAAAAGGGCAACTTTTAAGTCTGCAGGAACCTCTGCTGCAGAAGTTGAAAAATAACAACCTCAGCAATAGATTATTTCTGCTGCTGAGTTTGACACTCATGGGTCAATGGCGTGACATTTTCCGAGTGCACTACTTTGGTTTAAATAATTTTAATGATTCATAATAAGTATCATTTTATTCTATAAAACCTGTTTAATTTGAACATATTTCCAGTTTATCATAAAAATGTTATATATTTTATGTTTTGCCGTCTCAAACCCTCAAAATGTCAGGTGGCGCAACCGTCCGAGCAAGTTAACACTATGTGAAATGTACTAAATATGTAATTTAAAATATGAATTCATATAATATTAATATGGGGGCATAATTTTATATTGAAAACCTTTCAAATAAACAGTTTAATAGTTTAATTGTTCTTAAAGTGTTTGGAAAACCAAAATACCCGCCCCCTACAATAAAGAACCCATAAGTTACTTTTAATACCCAGCTCATTAAATATTTAATTTGAAATATGAATTAATATAATATTAATATGGGGGCATAATTTTATATTGAAAACCTTTCAATAAACAAAGTTTAATTGTTCTTAAATTGTTTGGAAAACCAAAATACCCGCCCCCTACAATAAAGAACCCATAAGTTACTTTTAATACCCAGCTCAATTACAAAATAGTAATGTTTTAGGTAGAGTAGACACTCTCAGGTATACTCACTAAAAAAAAAACACAGTAAAAAAGAGGGAAGTTTTTTTTTTTTTTCCCAAGAAACTTTTAGTTGCGCCACCTGGCTGGTGAAATTTTGGCTGGTGAAACTGCAAATACAGTCTAAAACTGTACTAAAACCCTGTGAATGTTGTGCAACCATTAAGACTTGTTTAAACACACTCTTCCAGCTTCAAATAAATGTATTCTGTACATTTTTAAAGAGTCATTAAAAAAAACATTTTTAAAAGGCTTATTTGTCATTGACCCTCATCCAAATCACACAAAGATGGGTCACTCATGAAAATAAAGTCATATTTCAAAAAATTGTGAAAAACCGATGGATTTAGGGGAAATTTTGCCCCAAAATGCAATTTTTCTGAAATTGGCATTTGCCATCCTTAACTAGAATAATAGTTGTTAGAAATATTTGATGGAGCATATTTGAAAATTTGCCCTTCCAGGCTCATAGAGAGTATGGCACCCCTTTATATCTTAAAGTGCTGATTCATCAAATTTTCTCAAATATGAACTAATCTGTATACGTTCGACCAAACAGTTAATGAACAGCATCCTGCTAAGTAAATGCCCCAAATTAGCAGCTTTTTCTTAAAATGAGCCTTTTATTGTGGCCCGAGCTGAGATTTCCGAAAACAAATTGAAGATTGACCCAAATTTGCAAATTGGTGGATGTGGCATAATGGGCAGGGTTCGACCTTTACTTTTTCAGCTGTCAGCCAGCCGGGCTGACAGACCCCAAAATCTGTCAGCCCGGCTGAGTTTTTGTCAGCCCTGATTTTTTCAAATGCAAAACCCAAAAAAAGGACACCTTTTTATGAACAAAACATTTATTTCTCAGAATATAGCAACTACGAGATCTTGGGTATCATATACACAAGACAGGATTTTTAAAAGTCAAGTGCTGTGGTAGCTGGCAGGCTGTCTTCTGAACAGACAACAAGACAAGCAGAGATTGCAAACCCTCGCCCCTTTGACATATGTGACTTTGATTTTTGACCTAGCAGTCTGACCTTAGAGGAGGACCGAGCCACGGGTAGGACCTTCCTACTGTGAAAGTTTTATGTAAATCGTGCCAATAGTTTTTAAGATATGCGTCCAGACAGACGGACGGACGGACCCAATTACAATAAGACGGAGCAACGTTGCAAAAATATCTCCGCATTAACTTTCATACACGAAAAGATGAACTCGAACCTTCAGTCAACAAAGTAAAGTGTATTTTCACAGGCAAATATTTAGCAAATGTATTGAATCCCATTTAGTCGCATACATTGATCCGAAGTCTGAATACTCGCTAAATCGTGTGAATAGATGGCTGGCAGCATATTTTGTATTTACAGCACAGCGACGGGCTCACACAGAATTGCTATCTTATGAACCTCCGCGAAGGGTTCTCTCGCGATTATGGCCATATATGTGATGCAAAGAAACCAATGGATAACGGTGAATTACTTCGCCATTTAGTTCGCTACCCAGCATTTACATGCACCGAAGCAAAGTCGGCAAAAAGCTTTCTAGCTTTCCAACATTTACTAAATAAACCAACAAACTTGCTTGCAAGGCTAGCAAGCTAGTTCGCCTGCTCAGCTAGCTATTTGCGGTGCATATAAATAAATAAAAACAGTGAATTGCAATTATTCCGCTACTTAATTAGTCTGATTAAGCCAAATTCAGCCTCGTGTCAGATTAGTAAGTAGTCATGAATTAGCTGTGTTGCTAGGTCTGTTACACATTGAAGAGACTGACGAAGATACTCGGCTATTCATGTAAATTGGTATATGTCGCAAAACTTGATATCTAGGAAGGTAAGCCGGACTAAGTATGTTAGACCTTGCAGTAGATAACAAATTAGCAGTCTCACCAGGCTAAACTATCAAGTAAGTTACGGTAAGGCATAATTTCTAACCTTTAATCTAGGTTTCTTTAGTCAGCGTCCGTCTGCAAATTTTTTTTTTCTTATTTGGTGCATTTTAATGCCAGCTAGCAAGCTAAATGCTTGCGATTCAACTCCAGCTAAGTTAGTTCGCAAAATAATGGCTATTCACTTTTTCCTATTAACCTTCATGCGTCAAATAGAACTCTCGGCTAGAGAAGCTAGCGAACTTTCTAGCTACGCAAGCGAACTAACGTTTGCTAGAAAGCCTTTTTGCCAACTTATTTGGTGCATATGAATGCTAGCAAACCGATTACATGGTGAAGTTAGGACTATTGATCGTATCCATTGCTTTCTGTACCTGCCATGTGTTAAAGCCGTAATCGCAAGATAACCCTTTGCGCATGCTCAGTAGGTTACAATCCTGAGCGAACCCTTCGCTGTGGTGTAAGTACAAAATACGCTACCTAGCTTTACTCGAGGTGGCGTCATTGGCCATAATGACGGACAGACAGAGTGAGCTCGACTCGGAGATTATTGTTCCAGTTCTGTGGAGCCGATTTCACGGGTAAAAAATTCTGTCGGCCCACCGGACCGACTCACACAGAAAATTGTCGGCCCGAAATGAAAATCGTCGGCCCGGACCGGCGTTAAGGTCGAACACTGATGGGAGATGTTCAAAACATGGAGGTCAAGCTGAAAACAATAGGAAAACAAGATGTTGTCAAAGAATATTATTTCAATAAATTGGTCAAATATTTTTCACATCACAGGAGGAAAAGGAACGTGACAATCAGCCTGTTGGCATGGTGCACCAAAACCACATACTGAGAGTTTTATTAGGCCATGACAAGGAAAGGTGTCTGAAAATGGGTAGCCTACGCACATGATGACAACGCGAGACCTTCAAAGTCTATTAACTCTGATTCCATTGTGCGCACTTGACAAACAATGCAGCCCTTACAGGTCAAATGTGGCCCTGTTTGCACAGCTGGGGAACATGTCCCAAAATCATAAATGCTAAACACAGTTGAAACCACTGACTGAATGAACCAACTACGTAAGTTGCTTTTGGAGAAATGCACCGCTGGCTGGCAAGCATGCTAAAGCTTGTCACCATTAAAGTATAAAGTTACATGTGCAAAAGTCGTCGTAGAAACTTGAATTTATTCATTTAATGCCTGGCAAAAAGCGTTAGCATGTTTGCTAGCGAACCTTTCATCCCATTGACTTGAATACTGTAGACAAGACACTTACACTTTTTTCATCCTCCAGTTGCAGCTCCTGCTCTTGTTCCAGCTTTGCTATCATGGCCGAAGTTTAGATTTTACTCAAGGTCTCACGATGGAGGATGGATTTAGTTTCATTTTGAGTCATTTTTTGCATAAAATAGTTTCTACACTCAATTCAGGATGGGCTTATTTAGCGGCGCCCTGGGCTTAACCCGCTTTTCTGAGTACAGAATAAGTGGGGAAGATTCGGGACTGGAACAGTTTGGGCTCTGCTTATTGACCGATGGCTGATTAAGTCGCAAATTCAGTAATTCCTAACCCACAGTAATATCCAGACTTTTCATGTGACTTGGGATCTGGCTAATAAAAGCAATCATTAGTGAAGTGCTTAGAGCAGATCACTGATCCTGATCTGGTGTTTTGTCTGAGTGAGTTCCCCTGACAAATCGTGATTGTGCAAACAACACAACACAATGCAGTGACATCCCTAAATAGTGTGGACACTGAATGTACATTTTAGTTTGAATTTTATTGCAGAACAGATAATTTAAGCATGGGGTAACTGTGTGATCACCGCCAAGCAGAAGAGCTTAATATAGCAAAAGGACAAATCGCAGGAGATGACGGAGTATCAAAATTCATCGCTTTATGAGGCGTCATCTGTAATAACTTTCTTCAGAGCGAGCTGATTCATCAATGCCCGTTACGTTATTTCTTTCATAATTTTCTTAATGCCCCCATCACACTTATTCAAAATCAGCAGGAATCAAGCAGAACCAGCCGGAATGAAGAATTCGCGCAACATTCGGGCGGGAATTTCAAATTGACCAAACTTCTTACAGCTTTGAAAGAATGCCGTTCGAATACTTGGAATGCGCTTCAAACCTGCCTCAAATGATTCTTGCACATTCTGGGTGTATTAGCTCTCGAATGCAGCTTGAATGCAGTTGGAACACAGTAGGAATATTTAGAATGCAGTCAGAATATTTAGAATACACTTCGAATGCCATACGAGTGCGGTTCAATTGCTGCCTGAACACCACCCAAAGTCTGGGTGGAAGGTGCCTCGAATGCTGTACGAATTTACCTCGAATGCAGTCAGAATGCACCCGGAATGGCCGCGGAATATAGTTGGAACGTCCAAGAATTCAAACAGAATGCAGGTCGAATACTCAGAATGTACTTAGAAGGTAACATGAGTGTCCCTTCTGCGTTGATTGAGTAATTGCTGACTACAGTAGGGGAACGTAAATATGCCACTAAAACTGACGCTGAATGCGTGAGAGTTAACAGGTATGCGTTATTAATGAAAACTGGCCACACCTGTTGAGTTTTCTGAGTTTATGTAATGGTAATTTAAATAAATGATTGAAAACAGGTCATGACCAATCATTTTTTTTAAGGGATGGGTTTCAGCCTCCCCTATCGCCAGTTTACCAGCTGCCACTGATTCCTGCGGCAATCGAAAGATTCCAACGCCCTTCGAAGTGCATTCCAGCTGAATTGTTTTAATATCGAAATAGATTCCTGCAGCAATCGAGATGCATTCGAGGTGAATTCTGGCTCATTGGAGGCACATTCAGGACATTCTGGCGGATTTGACGTTGCTTACAGTTTCGATTCTCCCTCGAATGCAATCAGAATGTTCTGAATGCTGTTGAATGCCATAAGAATATTTATAATGCAGTCAGAGCGCAGTTAGAACACACTTCGGATGCCGTTCGATATTTCTCCACTTCGAATGCACCTGGAAAGTTTTGAGCATGAGCAAAACATTCGGGCCAGCCTCAAGAACGGGCCCGAATATTTGGAATGCACTCAGAATGCAGTCAGAATTTTTAGAACACACTTCCAATATCCAGGAATATACAAAGAATTTTCATTCCGATGGCATTCTGGCTTATTCCGCCTCTAGTGTAACTAGGGTTTAAATCAGCAACAGGGTCATTCCAGCTCAAATCAACCAATTTCTGAGAAATTTCCCAGGTCACCCTCTAGGGCTGGGGCGATTCTGAATCGATTCTTTTTTAAGGCGTAGTACCACCGCCTGCTGCCATGGGGCGAACATCCGAGCTTTCCCTTTTACCTTTATTAAACCCGACGCAGGTTGAACGAAAGTGCCAAACATCAAAGGGCATGTGAAATGCTTCCGGAAAAAAATTTGACTGACATCAGTATTTTTCAGCGACATGCTGCACGGAGCCAAGTTAAAGGACTACAGAATTGTCTCCTATTAACCAATTAGGCTACTCTAAGATAAGTAAGCTGTTCCGGTTTACTTGCTTGATTAGCAATCAAATGGTGGATGCGTTTACTCTCGAAGTTGAATGAGTAGAGCTGTTTATTAAGACAGCATGTTTGATTGCTGCATTTTGAAATTGAAATGGCCATAGAACAGCACAACATGAACAAGATTGCCATTGCCACGGCATTTCGTGTGACTGTGATAATTTATATCTCACATTCATGTTTCATCCGCTTTACAGAATTTTTTCTGAATTTTTTCCACCTTGTGTATTTTTTAGACGCGTGAAATCCAGGGCGATCTGAAAACAAATCTCTTCATTTTTATTTTATCATTATAGATCTCCTAAAATACTACAATGAGAGATGAAATGCAGAGTTGGGATATGGTGATGTTGAATGAGGATTTTTTTTTTTTTTTTTAAAGTGTGATAAGACCACTTGCCGTCGTGGGGTCGCGTGTAAAATCTTGAAACATACACACCTGAAGCGGCTTAAACGATTTAAAATGCCGTCGGGAAGAAGCCTGAGTTTAGATTTCGCTAATTGCAGGTGCGCCGCTCTTCCCTAAATCTGCTCCCGTGTACTTGTCCTAAATTACAATAAAGCAATTTCAGTTGCCTATAGCGATTAAGATGCGATGGTGAAAAGCAGACAAACTTAACTGGGCTACGGTGTTAGAGTGAAAGAATGCCAATAATTTGAATAATTAAAAAATCTTCCTCTGAATTGCATCTCTCAGCATTTTAGGACTTTATTAAAGATTAATTTAAAACAGATTTGTTATAAGATCGCCCTGGATTTCAAGCGTCTAAAAAACGCACAAGGTGGAAAACATTCCGAAAAGCGAATGAAACGTGAATGTGAGATATAAATTATCACAGTCGCACGAAATGCGTGGCAATGGAAATCGTGTTCATGCTGTGCTGTTCTATGGCCATTTCAATTTCAAAATGCAGCAATCAAACATGCTGTCTTAGTAAACAGCATTCATTCAACTTCGAGAGTAAACGCATCCACCATTTGATTGCTAATCAAGCAAAGTAAACTGGAACAGGTTACTTTTCTTGGAGTAGCCTAATTGGTTAATAGGAGACGATTCTGTAGTCCTTTATTTGGCTCCGTGCAGCATGTCGCTGAAAAATACTGATGTCAGTCAAGTTTTTTTCCGGAAGCACTTCACATGCTCTTTGATGTTTGGCGCTTTCGTTCAACCTGCATCGGGTTTAATAAAGGAAAAGGGAAAGCTCGGATGTTCGCCCCATGGCAGCAGGCGGTGGTACTATGCCTTAAAAAAAATCGATTCAGAATCGTCCCAGCCCTATCACCCTCTCAGATTCTTCTGAAAAAATTCACAAGTGCTCCTCTACCATATTTATGCAGGAACCCAAAATATTAGCTCTGTATCTCAAATAGTTTTGAAGTTACAGCCCCTGGAAATTTGATGAATTTTTTCCATTTTACCAAGCTTGCCTCTCGGTGCAACTTCAAGCAAGAATATCTCCCAAGTGTTTCCAATGTACAGCTTTGAAATCAAGTGTCTTGGCTAACTTTTTCTGTAGATTATGAAAATGCTGTCACATTTGCTGCAGCTTGTACCCTTCTCACAAAGCTCTAAAAATGGCCGAATATCAAAACGTTAAAAATCACTGCCTCCTTTGAGCTCTAATAACTCAAATGGTATGCTAGATAAAGCAATGAAATTTTTTCTGCTGTTTTTTTTGACATATTGGGCCACATCTAGAGGACAACCACATTTATCGATACATTGGTAGAGCCAGAACAATTTTTTAAATTTTGGTTGAGTTCGAAATTTTTGAAAAACTGCTTATTTTCACATCCTTATTTGGGCATGTGGCCAGTTATATAACAATACCATATTTTTACCATGTATTCCTTTATAAATAAAGATGATATGATGAAAGTATGATGTTGTTACCAGCCTTCCTTCTTAACTTATTTTTTTATTTCATGTCATTTTAAACATTTGACTGATGTAAAATTAAGAATGAAATTATTCCTCTTTAAGATACTACATCAGAAGAGCCTTTTCCACATCCGAAAACAAATTTTCATTCATATGATGACTGCAAACAATGAATAACTGACAATATTTTACCAGTTAAGTACATTTATTAAGTGTCACTAACAAAGCAGTTAAGGAGAAATACACCGCATTAATTCATATTTTAGTAATTCTACAAATACTCAAAACCATAGCATTTAATCAATAAAGCAGCATTCAAGCAAATACTTCACTAGTTATAATTCTTCTTTGTTGCATCAAACAGTATTGGAGCAAATGAGACCTGTACTTGTAGCATTATTACAGTAAAACTGCACAACATGAACAATTACTATAAGAATCATTCAAAATGCTTAATATATTCATTTTAATGGGGAAAAAAGGATTTAACTTTTTTTTTAGGTCACCTGAGCATGATCATGGTGACCTATCACGATCGCTTTTTGTCCGTCGTCGTCCGTCGTCCGTTAACTTTTCACATTTTGAACTTCTTCTCAAGAATGGCTGTAGGGATGTAGTCCAAACTTGGTACTAATGTTCCTCATGAGGTCCTGTACAAGTGTTGTTACTTTTAGAGCCGATCGGAAATCCAATATGGCCGCCATGAGCTCTGATTGGCTAAGACATTTTGAACAACTTCTCAAGAACGGCTATAGGGATGAAGTCCAAATTCGGTACAAATGTTCCACATGGGGTCCCACACAAGTTTTGTTACTTTTTGTGTGGAACAGAAATCCAAGATGGCCGCCATGAGCTCTGATTGGCTGAGTCGTTTAGAATTTCTTCTCAAGAACAGCTGAAGGGATTAAGTCCAAACTTAGTACAAATGTTCCTCATGAGGTCCCGTAGAACTGTTGTTACTTTTTGAGCAGATTGGAAATCCAAGATGGCCGCCATAAGCTCTGATTGGCTGAGACATTTTGAACTTCTTCTCAAGAACGGCTAAAGGGATGAAGTCCAAATTTGGTACAAATGTTCCTCATGACGTCCTGCACAAGTGTTGATACTTTTTGAATAGATCAAAAATCCAAGATGGCCGCCCTGAGCTCTGAGCGGATTTGAAATCTAAGATGGCCGTAAAGTTTGTTATCATTATTCATTATTTCTCAGAAAGCACTAGAGGGACTTTGATGAAATTTTATGGGATTTTCCCCGTAGAGTCTAGTTGTGCATGCTCAGACAGATTGGAACACAATATGGCCATCTGGCAACCATCTTAGATTTTAGCAATTAAAGCTTTGCAATGCATTCCTATTTCTCAGAAAGTACTTGAGAGATGGTGATGAAATTTACTTTTCAGAGTGATTGAAAAGGTGGACATCTGGGATTTTGTAAATTAATAGTTTCTTTATGGATCCCAAATGTTGTTATTTCTCAGAGAGTACTGAAGGGATCTTTTGGATTTCACATGTAGGTTCCCCTTAGGGATTAGTTGTGCATATTCCATTTTCAGAGGGATTGGATAATCTACCACTTCACAAGCAAATGTGCTTCTCAGTGAGCCCCAAAACATGCAAATGCATTGACAATTATGAGCTATGATTGTATAGTGCCATAGCCATAGGGTCAAATCAGGGACTAGTCACTAAAACATCAGAAAATTCATATTGCCACTACAATCATGCAACTTACTCAGGTGACCGTTAAGGCCCCTTGGGCCTCTTGTTTTTTTATATACCACTCTTGACCACTGAAACACTGATAGCCATGGACATGATGAAAATTCTCAAATAGCATAGTGGCTGATTATTGCCTGGACCATTCCATTACAAATTATGCAGGTGCTTCTCTCTGTATGATTAATGTATAACAAATAAAACGCTCATAATTCATATACACAAAAAAAAATCTTATCTTAAGAAGGAAGTCTGGTAACAACATCATATTTTCATCATATCATCTTTAGTTATATAGGAATTCATGGTAAAAATATGGTATTGTTGCATAACTGGCCACATGCCCAAACAAGGATGTGAAAATAAGCAAATTTTGAACTCAACCAAAATTACAAAAATTGTTCTAGCTCTACCAAGGTATTGATAAATGTGGTTGTCCTCTAGATGTGGCCCAATATATCAAAAATTACCGCAGAAAAAATTTCATTGCTTTATCTAGCATATCGTTTGAGTTATTAGAGCTCAAAGGTGGCAGTGATTTTTAACGTTTTTGATTTTCGGCCATTTTTAGAGCCTTGTGAGAAGAAAAGGGTACAAGCTACAGCAAATCTGACAGCATTTTCATAATCTACAGAAAAAGTTAGCTCAAGACACTTGATTTCAAAGCTGTACATTGGAAACACTCGGGGATATTCTTGCTTGAAGTTGCACCGAGAGGCAAGTTTGGTAAAATGGAAAAATTCATCAAAATTTCCAGGGGCTTTAACTTCAAAACTATTTGAGATACAGAGCTAATATTTTGGGTTCTTGCATAAATATGGTAGAGGAGCACCTGTGAATTTTTTCAGAAGAATCTAAAGGGGTGACCTGGGAGTCACTGGTTGATTTGAGCTGGAAATGACCCAACAGCATCAGAAAACATTCTTGAAGGGGGAATACGATTTGACTGGGGAGCAGAATGGAACTCAGCACTGGGATCCGTGAAATCCGCTTCATTCCTCTTCACAAAATCTACCCATGCGTATCGAATTGTCGGAGTTTTTTTTAGAAATTTATGGACCATGATGCCTCTGCTCAGCCTTATTGTTGCAGCCTTAAAGAAGGCAGGTATTTAGAATTTTCCTAAGGCAATAATCCACAATTACAAATCATTGAGTTATTGACAATTTGTTCTCTGCTGCTAGCTAGATATCTTCCGTGAGGTCATCGCTGAAGATGGCCGAAGATAAATTCTTTCCAAGATGATCGCGATTTGCGGTGATGAAAGTGCCAATAATTTTGTAACTGCTGATTATAATTTGAAATGATCACTGCACAAAGGATGTATTTACATAAAAAATTCCTTGGTCCAGATCTTATTTTTGGATGAACAAGCACTGTAAGAGCCGTTCATCGAATTGACTTGAAACTTGGTGGGTGTATTGCTGAGGACTGAAGAGGAAGTGCAGCGTTTCAAGTTGTGTGGCTGAGCGGTTATCAAGGTATTGAGAGAGCTGCAAGCACCAGTATTGCTCAAGCAACAATTGATGGGCATTATGCTATACTGCGCAAACAGCAATTGACTGGGTACTGTACTAGTTGTATTTAAAATCAGTGCTGGAACCAAGAAGCATCTGAAGCCTGTCTTGCAATGGGATCACACCAGCTGCGCTTCCTACCTCCTGACTTCTGTTGCCCTTCATTTGACCACATGCACCTTTGACCTCAGCCATCATTTTAATCTCAAGGAAACTCCTGAGAAGTTTAATGATTGCATCTTGCATGGTTGCGACTCATATCGCTTTCGGTGGTGGCTGAGGGTTAGAATGAGCACTTTGACTGGTCTGCTGCTATAAATCACTCTTTACAAAAGTGTGCAATGCACTGTGTGTTGGGACACATTCCCTATGCAACCATCATTTAAATTCTTTGCCACTTGTGCCACAGTAGCCCTATTGTCAATTTGGACCAGACGGGATAACCTTTTTTGCCCTTCTTCATCAATGAGTTTTTGGTGCCCAACAGACCCTGTAGCTGGTTCATGGTTTGTAACTGCTTTGACCACTGTCGGTAGGTCCATTGTTGATCAAAAGCACCTGGAAACTTTGCCACTTAGGAGAAGCTCTGACCTGCTGCTCTAGCCATGATACGGATATTGTCAAAGTTAGTCCGATCCCTTTTCTTTTACTTCCATCATGTGAACTACAAGAACCGCCTGTTTGCTCACCATCTAAGGTCTGTCTGCAGACCTTGACATGCGCTATTGTTACGAGATGGTCGACATTAGCAACTTCTTCTGCCTTCAGAGTTAGCGTGACTATTCACATCTTTGAGCCAGCTACACCTGCCGTGATGAAAATGTCAGCTTTGCTTGTTTTTGTGACTTCTGCCACTTTGCGGAGGTGGGATAACCCAAGGCAAAAGAATGGGACATTGTGTAGCCTGAAAGTATGCGTTAACGCCTACTTTTCTCATTCATTTTTCTCTCCAAATTAGCACAGAGAGGCTCTGCACGCCTGTGTTGCTGTATGGGCCTTGTCACTCAAATGCTTGTTTTTGACTGGCTTATCGGTGGTAAGAAGCTGCATGTCCTTAAGCAGGTGATCGTCCACAAATTGACCAGTTCTCACATGCTATGGAAATATGTTTTGTTGTAGTGATTCAGCCTTTTTGTAGTAACACCTGCACAGTTTTGCCATATATGGGTCAGGTTTCCAATTAGCGTCCATTTGGCCTTTTTCCAGCCTTTCCATCTTCAGTGCTACAGAATAAAAATGAATCCACCAATCTGGCCTATCTTAGTCTCCTTCAATGCAGGACAGTTAGGGCTTTCAGAAAAGTGTAAGTTTGTGTGAATCCCATGGGTATTCCCTGAGATATGGGCCTTCAAAGTTGAAAAATGCTTCAAAAACCTGTTTTTGGGACGTTTTTTAAATATTTGGGGGTGTGTAATTACCACAGTGGCACTTTTAGTACACCCCAAACTTAATTTTCATGTGCCCTGGGGTGTTTGCTCCAAGATTTATTAGGTCAAACCGTTGGTTGAGTCTTCCTTCTGGTGTGTCATGGCTTGAATCAGAAATAAGTACGAGTCGTAACGTCAGACACTTTTATTTTAACCCACCATGTACTGTACAACCAATGCAGGCAGATTAGAACTATTACCCTCACTTTGAACAGTGCCTAGGGCCAGTATGTTGGGGTAAAGATTTTGGGTCTACTGTCATTCACCTACATGCTACACATCAAAACACAATTTTAAACTGGATTAAAGTGTCTGATGTTACATCAACGTTTGGCCTCCTCCTGTGTATTCTTCACAGTTTTTCTGTGTTTTTTGCACCCTGGCTCATATTTATGATTATTTTCAACAATCCTGACCAGTTGTTGTATCGATACTTGCTTCCGTTAGGCCCCTGTGCATGTACTTCGCTCGATATAATGTCACACTTTTATTTGCTCTATCGAGGCGCAAAACTTTGAGACGCCGTAGATTAACCGGCGGTAGTGGTCTCGATCCCTTGCGCATGCACGGTCGTCAGAGGTACCTTGTTTATGTTTTAGGCGAGTTATATACCTCCTGTAGTCGATCACAGAGGCATAGGTTATAAAAGTGTCTGACGTTACATTGTATCTATTTTATTCAGATTTCTGCTCATATAACTGTACATATCCAATATATGTCACTGCTGTTGTGTTTTTCGGGTAAAGATGCACATTATAAAACATCCTGAGCTATATAGGCATCATATCCTATCCCCTGGGGCTGTATTTTGGTTAAAATTATAAAAGTGTCTGACGTTACATAACCAGTTTTTCTATTAGAAATACCACTTAGCCTTGGAGTTAGCCTCCCCATATTTTAACATAGGATGCCCCTACGGTACTATTATCAAATGCAACAGCCATTTACTCAATACCACATACCTTTTTTTTTTTTTTTTCCCCCAAAGAAATTTTAGGTGGTATAATTTGACTTTAAAAGAGACGTGCAACCTGTTTTGTACATGTGTACTGAGTTTGGAGACGTTCAGGTCATGTTTGGTGATGAAATTAGTGGTATTCCTATCCGCAGGGATAATGAGTGTATGATGCAGATCTAGTGTGCTAGACCAAAGTTAATATAGTGTTCGCAAAAAAACGTAAAATATCGACAATCCCCAAATTTTCATTTTGCCATATTTTCAAAACTTTTTAACTTGGGAACTTGCTTTTTGGTATGCAAACTCTTATCAATTGTCCCTGTTTGGAAACGAAATTTGGAGCTGATACGAGCATTTTAACTTCAGATTTGTAACATTATAGTAATAAAAGTGTCTGACGTTACACGAAAATGGATGGTTATTGTTGCAGGGCTACCAAAACTGACATGTTGGGAGCACAGGGTGTGAAACCAAAATTTATTTTTGGTTGCCATAGCTGCATTGATAAGTGTTGCTGCTTGAAGTCCTCAATGTTTGGACGGTGAAACGGTATAAAGAGTGCTGCAATTCTGGATGAGAATATCTGCAAAATAAAGCAAAAGTCTCTGCTTTAACCTCTTTGTCGCCATTTTTAAATCTGATATTCCTCTAGAGCAGAGCCTTTAAGTAATATGTGTCACTATCCAAATACTGACAGTCTGCACTCTATTAAGTCCTCAATTTATCAGAAGGATGCTAACCAAGTTCCTGAATTGCTTTTTGACCCGCCCACCCCCGCCCCCCCCTTTTACTTTTCGTGTGTCCAAGGCTCCGCCATGACGGACAGCATTATGAGCAAAGCGGCTACCATGGAAATCCCCATCAACAGCAATGGGGATACGGGGACTTTACCTGAGGACGACAGCCTGGAGCAGGTGAGTGACACCCCTCGAACCCCCCATCCCCACCCCCACCCCCCACACATACACCTCTTTTGACAATCTTGCTTTCAGCTCTTGTGTTTTGTATCCTCCTGAAATACATATGCAGCCTAGTCTAGTGCAGGGCTTTCTACTGTTGTGCGTGTTTTTGCATACTGGGTGGTGGATCATCAGGAACATAAGCCTCATGTGCCGTGTTTTTGCCAGTGAGTGTGAGGTACTTCCCAGAGTGCCAACTCAGTCGTCTGGTTTGAGTCACTATCTCTAAACCTTTCTCATGACTTGATTCATGGATGGATTTGTCTGCCCATTATATTTTAAGTTAACCCAGTTATTTTCAACCCAGGCCATAGTGTGGTGCAGCGTCTGCTATGTTTTGCTCCACACTTCATTGATCAATTAAAGCAGATTGGTCTGTTAACTTCTCTCACCTGGTTTCTTGGGTCTGAATAGGGTTGTTGGTATAAAAGTGAAAATGAAAGCCAGCGGACATTTGGCTCTCTCGGACCAGGAATGAAGATCACTGAGTTGAGAGCATCCCGGTCAGGCTTATGGTAATGTGCTGGGTAATGACCCTGATGAAGTGGGGTAGGCTGAGTCTTTGTAAACCTTACCAGATGAGACAAAATTCCGGCTTTTTGCTTCACTACCTCCGTTGGTGTGTTTGTTTTTTGGCTAGTGAACAGGATTATGCAAATACTAGCCTCATTTGCTGAATTGCTGTGGAATTTTTCCAGAGGTGGATCTTAGCCTGACTTGAAGGTGATTAGATTTTGGGAGTGATCTGAATCCAGCATTTTCCAAAGGATTTCTCACAGTTGCGAGATGGGGGAAAAATTGAGCATTTTGTATTACATCTGCGCAAATCTACAGTATAACAATTTGAAAGTGGAAAAATTATGGGTCATTATTTTAGCAAAGACAACAAAATATCTCTAACTTACGATGTTGACAAATGAGGAATTGTTCAGTCTTGGCGGAGGTTTGTTATCTTGAATTGCTCTTTTTAGTTTTTTTTTTTTTTTTTTTTCTATAAAGAAAATGAGGAACAAGTTGAACCGCTGGGATTATGTGCTCTCAAAGAGTTGTTGTGCTAGTTCAGTAAATTTAGGAAAGCCTGCCAAGTGGTAGGCTATTTCGTGAAAATGTGTTGACTTGCGATTTATATGTTCGGCTTGCCCCTGAGGGGTGTTGTGTGAATTTGTCAGTCAACTACATATGCAGTGTTCTCTCAGGACTGATGACGTGGCTTTTCCCCTGTTGCATTTGGCTGCTAGCAGTTGGAAAGGTCACTCTGGATGCATTAAGCAGATTTTGAGCACCTTGACTGCACCGTCACAGTTGAAGAGTCTTATCCTCAAGGAATTTAGAAGCTATTCAAGAAATCTCACTAAATCTAGTAAGTGCAACCATCAAAGAGGTTTCTGGGGATCTGCTGAAATTATTTCCTAAGCACATCGCAGTGCAGCATTTGAAATTCAGTCTACGAGGTTCAGGAACTGACCAGCTCAACTGTAGCGTTCTTATTTTGCTGATATTCTTGCACAGATTGGCAAAGACATAATTGCGAGTTTTATAAAGGTATTTCAGACATTTGCTGCCTCATACTGATAGTGCTGTGGAGATATTAAGCCTTTTAGTCTGTTGGCTTGCGCAAGTGTGGTGGAAAGGCACACCTAATTGGTCAAACACACATCTCTGGCCAGCACAGATCCGGGAGAGAAAAGCTGCTAATCAAACAGTATGTGTTTGCCCTGCCAAGTGTGTCTCCGTAACAAGACCGGTATCCTTTCCATTACGACTTAAGAATGAGTCAGTTTTTGTCGACTCTGCTGACTCATATCTTTTTTTTAATATTTTTTTAAAATAATTTGCATTTTTTATTATTTTTCTTTCAAGGAATGATCTCTCAGTGGTTTTAGGTGGGGCAGGGGGTGAACAATGAATAATACAAAAAAAAAACTATCATGAGTCTCATCTTGATATCTTTCATCTGATGGGGTGAGTGTCATAGGAACAAATTAATCTTAGGCCTGGGCAAAATGGTTTAATATAGAAAGTCTCTATTCAGAATTGAATATAGTTTAGTACTAAGCTTAATCCATGCCTCTGAAATTGGTCCACAGTTTAAAACTAATTGGGTCAAAACATTGGCTGACTCACAGTTCAGCTAATGGACCACAGAAGATTTTGAAAAGTTAGAGCCGTACTGCTTAATTTGATGGCCAGCAGCAACTCTGCTCATGGATAGCTAACCAACAGTGCATTCCAAAAGTATTTGGGTTGTCATAAATAATTATAAAATGCCTATAGTTGCCTAAGAAGATCATCCAATATGGTTGCAAGTGAACCAGAATTAACCTTTGGCCATTTAGTCATTGTGGTCTTTTAATTTTCTGAAATGCAAAATAAGAACAAATTTTACAGCTGCAAAAGTGCTTACAGATTACTCTGTATGCTTCTCTCGTCCTCCTATAATAGATTTGTTATTGACTGAACAGATTTGCTTGACTTGGGTCATCTGTGTTATTCTCGTTGGAGATGGCAAAGCATACCATCCTGTTAATGGTTTAAATTGAGCTAAAGCTCTTCACAAGGCACAGTGAGTTTGTAGCTGGTGAATAATGCTGTAAGCCCAAGAGTTCTAGTGCACTGAAGTCATTCTGGGGAACTGATACTTAGTGGAGCCCAGTGTTGGGACCAGGAGTTTGACTATAAAATGATAACCTGTAATTTACTGCTTAGATGTCTCGTTTGAAAAGCCCTCGTATCCTGAAAGGAGTGATTGCGGACTTGGAGAAGCACAGTGAGGTGGGGCGGGATTGATGTCCCGCTACAGGGGTGCTAAAGTGGTTCTTTGACATTTTGGCATGCGTGTCGCCAGGGTAGGATCTGGCCAACCAACGGGATTGTTACACGTCATTGTGTGCTGAATGTGACTGTCTCACCCACTCCAGCTTTCTTCTTATGTAAGATGAGCCCAAAGGCAAATGCTTGTTTTTATGGGCGCATGTGTGCACGTGCACACAAACATGGCTGGTAAATGTGGCTTCTCCGCAGGAATTGTGACCATAAATGCCAAAATCAAGAAGCTACTCTAAACCTTACATCTCATCGCAAAAAAATGCTGAAACGGGCACCGATTACACACATGGGTTACCCTGAGTATTCCTGTTTAACACTTCAGGATTTTTAAGGATAAATTTCTGACAAGAATAAAAAATGGGTTGTTATGGCATGCCTTCATTAAGACAATCAGTTTGAAATTACTGTTTCTATTTGCTCACCTTCCTGGAAGGACCAGTGAACTGTCGCCATCGTGCAGCGTCTGTCATCCATTCGTCCATACGTCCTTCAACTTTTTCTTTAAACAATTTGTTCTCAAGTCCCACCAAGCAGATTTGGATCACATTCGGTACAATTGTTCCACTGTTGGCTCCGACCGGTTGTTGTTACTTTTCGGCTCGATTCAAAATCCAGTATGGCCGTGCTGGCCTCTGATTGGCTGATGCATTTTAACTTCTTTTCCAGTTTCACTGGTCAGATTTGTATCAGGCATGGTGCACATGCTTGCCTCATGGCCCTGACCAATGCTCAATTTTTCGGCTCTTTTCGGAATTCAATATGGCTGCCTTGGCCTCTGATTGTCTGACTCATTTTTAACTTTTTCTTTAGTTCTACTGGTCAGATTTGGATCACACTTGGTGATCATGTTTGTCTCATGGTCCTGACCAAGTGTTATTTTTTCACTTGATTCAAAATCCAATATGTCTGCTCTGGTTTCTGATTGGCTGACTCATTTTTGACTACTTCTTCAGTTCCAGTGGACAGATTTCTGTCTCACTTGGTGCACATGATTGTCTCATGGCCCTGACCAAGTGTTTTTTTTTTTTTTGGCTTGATTCAGAATCCAATATGACCACCTAGTCCTCTATGCTGCTGGCGCATTTTCAACAATTTCTCCAGTTCTACTGGTCAGATTTGGGTCAGACGTGGTGTATTTATTTGTCTCATAACGTTGACCAAGTGTTGATATTTTTCAGCTTGATTGGAAATCCAGTATGGCTGCCCTGGTCTCTGATTAGCTGAAGTATTTTGAACTTCTTTTCCAGTTCCTCCGGTCAGAATTGGATTACGCTTGGTGTGCATTAGAGATGCGTGGATCAGCTCTCATGTCATCCGAATCCGGATATACGCTTAAATCATCCACCAGCCACCGCCCCCCCCCCCCCACCCAAAATGATTGTTTTCTCCGAATCATAGACCCGCACCCACACTCCACCTCTAGGCTATATTGCCCTTTAAAATATATTGTGTGTTTCATTGATGTATGAGTGTTTTCATGAATGAATTACTCTTAAAGATTAGAGATGCTGCCAGTCTTCATAATGAAGGAGTTGTTTCAGCTCTGATCCATGCGCTCTGAATTTTTTTTTGACAACACAAAATTACCAGTTGTCTCCTCAAGTCAGTCAGGGAGGGGCGGAATGCATCACACATTGTGGTTAGACATGCCTGGCATGCTCAACTGATAGAAAGCAAGCAATTCCAGTGCACTATATCAACAAATGATCAAACTATTAAATAGATTACATTATCATAATGTAGGTACGTGACAAATCAACCTCATCGCCCAACTGCAATTAACCATGGCTCCAGTGGATATAACCGCAATTTGCGGATCTTTAGTGCACGTTTGTCTTAATACCCTGACCGTTTGTTGTTATTTTTTGGCTTGATTTTTGGCTGCCCTGGCATCTGATTAGCTGACACACTTTCAACGATTTGTCAAGTCTAACAAGGAAGATTTGGATCAGACATGGTATATATGTTTGTCTCATGGCCCGACCTAGTGTTTTTTGGGCTCAGTTCAAACTCCAGTGATTGGGTGACCCTTGTTAAACTACTTCTACCGTTCCAGTGGTCAGATTTTGATCAGACTCTGAGAAAATGTCTGTCTCATGGCTCTGATTTAGTCTTGCTATTTTCAGGTTGATGCAGGATCTAATATGGCTACCCTAGCCTCTGATTGGCTGACGCATTTTTGACTTCTTGCTCTTCTTGCCTCTTGTTATATGTTTGGTGGATTTAGAATTCAGCATGGTTGTCCTGGCATCTGATTGGCTGACACATTTTCGGCTTCTCACGTTGCAGAGGGTACATTTGGATCAAACTTGCTAAAAGTATTGGTCCACATGAACTTGAAATGTTTATTTGTCTACTGAATGGATTAGAAATTCTTTTATTGAAGAACTCTGAAGACTGACTTGCTTACCCACATTTTCTTACATGATTGACTTCACACAACATTAATAGTTCATTTAGTGCTTCAACTGATTGTTTACAGTTTAAAATAATTTTAGTACTTATTGAAGATGATAACATGACTATATCGGCATGTCATAGAGTAGAATGGTATACTTTATACAACTGCATGACTGAAAAGAATAGTTATGATGTCAAACTACATGACAGCTACAGGAACCATGGGCCTCTTGTATATGTGCGCGCGCGCGCACACACACACACACACACACGGATTTGGTTCTGCAAGAGCAAAACAGACAGTCATCATCAGGGCTTTGTGTCTTTACTTGCTGAAATGGGACCTAGTTATAAATTGCTATTTTTCACTGAAGCAAATGCACTCTAATTGGCTATTTTTTGGGCTCCGAGTGATGTGATAAAGGGAAGCCTGAGTGGCTCGTATTCTCTCGGACACTGTTGGATGTCTTTCATCGTGAGACCCCTCTTTTATGTGCATTTGTGATCATTTGCAGTGTGTTTTTGGTTTTGTTCCCTACCTCTGTTAGTCCCTGCTGATCTTTTGTGTTCTCCTCTGCTATTTTTCTTATTGTTTTTATTTTCACACAGGCTGCACAGATTCAGTGGCGCTTAGATGAGAAGGTATGGAACTACACACTGTACATGGTGGTCGGGGTGTGTGTGTGTGTGTGTGTGTGTGTGTGTTTTTCTATGCGTATGTGTTCTGTAGTTGCATGCACATTTACTAACCATATTCGGAGGTAACAGGATGTCTATCACAGATTTTTCTTTATGTTGAAGACCAGTCTTCCTGCTCATCATTGATGACAAAAGGAGAGCAGGCTTCTTAGGAATGGGAAACCATGCTTGATTTAAAGGGGACCTATTTTGCTATATTTCCAAGGTTATATTTTGATCTTAGACTCCCCTAGAGTACTCCTGATTGTTCAAAGTCCAAAACAGGGTCCTTATTTAGCTCATACTGCCATCCTCAAAAAACCCCATTTGTAGTCCATTGTAGTCTCTGCCTGAAACGCCTCATTGGGGTGGCTCTTCCGCTATGGCCCCCACTCCCCGTGTGCCCACTTTCTTCTGACTGGCCAGCTCTGTGGAGGGCGGAGTTTGGCGGGACGAGGCTGCAGAATGCAGTTTTCCGGGTCCGGCTCGCCAGAATGAAACATGAGACGCGTCTGCCATCTGATAAGGAAGCGGCGGGCAAATTCCGCAGTTTAACGCTATACTTGAATAAAGATCTAATGAAATGAACTTGCTCTAATAAACGCAGCGGCGAAAGTGGAGGACGCAGTGCGAAAGTCTGGCAGCTCAAGCTCAAAATTGATATCGGCTCCAGTTTGCTAGGGCAACAGTGGTGAGTACAGCGGTTTTTCTACTCTATAGCTAGAATCCACTACATACAGACACATTTGTAGCACGGGTTGACATACCCACGTGTAGACTGGAGACCGTAGAAATCTGGTGGGTCTGAGTTTAGAGGGGAACATAGACAGTGAGGAGCAGCTAAAAGTGGACCAACAGCTTATGGACTGCTTCGGCGTGTATTTTAAGGACCTGCTGGTTCGTGTGCATAACTGTGGTGTGTCGTTAGCGTGGAGAAACAAACAGCTTCTGCGCTGGTATATGATGGAGGGGCGAAAGCTCCAGGCTAAACGGCCTTTTTGGAAATTGCCCGTGGTAATGGTTTACTCATTGCGTCGGAATGACCAGCGTTTCCTCGCGGAGAATGGGCGCGTTATGGATAGTGCGCAAGAGCTAGATAGAGCTCCGGTTATGTTATGAGCATAATACAAGTTTTACAGACCGTAAGTTCCGTTTGCGTGAACCGTGGCTTATGTGGAGCTAGCGAATCGATCACTTTTACGGAAAGAATTTAATATTCAATGGCCGATTTAATATTCAGTCGACGGCAATGCAGAGAAATCGTTTGTTATACCAGACACGTTATAGCCTGTGCGTTTCCCTGTTGCTTTCACCTGTAGCATCAGAGAGCTTGCCCAGATATTGGAGAAGTATCAGGCAGACCCCAGTCATGGATAAGTAAAGCGATCGTTTCACAAGCACCTAAAAACATGCCCCAAGCTCTACAAAACCTATGTCTGGTCTAACTGCAGCCTTCGCAGCCCAACTCGGCAGACATATACAGCACCTCCCCGGTTAGCTTCAACTGTAGTGGCCACAATCAGGCAACGTTATGACTGCCTATGATGAAACTGCCACATTGATGCTTACCGAAGTAACACAATCATACCGATCAGAATTACTGCATATAAGTTACCAGGTGCATTTTAATTTGCACAGCACGCAAACTAACATGCAGTAGCTGATAACTGAGTGGTCATAACAACTACAGAGACAAACGTTACCCTGCAATACAGGTTTTACAGACAGTAAATTCTGTTACCGGGGGGGCAGTTGTACCAATCATCCAAATTAAAAACAAGTATAAAAAGTTCGCTTCAAATGAGGTTTATGTTCCCACACCTTCCGTTGAATTTCCCCTGATATTACCCTTGCATATTTGGGACACAAACATTAGCAACAGTAACTTGGCTACATTAGCCGCAGTGCTACAGCCACATTCAACAGGCCATCAGTTGGGTAGGCTTATGCAGTGCAGCAACTGCTTCCGCATCTGTAACCATGTTTCCATCCACACGTTCTAATACGAATTAAGTAATATCGAATTAAAAATGCCTTACGGAGACAGTGAAATTAGACTTTATTTCAAGACTATCGACTCATAGTTTGTACAGTCCATCTCATCGGATTTTCTCTTGATCGGTAAAAGGCTTATGTGATAAATGCTGATGGAAACGTTATTTCCGAATAAATCTGCTACTGCATCTTAACGGTGTTTTGATGCCATCGTTTCCTTCTGATAATGGTCTGCTATGCTGCTAATAGCTGGCACCTAAGCACTACTACAACTTGTGCAATTATCGTCATTGTGCAATCCATTTTGGCTCACCAGCTAAATTAATTGGCTAACAAACTACTTTTGTTCACTTGAAGGTTCTGCGATTCAGTGCGAAAATGAATGGAAACGGCTATAATGTCAGAAATGTATTCGATACACCAGTTTGATCCCATCACAGCATGTGGCGTCATTACCCGCTACTTTTTATTCGCTTTAATGCCGTTAGATGGAAACGTATTTTCACCAGCTTTATTCGCATGAATATTTTTGGCGAACTTCAGATAATTCGATTGACAAGTGGATGGAAACATAGCTTGTGAGTCGCGGACAGTCGCGACCGATACAGGCTTTATCTTCAGTTATTTTACAAAGCCTGCGTTTGAGGCCAGTTAGTGCTAACTATCGTTAGCGGTCCTGCTAGCCTCCCATTACACGTTAGCTTCACTTGCATTATTTGCTGTTATATCATTACTTACAGCTTGTGGCTCCGAGCGCTTGATCGATGCAACTGCTTCAGGTTTGAGAAGCTGCTGAAACGCTTATTCAGTGTCGAATCATCCTTTATTGACAAAGCTGTCTTTGGTGAAATGCTGAGCGCAAACAAAAGAGCTACCCACTGATTTCTGGAGGCATCGTCTTTTGGAAGAGAAATAGGTGCTTTTCTTTGTGTCCAAAAGTAAACGGACAAGCAGCTTTGGGAGAGATACTGACAAAACTGCACCTCAAATGATCTGCGGTTCTTCTTTTGTATTACTGGAAGTGTAGATGCTACTAAGGCATAGTATGATCCGCGGTTGTTTATGTCTGCTTGAATACTTTCTGGTGTGGGCAGGTCCAGCGCGTGATTGGCTTTGGCTATGTCTGTACTAATTGGACGGCACAACCTGACGTCAGGTTTTGCCCAGATCTCGCGAAGATCTCGGGAGGAGCTGTTCAGAGAGGAAATCACGTTCACGAAATCACTTTCTTGGATTACGGCAAAACCTTTGTATCTTATGTTTAGAAACTTCACAGAGGTTGAGTATGGACAACCAACATTATAACATTACTAATATGTATTAAAAGAAGGATCAGCATAATAGGTCCCCTTTAAAATAACGGAGCTGTTCATTTGTCAGCATTCATTTTTCTGAGTGGGCTCCAAGTTTCACTCAATAGTTCCATCTGTTATAACCTGAGAAGCCTGGTACAGCCCACAGTTTGTGCATGACTTCATTTCAGCCTATTTCAGCAGGTCCAAATGCTCCTTCCTGCACAGACTGCAACAGAAAACCTAATTCAAGAGCGGTTTTAATCTTACATTGAGCTGATGGCAAAATATTGTACCTTGCCAGTGCCACATTCTTTGGCTTATTTCTCTGGTGGCTTTGTTATCCTTGGGTTTATTACATAATGCTTTTTAGTGTCCCCACTCCTACCCTATTCAGTGTGCATTATGGTGCAGAGGAATTTACCTGGTGTGAAACTGAAGTGATGAGAATGCTGGCAAACAGCTTTTTCAAAGATAAATTTGGCTACAAATTGGAGTGAGCTCGCCAGGATTAGACACTAGTTTAATGTACAGCCCAGCCATTGCCTGGGTGTCGTCAGGGTCAGCACCAGAATTAAAATTTAAAAAAGGGAGGCGAATGAGAAGCATCCTGTTAGATCTTTTTACAATACTAACCTTTCACGTGATATAATGCACACATTACTTACAAATATGGAGTAAGCTCATCGAAATACCTGGTTTTTACAGTGAGGCCCACAAATATTTGGACGATGATGCAATTTTCCTGGAATGTATTTCCCAGATGGTTTGCTCCATATGGATGTAAATAAGTGCAGATTGTGCAGAATTAAATTTTAGGCATTTGCATCCAAACTGAATGAACCTTGTCGGTATTGCATGATGCCATTGTCCAAATAATATTAAAACGCACTCAACGAGGGGGGCTAAAATAGAAATGATGTTTGTAAGTGTGTGTGTGTGTACATGTATGTACAGTCGCGCCCAAAATTATTCATACCCCAACCAATTTTTGTTTTTTTTCAAGATATTTTTTGACAAATCAAATTTATTCTTGCACAAATGACACAGTAAGTTAACATAAGGCTTTAAGAAGCACAGTAAACAAATTTTCACGATATACAATACTTTTTGGTATTTTATTTGACAGATTTACAAAAAATGCCATGTCCAAAATTATTCATACCCTTTTCTCAGTAATTGATGGCAAAGCCTTTATTCACGATTACAGCCTCCAAACGCGACCTATAGTTGATCACAAGGTTTCTACACGTCTCCACGAGGATTTTGGCCCACTCCTCTTTGGCGAACTTCTCCAGGTCCTTAAGGTTTGAGGGTCTCCTTGCCATGACCTTGGTCTTCAGTTCCCTCCACAGATTTTTGATAGGATTGAGGTGGGAGCTCTGGCTTGGCCACTCCAAAATGTTCACTTTGTTGTCCACTTACCATTTCTTGACGGATTTGGCCGTGTGTTTAGGATCATTATCCTGTTGGAAGATCCATTCCTGCCCAAGACCAAGTTTTTTGGCGGATTGCTTAATGTTTTCACTGAGGATCATGATATACTGGTCCTGTTTCATAATGCCATTCACTTTAACAAGGTTTCTGGGCCCATTCGCTGAAAAGCAGCCCCAGAGAATGATACTCCCGCCACCTTGTTTGACCGTTGGGACCGTGTTTTTCGGGTTGAATGCGTCACCTTTCTTACGCCAAACAAAAGCCCCATCTCTGTGCCTAAACAGCTCCATCTTTGTTTCATCGTCCATAACATTGACAGCCAGAAGCTTGTATCTTCATCCAGGTGAGCTTTTGCGAAGGCTAGACGAGCTCTTGTGTGTCTGGGTGGGAGAAGTGTAAGTGGCGTAAGAAAGGTGAAGTGTTCAACCCGAGAAAAACTGTCCCAACGGTCAAACATGGTGGCGGGAGTATCATGCTCTGGGGTTGCTTTTCAGCGAATGGGCCCGGAAACCTTGTTAAAGTGAATGGCATTATGAAACAGGACCAGTATATCCAGATCCTCAGTGAAAACATTAAGCAATCCGCCGAAAAACTTGGTCTTGGGCAGGAATGGATCTTCCAACAGGATAATGATCCTAAACACACGGCCAAATCTGTCAAGAAATGGTAAGTGGACAACAAAGTGAACATTTTGGAGTGGCCAAGCCAGAGCTCCCAACTCAATCCTATCAAAAATCTGTGGAGGGAACTGAAGACCAAGGTCATGGCAAGGAAACCCTTTAACTTTAAGGGCGATTCCATGAAAAAGCGGACAAGATCAATAAAAATTCAAAATTCACCAAATGAAGTTATGTTGATAATTTTCATATGCTTATAACCCCTTCTTTCAGGAACAAAAAGATCTCTGATCAGAAAATCGTGTGTAGTTGTTTTTTAACCCTTCATCTGCTAGTACCTAATTTCAGACAACACGTTTGATTTTGCAAAACTTTTTACACAGGCTGTCTCCCATTGGTATAGATAGTGCAACTGTCTTCTACCGTGAATGGGTAGTGGATAGTAAGGTTTCAGTGCCACCACCCATTGAACTTGAGCCTTTTCCACATTTCAATAATTTGGCTTGAAATTTACCAAGCTTTGTTGTCCCACATGACACCAAAACTGCATTTATCTTTGTACCACTTGTTTAGAATGTTTTACAACAGTGGTAATTATTATTTTCTGAGTGTTAGTACTAAGCAGTAATATTTGCCATATTTCATTTAGATCGCCCTCTTGGTTAGGACTAGAAAGCGGATATTTACTTGTCCCGTACGACACCATTGTCCCGTACGACACCAATACAGTTTTCAGTATTTTGAGAGACCCCAAGGTATGTACAAGGCAGAAATCAGAAAAAATCATTCAGATTTAATGAGATTTAGTTATCTCAGCTGGCAAAAGGAGGCCTAAAACGAGAGGGCAGCACGTGAATGGAATTTTCGGCTGGGCATGCTAGAAATGATTGAAATTCACACAGATCATGAAGATCCGCACTTGTGACAAGTTTTAAAGTGGCATACTGTCTCAAATAGCAGACAGTACCAAATTTCAGGTAAAGTGATGCAGAATGCACACGATATGGCAAATTAACCCCTTTGCGCAGAAGCCATAACTGGCTATTTATGTGTTACCTTATTTAAGGCTTTATAATTCAAGATTGCAGCTTCACAGACAGGAAAGGAATGGCTCAATTGAGTCAGGACACTCGAAGCATTTCGAGTTCCATCATATTTCAGTTTAGTTTCATGATTTTGGTCGAGAAAAAGGGCTTCAAACACAAAATCTTCATGAAAATTCAGCATTGAAATGGTAAAAAAAATAATACAGAGAATTGAAAAATTGCTAGGTCTTAAAACTAAATTTCTGGGATCATAAACTCCTTGACCACAAGTGCAAGTCATCTGACCGTTGAATTCTAAATGACCTACTCTCTAGAACCCAAATAAGACAGCTATCCAGGTTGCTCCCCAAAGTCAAAGTTTCCTCAAAATGGCGCACTGTCAAATCATAAAATAATCATATATTTAATACAAATCAACTTTTGGCGCATGAAATTCAATATGAAGTAATGATTTTCTCATTGAATTTAGCATGAGTTTATCACTGTAGGTGCAGTTGGACATCAATGGTCACCAGTAACCTCTCCAAACACAAAACAAGCCTTTTCTGCATGATGAAGTTGAGAATTTTGTCAATTTTTCTTCAGAGTCCCACTAGCCAACACACATACTCATTAAATGAACTGCTTATTTAACGGTAAGAACATTCACCCTGCAATGAAAAGCTAGCAGTTCCCACTTCCAAGCTCACAACCTTATATGAGCACTTGCCACACCTTATAAGGAACAAGTATAACTCACTAACTCAGTAATATCTGAAATATACCTTATTTTAACAGAATAGACATTCCATTATTAGGAATAATCAGGCAATTTTCTATCCAAATTGAACAGAATGGTGCAATGAATGTACCCGGGCGTCTACCGAAGTGCGTGGGCTGCTTGCATTTTGAAGAAACGAAAACCTCTGCATTCGATTTCGTTGAACACGGTATAAATTCTAAAGCAAAAAGCCACATTGAGCAAAATGCAAACAGAGTAGAAGTATAATCTTTTTCATTGAATTTCTCCTCCAGAGACGGATGCATCGGGTAGAAGGAACCCTCTAGTCCTGTTTCATTCAGAATAATTCCCATTGACCATAATCCCGTAAATGTAACTGAACACTTCAGGCCAGTTTTTGAGGTCTTTTTTTTCTTTGAAATCGCGTCATTTTCAGCTGCGCAACCATGCCCAACATAAGGAGAATACAACCGACCTTACTTTTATACACAGGTTTGTATACTATTCCTATTGTCCAATCAATGTCTTTCAGTTACTGTGGAAAGTTTAAACTCTCTGGAATTGGATAACAAATTAGCCAATCAAAACATTGCCGCGGATTGGAATTTTCACGTGGGTGTGAACTACAAGTGTGCATTACGCAGATGAGCCTTAGTGAATAACTGAGTGATCGGCTATCAACATGAGTACTTACAAGGATATAAGGGAGAGCTGAATTTGTCGTTGGAGGAGTCTACGCGTAAACTATGTTGTCAATTTTGTGATAAAACCGGGGGCTTTGTGTAATAGAGGACTTCAGATAGCCATATTATGAATGCTATTATTTTGCCATTCTACATTTCTTGATTATTCTATTCTACTATGGGCAGAGAAGCACACTGTTTCCGTTTACTGACTGAGGATGAAAATCTTGGGAGAAAAACATATGCTCTTCATACTTTTCCGATGTTCATTGTTCAATGTTTGTTGCTGTCAACTTGTGACATGTACATATACATGAATTGAGTAAAATTTTGCTGCTGTTTCAAGTTCTCAATAAAAATTTAATTCACCTGTACCCATACACATCATCTATTGTACTGCTGGGAAGCAGGATTAGCTGATTTAGGGGTATGGACAAATGTGTCCCGTACGACACCACACATTTTTGGGCCTGGCTCAACTACATTAAGAAAGAAAAGGAAAAGTGACTAGCAGCTGGAGGAACTACTAGCTGATATTTTAAGGTTCACTTGAAGTCGGTTAATACTGCCAATTCACAGACTTTTCGAGATGAGTAGAGTGGTGTCAGGTGTGGTGTCCGCTTTGGTGTCCCGCACGACACCACACATTTTTTTTGAATTGCTAATCTATAAAAGGGTGAAAATTCCAGGAGTTGGTGTATCTGTATAACTCATCTCTTAACACATCTTTATAATATATTCCGTCCCAATGTTCTTAAAGAGTCTTGGCTAAATAAGGCAAAAACCACTACGAATGTCCTGTACGACACCTCATGCAATCGCCCTTAAGGATCTGGAGAAGTTCGCCAAAGAGGAAGGAGCCAAAATCCCCATGGAGACGTGTAGAAACCTTGTGATCAACCACAGGAAGTGTTTGGAGGCTGTAATCGTGAATAAAGGCTTTGCCATCAATTACTGAGAAAAGCGTATGAATAATTCTGGACTTGGCATTTTTTGTAAATCTATCAAATAAAATACCAAAAAGTATTGTATTTCTTGAAAAATTGTTCTGTGTCATTTGTGCAAGAATAAATTTGATTTGTCTAAAAATATCTCGGGGGGGACAAAAATTGGTAGGGGTATGAATAATTTTGGGCGCAACTGTACATTTAAAATCACATGTCCGAGAGGAGCATAGCACCAGTTTTGTGGGGGCTGTTGCAGCTTACTGGCCGGGTGTCTTCTCTGTGGCGTGATAAGAAAAACAAATGAACAATGCCATTACTCCAGCGACTAATGAATGGCTGAACTTCCCGCTAGTGTGCATCCACTGTCATCACAGCAGGTGGAAGCCATACTGCCCTGCTTCTATATTTATCCTATGTCAGGGATACGTTCTCAAAGTGCACTTTTATCTTTTCTGATGTTCATGTAGTGAAGAGAGAAATGATGTTCCTGAAGTTACTTTCATGCTTATCTTGCAACTTTTAGGGCATCTTGTTACTTATCAACAGCAGGCTCACTCATTCTGTTTTGTACTTCGTCCTAAACTATAAATAACTAATTTTATGATTCATGGCTCATAAAATGGAGCTTGAAGAAGTAGGACAAAACTTGCAAAATGTGTTTTCGAATGGAACTGTTCACTTTTTTGAGTGTTTTTTTTTTTTAAAGATATTTTTATTTTGGCTCTAGCTGCCTTTATGGTGTAATGACACATTGTGAATGAAAGTGACATTTAGACTTTTTTTTTTTTTTTTTTAAATATCCTCCTTGCCAGTTGGATTTGGAAGAAGCATTTTCACTCTTGTCTGTTTGATCATGAGCACAAAGTTTGCCTTTTCCTTAAGTCTCAACGTGAGTCATTTAAAATCCAGATGAATATCAGAAACTAGATGTCCTCCAACACTCAAAAATGTTGTGAACCAGAAAGGAGACAATAAAATTGAAATAACGGAACAAAATCCAAGAAACTGAACCACTCTTTTAAAGTTGGTTTGAATCATGACCTTGGTTTGTCTTGAAAGAACAAACTGCGCTAACTGTCAGATTTGATCCTGAGGAAGATGAATGACCTGCTTTGTCAGCCTGGAAACTTCTGGTCAGACTGATCCCAAAAATTTTCTGTTACCTTCCAACTGAAACAATGCGCCAGGGGCAGCCTGCTACAAATAGGCCGGCTTTTGTTTTCACCTCAAAACCTCCAACCAGTTCAGGGCCTGGAGATGAGCTCAGTTACCCTAGAGAATTAAAATGGCTCTTCACACAATTTTAGTGGTGAAAATTAGCCAGCCGTGTAGATCTTTTGGAACAAGCTTGGGAGGCTGTGCCACAAATACACTCAAAATTTTCTGTAGGACACAGGAGAGGCCAGGTATTCTTCAACTGCAGTCATAATCCCTCATGAATCCCTCAAGCGCCTTTTCTGCCCAGAACAAGTCTCTCTTTCCCAAAGCAAGACTACGGAGTTTGCTGTATATTAACAGTGAGTCAAACCCTCACAAATCTGGAACTAAAATTGAAATTTGGACGGAAATGAAAACGGTTCTTCTCCTTGTACACACAGCTGTCATTCAGGCCACTCTGTAACACCACTTAGTGAATTAAAGTGTTTAGTAATGAGGCTAGGATAAGTGGGTCTGTCTTCATGATGCTGGTATGATGCTTCTGAAGATGGTTGCAGTTCAGTAGTTCATTAACTTTATCTCCATCCTGAACTATACTGTTTTTATGCTACTGTTTTATGATTTCATTTTTGTTTCAAACCCTCTCGTTTTTTTTACTCGTTTTTTGTTTGTCTCCCACTCAACCCTCCATGTCCTGATGTGCTGGTCTGTATTAGAGCTCTGTGCTCACTTTTGCTTAACAGTTTGACATATTCCTTGAGGAGTAATTTACTCCTGTGTTTTTCATTTGCTGCACACACTGTCTGTCCCTTGAAATACATATGCGTTGCTAACCAACTGCATTTGTCTTCAGGTTAGTTCAAGTTTGATAGTGGATGGAAAAAAAATATTTCTGAGCTGGACAACATAATCCAATAAGCAGGAAATAAGGAAGAATAGGTTTATTTTTTTACATATGAGAACAGTACCTGCCACTTTGTTTTAGAATCCCAAATATCACAGATCAAGGATGAGCTTGGACTAACTTGGATGCACTGCAGAAAACAAAAGCTAAAGTTACCACAGCCCATGGTAAATATTTATGCTTACATTTGGATGTAAAATTTTATTTCCATTACTACTTTTGCAAATCAGCCTGAGGTTAGACTCATTTCAAAATTTGCTGATTAAGTAAGAAAATTGTCTTGCACATGGTGACAAAACGGGGTAATATATTCTACTGAAGAGAAGACAATTAAGATTGTAGGCCTCATTGAGACTAAAGGACGTGGGGGAGAATAGCTGCTGTGTTCACATAGCGCTGAGCCAATCATCAGTTGCCTGTTGTGTGGATAGCCTGCAGAGATGCTGTAATGAAGGAGTGGGCTTTTCCTATGCATCTGTCCCCTTACTCTGTGCCTTGAGCTGATTGGCTGGTTCCTGTTCTCTCAGGACCTACAGCAGGTGATGGTGTCTGGGCCCAACCTGAACGAGACCAGCATCGTGTCCGGTGGCTACGGCGGAGCGGCCGAGGGAATCATCCCAACCAGCTCTATCAAAGGTACTCCTCCCAAAAATCTGCTCTTACTCTGTATTTGCTCACTGTTCATTACATTGTGAAAATGCAGCAGGGTGGTCTGTAGCCAGGTGGCTCATGTGTTTGACTGGGAATCTGAAGGTTGGTGGTTCAAGCTCCTGTGTAGCCCTAATAAGATCACCTCCTGGGTCCATTAGAAAGGCCCTTAATATCCCTGCTTTGCTCCAGGGCAATTGGCCCCTGCTCAGAAAAATCTTTATTGATAATAGTCAGCTTTTCCATTTGGATGAAAACTTTGGTTAGATAAGTGATAATATTAGAATTGGAAATAACCATAAAATAATGATGTTTTGTCTGGTCTGAATGGAACTCTCCATATCTCTCTATCTATTCTTTCTTTTTTGTCCAGCTTTCCCACGCTCCCCTTTTCTTTCCATCTCGCTGAGAGATGCTCATTAGTGGAATCTTTTGTTTTTTTCTAATTTATTCTCCCCCCAAATCTGATGTTCTCTGTCAATATATCTTTCTCTCTTGCATACGCACTTAGAAGACCAGTGTTAATCGGCTGTCTAGACAGCCCTGAAATAGACTGGGACAAAGTGGACGACCAACGAGGTTGTCCAGTTGGACAACACGAAATCCCGGTAGTTTTATTAGTTTAAATTTGCCAAAAGTTTATCACCACCAAGAAGCGGGAATGTTTAGATTGTGTTCTGAGAGACTGTGTTTTCAAGTACTTGCTACCTTTATATCTCCTCGCTCGTCCCAAGCCATGTCAAATGGGTTAGCTGTGTTGCTAGCCATATACCTAGCTAGCTAATGCTGAGTCCACTCAGAAAGGGAAATGCAGTGTCATCTAAAGGAAGAACCTGTCTTTGCCAGAGATTGTGATGGAGGAGGGGACTCAGAAATATGAAAGAAACGGCAAGTAAATGAATTAAGTTGCAGGGTAGTGGTTTTGGTTCACAGTTGTTTAGCTTGACAGGAGAATTAATTGTTTTATATTTAAATGCATCCCCCTTACGACTGATTTAAGCATTATTTAGCTTTGTTCAACTTATTTTTTTCCTCTTGCATTGCTTGCTGTAGTCCCAGTGGTCAATGTGTTTTTAGATTTTTTTTTGACTCTGCGATGAATTGTAAAGTTATTTTTTTCATTTACTGTGATTATAAATGAATGCTATAATTATATATAAATGCTAATGACAGGACACAGAACAACTGAAAATTCTTGTGGACAACCTGAATACCTCTTCTACTACTTCTTTTTTGTCCTGTTTCTGTATTCCTCTTTTCTGTCCCTCTCTGAATCTCTCTCCTAATCGCACTCTTCTCTCTTTTGTCTGTTACTCTCTCCTGCTCACTCCCTCCATTTCTTTCTCTCTTTCACTCTCTTTGTCATTCTGTCCTTGTCCAGGAGTTTTCACTGCTGACCCTGTTGTCAGGGTGATTGTGTTTCTGGGATTTTAGGGGCAGTTAAGTCGTGTTAGCGACAGATAAAAGGAAGGATAAGCAAACTGACGCTTCCCTCTGGCCAATCTGTGGACTGGAAATGTTGCATTAATTTCTAATACGTTGGGTTTTCTTCCTGTGACTTGTAATCTCACGCAGTACAATATTTTATTGGGCAAGAATGTACCAAAAACAACATTCTTGTCACAGGATTGAGGAATTGTGTTAAGGAATTTTCTGTTTGTCTGTATACTCTGGGAATCGAGTGGAAAAAATGTAGATGACCATCACATAATTACAGATGACAAGCGAGCCTTAATGTCAGCAATGGAATGTCTACAGTGGTAGGAGGAGCATTAGAACTGGCCATCTGGTTGGCTCGTGGGATCTTGGGTTGAGCTGGACTCACTGCCCTGTCCCACCCAAACTCTGACTGACTGGCACATGCACTCTCCCCCAGGACCGGCCATTCGAGTGAACCCCGAAAACCTGGGCATCAGTCGCATCCCCGCCCCGGGACAAGGTCCTCTTGAGTTTACTGAATCACCTACCCTCCCACTCAACTCTCGTTTTCCTTGGTTTTTACTCTTCCTAGAGAGGGTTGTGGGGTTTCTAGAAATCATCTCTCTCCTTCTCAGGCTGTGTATGCGACAATGTCTATGCTGGGCTCCCTTGAATCACATCCTCTCCTGTTTGATCACATGACCACTGGGGGTGTGTGTGTGTGTGTGTGTGTATGTGCATGTGTGGTTGTGTGTGTCTATGCTGAAGTGCCTGAGAGATGCATACCATGATTTTTAATGACAATTAAAAGAGCATGATTAATTACGATGGGGATCTTTGACTTGATGAATGCCCTGGGGATGATCTTTGTGTGATTGTCTTCACGCCTGTTTCACAGACAGAGAATTAGCTCAGAGTTGAACTGAAAGTTGTTTTCTCTGAAGATTTCTCCACAAAACTGAATTTGGTCAAAGATTTTGCTTAATCTGTGTCTGTGAAAGCTTTATTTTTGTGTAGCCCAATACGGCACACCCTTTTGTGCTCACTGAGAGTTATGTCAGGTTTGTGGCCAGGCCTGATTTTGTCCTATTGATGTGGCGATGTCTGTACTGAATTTGTCCCACTGTGGTGATGTCTGTACTGAAATTGTCCCACTGTGGTGATGTCTGTACTGAATTTGTCCCACTGTGGTGATGTCTGTACTGAATTTGTCCCACTGTGGTGATGTCTGTACTGAATTTGTCCCACTGTGGCGATGTCTGTACTGAATTTGTCCCACTGTGGCAATGTCTGTGCTGAATTTGTCCCACTGTGGCGATGTCTGTGCTGAATTTGTCCCACTGTGGTGATGTCTGTACTGAATTTGTCCCACTGTGGCGATGTCTGTACTGAATTTGTCCCACTGTGGTGATGTCTGTACTGAATTTGTCCCATTGTGGTGATGTCTGTACTGAAATTGTCCCACTGTGGCGATGTCTGTACTGAATTTGTCCCACTGTGGCGATGTCTGTACTGAATTTGTCCCACTGTGGCGATGTCTGTACTGAATTTGTCCCACTGTGGCAATGTCTGTGCTGAATTTGTCCCACTGTGGCGATGTCTGTGCTGAATTTGTCCCACTGTGGCGATGTCTGTGCTGAATTTGTCCCACTGTGGCGATGTCTGTGCTGAATTTGTCCCACTGTGGCAATGTCTGTACTGAATTTGTCCCACTGTGGCGATGTCTGTGCTGAATTTGTCCCACTGTGGCGATGTCTGTGCTGAATTTGTCCCACTGTGGCGATGTCTGTACTGAATTTGTCCCACTGTGGCGATGTCTGTGCTGAATTTGTCCCACTGTGGCGATGTCTGTACAGACTTTGTTCCACTGCTTTTTGGTTCGTAGGGTTTTCATTAATACACACATCTACACATCAGTCTCATTTTCTATTTCTTGTTTGTCCTCATGCCTGTTTTTATCATCTTGTCACTCATCTGCGCTCCTTCTCTTTTTTTCCTCCTTGCTTTCCTCCCCTCCGTTCCTTCCTCATCCTTTTCCTTCCTTCCACCTTCATGTGTGGGTTTCTTCCTCATCCACCTTCTCCTCCTTCGTTCCTCTCCTGGTGACATCATCCTCATGGCCTGTACTCTATTCCGTTTATTTTATTTCCTCTCCCCATTCCTGACACCCCTCACACCCACCACACACCCACATCTTGTCTGACATAAACCCCCCGAGCCCTTCAATACTGATTGATGATTCCACCCCATCCTGAATTTTGACAATATCTGCATCTCCCTGCCACCGACCCCACCCCTCCCAATCCCCTTCACAATCCTGCCACTGAATACCCCCCACCCACCCCAATTCAAAATGTCCTACACCTCCTTGTTCACCTTCACCTGACGCCTGCCAAATACCCTTCCACCCCATGCCTCAAACCTGTTGCTCTGCCCACCACCACACCCCCGTGGCTCACTCCAGACCTGCGTTTGAAGTCACTGGGCCGTTCCACGGTCGGTCGGATGGCCTTCCAGGCTGGGGGTTTCCCAGGTACCACACACCGTACCTCAAGTCTCACCATCTCTCTCACCTTTAACATCTCACCTCATCTCATCTGTGCACACCTCCCACCTCTTTCTCTGCTGCTCAGCTCAGGAAGAGGGAGAGGTCATGTGACTGGCTGTCTGGATTGTGAAATTGCGTGGAATTCTGGGAATAGCATCCATTTTCATATTCTTTGACTTGCAAGGTGTTAGTGGGTCCTTATGGAGTTGATAGGCTCACATCATAAAGGCTTGAATGAAAATAGGGGAGCTGTATAGTCAGTAAATCTTGGTTAACCCAGGTTAACTCAACAGACTGCTACTGTATGCGCTGCTTCTCCTTCTTCCTCAGAACGTTATTGATTATGTAAAACAGTCGGCTACAGTGGTGACTCCATCTCCCAGGGGGAATTCCAAAAAGCAGGAATAGAGTTGGTAGAATAGCCATACAGTGTAAAACCCAGAGACCTCCCAGCTCTGGAACACTGAAGTAAAAAAGAGCTGTTCTGAATTTTTCTGTCACAGTATTTCAGCTGATTCAGTAGCTCTGCATTGTGAAACAGGCCTTGGTTCCTCAGGTCTGAATCAGTTGCTCACCTCGAGAGAAAAACAAAACATTGAACGGCGTCCCACCCGCTCTGTGATTTGAGTCAATCTGGCGGGCGTTTGTCGCCGTTCGAATGCGGTCTCAGTCTAAACCACTTTTTTTTCTCTCTCTCTCTTCCTAATTCCTCCTCTTGCACCTCGGTGTCCCTCTTTCAGGTTCCAGCATGCACCACAGCGGTGGCAACTCTTCAGCAGTCGCCCTGGAGTTCGACATGAAGTTTGACACCATGAAGAAGTGGGGCCTCAATACTTACAAGGTAAAATAAGGAGAGGAGCCTCCATATTTATCACTCCATCATTTCCTCAGCAGCTCCACCCCTGCTGTGTAAATTGGGGATGGGTATCACTGACACTCCAACGTTTATGGGCTCAGCACCCTCTTAATCCAATGGCTGTGCATTCTCAGAAAATTAACTACATCATTGTACCTCTTGGGGTACACTAGCTTGTCACTAGGGCAGTACCCTCTCATATATGCCTGTAGTGCCCATGAATATGTACATGTATGCACCTTTTTAGTCCCTGAAAAGGTACACTGTTACCTTAAAGGGGCATTTCGTATGAAAATCGGGAATTACAAGTATTTTGGTGTTTCCGTGGAATGAACCTTCATCAAAGCTGATGGTTAATGTAAGGAAGACTAATCACTTCCGTTTCCCTATAAGACGGAGACTTAAATTGTCAGATGACCTGTAGCTTCTCTGTTAAGCACTGGCGTAGATGGAAAAAGTCACAGTAAATTTATACTTCTTTTACCGCAGAAATACTGAAAAGACTATTACCAGCCATGTAAAATGGGTGGGGTTGCTTATTTATGGGTCCTTCAGAGTGTCCTATAGAAATCAAGTTAATTCAGTTTCGAAGATTTTTTCAGGAAGAGTGCCTTAACTGTACAATAATCAAGCCTTTAGAGGCACATTAGTGTGGATGAGGAACATAACTGAACTGCTATTGTCACCCTATTCCTGAGAGAGTAACAGAAACAATCGACTGCAGAGTTGGACACCAGGGGGAAAGACCAGGCAATACACAGAACCTTATCAACGATTATTTTTAGAGAGTTTTTAGAGTACAGTAAAAACGAGAGTTTTTACTGTAATAACACTTATCGCTTCTGTGCAGAGAATTGGCTTTCTTCCCTGTTTTTTTTTTTTTTAATTTTGCCTCATGCTGTAGTGAACATTCAAACTTAAAGGTAACCAATTCACTCCTTATCCTCTTTTTTTGCATACTTTGCCAGGCTGTTCCAATAAATAGTTTTGTGTGTAAGTTTTCATGTCATCCTCAACCTCAAACAAGGATGAATTCAGAAGGAAAGCAATCACTCGACCGTTACGATCAGCCATTGTGGCTGCTGGACCGCGGCCATTTCGACGTGCCTACTACTTAATATGCAAGAGTGATTTGCATGAAAAGTCATGTCAGATCAGTCTTCAGATTCGACTGCTTTTAAATAAATTATGTTTATGCAAGAGAAATTCATTACTATAAATATGTCTAGTAACAAATATGGGACGATTTCAAGTACATTAACAATCTGAAAGTGCTAGGAAACAGGGAAATCAGGCATTTTGCACCAGGCATCAAGTTTACTTGCGTATCCAGCAAAAGTTTGGCCTCATCTTCATCGGAAATATCTCCAAACCTGGTTTTAAAAGTTTGCCAGCGATCACTTTGGCCTTTTGTATTTATCCTGGTCTTTAATCGTTCTTCTTCCTGGCCTTTTCTAGCACTTTTATGGGCAGAATCGGTCAGATATTTCTTTGGCCGCGGCATTTTGAGGTTGGCCAACTTCTCTTCATTTCTGTGTCCACCGCGCACATCTGCTTTCGCATGACATCATTTTTGCATACTCTTGAATACTAATGAGGTATTTCAAATGGCGCAGGGAGTTTTTGCTGGTCGCAAAAACTATTTTCACATTCAATATTCGGGGGATTGCAAGCGTTCTCAGAGAAAACATTTATTCCCGTTTGTTTTGGTCATATCTATTATATATAAAAAAAGAACACATTGGTTACCTTTAAGACCACTCGTGATATGCTTTCTTAAAAGAAAACTACCGCTCTCTCCCATCCATTCCCCTTCTCAGTGCACAAAGCAGATGCTTGCGGAACGCTTCGGGCGCGGGTCCCGGACGGTGGACCTGGAGCTGGAGGCGCAGATCGACGTCCTGCGGGACACCAAACGAAAGTACGAGAACATCCTTCGACTGGCGCGGGCGCTTACCAACCATTTCTACAGCATGGTGCAGACCCAGCATGCACTGGGGGACACCTTCGCCGACCTCAGCCAGAAATCTCCAGAACTGCGGGTAACATTGTTTTTCCATTGACACTCGCTTTTCAGTAGCACAGTGCAAAATTTTAAATACTTATGATGCCAGACTGCCAGACAGTTGACAGTTCTAGCCAGCTAGCTCTTCTGTCGCACAGAACAAACCAGGGCCAAGGTATCACCTCTAGCACTTCAACCCTTAAAGGTATCAGCGAGTTACTTCTGATTACTTTCAGATTTAACAGACATCCACACACTTTCACCTTTGTGAGTAAAAATGAATGAATAATAGCCATTCATACAGTAATGCCTATTGTAATTGGCTAATCATGCTAATGGGCTTTTCTCAGTAGCCTTGGTACTTGCGACCCTGTAGAGATAATCTAACTATGAATAATAGTCTTTGTCAGTCTGTCTGTCTGTGCTTCGATTCTCTCAGCGACCACTCATCCTATCCGCTTCATACTTGGCGGGTGTATGGCTGAGGGCTTAAGGAAGTAGAGTGTCAAGCATGAGATTGTTTGGCGGAGTAGTTCTCAAGACATCTTGAAAAAGCTGCTAGCACCAACACCAGAGGCCTAGCAATCGGCTATTTCTGAACAAACACTTTTTGAACAGGACTGCAATATCCAGCTAAAATGATACACTTCAGTAGTTAATATATAGTCAACTGTAAAATCTGTTCAGTTCACCAGCAATTTAAAAAGAAACTTTTTCCCTAATATTGAAGACCGAATCCTTGTCCTTTGTGCAACATGGGAACATGTTTCTGTAGTAACTCTGTTCTGTGGAGCTGACATCTGGCATGAAAATAATTTCAAAATATTTTTTTGACCTCTGTAAATGAGCTGAATAATTTAGAACAAAGAATTTGAATAGTTTTGTGCCCTGATTAGCATAGCATTTTTGACGTCAATTTGGCATGACTCTGCTAATTATTATCCCTCTGGAGCAGTGGGCTCTAACCCTACTTCTTGAGAGCTTCCTGTAGGTTTTCACTCCAGCCAAAACAAATTTTCCCAGATAGCAATCTTGATTAGCTGCTCATTAGCTGAATTGGGGTTGGAGTAAAAACCAACAGGATGGCAGCTCTTCTGGAACAGAGTTGGAGACCCCAGTTATGAAGGAACACAAGCGCTGGATGCAAATCAAGGACATTTCTGGATGTCACTTTAAATATTTTTTAATTGGTTGAGAGAGGGCAGGCTTTGCCAGTGGTGTTATTTGCCACCATGTTAAACTGGCTTAAATAGAAGGTAATTGGTTCACAAATAAAAAGAACTGTGACAACTGCAAACTTTCAGTGTCCTTTTTTGTTCAAAATTAAGGTGCAGGAATGCCTTGAGGCACAAGGTCTATAGAGGCTCTGCTTCAGAACTTGAGCCGCTATGTCGAAATGTCTGTCGCCTATAGCAGGGATGGGTTCCGTCGCTCAGAGGAATGTGTCATTGGGCCAGTCATAGCACAGTGCCTGAAACTGACAGCAAACCGTAAGAGCAAGTGCTACGTTTTCATTTAACTCCCACTGTTTCTCCAAAGGCCATTGCAGCAAACAGCTTTTGGGATTTTTTGATGAAGGAGGAGGCCGCACTCCAGTGCAGATCTCTGTTACAGCGTAGCGAATTTAGGCTGCCTGGTGCAGTAGTGATGGTGCCTGCTGTATTTTTGTATGCAGTAAGGAACCCCAAACTGCCTCCTTAATGAATGGTTTCCTTTGTGTCTTTAAGGGCCGTACTCTTTATAAGCTGATTTAATGTTACTTTTGGAATGCAGATCCAGTCTATATGGGTTAAAAGCCCCCTACTGTTACCATTTCTCGCGCTGTAATCTAGAAAAAGAAACCAATATTTCTTCCTCATTCCCATTCACAGTTTAGCTTTTGAATTGCTGAATTGTGGGCAAAAAAAGCTGCAGTCAGAAGTTGTGGACGTACTTGTGTGCGAAGCGATCCAGGAGTCGAACCAAAAACTCATGCAAGTGGGGATTCATAGGATTTAGTCATCCGGGATGACACTATCGCAATGTGGAACATGGACCCTGCAGGTTTGTAGCTGCAAGCAAAGACTAGGGCTGGCATTAAGCAAAAATAACTGCGTAGCGAAAACGCTATGCAGTCTCTAGTAGTCTGTAGCATTATGTAGCATTTTTCATAACTGTGTAGCAAAAATAAAACTTAACAAAAACGTCTGTATATGCATTTTAACTTTTTTTTTTAATCTCTTAGAACACTTAGCTACCAGTACTAACACTAATCAACATAGCCTAATGAAGACCAAGGCAGTTGAGTTACAGTAGCATTGCAGTGTTAAAACTACTTGGACTTACCAACTGGGACCCACTTACAGCTAATATGTAGTAACTCAGTAACTGATAGGAATTACTGAGTTTTAGTTGGTTCTACCTTAGCCACTCACCTGGCTCAAGCTGTGAATGAGTGAATATTAAGGACTGACTTTTATCATGCATAATATTTTTACTGTGAAATAAATTAATACTGGTAATTATTATGAACCAAGATGAACATTTAAATAATAAAATAAAAATTCCCATAATCTAGTAATAAGAGCACTGTAGGAATTCAAGGTACAAATACATGTGTTCAAAATATGAAAACAGCATTCCTTAGACATAAATATACCAGTCTTTTTTGTATATCAGGGATAGAAATTCCTTTTTTTTTTTCTCTAGACATCTGGACTAGTAATGACCCAGGTTTACTCGTCCTCCCCATCTTTTACTAGACAGCCTTTTTTTCCTTTCAATGTACAGCACCTGAGAGATATCTGTATCTCAAATATTTTTTATTTGGTTTTTTTACAACTGCAACTCATAACAATGCCAATTTAACTCCTATTATGTTCAAATACTAATTAATAACCAGTCATGCCAATAAACGTAAGACACAGATGACACAAGCCCTTCAGTAAAAAAGAAAGTAACTTCTCTTCATAATTAATGGCAAATGATAAAAACAAATTTCAAAGCCCTTCAGTACCTTGCACAAAGAGAAATCCCTAACCAAGTACTTACATGATCTAAAATTCAGGTTTGTCAATTTGTTTGGTTAGAATCAATGTTGTCAGTGCTCACGTGCTTGACCACTGCCCAATATTTGCAAAACGATACACTATACAGCGATACAAAAATACAACGAAGTGCCAAAATCCCTTCGTAATTACAGGTCAAAGTCCATACATCGCTTAAGAATTGAGACCATTCTCTAACTTGCTCTGAATCATTCATTCTTTTTAGTTTCTGAAAGACCAGCAATGTTCTGGTCGTTCAGTCTAACATCGGTCGATCCTCTAATTCCAACGCGGGACGGTCCGGATCTCGACCATCACACAATAATTCGCAGTTTTTTTTTAATGCAATTAGCACATCTGGAGATCGTCGTTGTCTCCGTTATTTTTATATTAAATACCTGTGTTAGAGGACACCTAGCTAGGTGATCGAGTGATGATAAAAACTAACATCGGAAACTCAAGTATACGGTGATAAAGTGATTTAAAATTACTCCATGTATTATTTAATCTCTCCAGAAGTTGAACTTTGTTCGCAGTGCAAGCACAAACATATTTACAATTACTTTCGGAAAGAATTCTGTGTTCAAACTCCACCTGTATGGAATGAAATCAGTACTTAATCGGCTTACCTTGATGTTTAGGTACCCAGAGAAACATTTCTGTAAAAAATCATGCGTACATCCGGTCAAGAAAATTTAGAGTTTAATTTCTAATGCTGCTCTACATGGTGGCATATAACGGCGACGGCCATATTACTTATGACATACCGGGTTGCTAGGGCATGCGCAGCATATGCATTTGCAATATTAAATATTTATGTTAAATCATAAACACCCTTCTCACTATTGAACTCCCACAAAATATATTGGCGCCTCCTTTTAAAATCTTTCTGGCAAGTAAAAAGCTGAAAAAAAGTGGAGGTTGGGTACAAAATTTATGAGTAGCCTAGTTGACAATACGGTACTAGACACTCAGACTAGTTTGAAGCCAAGTTTACTAGTCCGCCGTAATTTTTACTAGTGTGCGAACTAGCAGGAATTTCGAACCCTATATACAGTTAATTCAAATTTAATTTTTTGAATTTTAACTAACGATTAAGAATTTCCTGACGACAAACACCCGTAAACAAAATAATAATGTATTAAATAATGGTCGTGCTTGTAGGCTGGTGTGTGTCACCAGTCCAGTGTTTTTCATTTCATTTTATCTAGTCACATATACACGTGTACAGCGTTTGATGGCGCAATTCCCCCGCCGATTCTTTACAAAGGGTGGTGTATGTGTCTCAGGTTTTGCAGTCGGTTAAGCCAATGACGTTTCCCACTCCTGTGTTTTCTTAAGCTCTGTGGTCGGGACTGGCACGGAGGTAGGAAAATGGGGTCATTCCACTCGCTTCCATGGTTTCAGAGTTGAGTCGTTAGGTTATCCATAGTGCAGTTGCGGAGGCCAATCTGAATGATATTTAAGAGACTGTAGGAGCCTGTTTTTGTTCAAAACTAGACTAAAACTTTTACTCACATTATCCGAAGACTGTATCGCAAAATATGCGATGGGGATTTCAGAAGCCTGTCACAGATTGGTGCATTTCAAAAAAACTGATCGCATTTTGCGATGCGATACCGCTTATTGCCAGTCCTGAAAGACCCCGATTTAGTTAGTCATACAAACAGTATTATTATCAACTTCATACTGCTGAGAAGCAAATGCCATGGCTAATCAATTGGTTGTCATTGGTTTCATATGCGCAAAAAGTTTTTGTGCCAACCAAAGCAAAGGTCCTGGTAGTAACGACTCAATGGACTAGTGTCATGGATATGAACCAAGCTTTGGCCTTATAGATTTACATGGAGAATCTGCCCTCAGAAGTCGATTTAATCTTGGACTATAATTAATGGGTGTGTTTGAAACTGGGGTTCTGCAGAGGAAGTCTGTCTTTATCTTGCATACATGGTCGATTTGTAATCTGTGTGATGACTGGTAGCCAAGCCTCATGCCAGGTGTCTTGGAGGACAGAACGTGCTCCTGTCTGTCCTCTCTCTCTCGATCATCGCACTGAGCTCTGAGGAATAAAATTGTTGGTGTGAACATATGGCATGAAAGGTTGATAAAACGACCTAATTAAGAAACAGAATCACCCTGCCCACCTTTCAAATAAAGCACTTTTCATCAAATCGGAAGCCTGGTGAGGTGATTCCATTAATTTTGTAGTATGGGGAGGAGAGAACAATTTGCTGGCTGATTCTGCACATTTTTATGCACGTTTGAAATAGTGCCTGTCTGCCTGCCTGTCTGCATTAATTTTTCTTTTCGTCATTTTTCTGTGTATCATGACTGTGCCGTATTTTTAATTAACCAGATTTTTTAATGTCACATGATTTCTAATCACATTTTTAATGTTTTAGTCAGTTTCAGGTGTGTGTAATTTTTTTTTAATTTATTTTTTAATGTCAGGATGAATTTGGGTACAATGCTGAGACACAGAAGCTGCTCTGCAGGAACGGAGAGACTCTGTTGGGCGCCATCAACTTCTTTGTGTCCAGCATCAACACACTGGTGAACAAGACCATGGAGGACACCCTGATGACCATCAAGATGTATGAGAACGCCAGGTAATCAGAACTTAAGGAAGCTCTCGTTCATTGATTTGGAGCACCGTGGGTGCAAATGGCTCCCCCTTGTGGCAAATCTTCAGCCTCCTTAATGTGAGCATGTTACAAGAGCCATTCATGAAGTGCATGGCATCTCTTAAAAATTACTCCATTAATGCATTGTAATGCTTGTGGAACTGGCATTGTGACTTAGAAGTTGATGGTTTAAATCCTAGGTCAGGCACTGCCATTTAGTAATTGGTACTTGATGTGCATTGCAAGGCTGCCAGACCCTATTCCCACCAACCTACTTCCCTGTAGGCTTTTGTGTCAGTTCTAATTTGCCTCATGTGATCCTATGAAAAATACTCCTGGTGTTCAATTAAGGTTTATTTTGTCTTGGTTGGCGTGAACAAATAAAGGATAGTAGATCTGGAGTAGTGTTGGGCTGCCCTGTCATGTTTCAAAGGCATGCATCTTGTTGTAGAAATGGACAACATTGTAATCCCGTTATTTTCATTAGTCACTCAGAATGATGACATTAATTCCTTCGATTTCCTAACACAAGTGCAGTGCCCATTCAAACTGCAAACAATGAGCCGTGTGCACATTAAAAATGCAAACTATGAGCCGTGTACCCATTAAAAATGCGAACTATGAGCCATGTACCCATTCAAAACACAAACTATGAGCCATGTGCCCATTCAAAACACAAACTATGAGCCGTGTGCCCATTCAAAACAAATTATGAGCCGTGTGTCCGCTCAAAACACAAACTATGTGCCACGGCCTTAGGAGTCTTGCTTCAGATGTAGGTGACGACAGGCTTGACTCAGATTAGAGTAGATTCGACACTGCACATCCTTGGATCGCAGACAATACGCTGGTCAAGTGCGAAGTAGATCAGATGAATGGCTCTCAAGATATGCAAAGGACACTGACTCAAAGAGAGATTCCTTGCTCTAAAGTTAGATGTTAATAAAAATCAATCTGGTTTGGGACTAATTAGGCAAACTTGTCAAGGAGAAGCAACGCACAAGTGCAGCGCTTCTGTGGGGAAACTCTACAGCCATGCTGGTGTGAGCTCTTATTTCCACAACTGGCCTTGTGGTGAAAAATTTTTAGGATGCGCTACCATTATTAAGACAAATGTTTATTTTCATTACTATTAGAGATTGATCATTTTTTTGTGAAATGAAAGGTTTTAATGGGATAGTTCACTTTTTTTGAAGTGGGGTTGTATGAGCTACAAATTGCCACTACTTTCATTAGATGCAGTAGAAAGCTCTCTGATCTCCTCCAGGTAGCCGCACCAGCGCATAGTGCTGGGTGGAAATTTAGGCGATACACTGTTGTGAACGGGACCAGGGAAATGGCATATTTTTGCGGCCTAAAAGGGGTCCTACTTGAAAATAATACACCATTTCAGTTGTACGCTATATTAAAAAGGATTACAGCTTTTTACCTGCTCGGAAAAAAAAACACAGTTGCTCTTGAACTAACCAACTGACGTATTCCATCGGAGTAAACTGTGCGCTGTAGCGATCAGCTGTTTGGGTCGGACTCTGAGCGGTTTGTGGCAGAGACAGCATTTCAATGACATAGAATTACATCTCAAATTTAAAAAAAAAAAAAAAAAAAAAAATCCCTATAATAACCAGCACAGCAGATACACAGTATGTGGCTGCGTAGACCCTATGCGATATCAATTGGTGCTGCAATGTTCCATTAAACTTTTTCACAGGTGTTTCACTCTCTTACCTGATGCATGGGTACAGCAATGCTCTTCAGCGTGCACTGTTGAGATTTCCCTGAATGTAGCCTCACGAAATCCTCTTTGGAAAAATGAATAATGCAAACATGGAGCTCTTTTAGGGATACGGATGGCATATCAATGTCCATGTTGAACGCAGCTAGCCACAGCTGCCGAAGTCCATCCCGCAGAGGAATGCGGTGGAAGCTTTAAGAGCGCCAGGATACAGCTTTGCTTTCACGTCCAGGAAAGCAACACTCACGGACCATTTTCGAAATATTTGCACAAGTTTAACGACCGTCCGACCTCGCAACCACAGTTAAGCTGCTTGCACACTGGATCGCGAACCGAATTTTTCGCAAGACTGATTACATTCGAAGTCAATGCAAAGACGTGAATATACGCATTTCGCGTGTATTCGCGTCTTCGCATTGACTTTGAATGTAATTTGTCATGCGAAAAATTTGTTTCGTGTCCAGTGTGCAAGCAGCTTTACTGTGACCCAAACAGCTGATAGCTACAGCGCACAGTTAACTACGATGTGCCACGCGAGGACTACGTCAGTTGGTTAGTTCAAGAGCAACTATGTTTTTTTCCGAGCAGGTAAAGTGCTGTAATTCTTTTTAATATAGCGTACAACTGAAATGGTGTATTATTTTCAAGTAGGACCTCTTTTAGGCCACAAAAATACGCTGTTTCCCTGGTCCCGTTCACAACAGTGTATCGCCTAACTTTCCACCCAGCACTATGCGCTGGTGCAGCTACCTGGAGGAGATCAGAGAGCTTTCTACTGCATCTAATGTAAGTAGTGGCAATTTGTAGCTCATACAACCCCACTTCAAAAAAAGTGAACTATCCTTTTAAATCTTTTTTTAATACATGATTACTTGAAAAATTTGGGATGTTTTCAAGCTTTTGACTACAGTTTGGGATATTCTGGAGCTGCATAGCTGTGAAAGTACCTAAAAGGCAGGGGTTCCCATAAGAGAAAGTGAGGAGTCACACACAATCTTTACTTCCATTGACTCTGTTTTTTATGGCTTTGCACTTGGAGTGGTATTGATTTATTGACCTCTAATCCTTAGTAAGCTAGACTGTTGGTAAATTTGTTAAATGCCGACCTCGCAACAACATTCTAGTGCGCTATTCACCTTTTAGGGAATTGCAGGACTTCGCATTATAACTCGATTTTAAAGCAGTGAATTCCTGTTATTTACACCTGGTTAGAAGTCAGGCTCCTCCTCATTCAAAATGAAATTTTCCAAAAATTGGCATGTCCTGAACTCTGTACATTTGCATGTAGGTTTTGGCATGCATTCCATGAGCATTTCACGTTGAAAGAGCTTTGTCGCGAACTGTGCTTAATTGCAGGTGCTGAAGAATTGTTAGCAGTTGGGTGGCTCTACTGACAACTTCGGATTCATCTTGGTCAGATATTGATTTTGTTTTCTCCAATTAAAGTTCAGACATCCGGAAACAGTTTTTTGATGAACTCAAGTCTCCTTGCTGTCTTTAAAGGACATTAGGCCTATACTTAGTACAGTATTAAATATGTTGAGAACATACCATTTCTTTAAAAGCTAATAAAGAGTAATTTAAAGATTAAATTATTTTCAAATGGATTTTGTAAGCCAGGAATGGTAAATCCAAACCATCTTGCCGAGAATTAGGCAATGTTTATTGATGTTATTTAGTCCACTGTTAAAGTGGATCTTGTCTTGAGAATTGGGTGGTGCTTAACTTTTGCCCAGGTGTATATTTTGACAATTACACTGGATGAAAAGCGGTTGAGCACTTGCTTGAGTTTGCATTGCTCTTGCTGAAGCGTCTCTGACTGACCATCTGTGCGCCCATGGTTTGCTTTCTGAATAAGCAGGTTTCCTCAGCTCTCCTGCTACATATGATAGGATCGTGACTGTGCCATGATAGGCGCATGATTCAGAGAAGAATCAAGCTCTCACCAGCTGGCGTCATGAGTCGCATACAGGCTTAGTTTGTGGAGTCTGCTTACTGGACATTTCAGATTTGGGTGGGATTGGAGATGCCAAATTCATTTTTAAAAATAAATAAAATGGCTGAAGATGTTCTCATGGTTCACGTGATATGGATGTGCATATCTAAAAATTACAGGTGACAGTCTATACAGGCCTCTGAAGTTGTCTACATACGCTTTGTGATCGTTGGAATTTCTGAAACCTGTCTACTTTGTACAGGGGTTGACTCCACACTAATTGTCCTTGTTTTTGGTGTTCTGTTTCATAATTTCATGAAGTTATTCAGGCAATTTCTGAAGATTTTGTTGCTGACTCACAGGCAGCTAGTACTTGCTGGAGAAGATTTGTAGCTGAACCGGTTGGGCAAAGTCAACGGTGTCGGCACGTTATTAGCATATATAACTGTCGCGTTGGAAAGCTGCCACGTAAAAAAGTTTTTTTGTATGTCAGGTTGAAAGGCAGACTGTGACCAAGGCAATTATCTGAAACGCCCCATTCATTTTTTCCATAGAGAAATATGCTGTTAAATGGAAGTCCGAATATAAATGGCTTTGTCACGCTTCGAAGACCGGTTAGTTATTTTAAAATCCACTGAGCAAAACCAAGGAGCCAAAAAAACAAAATTGCTCTGTTGGTAGCTTTAGCAGTATGAATGAGCAGACTGTAACTGCGGAGCATATTAGTCTCTATTGATCTGAACAAGATAATCAGACTGATGAGAGTAAAAACTAAGGGATTGGTACCAGACTGGCTGAAATGTTTACTCGCTTGTGCGAATGTTGACGAGTATTGTTTCCAAGAGGACTGGTGTAGTTCTTGTGCAATCAAAGAGAGAAATGGGGTCTTTCATTATGTTGTCTTGATTTTTCTATTGATTTGATGCTGAGAGAACAAAGAGAGAGATTTTTTCCTCTGGAGTTACAGTGCAGTGTGCACTATACATCCCAAATGGTGTGCTCATATTTCATTATATGATATAAGTTTAAAGGAACTCTATATTACCGGGTACTTTGACACTAATTCCATAGTTCTGTACTTGTAAACTATGTCTGCGCCAAAAATTTCCATGAAAATACACACAGTAATAATTTTAGGCTTGTTTTCTGATGGCAGACCTTGATTTTCAGCCAGTTTCTGCCCCGCCCACAATTAGGTCCAAAATCTGCGGGATTGACGCATCAACTTGCTGACGTCATCTAAAGAACGAGACGAGCTCAGTCGAGCTCGTTTTTCTATACTGCCTTTGGGACAGGAACTGCAGAAGGTTTATAAAATCGTAATTTTCTCGCGAAATTTCGGGAAACTGCGGAGCAAATGCCTACCAGATGCATTGTAGCAGGTTGTAGTAACGTATCCAAAGAAGGAGTCAGCCTTCATCGATTTCCAAAAGATGAAAAAATAAGTAAAATTTGGGCGTCTCGGGTGAAACTGACTCGGGCAAAATGGCAAGGATCAAGCGACAATAGTGTGATTTGTAGCGACCACTTCAATGATTCCGGCTTCGAGGATTAAGGGTTTTGGTCTGAGTTCACGATGAAAAAGAGGAGAAAAATCAAGCCAGATGCTATCCCGAAAATCAAAAGTCCATTCGAGGAGAGAAGCACCGAGGAAAAGGGGAGAAAGAATAGCAGACCAGGCACTGAAAAATGGAAGAAAATGAAGGTAGGCAGCTAATGAACAATTAAAACGCGTTAGCTACGCCAGCGCTTCAGCAGGGCTTTCGTTATAGACCCTATAGAGCTTAATAGAGCGCTGGCTGCGGCTAGCACTTAGCAGGCTTTGGCTTGCATTCCACACGTTTAACGCCTTCTCTTCGCCAGCGCTCTATGAAGCTGCTTTCACACCGGACGCGAAACGAGTGTATTCGCGTCTTTGCATTGACTTTGAATGTAATCTGTCGTACTAAAAATTTGTTTCGCGTCCAGTGTGAAAGCGCTTCCCCCTAGCTGCTGCTGCGCGTCTAGTTGCATGCTGCCGCTGTGTCTTGACTCTTGTCTCGTGTTCTAATCTTTTTCTCTTTGTCAGATCATATTATTGTTTTGCTCTAGCCTGACCAAATGCCGTACATAATCTAACGAGCTTGTTGGATGTCAGCTCAGGAGAGCATAATGAGCGAAGTCAAATCGACATCAAAGTGTAGCACGCAGTTTGGCAAACTCGTGAACAGCTGATCAAGGAATTAGATTTTCATAACAGAAATCTGGGTCATACGCTTTAAAAACGCAGTACTTATGTCGTTATAAATGGAGAACCAAACACCTGTATAGTGCGTTTAGCAGTAGTTTTCGCAGACAGCAAACGCGAGTGAACCACGGCTCTCTAGCCCATTTAGCGCATCTCTGATTGCCCCTTAAGAAAACCAGTGTAAGATTAAATAAAAAATATACATATTGCCAATTTTTCTTTTGCTCATAATGTAAATCATATCAGATTTGAAGTTTCTAAGCACTGGGGTGACAAAAACATGTAATGAAGTGATCAAAATGATATTTTTACATGCAGTTGTACATACCGGCTATGCAGCGAATTGGTCCTGAGTTCTTTATATGACGTCACACTAAGAAAGGGCGGCATTATCGATTGTAGCGATTAAAAAGAGGCGTTCCCAGGGCAAGTAGAAAGTTACTAATTACTCCAAAACGGTTTGATATTATGGGAAATGACTGCCATGTTTTTTTTCTGGATGAAAAATTACATAAAGAGAGCCTGTTTGTGAAATTTCGCCCTCTAGACGCTGTAGTTCCTTTAAATAAATTAACCCAATGAACATGACAGAACTTATCATATAATAATCAAGTGCTTTCATTAATATTGTTATTTCTGCTAATATCCAGTTATCATGGGAATGCTCTTTGTGTCTTTTGGATTAAATTTAGAGGGTATAGCTGGTAGGAATGGCAGTGTGTCTCTATAAATGATATACTGCAAGAAACGTGCCACAGTTTGAAATGCTATACCACTTATCCTGGCAGAGCACAAATACTGATGTTAAGAATTGAGCATCAGTGCAAAAAAAAATTGTAAGAATGGCTGGACTGGCCTGGGGCTGCTATGAAATTGGTTTAGGCCAGCTGATTGATTTGTCACTTGCCCAATCAAACTAATACCCTAATTGTTTCTGGATTCTTCTACTTTTTTCAAGCTAATTTGGAGAAAAGGTTTGAACCTTGTTACACAATGTTTTTGACATCCAAAATTTCAAAATATATTGTGAAATAAATTTAAGACCATATTGCCCATCCATAATACCAGCGCTGGATAAGGGAACTATTTATTGCAGGTAGCCAATTGTATGGCTCTGTATTAGTTGTTGTTCAACTGCGTATACAGCCTACGATGAAGAGTAATGCGTTATGTAACAGCCCTTCACTGACATTTGATAGTGATGCATATGGGTGCAAATGAGCACTCCAAATCGAATAAACAAATACTGGCCATATGAATCATAAATGGTAAAAAAAAAAAATTGATAATTGTTTAGTTTTGTAGTCCTATCTTTTTTGTTCATTTTATCCTATAAGTTTCTGTTATATAGGCCTATATGTGTCATTTGAAAAGCTATCATGTTTGTTGTTTTATTTGTTTCAACCTCTTCAACCCCAACTCCAGGTAATGCTGGCATAATGGGATTTTCCATCGTGTTCCTTCAGATAGAAACCTTGCACCTTCTACCCATAATGAATCTCAATCTGTTCCCTGTATAAGATGACCTGATTAACAATCAAATAATTTGTATACTGAATTTACAAGAACAATACATGAGCGTATGATAATTTGGAAATAACCAAGAGACCACCAATGTACCAATGTCCTATCATATGAAAATGTACATATAATACATGTGATATTGTCAGGATGAAATTGTACATGTAATTAATCCTTAACTTTCCCTGAATTCCATCTCCTTTCAGCATTTTTTTACATTTAAAATGCATACCTCTTCATGTTGAGCCCCATGTGAAATTGGTGCAGAACGGCATCACGTTTAAGCTTAGCTATTATATGCCTTTTAATGTGCTGCAGGACATCATCACCCCAAAAATAAAAAATAAAAAAAATCCAAGGGTAAATCCTCAGTTTGAATAAACTTATTCATCTCATTCAATGAGTTACCTTTTCAATTAAATCTACTTGCTTTAATGTAGCTTGTCAGTTTCATCAACATGAATACATGCTGGCAGCAGGAATCTGGAATCTAATTCTACAAAAAGTAAAATATTAATATTATTATTGCCTAAGCTTTGTCTGCAACTGTGTAGAAATATTGGGTTCAAACTGAAATACTGGGTTTGAATAGAATGAACACATTCTGCAAAAAAAGCAGAAGCGTTGCAATGTTGATGTAGAATTTGAATGTAAATTTTGTAAAATGAAGCCTCACACTATTCAGTGAAGCCCTACTTTCAGATTGGGCTTATAAATAACACAGTAAACAACAGCCTAATACTGCCCGCATTGATTCCAATGTACACCATCTGTGGACTGGACTGCATTACCAAAAAATAAATAAATAAATAAATAAAATCTACATAACAGTTCATTCATGCATTGGGATGAGTATTCGGTTGGAGAAAATGGTGGATTTCTGCACCCCTTGTGAGGGAACATAAATTCATGAAAAATTGATCTCCGTACTTTTTTTTTTTTTCCCCGCAAAGTCATTTGAAATATGGGGATTTTTGCAAAGTGAAATGATTCCAAAGAAAATAATATTAGAGTAATCGAAAATTAAATGTTTACAGGTTATTTTCTCTTTATAATGTATCTGGCCCCAGAAAACATGCATTGATTTTTTGTTTTTGACATATCTGGCCCTAAAATACACTCATAGAGGGGCCTTGATGCTAGTGTAGCTGCTCCTGTAGTCGCCATGGCATTTCAGAATTTTGCGCATTTTCCATGAAATGTTGATTATAACAAAAGCCACGAAAGCCAAATAATCCTATCAGTCATTTCCTGAGTATCAGGAAAGTTTTGCAATAAATACTACTTGAGTCACTCTCGCATATCATTTCTTTCCAGAAAATTTCACCATTTTGTTATGCTAGCAGCCTGTGAACCAATTCTTGCCATCTTTTAAAGTTACTGAAAAAGGATTGCCATTTGGATAAAAACATTTTAAAATGCTCCTCTTGCTCGTTGAATCCTGTCGCTCTCAAGTGTTCTGTCATCACCCAAGAACACTTCTTTACCAGGACCCTTAAGCAGGACACTTTGTAATGCAAGGAGATTTTAAACATCAATTTACAAGACTAAACATCAGTGTTGCTCTTTCAGACTGCTCTTCATGAGCATTAAGGAGTCAGATTTTACGGAGGGCTCACATTCTGCTTGTTATTTGCTGTTTGTGTAAAAGATAAAGTAAGGCGTAACAAATGAGGCGATGTGAGGTTTACTCATTGAGGACTGTGGTGACTATAGTTAGCATGCATTAACCTTTGTATATCTCCCCCCCCCCACACACTCTGTGCACAGCTGAACTGTTTCTTCCACTGCAAAGCGACCTGTTCTCTTCGACTCAAGAGGAAGATGCTGTAACACTTTATTGCTCTGATGTGATGACGAGCCGTTGCTTCTTTATACTATGCAGTCGTACCGCCAGTTACACATTACCTATGCTGTCTAACAATCATGTTGTCGCTCTACAATTTAGCCTGTATAGCTACATGCTCCTAGCTGACCTGAAGTGGTCGATAGAGAGTGACTAACGAATTATCCCATTATCCTCAAAGAAGCTGCAGCAATTTGTGCCTCACCCAGGTGGACCTCCTGCCATCGCTGGTCATGGCGTGGCTGGAATTTTAATAGCTGACCACAGGGCTCCCAGACGATCGTCCCAGCTGTGCGCCACTCGGAGGCCCAGCCTTTGAATGTTTTTAGCAATGACACAAAGTGAATTGTGCAGTGACTACGAGGTGCAGATATCCCAGAATCTACGTGAATGCGAGAACTTAGTACACAGCTTTGTAGTGTATTTTAGTCAGACAAATGCCAAGTTTATGTGAAGAAATTTTATTGTCCAAATAACAATTGTGAAATTGAATGATGTTGAATGAGTGACTGTACCTGAATTGCATGCAGGAGGTCATGTTTACCAGTCTCTTAAAATATGCATTTGGACTCTGCATGGAATGGCTTGTACACAGATGTCGCTGAAGGCTGCATTAGCCAGTCTCCTAGATCCATGTCATTTTTATATGTATATAACCAAAGATCAAATTAAAGCACTAACTCATCAAACAAAGATAGAATTAAATTATCTCTTTTCACAGACTGGTTAACCTTTGTAACAATCTTTGACACTAAACGTTAATCTTTGGTACTCTCTGACGCAGAAAACATCGTAAAAAGATTTGTGTAATTCTGTCCATCCTCAGTTGTTGTTAGCTCTCTGCTCAATGTGCAGAGAGATGCAATAGGGCGGTGTGGGATTGGAATGCCTCTCATCAATCCTCCATTTCAGCAATATAAATGGTCATATCTTTTCGGGGTTTAACGAAAGAACGTTTCTGTAAACCACACTCAGTTGAAGTGACTTTTAGCTTTCATTTGATACCTCTCGAAGTGGATGCACAGAGTAACGTCATTGGAACAATAAGGTCATGTCTCTGTCCTGAACTCATGGATCCCACTGTAGATTATGGCGCAGTATTCTGTATGGAAATGGATGGATATATTTTATGTGGATAAAACATTCATATTTAGTCTTTAAAGATGGCATTTTAAATATATATGGTTATCTTTTTCGTTTGTGTGCTTGTAATGTTACTCATTTGAGTATAATGAAAGCTTGGCCCTCATCTCCCCTGGTCCTGCAGGCTGGAGTTTGATGCTTACCGTGCGGACCTGGAGGAGCTCAACATGGGTCCGCGGGATGCCACCACACTGGCCCGGATCGAGACAGCCCAGCAACAGTACCAGATTCACAAGGACAAGTACGAGAGGCTGCGCAGCGATGTCACCATCAAGCTCAAGTTCCTGGAGGAGAACAAGGTCTGAAGCCCCAACACTCCCCTCGCCACACTGGCCAATATTTCCTGTGGCCTGTTTCCATTGAAAGGGCACAACTGTAGCAATAATGGCCAGTATAATAACATTCAGGTTGTTTTGGAGTGGTTTAGTTTTCCAAAATCAGAAGGCAGTGTCCTGGAGCGCCTCGGCTTTCATTTATCTGCAGTGAGTGTTACTTAAGCATTAGAATGTTGAGTTAAGAATATCTGGTATATATCACATACAAGATGCATGAAATACAATATATTTGTGATCTCGCCCCTTATTGGGTTAATGTGCTGTCTTAAAGAATGCAACATACATGCAGCTACCCGACTGAAATTAGCCATGGTGCTAGCTGGTTTTATAGAGTGGAATAATAGCAGTACTACCACATATTGTAATGCTGTCTCTTATGTTACACTGGGACTAGTTATACAGAAAATATGCATCAATCCAAAGTATGCTGTTGTACTCTTGACCCAATCAACTCCTGGAAACGTGTTGTAAATGTGAATCGTTTATTTTTACTGTCTGTGGTGTGTAATATAGCGCGCTATTCATTATGGAAGTTTTCTGTAGTTTAACAACATTTCTTTGATCTATGTGCTGTGTTTATTTTTCTCTAAGTGAACTTGTAAATCTTTCAGAACTGCTTTTGCTCAAGGACTGGGAGACGGGATTGCAATATATGTCGTAAACAGTTGGAATATAGAACTAAGTTTACGGCTGTTAATTTGATACATTTTGTGTCATCGGTACTGTGGCCAGCTTCTGTCAGCATAGGTTTTCAGTTTATCACGCTATACTGTTGAGGCCATTGGCATCATATCAGGAGGTATTCTCTACTGCTAATGATCTTTATCCGGAAGAGAACTCTCTAGCCAATCGTTGAGGGGCTTCTTATTATCTTCCAGGTAAAGGTGATGCACAAGCAGCTCCTCCTCTTCCACAACGCCATTTCGGCCTACTTCGCTGGCAACCAGCAGCAGCTGGAGCAGACCCTCAAGCAGTTCAACATCAAGCTGAAGCCGCCGGGGACAGACAAGCCATCCTGGCTGGAGGAACAGTGACTGGACCGGGGGATGAACAGATGGGTCGAGAAGAAGGGAAAGGAATAAACCGTATGGATGTGGTTAGGGCATGTAGGTGGAAGCGGGACCAAACGAGGCCAGTGATGGCAAAATTTGGAAGTGGGGAGCAAGATTGTCAGAGGCCATCAACAGCTTCCCCTTCCTCTTGCCTTTCGCTCTTTTCTCTGCTCCTCCTTTTCTGTTTCTCTCTGTCTCTGTCACAAATGGATGACCCACCCTTTCTGTCTGTATGTTTGTGAGAACTCTGGATATTTTAGGCAATAAAAGAAATGCCCAGAGGTCCTTTCCCTGTAGAAGTCACTCCAAGAACTGACCCCCGAAAATGTTTGCAATTTAAACAAATTCAGAGGAGAGATAACAGCAACGCCTGGTGATGGACCACTGAACCAGGGGTCAGATTTCACAGGACAGAAGAAGGCTCATGGGCTTCTCCTGCTCTGCTCTCTTCAGCCATGAAACGGAACTGAAAGAGCAGAGGAGACCTTCTCCAGATACAAACTGGGAATAATTCATGACTTGTTTCCTCTATAATCGAGCAATCTGAGATTGCAAACCTCCACCAAGGCTGAACAATCCCCTCATTTGTCAACACCATCAGTTGGTGATCCACCTCTGGTAAAATTCTCATGCAACCCTGTCCATTAGTTTTTGTGTAATCCTGCTAGCTAACCAACAAACAAACAAACCAATGAAATCACTCAATGAGCAACAAATTGGCAAAATCTTGACATTTGTCCTCAAATTATTCTTCAGTTGTCTCTGTTTACTATTCCTCATACCGAAGTCAAATGGATAGTGAGCAGTTCTAGAAATGACTGTGTCGTAAATGGGGATTCCCATTATAATTATAGGTGGCCACCAAATCCACAGTCTGCAGCAGAAGTGCATAATATTTGGTCTGGTTATAGGGTATACCAGTCTACATGTGTTGGTCAAATGACAGGTCAATGGGATCAGTTTTGACAAAGATGAATTTTTGAAAATTCACCAATGTTAAAGGATGGGGATATTTGAGATTTCTTTTTTGACATGATCCCAGTGACTGATTCTGCCCAATATCGGATGCGGCTAGTGGTTTTGGGTTTGTGGCAGATTTTTTTTTTTTTTTTTTTTCGGTGACTGGACAAAATTTGTGGCTGCTATTGTGTGGTCAGAATGACAATCCAACAGACAAGCGGGATGAAGTAACATACTTGGCAATTTTGCCAAGTAGCAAACAGGTATGATCACTTAACCTTTTTGGTGGAGGTAATAATTTAACACATTTTGCAAGTGAGCTTGTCATCTTTTGGATGCAGGAGCAACTACAGGTACAGACATCAGAAATCCGTGATTGGATGACTGAAGTGCTTCATGGAAGAATCCAGAATGATGGAAGATGTGATTGGCAGTGAATTTTAATTAGAACAGGAGAATGTTGTCCTATTTATTTTTTATTTATGACTATTTCTCTGGTTGAGAAGAAATCTATAGTGGCGCTCAGCATTATTTTCAATATTCTGTTTAGTGATATGTGCAAATCAATGGTTGTTCTTGCAGCTCTGTCTTTCAGTGTCCTAGATAATTTTTGAGCCTTTTTAACTCCATTCTGAAGCAGAATGAATAACTAATCAGTCAGGTGTACCTGAAAAATCAAACGGGACATAATCATTGGTGGATGTTATCATTAAAATGACATTTTTATTTTTGATCGTCAGTCGAAGCATCTCTGATTATAGAGCGCACCCCAAGTCCCTCCTAAGTGAAGGGATACTCCGAAGTTAACAATAATTGAAGTATAAACTCTCCTTTGTACTCTGCAATTGCAGTTTTTGTCATTCAAATGAGTTTAGAAAGCTGAAAACTGGAAGACACTCCAGAATAGCAAATACTGTATGTTGCAGATCATGATAACTGGCATTTTGGTTGATGCAGTCAAGCTCATTTCATTCTTTATGGATGTGAAAGTAAGAGCAGCTTAGTTTCAAAGTGTTGTCACAAGACCTTTGGATCAGAAAAGACATTTTCATCTTCAGTATGAAGAGAAAGCCAAGTACAAGAAATGACATGTTTGTACAGAGTTACATAGACTCTGATTCGGGGGTGGGTTTGCTGACAGTTGTATAAACGTAGGATAGGTTCCTGCCCGTGGAATGCTTAATAGAGTCCAAGTGAATTTTGTTAGTCTTGGAGCTGACTGGAAAGTTATTGCATGGTCCATTCCTTATGGCAGAGTCAAAGGAGTTTGTACCTGTTTTTCCACGGCCTGCCGATTGTGTCAAACACTGTTGAGGACACTGCTAAAAATGAACCCATGCGCAGGTGCTCATCACAAAGCAGAGAGCGCGGTTTTATTCACAAAGGCTCCACTGAATGTTCTTGGAGTATCGGATGGGTTTTTCAGTTTGAATAAAACATTGAGATGGCCCCCACGTGCACTGAGTTAGTGCCTATTAAAAATAATGAGGCTGTTTGTGCGGCTTTAAATTGTATGGGCTAGCTACTTGAGGTGTGTAGAAGAATGGTATTACCCCTTCAAATTCTTTGCGTAGTTCTTTTATGGTTGGAGAGCTCGATGGGGTTTCAGGAGTTAAAGGAGCTGTGTCACGATTACTGCGCATGCTCTGAACTTGCATCCCAAGAAAGTGGATCTGCTTGACTGCAAGTCATAATCTGATTCCATCCTTGTCAATCCGTCTTCGTTTTGTATTTTGCATTGTATTAGGATATTTTAGTTATTCCTGCATTCTGCTCTTGATATTAAGGAGCTTTTTTTTGGAAATTTGAGGATTCAAAGCGCTATTTTAAGCTTTAGCTGAGGGATATGAGGAATGTAAGCTGGTTGCCAGCGCCAATAATCACAAAAGAAGAAAAATACCATCTAGATTTTGACTTGCAGTTGAACGGATTTACTTTGTTCAAAGTTGTGAGCATGTGGGGCGCCCCAGTGGCTCATCGGTCTAAGCGCGCGCACCGTAAAGGCCGTGTCCTTTCCGCGGCGACCTGGGTTCGATTCCGGCTCAGGTCATTTGCTGCATGTCTTCCCCATTCTTCTCCCCAACACTCCTGTCTATCTCCACTGTACAACTCTCAAATAAAAAGGAAAAAATCTTTTAAAAAAAAAAAGTTGTGAGCACGTGCAGCAACCGTAACGCAGCTCCTTTAACTGAAATTACATGATGTGCTTCTATTGTGACACCATGGCATATGTTCGCAGTTTATTTTGTCGTGACATTCAGCCTTGCTATTGAGGATCCGTGATGTCCGATTTGAATCGTCTTGTTATCAACAAAACTTTTCTCCAGCCAATCTCACTTGAAAGGCTATGAATTCGTATTCAATAGTTTCATTAACAGTATGTAATAGCATTTATATGCGTATGCATGCATAAAAGGACTTCTGGGATTCATATAAATTTTAACATTGCTGAATGGTCAGACATTTGTAAAGAAAACAGTTTGGTTTCAGGAAATTTTAAAACTAGCTGCCCTTGTTCATGTGGCTTTTGCCTGAAGTGGAACTACGGAGTATTGCATGTGATCATAAACTGAGGAATCATTAAATTTCAGTCTGCTATGTTAGCATTACAATTCATTTTTGAAGATGGAGAGAAAAGGGCACAATGACTTTCTTAATGGAACACGCACATAATTTTGAAATGTGTTGTTGTATCCAGCTATACATTTTCACTTCGGGTAATGGGTGCTGTCTCGCTGTTTGCACAGAATGATTTTAAGTAATTCGTGGGTGTCGGGCCATCAGTGCTTGGGTTCTTGTTTTTACTCCCGTTTATATGTAATCGAATGTGGAAGGAAATGTGCTTATGCTACTGTACCATTAGCACAGGACATCAGAGAAAGCACTTATCTTTAACAAGCCTCAGTAAGAAAGATTAATTAAAATGCTTCCTTTTTTGCTGTGGGGATTTTCTTCATGGTTCATCAGCATCAATCTCCTGAGAAAATTCAATGGCTCAGGGGCTCAGTGGATTTGAAAATTAAAATGGAGGGAGTGAGTATTAAATAAATGTTCAAGCTTTTTTTTAAAAAAAAAACACTGCACTAACCTTTTATGAACCAGGTATGAAGCAACTCTGAATGCAACATAGCCTGAAAAAATAACTGAAATGGTTAACCAGGTGGCTTGTAGGTTTTGAATGTGTACTACCCAGCTGATGTAAGTGGAGTCCGTAATGCAATACAGTCAGTTATAGTTTTGAGTCACACTAAAAATGCTTGTTTGATTGTGGGTACTTTAACTCGGGTCAATAGCGATTCCAAACCTCAAAAGCTAATTGTGTTGGAATAAAGACTGCGAGCAGTAGTGAGTGTATATTTACATCCATATCTTGTGACATGTTGGAAAAGTAGCTATTTTTATTAGCAGCGACATCCAGTTGTCTACTGACTGCATATGTGCTGTAAGTCATGTATGTACTGGGTGCACATCTGAATAACTTGCCATCAGTTCCATATGTTCTTGTGAACGGATATGTTTGGGAATCTGATGAGAGAAGACAAGAGCCTACCATTGAACTGCATTGTGTTAACCTTTGCTCATGCTCACATTGGTACAAGAATAGCGGTGTTAGTAAGGTAATCTATGTGAAGGTACAAGCTATCTAGATAAAACTTTGCCATGAGGCATCTCTAGCCAGATTATATACATATGTATACAAGTATATATTAATAAAAGCTCTAGTGGTGAGAGATGATGACTAGCATGGCTATATGTCTGCATAAGCTATAGCAGACTTAAAGTCTAATGCCTGAAAATACCCATGGTCTGCGCAGTAATGCTTGAAACATGCATTTCTGAACAGTGAGGTTATTTTGTGGAATAGGAGTAACACTTTTGGTATAATATTTGAGAATTTCTATGAAGGACTTAAGTTTACAGAGGGGAGAATAATATTTTGTAATGTCTGAAGCTGGTATTTTTAGAAATGAGTGATGCTGATTGATTATGATTATCTGTCTTATCCCTTTGAAAACCTGCTCCCATCTGAGGACAGCATTGTCAATCGGTGAGGAATTAGGAGACACGTCTGTCATCTTATCATGAACTGATATGACACTTGTGTGCTTTCCCAATCTGCTCTCACCTTAATCTAAAATTTTTACTCCATCCCAAAACTAACTGCATATCTCCCCTGACTCTGTAAAAATGGAATAATCAGTTGTGATATGAGTATGCCACACTAATGCTTTCTGTAAAATACTATAACCTGTAAAAGCCCCAGACATGGGTCAATAAAGATAAAGTGTGATAGATTTGCAGTCACTCCTAGTGTTAGTTTTTAGGTGGAACAATGAGAGGTTTATATATGATATAATTATTTGCGTACAATCAATATTTTTTAGGCTGCTCTGTGATATTGTAGTGTATGAATGAGTGTATATATGTAATGATATTTTAAAAGTATGGAAATGTTTGGGGTCTTGGTGGATGTTTGGTGCCATTTCTTTGGCTTTGATCTGAGTTTTGGAATGTGGCAATTCCTAGAACACACAAGGAGATTAAAAAAAAAAGATGTTTTTCAAAAGAGTTGGGTCTTGTCTTATTGGAAGGCTTCCTTGTGTTTTGAAATTAAACACATTTAGCATACACTTTTTTTTTTTTTTTTTTTTTTTTTGTTCAGCATTCTTGTTTAGGATACTTGCTGATACAAGGCAATGGGGATATCGGAATTGAACCTCCAACCTTAGGATAACCAGCCCCTGCTCCTTAACCACCACTCTCACTGTGAAGTTCTGTATTCATTCCCATGTCTGCTCATGACCTTATGGTCTTATCAATGCGGTAAAATCAACTTCTATTTATTCAGTGAATTTTTACAAAAAATTTTGTCAGCGCCGTTTACAGGCAACCCTGTGTATTACCCCTAACGAGAGCAAGCCAAAGGAAACGGTAAGGAGGAATAGAAAGTTGGACGGGAGGAAAGCTTTGAAAAAACTGGACTCAAGCGGAAAAGTCCCATCTCTGACCTGCTCAGGGTTTAAGTTTAGATGACCAGCATGATACATCAGTCTGTGTTCAAGTAGGGAAAATAAATTTGGCTGAAGTCTTGAGGGAGTAGCTCAAATTTATGGGAAAGAAACGCAACAGGAAAGACCTTGCTGTGAAGCCATGTTAATGCATCTAGCCATTGTGCCTTTCAGTGCTGTAACACCAGTTGGGATTCCAAAGAATCTGCAACCAAATATTAAAAATGACAGTTGATGATTTTTAGTTTGTCCAATTATTTTGAGCCCCTAAAATCAGAAAACGATGAAATAGAATGATGGCTATCCCTTCAATATTTTTGAGAAAAACCTTAAATCAGTGCAGAAAGTCTACACTTCAATCATGTCTTGATTGTGTCATTTCAAATACTTTGCGGTGGCATACAGAGACTACATGATGAAAATAGTGTCCCTGTCCAAATACTTATGGACCTCTTTGAGAGTCATAGGCCTACTTATGCTCCATTATATTCAACAAATTACTGTCAGTGCGGAATTAAATATGTCAGAAGTGTTGAACTATTTTCACATTGTTCACACCACCCGATAATACTGAACAACTTCAAAACTGATAGAATCCTTCAACGTTGTAATTGGAGCAAAATTGGCCCAACTTTTAACGGCGTGATTGCAATTGACATCAAAGCATGTACTCTTCAGTAGGCAATTGTTAGAACACAGTTCCACAGGTGGTGCTTGTAGGCTTATGTACTGACACGGGACTGGCAAGCATTATTTGTGATGAAAACAACAGAAAGGCTGCATCCAAATTCCCTGAAAAGTAAAAAAAAAAAAAAAAAGTAAGGAGCGTTCCACGCAAATGGACATGAAGTGGAAATTGTTTGGCTGGCGGTCGTGACAAGGAATGTAATTTTGTCTGTTTCATGAAGGAAAGGAAGGCTTTAGCTCCTTAGTTGCCTCCCTACGGCAAGGAAACAAAGGACCAGCCTTGGAGGACAGGAATGATCAAATGCGGACCACAATCCTTTGCAACTGTGGCAACATCATTCGGTCCTGAAGTTTTCTGTTCAATTGTAAAGACTATCTTTGCCGTCAAGTGCATGATGTCTTGATGGAATGGAGATCCGATTTTCTCAAACATGCTCAAAGAACCTCTAAAATCTCTCTGGAACTTTGTTTCACCCACATGACATTTTCTTGCAAGGTCAAGGAGAAGTGGAAAGGAAAAAGGCTGTGAACTTTAGAGAACAGGGATGCAGCTGATCAAGCCTACTGTTTTCTTTAATGAGTAGGTCTATATTTTTCGAAGCGTTTCATCTGCGGAGCGCCTCTCTTCCATTTGCAATTTTCTGGCCAACTAGCAGATGCCTTAATTCACTCAGGCTGTGTAGTGGACTATAGGCTGTTTCAGCCCTTGAACTTAATTTCTAACCTTATTATCTCTGTGCTGGCACGGAGCATGGGCTATTTAATTCCATGTAGTATTCCATTGCCGCACATAACCTAGTCTGAATATGTACGGATATATCCGTAATTTTCAAAAGCAACAGTCAGCACAGTGTTGATAAATGTTCAATCTGTATGCAGTTAACCATTTTGCATCGCTTACCTGGCACAAAAATACATTAAAATACGTGGATGATTGTTACTATTTCAAATGAAAAGCCAAAAATGCATGGCATAGGCTTGTGGGCCTCCAATCACAAGTTACGAGAGTAGTTACAAAATGACTGTGAGGGAGTTTATTGAGATTAAAAAGTCCATTATTTTCATGCAAAAGAACTTGCATGACCCCAGCCTACCTTTAAACAGCCTTATAGACTGGAAGATGGCAGACATTGCACAATGAGGCCTATATCAGTGGTTCCCAAACTTGGTCTTGGGGGGACCCTCTGTGCATGTTCGTTTTTTGTTCCGACCACAATTCCAGTCCAAGGATTTTAACAAGCTATTAATTAATCTTAATTTGGTGCATTTATATTTAGAACAGCTACTTATCCTCTTAAGCCACATTTTAAAATATCTATACATATTATGACTAATGAAAACTTAGATTATATTACAAACAGCTGCATGGAAAGAGGGGAAAAAAATTAAACAATCAATAGTTTCCTAATTGGTGAATCCGTGGACACATGATCACAGAAACTAACAATTTATTAGGAAAGCAAATCAGTCAAACTAGCCTTGCGTGATGATATTGGCCGTATTCGACTGGTAGAGGCTGAGAAGTAAGTAAATATTCTCCGCCCGCCTGCGCAGTGACAGTTTGTTAGTGTTAGCAAGTCTGCTTCTCAAATGGGTTATTGACATCAAGATGGTGGTGCACTGTCTCCTAAAATGGAGAGATCTCCCAAGGAAGAGGAAGTAGAGAAGATGGGTGTTGTGCCGTAGTAAAAGAACCAGAAGCAAAGAAAGGGGGATGGTTTATGGATTTTCTTGGTTTGCGCAGTTTGCAGTAATTCCAAATACAAATCACACACATTATTGCCCATCATAAGATTTCAGTCAGTTTGGAAGATCTTTGAAGCAGCATGATCACTTAACCAGTATTCAGGTCCGTGAGTATACAGTTCTGCTCAAACGTTTGCATACCCAAGCTGAATTTGTGAAATGTTGCCATTTATTTTGAAAATATGAGTCATCGTGCAAAAAATGTGTCTTTAATTTCAGGATAGTGATCATGTGAAGTCATTTATCATCACATACTGTAGGTGTTTTGCTCATTTTTAAATCATAATGATCACTGAAATCACCCAAAAGGCTCTGATCACCCTTGAATGTTTGACCTTGTTATATAGACATGAGGTGACACACTCAGGTTTAAGTGGCTATTAAGGGTTGCACACCTTGGCTTTCTAAATTGTAACTAGTGTCTGTGTATAGTTATTGAGTTTGTTAGCTCCTGAGTGGATGCACTGATCTGGCTAGACACTGAGCCATTGGGAGCTGAAAAGAACTATCTAAGGACCTTCGTAACAAGGTAGTTCAACATTTTAAAGATGGGAAAGGATATAAAAAGATAACCAAAGACTTGTAAATGCCAGTCAATACTGTTCAGTCCATGATTAAGAGGTAGAAATTAGGAAACATGTTGATGCCAAGCTAAGGTCAGGTGGGCCAAGAAAGATTTCAGCCCAAACTGCTAAGAGAACTGTTTGGTACACAAAGAAAAATCTACAAGCTACCTCAAGAGAAATACAGGTTGCTCTGGAAAAAGATGGTGTGGTCATTTCAAGGAGGACAATAAGGAGGTATTTCAACAACAATGAGCTGAATGGTCGAGTTGCTGGAAGGAAGCCATTATTGTGCCAATCCCACAAAAAAGCCCACCTAAAATCTGCCAGACAACACCTTGATACACCTCACAACCAAAATAGACCAAAATAGAATTTCATAGTCACAACCATAAGCGCTATGGTTGGAGAGCAGTCAACAAGGCCTATGGTGAAAAATATACCATTCCCACTGTAAAGCATGATGGTGGCTCTCTGATGTTTTGGGGGTGTGTGAGCTCTAAAGGCACAGGGAATCTTGTGAAAATTGATGGCAAGATGAATGCAGCATGCAATCAGAAAATACTGGCAGAAAATTTTTCTTCAGCATGAAAGCTACGCATGGGGCACACTACTTTCCAGCATGACAATGATCCAAAGCACAAGGCCAAGTTACCCCTCCAGTAGTCACAGAACAGAAAGGTGAAGGTTCTGGAGTGGCCATCACAGTCTCCTGACCTCAATATCATCGAGCCGCTTTGGGGAGATCTCAAACGTGCAGTTCATGCAAGACGACCAAAGAATTTACAGAGGCTGGAGGCATTTTACAAGGAAGGATGGGCAGCTATACCACCTGAGAGAATTAGGAGCCTCATTGACAACTATCACAAAAGAATACATGCTCTTAATGATTCTAAGGAGGGCAATACACAGTATTAAGAACTAAGGGCATGCACATTTATGAACAGGGTTCATTTTTTCCCCCCCTAATTGCCATGTTTTATTTGATGATTGTGCCATTCTACATGACGTACAGTTGGATATGAATCCAATAAGAAATAAAAGAAATGCGTTTTGCCTGGCCATTCATGTTTTCTTTAAAAAATGTTACCTATTTTGTAAATTCAGCCAGGGTATGCAAACTTTTGAGGACAACTGTATTTTTTTTCCAGTTTAATTATTCAAAAACATTTATGGAAAACATTTACTTCGAGAAAGCACCAGTCGAGCGCGGCCATTATCACGAAACTCAAGCAAATTATTTTCAGGGAACTCTTATCACCTGTGTTCAACAGCCTAATCTGGATCTTACTCATTTTCTCTGAGTTGAATGTGATCTGTTTCAAATGTTGTCACTTGAAATTGCTTGCAATATATGAAATTTGGAAAGAATTCTGTGTTCAACCTCAACCAATATTGAATGAAATCAGTACTTTTTTGTCTTACCTTGAGGTTTGGGTATCCAGAGAAACATTCAGGTGTGTAAAAACAGTAAGCGTACATCCAGTCAAGAAAATTTAGAGCTTAAATTCTTGTGCAGTTGTATGTGGTAATGGCGGCAGCCTTGTTACTGATGACAAACTGGGTTGCTAGGGCATGCGCAGCCTATACATTCGTGATATTAAATCTTGTTAAATTCTAAACCCCCTTCTCAAAAATAAAACCCCCAAAATATATTGGCGCCCCCTTTTAAAATCATTCTGGCAAATAAAAAGCCGAAAAAAGTGGAGGTTGGACACAGAATTCTTTCCTGCATTAGGTGGCATCCATCAACTTGAAGCCTATTTCTTCTTAGTCACAAAACTGCTTTAATGAAAGCTGTAGGCCTAAATATCCATGTAAAGACACCCGTTTATATGGGCAGGTGTACTTAAGAGCAACTTGCAAAAAGAGGTAGTGGTGTGCTCAAGGACTGAATGTCCAGTAGAAATCAAGGAAAAAAAATCGCAGGTGCTCTTGAAATGAAGGGTGGCAGTAATTACAAACAAAACATTAAATTACAGGCATTCTAGCGTTGGACAGAAACAGTGTCACTGTTACCCTGATGAAGACCTAAAAGGTCGAAATCGGCCGGTTTTTTATTAATGTATCTATTTATGGCCATGTTTGAATAAAGGCCTTTTATACTAAGTACCAATTCTGTCCAACGCTAGAGTGCCTGAAATTTAATGTTTTGTACTTAAGAGCAATTCCATGAGAAAATGGCACTTTTTGAAGGGGTTGAGCAGTTGACCCCCTGAAATTGAATGAAACTTGGCACATAAGTAGATATGGGTGTCTCATGGAAAAAGCTAAATTTTTAGGTCCGTATCTCACTTTGCCTGCCAGTGACGCCACCTGGAAGCCACTAAAGTGGCTCAGTTTTGTCATCCAAAAGCTGTTGACACCACATTTTACATCAACTATCATGACTTAAGGGTACACAGTATCAAATATGTTATACTTTTATCATGACCTGTGACACTTCAAGTCCGGTTAGACATCAGCACCACATAACGGCCAAGCAGGGTAACTAGCTTATTGAGCTGGATTTATTTGAGAAATAACAATAAAAATTAAAAAAAAGGAATGGGAATAAAATAATATCCAAGACATATACCAATCTAGAATGCTTTATTATGTGTTTACTCACAACAAGACTATCATTTTCAGTGAATAGCACCTTGGTATCTTGCTAAGTTAATCCAACGGCCGGTCGGAAAGATGGTTGAAATTGATTTTTGGTGTATGTGTGCGGTGCATTTTCTCAATAACCCAGATATGTACTGTGGTGATAAATGCTGTTTATTGTGCTTTTGGAACTCTATTTTCTGGAATACCAAGCATTCTTTGGTAGTATCTACACTTTTCAAGCTAGACGGAGCCAAAGTTGGATGAAAACTCAAAACGAACCATTTCATAGCAGATTGTGCCTATGTTTAGGTGGCATTATTTTGTTTACCCAGCAAGATAGAGATCTGAAATTCTCTGGATACATAGTTCCCTTGGGGATACATTACAGCATTATTAAAATGTCAATGGAAGTATTTTCAGTGTAGATGATATTCAACATCAAACGTTGAAAAATTTCGCCCCCAGGTGGCGCCACAGGCAGGCAAAGCGAGATGATGAGCTAAAAAATCGGCTTTTTCTGTGAGACACCCATATCTACCGATGTGCCAAGTTTCATTCAATTCCAGGGGAGTCAACTGCGCGCCGAATGGCAATCCCTCATGGAATGGCTCTTAACTCATTCCTTACTCAAGCCGCTGCCAACGGCGCGGCGAATTCTACCATTCCCAACGGTAAGCCGGTGCCAGCGGCGTGGATGACCATTCGCAGTCCGATGAAAACACGAGATCAGTTGACTCGCGGTCATGGGCCACCTATACTTCAATACTTTATATTGTGTAATTTTCGGGAAAAGTATTCCGTACAAACGCGTCAATTTTATACAAAAGTATTCCGTAGGGAATTAGTTAATATTCCTTGATCGCAAAGTGAACAGAGATTGCCGACCTTCAAACCACCCTTTTTCATTTCATTTCATCATTTATGTCAACACAGAAAGACCCATTCAGCACTAGAGTGTTTTTCAATGGGTCGGTGCGTAATAAAAATAAATAAAAAACCCTTCCCAAGAGATTTTTCAATTGTGTCCATAGTGCTAATATACTTCGTCAGCATGATCTGTCAACTTGAAGGGCACAATAAACTCCAGCAACTGATTAATTGTTTTACTATGAAAATTAGAAAGAAAACAAGCGTATTTTAGTTGTTTCGCCATTTCTCGCATGCTTGATCCGGCCGAAATCTTGCCGAATTCTGCGCTGACATATGGCGCACAGGTGAGTGGGTGGATACTTCTGATATGGGGCGTGGCTACGTGCAGCGGTAAAGAAGTGGTGGTTTGAGTACGCGGCTACAAGTGGTTGATGATCTCTGGTTATAATGGATTACAGCTAAATGAACAGCGATTTAAAACTTCTGCGCCGAGGGATTCTACGTTGGTACGTTTAGTAGGCCATAAATGACATAAAACATTTTGTAGCTTACTTGTTTTGCGTGCAAATATATTTCAGTTCTTGTCTTGACTTTCTGACATGAGTATTACGACCGCTGCCTTGTCTTGCCTCAGGTCTGGTTAAACTTTTCTCTCACAAATAGGCTACACATCATGGGCACATTGTCCATGTTTCTGAAGTTAATTTTCCTCAGCATCTGGGTTGAGCTTGTGGCCAAGTTGGTGGCCAATCTATTGCATTGTAGTAGAGCTTTAAATGAAGTATTTGCCAAAGTTAACCTTCAGTAATTCATTAAAAGAAGGGGCCACTTCCCAAAGTGTAATTGTCTATTGAACTATCGCGTGGGTTGCTGCAGGTGATATCTTACCTTATTGGCAAGCCTTTAAAATCCCGACGGCAAGGTTCAAACTCAACTCATCGAGTAGCTACTCTCCTTTCCACGAATGAATTTTGTAACTTTGTCGCACATTCCATACCCTTAAAAAAAAAAAAAAAAAAACATTTTGGGGTTTAAAGAGCCTCTACTGATTTCTGCGCTGCCGGTCTGTAGTTTTAGGCGAACGTTTTTATTATTTATTTATTTATTTATTTATTTATTTTAATTGGTTAATTATTTATCTTTTCCAGAGTCTACCTCCTTAATGCGATGCCTTTGCCGCAATGTTTGAAACGCTGTTTCAAAACCCGATTTCCCCGAGGCTGCCTTAGTGTCCTGGTCTAATCCTGAAATTGAATTGGTTGGGGATTGCAATTGGTAAGATCGGCAGTAAATTCTTGTTAATGCCATAAGGTTTATTGCTGAGGTCAGATCGTTGCTCTGTGGCACAACGACATCCTTCAGTTGGTCTAACGATTTTCACCATCAATTTGCTTTATTTGACCCCGACTAATGTTGCCGTTTTTAATGCGGATAACGCGCCTCGCGGCCAGATGTTTATTCAAATAATTGTCTAATCTAGGCATTGAGAGAAAGGGACTCGTCTCAGTCGCCTACGACTCTTATTGAGGAATCTAAAAAAAATGCTAATTTCTATGGACCGTTTCACGTGCTGGTGTCTGCCCTTCTGACCGCTTGCGATGTTGAGCGCTGTTATCATTGTATTATAATGTCTTGAGCCACGATAATCAACGATACCCAGTACCTCTCCTTTCTGATCTCTACTATTGATCACCGTGACTCCTCTGATATATTAATCTGTTTGTAGCTAATAATTAAAGAAATGGAGTGTGCTGAAATGTGTGGTAAATGTGTGTGAATAATTTCACGTTAAATGCTGTGCAATATCCAATTGTCAATATTTCTATATTGATTAGTTCAGTAATATATTTCCAGTTGGCTTTATTTTGATCTTTTGATTTCTCATCCATTTATATTAGGCAAGCACTGTAAATGTTAATATTAGATGAGTGGTACGGCTGCCAGTCCCTTGTTCCTTGGAGCACTGATCAATGAATGATCTATTCCAGCAATGGCGGATGCAGATACCAATTTTGACCACATTTTCACGTTTGATTTTGGTTATTTTTACAGGGTGGACCTGATGGCAATGAAGGAAGCTGTACAGGCAAAAGAAGTGGCTACACTGGCCCATGCTTTGCATGAATGAGCACTTGAGTGCCCTTTGACCTTTATTCACCTGGCCACACAGATTGGACTCCCAGTTCTGAAAGAGAGTTCTCTGAGGTGCCTGCTGCCAGCAGTCCTACACCGCCCTCCCTCTCCTCCTCTCCGTTCAGCTCCTTTTCCCTCACTGACAACAGCCATCCAGATTTCTTTTCTGTTCAACAAAAAGCAGATGGAAGGTGGTGTCGCCATGGTTACCACACCTCCTTTCTGTCCGTCAGATGGAGCGGATTCTGTGATTTTGCCTCCACCTCCGCCCCCACCTCCACCTCCTCCACCCCCTCCCCCTCCGCCCCCTTCGACCCCCGGATGTGGCGCGGCTGTCCTCTTTTCCCGAAACGGCCAACGAAGATCCCGCATGCGGAACTTTAACTGGGATGCCATCCCACAGCAGAGCGTTTTGGGGAAGAGGAACGTTTGGACTGCGCAGAAAGAGCCTGAGGACTTCCCCTTGACATCAAGCGCATGGAAGAGCTCTTCAGCCACAGTGCAGCGGGACAGTCCCCAAACGAGCGTGTACCCCCAGGAAGGGGCGGAAGAGGGATGCTTGTCACCGCCCAGACTACTGAGACGGTGAGAACTTCTGCGCTGTGATTGGCCCATTGCCTTTGTGGCTTAGCAACATTGTGGCCTTGATGCAGGCCTCGGATGATTATGTAATTGTTTTTGGATTCAAATATATTTCTTAGCTTGGTTGGATCTCGCCAGCGCAATTGAGCCATGAGCCAACCAAGCAACCCACAAGGTAGGGTTTGTATTTTCTCGGAGCATTTCATGGGTTCCAATGCTCCAGAAAAGCTCATTAAAGCATGGATATGTGTTTGAATCCGTAGCAATTAAATGGGCTAATTGTCACAGGTCTGCCCTAAAGCACTTTTTTTAATGCTCCCACATTCTCAGACCTTCACAGGTATATTATAGGAAAGTTACTAGTTTATTCAACATGCTGACAGTCTGTATTTTAAATTTAGAGTGAGCAGTGTAGCCCTTAAACTTTCACACTGCCAATACTTGTGGACCTCACTGTGAATTTTAATTTGCGAGTAAAGGTAGCTCTTATGTTCTCACAATATTACTGGAATATTCAGTCACTCTTAAAACATTGCTGCAATGTGACCTCACATTTTATTTGTGAATTTTAATTTACAACATCATCGATCAGTCTATATTCTTAAGCCAATAGTAAAAACAGTGGTTCCCAAACTCGCTCACTTATGTTTTGCTCAAACCAATCAAATCTCAGAATGCTAACAAGTTGTTAATTGTTTTTAATTGCTCTATTATTGTTAATCACTCTTAAAAACATTGGCCATGATGAAAAAAAAATTTCAATGTGACATAAAACGTGCTGCAATTGATGACATGAAACTGTGAATTGGCTTCTAATTTATAAAATTTAGGACACATGGTCATTTTATTTGAATTGAAGACAAAGCATATAATAATGAAAAACCTGTTAAATGTTAATTCACCTGCAATCAAAACCTAATCATTGATCACAATCTTGCATTTGATCAGTCTCCTTCATATTCTCAAAATACAAAATATGAAAGCTTTGCAATCATGGAATAGTTTCTAAAAATAAATTCCCTCTCATCTCAACTTTTAAAAAAATGGTTGTTGGGATTTCTGGTTGGAACAAAACCAGCATTTCCCCAGGACCGACTTTGGGAACCACTGGTCTAAAAAAAATACATTCACTCATTAAGATGGTTGTTGGTTCAAAGTTTGTCTGCTCTTCTGATTAGCTTATCTCTTTAGCTTGGCAGCCATGCTTCTCAGCGATCAGATGGCCCTTTCCTTTATTGACTGTCAGCCTGCCTCTTTCATTTGCAGTTTTGTGAGGCTTTTGGCTCTAGGAAACTGCAGGTCGATCCACTGATGGATTGTGCTAAAGGCTTGGGGTGAGAGGTGGAGTAACTCTTGCTCTATAATAGTAACAGGATACGCCCTGTAAGTTGTGAAGTAATTTCATTGAAACGAGGTGAAATTAATTTCCATATTCTCGCTTATCTGATGACAATTTAATGAGGGTTTGGTCGCAGAAAAAGCAGCCTTGCATTAAGTGTGTCTGATGCTCTTAACATTTTGGGGAAACGATTTCTGTAATTGGCCTGCCTCTGTCGCTTGGCAACTGCAGTGGTCCATCAGGTTTTTGTGGAATTTCACACGAGAAGTGTGTGTGATGTGACGCTCGCATTGTCAGGCCTGTGGCTGTGGGTGTGATGCGTGAGTGAGCCCCTTTGTTCAAGTACAGTCACAGTTTCTATTGACCTTGGAGATACTGGGCTCCATATTTTCACATTGAATGCTGTGTCTCACAGTCTATTGAATCTCATGTATGCTCATGAGGCACAGTCAGGTATAATAGCCTGGCACTGACGCTTTGTACAGACACCTTGCCACTGAACTCCTGTAGGGACATTCTAATGAAAATAAACATCAGATAGCAGTTACTGCTATGTTTACGAACTGGTTAAGAGCCAGTTTTTATAGTCAGGCAGATTTCTATTAGAGGGTGATTCATGACCCCTTCGGATTTGTCCGAAATTTTTTTTATGGATAGATATATGTTAGAAACGAACAAAAATCACATTTTCTATCCTTAATAGGGTCTGCTTTTTTTAGGGGTTCCTGGAATATCGGTGTCAAAATCAGCCAAAATGGCAAAATCACTAAAATTAGGTTTTTGAATGCTTGTATTTCTGTGCTAACCTGACTCGCCAGATGGACAGTTCCATATATCCGCCACGGAAATATTTCACAAGTCCATCTGGGAAAGAGCCGTTCAAAAAAGTTTTCAGAGGAGGAACCTTCAAAAAAATCTGCGGCTGCTGATTGGGCGATGGTTCTTCTCGTCACACTCATCACCGACCAATCCACATGGGGTTTGGAGTCCTTCCCATCTTTTTCACGATCAGAGGAGCCAGCTGGTAGATCAAGCTCTTACCGAAACCGGTCGGCAGAAGAGCAAAAACATCGTTTCCTGTCAGCAAAGCTTTTAGTGATGTTCTTTGCTCCTCTTTTTAATGAATACATTGAGTCTATTTCTGATAAAACTGCTGATAATGACCCATCCATAGGAACTGCTTCGCACGCCGCCATTGTATTCAAACATAAAGTCGCTTCCTGGTGACGTCACGTCTGCAGCTCCCGCCTCTCTTTCCCCTGATTGGGCCGTAAAAAATTTAGCCGTGAAATTGTTGGACGACGGTAGTTGGCAAGACGGACCTGCAGGATTTCAGACAATGAATCAGGCAGGGCTGTCTGCTCTGCAAGGCTATTTCTGTGCGCCCTAAGTGAGCCAAATTGATTTCCATTTGTGCAAGTCTATCGGGTATGGACTCTCCAAAAATTTGAAAATTTTGGCGGCTGACTTGGGGCGCAGCCCATAGGTGGTGCTGCAAATCACTACTTTTTGTAATTATGCACACTTTCCCAGGGGTTGTGTGGCTTGCGCCCCAAGTCAGCCAAGGTATTTTATGGATGTCATGATAGATCAGCACCTCTTATTTGGATTTGGATGAAAATTACGGCGGCTGACTTAGGGCGCACAAGTATAGGGGGCGCTTTTTGCTGCCAAAAGGTGAAATTACCACATTTTTGCACAGCAATTTCTCCATGCGCCCTTAGTCAAAAATTAAATATGGCTCACGTTGTCACTCAGCATCTCTCGTGTCAGTGGTAAAGAGAGTTCCTTGGCTTGGTTTCGGTATTAACCCTTTTTGCACCATTTTTGTTAGGCCACTTCACGAAAAAGCCAAATATGGTAAACTGGTAACTTTCTCCGATTTTCATGAAACTTGCAGGATTTGCTTCCTTTACCAATTCCACAGCCATTGCGGGCTTACCCTGTCCAGCAGCTGTTGCCAACTGCCGAAGCGGACGGGTCAACCGGTTTCCTGGGACCCTTGCCCTTTACTCACCTCACCTAGTGTAAAGGGCACCCCTGTCTAGCGCCGGTCAAAAGACACCTATTGGTGATTGCTTACACCAACATTGATTTCATCATACAAATCTTAGAACTGACTTTTGATTTGATCGGAAAACCCCTTGAATACATAGCAAAAAAAAACTAAAGCCAGGTTTAGTTTCATGGGTTCTTGTGAAAAATGTACAACAAATTCGATGAAAATCAAATAAACGGTTTATGAGATATGGTTATATGAAAGTGCACCTTTTTGCAGTTTAGTTCCAATTTTGCCACCAAGTGGCGGCCTATGAACAAAGTGGCTTGCCACACTGCACTCAAACTTACAGAACACCTTTCTCCCAGTTAAGGAAGCAAATCCTGCAAGTTTCATGAAAATCGGAGAAAGTTCCCAGTTTACCCTATTCGGCTTTTTCGTGAAGTGGCCCAAGAAAAACGGCATAAAAAGGGTTAATGCCGAAACCAGCCAAGAAACTCTCTTTACCACTGACACTAGAGATGCTGAGCGTCAACATGAGCCATATTTCATCACTTTTGACTTGGGGCGCATGGATAAATTGCAGTGTGCAAATGTTGTAATTTCTCCTTTCGGCGGCAAAAAGCGCCCCCTATACTTGTGCGCCTTAAGTCAGCCGCTGTAATTTTCATCCAAATCAAAGTAAGAGGTCCTGACCTATAATGACATGCATAAAATACCTTGGCTGACTTAGGGCGCAAGCCACACAACCCCTGGGAAAGTGTGCATAATTACAAAAAGTAGTGATTTGCAGCGCCACCTATGGGCTGCGCCCTGAGTCAGCCGCCAAAATTTTCACAGTTTTGGAGCATCCATACCCGATAGACTTGCACAAATGAAAATCAATTTGGCTCACTCAGGGCGCACAGAAATACAAGCATTCAAAAACCTAATTTTGGTGATTTTGCCATTTTGGCTGATTTTCACCCCAATATTCCAGGACCCCCTAAAAAAAAAAAAAAAAAAAAAAAAAAAAAACAAAGCAGTCCCTATTAAGGATAGAAAAATGTGATTTTTGTACGTTTCTAATATACATCTATCAATAAAAAAAATTTCGGACAAATCCGAAGGGGTCATGAATCACCGCCTGCCTGACTCTTATAAAAACTGGCTCTTAAAGGATGTGGGTTGACAAATTCTTTGAGCATTTACAGCAATTTATCATCTACAGAGCAAATCCTTTGAAGCCCAAATGACAGATGCAGAAAATGCCTTGACTCCCCTTATTTTCCATTAGAGGCTTTGAGACCCATCTCAAAACATTTTTTATGTTTTTCATTTCTCTGCCATCTCAAGAGGCTTTACCACAGCCACACCTCTGTTCTTTGCTAGAGCTAGCTCATGGTTTGACTATCACAACTAAGCATCTAAAGGGCATTTTCGGAGAGGCTAAATGTGACCCATTTGACGTTATTCTCTGATATGGTCCATTTTTGCCTGATAACCTCAGTCTTAAGGTTGACACACACACAGGCATGCCCAGTCATGTTTAGCTGGAAAAAGAAGCACAACTTTAATTTCATGGGTGGGATGCAGAGAATCGCCATTGTATAGCGACAGTTGTCACATACTGGAAACTTTGTCTCTCATCACCCATAATATGAAATGTGGATTTTAAAAGTGAAATTCTCTTTTGCAGCTGGGATCTGGCTGCATTTCCATTGATCATGGTCCTTAACATTATCTACTTTGTTTAAATATCTTTTGTATATGGATTATGTGTAAAGATGCTATCCAAACCATTCTGGATATGTGTGTGCTGTATGCAGGAGTGTAATGTGATTTGAAAGTCTATGTACACAGAAAGAAAATTGGTCATTTTTATTATGAGAAATGATGTGTAGCAGGGAAAATGGCTTTCCTTTTTGTGCACTTCCCCTGGAGCTGTTATTCCATTTTTGGGACCAACTTTCTTTTTGAGGATTTTTTTTTTTTTTTTTTTTTTTTTTGTCTCTGGCAGATGATCAGCAGTTGCTGGAATTTGCTGAGCAGTCATGTGTTGTAATGTGGGGAATCTCTGAACCCTTTCAGTGATTATTTAGTTTTTGTTTTGTTGTTGGAGTTCAAAGGTCTACTAACAGTGAGTAACAGTGGTGGGTGTGATTAATCTCTGGTCAGAGCAACCATGTGGTTTAAAATGAGTTGTGACGCCCACAAGGTTTATTTAATTTGAGCTCATGCGGTGTTTCATATTGCCTTGGTGTGTAAGTGGTTGACCTGTTGAGAGTTTTCAAACCTTGGCCCTTTCTGGCCACTTTACACAGATTACCTGCCTTGACTAGAGCCCATGTTCAACTTAGGGAAGATTCAGCAAGGCCTGTATTTGCTTACAGGAACAAATGGCAGGATCTCTCTTAGGTTTGTATGCGGAATGTCCAAAACGGTGCCCTCTCCTAACTTGTCCAATCGTATTCCCCCACTCCCTACCCCCACTGTTTCTTTATCCTCCCAGATCTTCATTCTGAATGCGAAGAGGAGCATGAACATCGGCATATTTCTGAAGCAGTTCAAGAGGTGAGGAACACTGATCTGTGATGTCCAACGGCCAACTTCCTTTAGGATAACAGTGGCTACAATTTTAAGCCACTCATCATTTACTGAAATTGTTTGCATATCAATCACTTGCATGCTGTGGCAGTGCAGAGATGTGATTGGTTAGCTGTGTTGGTCATCTTTTATAGCTTCAGGAAATCCAGTGAACAGACTGAATGGTTGTTTGTGACAGAGAGGCTGACTCCTATTGGCTGGATCATCTGATGCGGTGCACAATGGGATAATGTTATGCACAATGCTGCTTTGCCTATTCATTTTGGGCCCATTTCACGGCCAGAGATTCATCCATGTTACAGATTAAATTCCATTTTGAATGGAGATTCTCTGTTCGTAATTCAAAATCAACCAGGGCAACACTTGGTTTTTTTTGTAACTAGGCGATTATTTATTTCTTGGAAATGTCTCCTGCCTCATGAACCATTTTCAGTAAGATGGCTGTGCATGGCCCAGTTTCCGTAGACAGACCTTTGCACTTGTGCATGTGCATGCACAGGGGCCTTCGAGTGCCGTACAGGTGACCTCACCAGCCCAGGTGGGCATCTCACATACCTGGTGTTTCACAGAAGAGCTGAGGGTGTTTCGGTAAACAGGTCGTGCTACCTCAGTTCAATATCCACCCCTGCTTGAGTAATCAGAATGGCCAGAGTCCTCTGCGCTGTCGTCACCCAGTCTTAGAAAGGACTGATAGCTGACATGCTCTTTGCAGATTAAGGGATCTTAATGATTTTTCATTGATTGTGACCCTTTCATGATGTTATGACTGTAAAAGCCCGCAAAAATTACAGCAGGTTGGGAGCCTAGATAAATGGGATACTGGAATTCCTTGCGATGACCCCGTTCGTATCAATTGAGGGCAGGAGTCTTAGCTGCTGTTGTTTTTTGTTAATTTTCTTCCGACTCAGCACTTAAAGTAGATGATAAGTGAAAGGAGCTTAAGTTGAGTTGACTGGCCTCACCTGGGAAGATGTTTCACAAAATTGCGTAGCTGACTTTGCTGGGTTACGGCAGGATAACTGTTAAACTCAGTAAAGCTCGCTATACTTCAATTAGTTAATCCCCTTGGATAAAATAATTTGTCATTTCTAAGGCGAAAACTGACACCTGCGCATGCTTTCACTCCAGAATCAATGTCCGCGTGGGACTCCCGATGAAAAGACGTACATTTTTCGCGATAAACTGAGAGGGATTTTTTGAGTGGCAGTTCGTTCTTTTATCCAACGGAATGTGCAAAATGGGAGCAACCGTTTGGGCTCCTTTTTATAGCTTGCGTCCGGACCGTTTCTAATTGCATCACGTAAGTAACTTGACTCTTGCATCCTCGCTGGCTAACTCACGAGCTCCCCCTGCAGGCCAATGACTGAACTGTTGAAGGATATCCAGCTGGGGAAGTGGACAGAGTCTGGAACGGGGAAGCTGAGGGAGTTATCCAAACACCTGCCTGAGGAGGAAGAGGTGAGCAGTCTTTTAATGGCCCATTTTAAGGTGCAAGTTTACAAACTTTGATCTTCTTTGCTGAAGACTACTGTCTGTATTTGAACCACAGCTGATTACTGGAAGCAATGGAGTTCAAGAATGCTGATTGAAGAATTATATACAATAATCAAACTCTTAATGGGATCTACAGTTTTATTATGTTACTGGGTTTGTAGCAAATGTTTGAGTCCTGAGTGACTTTGCTTACATGGTATTAATTAACACAGCTGCATAAATGGCGTATTGAAGCAGTTCGGATGAGGTAACTTGTTAAACTGTGAAACAGCAGTAGAACCTACTTGTTTTCATGACCAGTTTTCATACCCATTATGCTTTACTTTGGTCATAGTTTTATTGCAAATGAAATTGCTGTCATATAGACAAGTGTGCAATGCCTGCATTTGGTTTGGTCAGTATTTCTGTCTCCTTAGCTGTAAAGCAGCAATATCCTCTCATAGTCACAAAGGGCCAGTGTGGGTGCAGGTTTTTGTTTTGTCCCCCCCCCCACACTCCAATACCTAATTCAACTGAATAACTAATCAGGGGCTCAGTCAAGACCTTTTGAATGTAGTATCAGGTGTAGTAGTGTTGGGCTGTAATGAAAACCAGCACCCACATTGGCCCTTTGTAGATAAGATTTGAAACCCCTGCTGTAAAGGCTTAAGGGTCCCTGCCTGAAAAAAGCAGTAAGCTGCCTAGATAACCTTTTTATTCTCACACCTGCTAAGATAGTGTCTTTGTGCCTGTATTAAGTGGAGGACTTCCATTCAGAGGCTTGTGGCTGCAAGAGGCCTTCTGTTCAGGTCAAGATTGCTGTCTAAGGGTGTAAGATGTTGTTTTTTTATGGGGGTGTTTGTCTGTCTGTCCAGGTAAAGAGGCTGCTTGCCTTCAGAGGTGATCTGTCCTGCATATGTGAGGCTGACCTGTTCATGGTGCTGCTGGTCAAAGTTCCCTGGTGAGTTTCATCACTCTGTCTGCCCACTGGACAATAATGCCTTCTCACACGCAAAAAAGTTACTGGCATCTGCAGTCTTGCCTCATGCCTCCTTATTTGGTCACTGGATTTCAACCGCCCTGAAGACTTTCATTCAGCCATCATTCAACAACTAGAAAAACTGTACCCTCTGCTAATGTTGGCACTCTTGGTGAATATGAATAAAAGTGGTTATTGGTGAATGCCTTTATTGTCATCATTTGATACTTAATTCAAAATATGAACCAAAGTATTACCTTTAAGAGCCATTCCACGAGAGATTGACATTTGGTGCGCAGTTGACCCCCCTGGAATTGAATGAAACTTGGCACATACGTAGATATGGGTGTCTCACAGAAAAAGCTGAATTTTTAGGTCCGCATTTCACTTTGCCTGCCGATGGCGCCACAAGTGGCTCAGTTTTGCTGTTGACACCACATTTTACATCAACTTTCATGACTTAAGGGTACACAGTACCAAATATGTTATACTTTTATCATGATTTGTGACACTTCAAGTCAGGTTAGACTTCAGCACCACATCAGCGCCAAGCTGGGTAACTACGTTATCGAGCCAGAATTATTTGAGAAATAACAATAAAAATTGAAAATGGAAATGGGAATAAAATAATACCCCAGACATATACCAAACTAGAATGCTTCATTATGTCTTTACACACAACAAGACTATCATTTCCAGTGAATAGTACCTTGGTATCTTGCTGTGTTTGTGCAATGGACGGCCTGAAAGATGGTCGAAATTCATTTTGGTGCATTTTTGCGGTATATTTTCTCTGTAACCCAGATTTGTAGTGTGAGGGTAAATGCTGTTTATTGTGCTTTTGGAACTCTATTTTCAGGAATATCAAGCATTTCTTGGGTAGTATCTATGCTGTCAAGCTAGACTGAGCCAAAGTTGGAGGAAAACTCAAAATGGACCATTTCATAGCAGATTGTGCCTATGTTTAGGTGGCATTATTGTATTTACCCAGCAAGACCGAGATCTGGAATTCTCGGTTTACATAGTCCCTTTGGGGTACATTACTGCATTAGCAAAATTTCAATGGTAGTATTTACAGTGTAGATGATTTTCAACATCAAAAGTCGGAAAAATTCGCCTCCAGGGGGCACTGTACGCTGGATGCAAATACTGGCCATCCCCAGCAATATACCAAAGAAATTGTTTTGGAATTGTGATGCCCACAGCTAGTTTTCTCTGAAAATGAAGAGTTTAGCTTGGTACTATGCTGGGTGGATAGCTATCTGACCAAAGTTGGTGCTCAACAGAGCTAATGTTCTACCGACCTAATATTCCGTACTCCCAGACAAATACCAAAGTTTTGTCTTTTCACATATATAAAGAATGTGCACAGTTATACATAAAATTTGTAATCTCTTTGGTGTAAAGCTGGGTTGGTTGTAAATTGGAAAAGAATGTTGGCGGTGATTGTTGGATTGTGTCAACATGCAAGACTTTTACCAGTAGTCAGTACAGTGTATAGTTTTGTAGTGTTGGTATGTTGCAGAAAAAAACTAATTCTCTGCATTTTTGCTTTACTATAAGAATCGGAGAGCAGCCTTCAGTGTTAATTCTAGGATTTCCCTAAGCTATGGTGCTTGTGTATGAAAGAGGGCACAGCAGTTGCATCTAGCGAGTGGTTGTCCTGATAAAGGGCACAGAAATCCTAGCAAGCAAGCAGCACCCTGCCAAGAAAAGGGCAGTTCATTTGTAGTGGTAACTTGTATGCCTTCATTCCTAACACCTGCCTATGATGTCTAGCCGATGGGATGCCCGCTGGTTGGGAGGCGGGGTTTCTTTTACAGACTTCCCATTTCTGTGCGTACAAAGCCACGGGTGTTGATGCAACTATTGCGCCATATAGGCTGCAGCCCGCTATTTAATTCAGAGACAGAGAAGCTCACTATCAAGGGCCTGTAAGCAGCCCTGTAGAGACCCAGGATGCAGCGTAGTAGGGCTTGCCTCAGGCTCGACTGGCTGCATGGGTAACATCGACCCGGATTCAACAAAGAAGGTCATGGATGGCTGCTCAGGGCCAAGGCCAAGGAGCACCTCTGGTGCGCACCACCAGGTGCCGCCAACCCACAATTGAATTCCAAAAACAGACTGACGGATAAAGCTAGTCACATGCTATGGTGACATCATTTCGCTTTGGATAACATGAAAAGTATAAAACAGTTATAACTTTTGTACTATACATTCTGTCTTCATGTACACGATTGTGTGACGAAGATTTTTTTTCTGACTTCAAATTATGGACTGTTATTTTATGTAAGTGTACGTATACTGTTGACGCATGTCTGCATTCGTACTTATGGTGGTACGCCTTTTACATTAGTTCTTTTTTAGCATTTAAAAATTTTGGACTGGTCATGTTTTATAACGTGCTGTACGTTTTTGACTGCGCTGTACCTGTACTTGGTAATAGCCCATGTATTGTGCATTTGTAATGCTCACAGTCACCACCAGTTTACAACCAAACAAGCTTTATACCAAAGGGATTACAAATTTTATATATAGACTGTGTATGTGCGTCATATATTTCAAAAGATAGAACTTTGGTATATGTCTGGGATTATGGAATGTTAGGTCGGTGGAAGATTAGCTCTTTAGAGTGCCACCTTTAGTCAGAAAGCTATCTACCCAGCATAGTACCAAACCAAGCTCTTCACTTTCTGAGAAAACTAGCTGTGTGTATCACAATTAAAAAAAAATTTCTTTGGTACATTGCTGGGGATGGCCAGTACTTGCATCTAGCCTACAGTGCCCCCTGGAGGCGAATTTTTCCGACTTTTGACGTTTAAAATCATCTACCCTGAAAATACTACCGTTGAAATTTTACTAATGCTGTAATGTACCCCAAAGGGTCTATGTATCCAGGGAATTTCAAATCTCTATCTTGATGGGTAAACTAAATAATGCCGCCTAAACATAGGCACAGTCTGACATGAAATGGTCAGTTTTGAGTTTTCCTCCAACTTTGGCTCAATCTAGCTTGAAAGTGTAGACACTACCAAAGAAATGCTTGATACTCCTGAAAACAAACGGCATTTATCACCATGGAATATATCTGGGTTACTGAGAAAGTAGACAGCAAACATACACCAAAATCAATTTTGACCATCTTTCCGGCCATCCATTGCACTAACCCAGCAAGATACCAGGGAATATTAACTGAAATTGATAGTTTTGTTGTGAGTAAGCACATAATAAAGCATTCTTGATTGGTATATGCCTGGGATATTATTTTGTTCCCACTCCCATTTTCAATTTTTCTGTGATTTCTCGAATAATCCCAGTTCAATAACATAGTTTCCCAGCTTGGCGCTGATGTGGTGCTGATGTCTATCCAGACTTGAAGTGTCACAGGTCATGAAAAAAGTATAACACATCTGGTACTGTGTACCCTTGAGTCATAATAATTGATGTAAAATGTGGTGTCAAAAGCAAAAATGAGCTACTTTACTGGCTTCCAGGTGGCGCCACCAGCAGACTTCTTGAGATACGGACCTAAAAATTTGGATTTTTCTGAGTCTACCATATCTACCTATCTGCCAGGTTTCATTCAATTTCAGGGGGGTCAACTCCTCAACTTTTTCAAAAAGTGCCATTTTCTCACAGAATGGCTCTTAATACAATTGAACGAAACAAATTATGAAACAAATGTTTTTCTCAAGAACATATGCGCAACATTCTCTGGATCCCCTTCATGCAAAGGACCTAATATTTTGAAAAATTCTTTTTCCTGTTCTGTTCATCTGAATCATCGAAAAAGCACAATGAATTCTCCTGCTATTCAAGTGATCCGAAACAAATGTGGGATGATTGTAATGTCAGTATTAGAGTGTGGTTTATTTTGAATGAACCAAATTAGTTTGAATCGGTTTGTGATGTAGTGTGCTTTACTTGCGCTGTGTTGGTGGTGCTGATATTAATAATTAATAACAAATCATTGCTGATGTTGGTAGCTATGAAGAGCGCATCCGTGGCCTGGTTCTCCGGGAGGAGTTCCTCCCCCTCGTGGAAGAGATGAAACAGTCCATTTCCATTATGACTTCTGCTGCTAAAGGTAATGCCTGCTACATCCAGCCTCTGTTTCTCACACCCAGAGATTGGGAGTGAGCTTTCACCCTAAACATTCACACCATTTCCCCCTGCTTAATGTACCAGGCACTAAACCTGCTTCCAAAACCTTGCTGGATGGCTACCGAGTAAAACTGGGGATAAGTTTTTCACTCCAGTCCAAACTCCAGATATAAGAGGACTGTGAGTTTTACTCAGAGCAGGTATTCAGCCAGTTTGGTAATCCTTGCCCCTTAGAGAACCCTAAGCCACATTTTCACCAAATACCTTTGGTATAAGTACCCTTAGAACTGTGCGTAACCTGTACAGACCAGTACCTAAACCCCAGATCTGGTTTGTATTTCCACTGCAGACGTTACTCTTAATTGCAGGCAGGGCTTTTACCAAACAGGGTTTGTGTTTAGTCCTTGTCAAGCAAGGGTGGCGATTCTCTTTTCACCAATCAATGGACTGCAGTGTCTCTGGTTCCATCTTTTAGAGCTGGATGAGCGTAACGAGTACCTCAACAGAGGGGTAACGAAAAACGGGGCAGATTGGAATGGTTTCTTTAGTACCATCCTCAACTTCTGATTACGAAAACTCAAAAATAATCATTGTAATGCATAACAAACTGAACTGGACTGCTTGGTTGAAACAAGCCCAATGTGTCTATTGGTGTTTGTGGTTTTCTTTTTGTCCGCTGCCAGTTAAGGCCTAGAGAATATTATGAAGATTATTTGGCCATTCAGCATTTTACATAATTTGATTTGACTGAAGTATAAAAAAGGCAGACTCTGTCACCATTCAAAACTGTATTCTGTCACCTTTGACTTAGTAAAAATTGCTGCCATTGCTGATTCATAAAGTTAATTTAATCTTACAAACTACTGGGGAAAATGATTAACAAAAATTAATTTGAAATTGGCATACAATGTGTCATGTATTCATTCTGCATTAGTGCTGTTGGCCAAATAGAAAAGCTGCCATCTCTTTACACAGGTAATACGATGGGATTGTATGCAATACAGCACCACTGTAATTTTGGACTTAAAGTTCTAAAACTTTACCTCTAAGCCATGTTGTCTGCTGACAGAACTATAATCATTTTAACAACCCCCATTTCTTTGGTCTTGCTGTAAGGCAAATAGCTGCAGAACAGGTAGTCGCTAGGTGTTCTGTGTTATGGCACAATTTAGGTCATTTGCATTTTAGCTCTCCTGCCTGTGCACAGCATGGAGTCAGTTAAATTGACTGCTGCTTTAACCCTTTGCAGAGTTTTTGCCTTCCTTTAAAATCTGATTCTCGGTCTATGCTCTTGAACTCGATGGCTTTGGATTCTGAGAGGTGATCACATCAGAAGTGAAATATTCAGTAACAGGAATTTTAATTGCATATTTGTGATCTCGCCTACTTAAAGGGTTAATGGTACGTTGATGATGACTTCTGCACTGAAGGTAACTTGCGTATGCTCCCTTGTGTCTGTCTGAGGTCATTTTGTGCATCTGTCTTGTCTCCCTGTCCGTCCCTCCTGCAGAGCTCCTGGCCTGCGATGACCTTCACTCCATCATTCGCTTGGTGCTGAAGGCGGGAAACTATATGAATGCGGTGAGCAGCTCACTCTGCAGGCAGGGGATCCGGGGGTTTCCATAGAAATGGCGCTCGGCTGGAACTAAGCTTAATCACCTGAGCGTTTATAGTTTGGAGTATTCTTGAGTGTTAATGCCCAAGGTTTTTCTCTAATGCAATTAAACGAGGAGGTCTCCCCCCAGTCTTTTTGTGAATCCGATGGTATATCTGGTGTGCTCCAACCATAAATATTGGTATATTGCAAAAAATCTGCTCCGATCACAATACATCAAAGTGGGCCATAATATCTCTGCAAGTAAAAATCGCGTGCTCAAAATGTGACAAAAACTGAAATATTCTCAGTCTCTAACATCATTGGGTGGAAAGTTTTGAGACTCTGCCCTTCCCTTCCTCCCTCCTGTATCCCCACCATGCGAGAACTTTGTTGCCCAATCAGAAGCATGTGAAATACAAGAAGAAAAACACTCAACCAACTTCCCTTGCATCACGTCTTCAACCCTTTTGAGGGTATTTTTTTCAAAGTCCTACCTCTGTTGTTGAACTTTTAGTTACCAGAAGTGGTTGTTATATTCTCATTACAATGTTAAAATTCTCATCATATATTCATGTTCTCTCTACTTATGTTGGATGAGGTCAGAAGAGCAATCCATTCTGAGTGGTGTTGAGTGGTACTGTGCACAGAATATCATGATCATGGTCATTTAGAAGGATATGACCCGTGTACCTTTCCACTATGAGGCATAATTACATTTCCCATGGTAGTTGGCATTCCTTTTTGCTTCTGGCCTTTTAACCCCTGGAAGTGATGCAAATTAAAGCCGTTTCTTCTCCTGCTCTGCCATCGCGGCCTGTAGGGGGGATATGCTGGGAGCGCCATTGGGTTCCGAATGACCTCGCTGCTAAAGCTGGTGGAGACCAAGGCAAACAAGCCCAGTATGAACCTGATGCACTATGTGGCTATGGTGAGGCGCTATAGGGCACTGGACAGAACAAATCCATGCCACATTCTGTGAAAATGTCTAAATAATAAAATGAGATGAATATGCTGAATTTTATTTGGAGCGTGTGTGGTCCCATTAGACTCTACCATTTTACTGTTGTCACTTTTTCTGCAGACTCTGTCTGATTGTCACAGAAAATGGCCAATGTTGGTGCAGGTCTTTACTGTAGCCCTGCATGATGATAGCCAAATTCAGCTGACTAATCATGGTCTTCAATTAAGAACTTGGCATGTTGAATCTGGGGTTTTGATGATGGTCTGTATCTTAGCAGTTTACAGTTCTGCTGCTGCCATCATTACCAGATTGTTGCTACTGACTGTTTGAACTGTAAAATAAAACTGAAAAATCATGTTAGATGGATATATGGATGTTCTCTTTTGTCCGCAAAAGGAAATTTCTTTTGCTCGGGTCAGTACTGATCGACAAAACAATAATTCATTAAATAAACGCTGCATGTTATAAGAAGATGATGGAACAGATAGAATGCCACAGCTAATTGTCCAGTTTGTCCTTTTTCCCAACAGGCTGTGCAAAAAATAAAAAATTTAATAATCTTTTTTTTTTCTCCTCTTACCCCATGTATTCAGCAAGCACAAGAGATTGACGAGACCCTACTGAAGTTCCCCATTCAGCTGCGGAGCATTGGAGCTGCGGCTCGGTATGAACACGCATGAGCTGGGGCGTTACTGGGGATTTTTGGGATTCTTACATTGGGGCGCCACCGCCTAGGCAGCCTCATCCCTGCACAAGCACTGCTCATATTTTTTGGGAACCCCTGCTATTCAGGGCTCCTGAAACCCACTGCTCTCTCAATCTGGTTCCCCCCCTCCATACTGCAGCACTGCAGATTTGGGGGTTCCCTTGATAAATCAATACGTTTTCTGCCTGCTGACCCCTTAAAGCTGCAGTTGTTCACTTTGAAGAAAAAGGCAAGAGAGATTTTGATCATAAATACCACTGCCTCTCCCTCCTGTAGCTCGTCCCTCCAAGCTCATGTACGAGTCAATATCACCAACGGTATCTATACAGAAACACATGAGGGGTCCAGTATGTCCTTAGGCTGGAAATATACTTGCTTTTAAATGTGCATACCCATACGCAGGATGGCTGCCACACGTATCCTTTTGGCACGTAGCTTGTGCACTTCATCAAAAATGAATGCAATGCGTATGCAAGGTGAAATATGTATCTAAACGGTAGGGGTAGTGTAGTAGCATTATCCATAAACTAAACTCGCTGAGTCGCCACGTTTGTCTACTTCACACAAAACTGTCTGAATTCTCCAATGCATACATGCCAACTCACTACGGCTTTTGGGCGTTTTTTTCAGAATGAAACGCCCCAGAGGCGGTGTTAGACCCGAAAATTATTGGCCATTATCCCACCCTTTATTGACAACAATTTGTCCTGGCTAATTCTTGATGGTTTTCCTTCATTAACACGTTTTCCAATTCAAGAATAATCAAGTGACAATTGAAGACCGGCTTCTCTCCCCATGCGATCTAAAAGCGACAAAATAATGGGCTGCATTCAGTACAGAAAAATAATTGTAATTAGGTCTTTGCACCGGCACTTTCGGCACGGCATTTCAGAACTCTTCAGCGAATGAAGGTTATTTTGGTGACTAGTACGTGGTTTCGTCCGATTACATTTTTCAATCAGACAGCTGTTTATTTTATCGGCGAAGTTGCGTGACCGTGCTGCAAAAACAGGTGTCACGTGCTTTGTGAAAATTACCTTAATTCACTGAAGAGTTCTGAAATGCGTGCCGCGAAATCCGAGCATAGACCTAATTATAATTAAATTATTTTTCTGTACTGAATGTAGCCCATTATTTTGACGCTTTTAGATCGCATGGGCGAGAGAAGCCGTGTCTTCAATTGTCACTTGATTATTCTTGAATTGGAAAACGTGTTAATGAAGGAAAACCATCAAGAATTAGCCAGGACAAATTGTTGTCAATAAAGGGTGGGATAATGGCCAATAATTTTCGGGTCTAACACCGCCTCTGGGGCGTTTCATTCTGAAAAAACGCCCAAAAGCCGTAGTGAGTTGGCATGTATGCAATGTGCCCCTTCCTGGAATCCTCCAGTAACGCGCGTAGTGCACTGGCAAGTATGTGAACAAATGGTGCACAATATTTGCCACTTGACTCCGCGAAGGCATGGTTGAACAGCAAGCATATTCCCAGCCTAATTGCGAAGCAGGGAACACTGGTAATACCGAAAAGTAACCTTTGACAATATGGATGTTACTCAGATACACATGCCAGGTCATCTCAAAGTCATCGTAAATTTGCTTGGTAATCGAAAGATGATGGAAAAACTAGGCTGCTTATCAGTCAAGAAAGTGGGCAAACCACTGTTCCCTACACAATGTTGACATTAGCTACCAAACCTAAAGAAACCAGGCTGTATATCAGCCAAGAAAGCAAACCTACACAACGTTGGCATTAGCTACCGAACCTGGTCAAATAAGGCTGTATATCAGGCGAGCAAGTCCACAAACTAACGCTACTTGCACAATGTTACCATTACCTACCGAACCTAGATAATGGCTGTATGTATTACAAAAGCGATGATTGACACAAAACTTTTTTTTTTTTTTTAACGTTAGAGTGTACAAGATGAAAAGCATTGGCTCTGGAAATAGCTACACTTTGGATCCCACCACGGGACAAGGGAAGTGGATAGCCTACAAAAACACAAGCTAGTTTGCATCCCTGTATACTAGAGTAATGCTTCCCAGCGGCAAGCTAGCAACTGACTGATCTGGCTTTATGTGGTCAATTATTTTCACTGCCTCACCAGGCTAGGCTACGCAAAGCTACAATACGCTGGGCTATCAAACACATGTTAGCATGTTGGCAGAAAGAAAATTATTTATTTATACAAAAAAAGTCAAGGTTATAAGGAAATTGGTAACATGTTGCAATTTAGTTAGAACACGGTGGTAAAAATGATCCAAAAATTCAAAAAGAATGGGCTTGTGGGATGCTAACAGATGTCCAGGCCATCATGGTAAGTTAACACCCCTACATGAGCGAGTTGAAGAAAATTAGCATGCAAGTTCATCAGTTAGCCAAAGCATTAGAAAGTCAAACTGGGATGTGTTTCCTGTGACATAATACAATGTACATTGCAGGGGAGTGTCTTGCATAGGAATCATCCACGAAGCAGGCCACTGTTGAAGTCCATGTACAAAAAAAAGCCCATCTAGCATTTGCCAGAGTTCATGTTGACTAAGGCCACTATTGGGACTCTATACATAGGCGTGATGCGACAAATGCTTTTTAATGCTTTATATATTTTAGCTGATCTCTGTTGATGTCTCTTGCCTCCCACCTAGGATTAATAAGCAGGAAGTGGAGGCGGACTTCAAGAGAGAGGTGGAGAGGGTGAAAGGATCCAAAGAGGACTGCTGCAAGCATCAGGACCTGCAGTTACAGATGGAAAGCTTTCTACAGGTGAGTTTAATCCAGACATGAGCAGATCATCCTCCATGTACGAGTAATGCCAAGAACATAATGTCACTCACCAAGAGTAATGCTCACCATTTTGGCTTGATGACTGCATTGTTTACGCACTAGCTCGGTAATGTTAATGTTACAGTTTCATGAACATAACGTCACATTGCTATGTGCTGTTTTCTAGGTTACGTGCATAACAAGGAATGTCAATTAAATCTCAGGGTATAAAAAGACTAGGATATTAATCACAACAAATATGTTTTGAATTAAATGTTTTTGAGTTAAATGCATGTACTGAAACCCTAAAATTGTGGGAAAGTAGTCAGGTCCCAATAATCAGGTGCATCATCGGCACATTTGTTCAACAACACCTACTCCCCTGTATACTTCTGATGCACTGCAAAAAAAAAATATGTACACTCACTGCTGGTTTAAGTCAGTGACTGGCTTAAGAGTCACTACATCTTGTTCTCTCTCCTTAAACTGGTTCGTGGTTTAAAGGAAATTGCGAAAACCAGCAGAGACTGTACCCCCTCTGGGACTGGAGTTTGAGAGCTCGGTGTTATGTATTGGTGTAAACCTTTGCTCCTCTCCAGACAGCTGAGTCCATACTAGCAGAAGTGGAGGTGTCCCTGCAGGCTCTGGACTCCGCTAGCCAGTCTGTGGCCGAGTTCTTCTGCGAGGAGCCGAGTCAGTTCAAACTGGAGGAGTGCTGTTCCATTTTCCACTCCTTCTGCGAGAAGTTTATGAGGGCTCTCCAGGTGAGACTGTAAATATCCCCACAAATCTTGTTGTCTTATGGCAAGGTTTGGTCTTTTCCTCGTCTCTAATAATTGTTCCCCCTGTTCTTGTCGGTGGTTTGCTTTAATGTCTCACAATTGGAAGGACCTGGGTTCACATCTCATCCAGGGGTTCTGTGTGGAGTTTGCTACTGTAGTTTCCAGTCACAATCCAATTCAACAGGGGCTTGGCTATTTACGGCAGCATTCAGATGACTTTGCCGAGAAAGAGCATGGGTGCTCAGTGAACCTAATTTTTGATATTTCTGGGTGTTGTTTCCAAAAATGCTTAGCCTGAGATTTGAGAAATACCCCATTTTAACTGTATGGACTGATGGGGGGGAAAAAGAGAGAGATCTAGATTATGAGTCTCCTTGTGTAACGTTTCCCAGATACCTTCTGGAAACATCCATTTACAGCCCTGACACATGGGCATGATGTAAAAAGCGGTGCATGTGAAACAAATGCACCAGTGCTAAACCTGACAAGCACTAGGGGGCAAGCTTGAATCATATTGGACAGTTCATTAATGGATTTATGGAATGATGGTCTTCTTTGTTGAGCTGGAGGGATGCTTTTGGGGAGGAGTCTGCCATTTGGCCCTTAAGCAACCCCCTAAAAACTGCTCCAGGGTCTTTACCACTTTTCTCTCCTGCTCTCTGTACTTGCAGCAGTTTCTTCCAGGGCTTTGGGGAAAATAATAAGGCCTTTTTCTGTGGGCCTCCCCCTGTTGATTAAATGAGGGGGGAAGGGCTATAATGCACCCATAACTCTTTCTGCTATGGCTGTTCCATGCAGGAGAACCGTGAGCGGGAGCTAGCAGAGCAGAAGAGAAGGCAGAGGCTGCAGTACGCTGCCAAACGCCGCTCTGTTGCCACCTGCTCCAGCCTGGACCGCGACAAGGACCTAGAGGGGGTGGCTCTCGAGTATGTCCTTGAGAAGTTCTTGTCCAGCCGCGCATCACGCCGAAGAGGCGTGGCCGCCACGACTGGAGGGGGCAGCCTGACCGATTTGGGACCTGGGAAGACTTGCAGGTCTGAGCCAGAGTTGAAGCTTCGCCCCCTGGGAGACGGGATGAGCAGGTGGAACTCTGCTCAGGACCTGACTGCAAGTGCTCGGTCTGGCGAGGGGCTCTACTCCCCAGAGAGGAGGGAGAGGGCAGCCTTTCCAACCATCGAAAACAAGACTACCCCAAAAGGGCGTGATCGAACCCGGGAACGCCGGAGGACAGACTTGCACTTTTATCCCGGCGGTCGCTCCTCGGCCCCGTCGCTGGTGGAGGAAGAGGAGGGAGAGAAGGATGGGGAGAAGGAGAATGACGAAGAAGAGGCGCAGAGGATGAGGGAGGTTTCCCGCCGTGTCCTGCGTTATCAGACGAGTCGCGAGAACCTGTCGCCTGGGGAATATCTTATCCTGGACCGTTCCCCGCGAGGGGCGAGCAAAGCTGCCACTTCGCCACGCCCCAATGACAGGGGTACCTCCCCTCCCCTGAAGACCGTGCTCAGTCCACATGCACTCCCCAAGGCCACTACTCCTAACCCTTCACCCACTGGCCCCAACCGCCACCAGTCTTTGTCTGTTCATCCCCAATCCTCTGTTTCCCTGGGTGATAACACGGATAATCCCACGCCCACAGTGTTGCCCAGAGCTCCGCCCACCCCGTTGGCCCGTGTAGGAAGGATCAGGTCACTGGACAGCTGCCATCTGACCACGCAACCTCCAGAAAACTTCTGTGCTGCCCCTAGGCCCACTGCCGACCTCCCTGATGACCCCACGCCGAGGGTCCCATCCCAGGGCCCCTCGGCGGTCTCTACCACCTTTCACCTCGGAGATCTTTTCCACAAGCGGTCCAGTCAGGGCTCAGAAAGAGTCAAGCCAGAGAGGCAGGGTGGATCGGCCTTCGTCTCGTTCTTCAAGCGTTTGGGGGAGAAGCACAGCAGGGTGCCTGCAACTGCACCACTTGAGTCCTGAGACCAACAGAGCATGGAGATTTTAATGATGGCAATCCAAGCCAGATTTTAAAAATGATTTCTTACCCTTTTTACTGCATGCCATTAAATTGGCAGTTACTCAGTAATTACTGTGATTAAAAGGTATTGATGTGTAATTATTTAGCAATATATTTATGAAGGTAACACATTCCTGGAAGCTTTGGTCATAAAGCTGAGAACACTGTCATACATAATTGCTTGTGTCAGTTTATATCAAATAATATAACACTGGTGCTTTGAAAATTGCAATGCCATGTAATTATAAGATGATTCCCAGCAATACTTAAAATCTGCAAGTGATTTCCTGGAATTTAAAGGGCTACCAACTGCTTTGACCATGTTTTTTAGTTTCTGATCTCTGAATACTGTTGGTGCTATCTTTAATGTGACCAAGGCAAATGTGCACTTGCCTTGGCACTCATGGGTAGAGTGTGATCAAGTTCACTGACAGGCTGTTCATGAAATGGATATGCTCAACTTTGGACCTGCTAGGGTCCTGTATTGTTTTGATGAAATTTGTTTTATTTTTTGAGAAGTTGCCCTGAGCTACAGTTAGGCAACAGTGGTCATGAGTTAACTATTAAATCGTTTACCAAACATGCCTGTCGTAGCAGTAAGGGATTTTTAACAGGGAAAGAGTTCATCCTATATGAAGGTTTACCATTACATAGCGATGTCTCTTCTGAAAGCAGATTGTAAAACTAACTGTGCAATGCTGGCACTGTCACCAATACCTCTTCCACACCCAGGTCAATCAGCTCTGACTTTTTGAAAAAATGGATCAAATGATTTTAATAAAGTGTGGTGTTCCGTAATTGTCTCTATTTGGATGACATCGTTTTTTTTTTTTTTTTTTTTTCCAGGAATTGAACGGTTTGCGTGGGTTATCCTTAGATGAGGTAATTGTGAGAATATGGAAAAATTATTTTTATACCTGAAGTCACTGTCAAAAGATTGCACAGGAATATTGAGGGCAAAAATGGAGCCACTCAGTATGGAGTGTTTGCATTCATTTTAAAACCCTGAGTCACAAATGAGGAAGTTCTGATGTAATTTTTGCTACTTTTTGGTGTGCAAATCTTTTTATTTGTTGCACAGGAATTTTTCACTCTTCTGAAGCAAGGTGAAGCACTGAAATTGGTCTAAAACCCACACTAAGTTAACCCCCAATAATTTTTATAGTCACTGTGGAGGGCATTCACAGTTTGAGTTGGTGTTTCACAGTTTAATCAGGAGTTTATGTGCCTACATTCCTTCTACTCTATTCTAAAGGTAGGTGGCTGTCCACAATGTTATTTTCATGGACTTATGGAGAATCTGCTCCCTGTAATTTACGTGTTGCTGATTATATTAAAAAGCACATGTATCTCCCGATGAGGAAGTTGCTTTTTTCTACAGTTGTTTTTCCCCTTAAGTTTTCCACACATCCGTTTAGTATTCGCCAGATAAGACCATATAATTGCTAATGGGTTACGTCATACTTCTTTGGGCGCGCTGACCAAGCAGTCTGTCCGCAGAATGTTGGAGAGCGATCTGTGCCCAGACTGGCGTTGATGTCTGATCACACAGTCGCACTTTGTTTTCCATAGCCACGCCTCATCTATTATTGCTGTTCCAAGTACTGCCGGCGGGGCCTCTCTCAGACTCCTGATCTTGTTTGGATCTTGCTGTGAGCACCGAGGGGTGGATGGGGGGTGGGGGGGTGGGGGGTGGTGATGTTCGTGCAACACAGGGTCTTTTTGTTAAACTTTGTTGCCAGGGAAACAGTGTTTGCTGAATGCAGTCTGTATGTAGAGGCTTGTTATCTCAGGAAGATAATGCCTCCTGAAACTGAGCACTGTGCGCAGACAGCCCCTTCACACAGCAGTTATCCTTCCTGTTCTCTCTCTGCTTTACCACTCACTCACTCTGTCTATCCCCTCTTTGTTGTTAAGGTTTTTCTTGACTTCTTCCTCCCTGTCCCTCTGGCTTTGTCAGTGTCCCCCTCTCATTGCCTCTCCTCTTCCTCCGCCTCGCTCTCCTCCACTCTGTGCATCTCTCCATCACTGTTATATCTCTTTCACTTGTGCTATAGCATAGCCAAACACTATAGCTATAACTATGTAGCATAACACTTTAGCTATAGCTATGTAGTTATTTTATAAATGTTTTGTTTGGGCGCCAGGTTGACTGTTAGACCAAAATTTATGAGTTGCGTTCAGCTCCACTACAGCATATTAAGGAAAAACTCATCAACAAAACAATGAGAGAAAGTAATTAACTTGTATAATAACAACAAAGAAAGAGACACTTCCATTAGCGCAAATCATGTCATCAAGTGGAAAAAAAAAAGGTTAAAGGAAAAAAACACATGCATACATGGAAACTAAATAACCTAAATTGCAGACCCCAGCCTAGACACATGCAAGAAATCTAAATATATATGTATAACCAGCCACTCAATAAAAGAAAATAGTTGATTAATTTCTAAGGAAAAGGAGAGGCCACTGCAAGACATACATCAACCAGAATGCGCTTACCAGACACACAGACTGTTGTTATGGGGGGTGCAAAACAAGGCATTTTGGTTGAAACCTGAGTTTATATCACCTGAATATACCCCCTTCTCATTTGCCATTTGCAACGTCATACCTGTGAGAGGAAAGAAGCCAGCCCCCCTCGAGGCCCTCATTTGTGCTCACCTGGCAAAGTAAATCCATTCACAAACATCTAATCTTCAACTCATGCATTTTGAGTTATTATAAATATAAAACCATCCCCACAAGAGAAAATTTGCTTGTATAATATGCTTATAGAACTTGGAGTCCTGTGCTATGAACGACTTCTCCAATGAAACTCTTGACTGCCGGGGCTGGTGAACAAGCTGCTCTGTGAGGAGCAGACGCCACTGTTACTGTAGAAGTTCCCATTACAGTAGTCCTGTTACCCGAGGAGTTCCTCTGCCCTTCTCAAAATCAAGTCAGAGACGTTTTGTGTGCGAGAGTGAGTGCATGAGCGTATGAGGGAATGTGACACTGTTGGCGGGGGGTGGGGAGAGTGTAAGGAAACATGAGGCGGGCGAGAGAAGAAAGTGATCTGGAGGGGAGGAATACAAAGAGTGGGAGAGAGACGGAGCCAGACTTTGAGAAGCTACACTGAAGTGTCTTTGTGGAGGGTGAGAACTTGAGCAGAACGGAGAGAGAGGAGCATTGGGGCAGTGTCATAAAAGGAGGAGAGAAGTGTGGTGAAGAGCACGATTGCTGGGCTGCCATTTCCAGGAGTACTCCCCCTTTCCATCGGCATTGCACAGAGGGTGGACTGCAGGGGTCAAAGGTAAGTGCATATGTTCTGGGAAGATTTGATTAGTAGTTGAAGGGTGTCACTTGTGGAATTTTTATATGCTAAAAATACATGAACAGAAGTAAATTGAATTGTCAAGAAATTGTCGAATTTTACAAATCAGAGAATGAACAATCACTCCAATATTTTAGCGCATGGGTATTCTTTAATACACACATTTTTTGAAGGAGTCAAAGTAACAATTTTTTTGCCTGCTAATGTTGAATGGTTGGAAGTTGTTCCACTAATGCTAATCATCTTAAGCTAAGGAATAAATAAGCAATGAGCAGCAGTTAATCAGGGAAGTGAATACAGTGTGTGAGTCCGGAGTTTGAGAAAGGCGAGAAGCATAGTGCTTACGGTGGGAGATTTCAAAGGGAGACAGTTTATGTCAGCTAAGCTATGCAGACACATACATTTTATTTGATATTTGAGGTCACTGTATTTTGCATTGAATTTTAATTGGCATACAAATGGGTGCGGATGGCAGCATACTGGCATGTGATCCCCATTCACGTATGTTTCTAATGATGTGCAGCATTTGTGAATATTGAATGTGACTAGGACAGGAGGGTTTCATGAGCAAATGGAAAATGTTTTTTAAAATATTTAAAGTTTTCTGGACACCATGTGTTCTCATTTCTCGTGAGGATGTCCACTCATAGACGCATTTGGAAAACAAACTGCCTGGGTTGCATTGTCTGGAGCATTTATGGGGCATTTATTTCAAGTATTCTGCAAGTCACCTCTTCATGGTGTAGCACAAGAAACTCCTCATGGAATAATAATAATAATTATTATTATTATTATTATTATTATTATTATTTATTATTATTATAATTCATTCTTAATTTGATGATTTTGATAAAAATGACCCCATTTATGAGCACCAAATTATGTTTGTGTCACATGGAGAATTAAATCAACTAAGTTAAGTTTTCATGGTTAATGATTTTTAGAAATTCACAAAGGTTGACAAGAAAGTTCCTTTAATATAAAAAAAAAAAAAAAACACACACTCACACAGACACACACTCAAAGCGCATCTTAGACTGGAACAAACAATATGCAAGTGATGTCTTTCATATGTCAGCACGTTTGACTGTGTAACGTGTGAGAGCCCAATGAAGAGGAGGTACAATACCGATAGAAAAAACATGTGAGTCTGTCGTACCACTAATTGATTGCAGATATGTTGGCTTTGTGTGAAATTGACAGAGAAAAGAAAATTTAAATTATCCCTAAATGAGATGAAAAAAAACTTGGTAACATGGCTACATTTTTTGGTCGTAGCCAAAGCTAAAAGACAGTACATGATCTTGAATGGATGCCTTCTGGATGCAAAAAGAGGTCTAGGAATAATTTGGCGTATGTCCTTGGTTTATGTTGCTAATTTAAAATCAATTGTGCTTCAATAACTCTCCAGAGATTACTACATGTGGATTGTGCATTGATCCAACTTTCAATGTTTTGCTTCTGTATTGTGGTTGAAAATATTGCTATTTGTTTTCCTATGTACTGTACTGCAGTAGAATTATTATCAGGATTTGGGAATCACTAAATGGTGATAAATGAATCTCTTCTGAAATCCATTAAACCTTGTGAGAGGCATGTAGAAAATGAATGAAAGTGCTTGGCCATTGCAAAATGACAAATGCATTATTCTGAGTTTAAATTATGAGTCTCACAAAAAGCAAGAATATCAATTTGTGTTTATTTTTGTGAATCCTGTCACCGAAAAGTGAAGTGTTAAGACAGTGTTCGATTCATTGAGCAGTTATTCACAAGCATCACTCAGCAGACACTAAGATTCTCAAGTTGTATTGGGTCCTGTCTGTTTTTATAGTGACATACATTCCAACAGATTTAATTAGGCCCGTCATGACAACATTAAAAGCATGTTTGTAGCTTTGGCATGCAGTATGAAGTCCTGAAAGGGTGGTTGTGTTCAGTCCTCACTATTAATGTGGAAACTGTAGTTTCAATGCCTTAGGGCCTGTATATCAGTTATAAAATGACTGTACAGGAACTCCTCGTGATTTGGTGCGGCGGCATCTTCAAAAACAGTGCCCACCAGTCTAACTGCTTATAGCTTGATATGTCACATCGGGTCCAACAGGGGGGCTTTGTAATGCTTCTCTGCTTCAACTGGTTTTATGGAGAAATTTTTGACTTTTTCTTCTTACATCCAGTTGTATGTAAGGTAATTGATAAAGTTATGCATGTACTCACTATCTAATACCAGCTCTTTTATTCAACAAAAATAGATGTTTTGGAAAAGTCTTATGTCAGTGTGCTAAATTGTTTAAAATCTGCTATTGTGTTAGCAAGGATGCCTACGTGTTGCAGTCTGTGGTTTCAGCAAGCATATGGATTGTTTATTCGGACGCTCTGAATCAGCAAATATTATGTTTCTGTCTCTTCATATAAATCAGATAAATGTTTAAATATCCAGAAAATAAATACTCATCAAAGGATCCAAAAACAATAGTTCAGTTTCACAGAAACAGGTTAAGCTTCACCCTGGACTAAATTGAATTTTACTGGAAAAAAAGCTCTGTTAACAATTGAGTTCAATCTAAAAAAAAAAAAAAAAAAAAAGTCATGATCTGCATCTGTGAAACTACCTCAAACTGTAGGAGTTTTTTGAATGTGTGAAGATGTGCCTTAAACCTTATCACAATGTGCACGAAAATGTGCATTTGTTCATTCCAGCATTGAAATACAGTGAAACTAATAATATTTTTTTTCCACTGATCATACAGAAAGATACTCTACGCTTGCATTCTGAAATGAAAACAAATGTTGAAACATTCATCTAAGTTGCAAACATTAAATGGTTGGTTATGACCACTGTATTCTGACTGTGTAACTCCGGGCAAAAAACGGGCCATTCCCAAAATGGAAATAATATTAAGCTTTTAATGATCTTAACAATAAATCGTTGGTCAGAAAATGAGCAAGGATTAAACAAATGCACCCCTGGGACCTGTGCCACCATTTGCTTGTTAACTTTTGCTGCAATTAACTGTTTGCAAAAGAAAAAATTGAAACCTTTTCACTGTGAAAAAGTAATAAATGCTGAAGAATATTGCAAGAAGGCTCACTTCCCACCATTGAAGTTATTTAAAGAAGAATGATCAGATGTTATTTTTCAACTTTTCTTTCTGGAAAAGAAAAGCTGCAAATTTACCCGCAAGGCTTAAACATTTAAGAGTATCAAACGGGAACATTTTCCCATGCTTTGTTACTTAATCTGTTTATTTTTCACTCATTTCCTTACTAATAATTTTTTAAGGGCAGCAAAAGCCTCATATTTTGCCTTTTTTGGCTTGGTGCATTTTTTTGCCCAGCAGCATTTGATGACACCGTAATGTTCCTAAATAGTTCACTTGCACCTGCTAATGATCTAATGCTCACAAATCTCTCTGTATCAAGCTGACTTTAGCCTCTTGATCCCCAGTTTAATGGGACAGGATTCCTGAATCTTCAAAGGAAACCTAATCCAGGGTGACCAGGTTTCCCACTTTCCCTCATCAATCCTAAATCTGGCCACCTTTCACATGCCCCAGTTGAGTCTGATAAAATTTAGAATTGTCCTGTGCTTCAGCCGTCTCGTATTTGGTATATTATCTGACTATTATAGCCATTATTATACGTCTTGTAGTATACATGCTACTATAAGGAATGTTATTACCCTAACTTAATAATTAGATTGTATCAACAAATTTGTTACCTTTTCAGTTCTGTATGTTACCTACCAGATATGTACATGATAATTACAGAATTAATGTTAAACAGAGACATCATCTCCACTGTTGCATTTTTTTTTTTTTTTACATTGAAAGTGAAGTGAAAGTGTAAAAATGATTTTGTGTACTTTTCTCATTGGTAATGGCAAAATTTCTTAATTAAATACATGCAAATCAAGAAAAACGGAGAAATAACTTCAAACGCATTTTTTCGTGCGGCCATAAACTGACGCTGCAATCCAGATGGCCTGAATTGTCTGAAAGGGGTACAGTGATATTTATTTATTTATTTGTTTATTTATTTTTTGCGGCTTGTTGGCAGTCTTATCATTGTCTACCACAAGATGGCACAATCATTTTTTCCCCTTTAGATTTTTCTGGTTTCTTCTCCTGAGAGCAATGCAAAGCTGGCAGGCATTTTTTTCCGTGACATCTTGCAGGAAAACAACCCCTGGCAAAATTATGGAATCACCTCAATTTATCCAGCTTTTTTACTTCATAGCAAATAAACAAATCACAGATAGAACACAAAACAATTTTTATTGGCTTAACATTCAGACTTTATGAAACACACCTCAAATAACATAATGCCATAGTTTTTCAGAATCAAGTAGAGGGGGGGAAAAAATCTGACGTCACTCACTTGAGGAAAAAATAATGGAATCAATAACAAAAAATCTGAATTAGGGCCTCATTGCTCCTCCTCAGGCTTTTAAGACAACCTGTAACCTTTGAGGCATGGACCTTTCTACTGAAAAACAATATTCTCCATCAAGCTGGTTCCAGCTTTCTCAAATAGCGGTTGACAGATCAGTTTTGCAGGATGGACCATTTTTATGTTTCCACTGTAAATTTTCACATGGCTTGAGATCCGGACTGTTTGCCGGCCGCGTCATTGAGTTGATATGACTTACCTGAAGAAAAGCATTTACACTTTTTGCTCTGTGGCAAGTGCCATTGACAAACTGAAAAATTACCTAATCACCAAATTGATGAAATCAGAAAATGGTCAAAAATTTCAATGAGCACCTGTGTATTGACTGTTGAGGTAATGATTACCATCTCTCCTGGTCCTTTTACCTAACATCCAGCCCCATATCGTAAATGAATGGGGAAATTTGCTTGTTTTCGTAAGGCAGTCATCTTCATATGTTTCATTGGAATGACATAAGACAAAACTTGCAACATCATCACCTTCACCAATGCAGATTTGTGATTCATCCCTGAATATCACTTTGATCCAATTATCTACACTCTATGATTGCTTGTTTTTAGCCCACTGTAAACTTGCTTTCTTCTGTTTCGGTGTTAGTGCGCATTTTTGTTTGGCTTTTCAGTACGTAAATCTCATTTCACTCTGCCAATTTCTTACAGTTCTGTCAAAACATTGACTCCTGTTTCTGCCCATTTATTTTTCATTGGTTTTGTTTTTCTGTTTTCAAGGCATATTGCTTTGAGTTTTGTCCTGACGCTTTGACGTCTTCCATGGTCTACCCATAGGTTTGCCTTTTACAATCTTCCCATTTTGTTTATACTTGCACCAAATTTTAGACACAGCTGACTAAGAACAACCAACTTCATTTGCCACTCTCCATGTTGAATTTTCTTCTTGGGACAGACTTATAATCCTCTCCATTGTTTCTCTGCCTGCTCTCTTGTTAGTGCCATGCTTTCTTCTCAATTAGCCAAGTCCAACACCTTGTTAAGGTCTGCAAGCACTCTATTTTAACTGCAGGCTAATTTGGATATTCATATTTGTGCTGGTATTGCTTTTAGAAATGTTTTGCAAGGTGATTCCATTTTTTTCCCCAACCCTGAGTGATTACATTTTTTTTCTGCTTCTTCATTATGGAAAAAAAAAAGCCTTTAAATAAAATTATTTAATCCGAATTGTTTGAGGTGTGTTTCATGAAGCCTGAATGTTAAGCCAATGAACAAAAATTGTGTCATATCTGCCAAATTGTTATTTGCTGTGACATTTTTAAAAAGCTGGATGAATGTCCTCTATGTGTGGTGATTCCATGATTTTTGCTAGAGGTTGGATTTTCTTGGCAACATACAATAAATAAATAAACATATGAAAAATTTACTGCTGTACTGGCCCGTATAGAATGTGATTTCTGGAAGAAAGAAGTGTAATACAGATTACAGGCCAAGAAATACAGTGCAGTAGCCAAGGATTATATGAGATTACTGTGCAGCGGTGGTTAACTAAATGTTTAATGCTGTTCCTTTTGTACAGGTTAGAGAAGTCTTATTCAAGACACCTGTGGCTTGGAAAGTGACAGACCACCAGAAAGACAAAATGATTCGGTAAGTATTTGGTGGCTTGAGGTGTCTTATTTCTTTTAATTCTGTAGGGTAAAGGTATTTCCATTTGGCCTTGGGCTAATTGGCCTTCTATTCGGTCCTGGGTCTAAATCCCATACTAAAGAGATTTGGGTGGAATTTCTTGTGAACAATTAAGAGACTATTTTACGGGTAGTATTTTCCCCGCAGTTCAGAGGCAAAATGCATTTTACCACTGCAAGAATTGAGGTGATTAATTTCCATCTGGTTGAATGAGATATTAAGATTCTCACAACCACCTTACCACCCCTTTTCTTTTCCTCTCTAAGAGCGTTTTTATTGTTTGCTGCATTGTTGATGGTCTAACTGTGTCTTTGCAAAACATTAGACACCTAGTAATAAAATTTCTTCATATTTATTTTGCCTGCCCTGTATGAATATCTTGTATAAATTCAATAAAGTGAGCACTCACAAAGACACTAATGTTGCTGTTTATGTTAAACTTGACAAGAAGAATCAATTTTGCCGCCGCATGAATTCTTTAAAATGTCTTGGGAACCATAAGGATAAAACATTGATTTATTTGAATAAAAAAAAAAACACATTTAGCTTTGAGCAAGGAACGGCACACGAGCAGAGATAATGTATCATCTGCAATTCGCTCGCAGAGCTGGAAACATGGTTGTGCATTGTTGAAAAAATATCCACAACAAGATTATTCTTTCATACTAGTGTGTTTTGCATCAAACTTTGCTTCTGTAAACAATTTATTTTTACTTTTGTATTTTTTTGTTTAAATTTGACATACAATTTAGAAAAAAGTAAAAAATAAATAAATAAAATAAATGAATTTTTAAAAAGGTTGTGTATATTTACAGTATATGCTCCAAAATTACAGGCACCCCTGGCTGGAACAAACAAAACAAATATATAAAAAAAGTATACATTTATCAAGAAACTCTAAATAACAGCATGTGAGAAATACTATACAATATTAATGTTCTAATGGAACTAACCAAAGTCATTTACTGATTTAATTAGAAATCAATTTCCTCCAAATCAAGGTTTCACAATCAAACGCACCCTTAATGATTATTGTAGTTAACATCTAGCTACCAAAATTAAACCAGGTATTAAACCAGGCAGTTGCTAAATCCAAATCCAAGAAATCCAAGAAACTTTGGAGCCCACTGTATGTATCAGTGGCTGCGTTTACATGAGTCCAAAAATCCTACTTATAATCGGATTGACAGCTTAGTCAGATTCAAAATGTCTCATGTAACCACCTTAGCTGATCCGATTCACCCAGATCGGTTTAAATTTTCGATCGGATTGAAAGAGGAAGTCTACGCCAATTGATAATCAGCTTGATGCCGCATATAAACGGCTGAACAGAATGGATTCGGTTGATGGATTGGATTATTCGTTCTGCGCATGCGCTCCCTAGTACGTAGTGGTCATGTAATGACGTAATGACGTTAGCGTTCAGGTAGTGGGACCTTTTGTGCATGTCAGAGAAACTGTAATTGGTCTCAGCTGGGGCCATGCATAGGCGGATTGAACGTGGTTCGCTTTCCTTCGCGTTCATGTATACAGATCGAATCAGATTCATTTAATCAGTTTGATTTCAATCAGATTGAGGAAAACAATCCATGTAAACGCAGCCACTGGCAGCTGGTGAACTGGCGATAGGGGAGGCTCAAAACAATCCCTTAAAATTAATGATTGATCACGATCTGTTTTCAATCATTAATTGAAATTACCATTACAGAAACTCCGAAAACTCTCAACATTATCAGGTGTGGCCAGTTTTCATTTATAACGCATACCTTTCAACTCTCACGCATTCGGTGTGAGTTTAAGTGACATATTTACGTTCCTCTGCTGTAGTCAGCAATTATTCAATCAACGCTTATCTAAGAGATTCTCTCGCGGAATTGAAGTCCTTGTGCACTGGAGGCGTTGGAAGCAATGGAATTGCATAAAGACGTTTCAAATGATCTTATTTCAGTTAAACGATCATTAAACACATGCATTGCTTCCCACCCCTGAATAAAGAAAAGCGTGGGAAGTCCAGAGTAGTAATCGGTATGCGTTATAAATGAAAACTGGCAACACCTGATAATGTTGAGAGTTATCGGAGTTTCTGTAACGGTAATTTAAATGAATGACTGAAAACAGGTCGTGACCAATCATTAATTTTAAGGGATTATTTTGAGCCTTCCCTATCGCCAGTTCACCAGCCGCCACTGGTATTTATATAAGTGTATATACTGTGTGTGTGCGTGTGCGCGTGTGTGTGCGCGTGTGCGTGTGTGTGTGTGTGTGTGTGTGTGTGTGTGTGTGCGTGCGAGTGTGTGTGAGAGTGTGTGTGTGTGTGCGTGCCTGTGCGCGTGCGTGTGTGTGCGTGCGTGTGTGTGTATTAATATCTGAGTTAAACAGTGATCTCCAATCCAGGATTGGTGGACCTTTGCCATGCTATGGCCATTGGTTTTTGCTGTGCAATAGCCATCTTTCAATGGAACACAGTGGCTGAACAATCTCAGAAACATAAATAATGGTACGAAAGTAATCCTCACTCCGGTCAGAAAAAAAGGCTCTAAAAAACAGGGCAAAGTTGGAAACAGACAGCGCGCAGTGAAGCAATTGGTTCCAGTCTTATGTGGGTCAGTGATACAATGGCCTCCCCTGTCCTCTGGTCTGGCGGGTGAGGGCAATGATCAGGTTCATGGAGGAGTTATGGGAGATGATTGATCCTGAAAGGAGAGTAGGAGTTTTAGGTATGATGGTGCTCCAGCTGTGGGCATTTGAACCTGTTTTTTGCTCTCCAGTTGTCAACTCTTACCAAGGCACCTCAAGCCTGCTTATCACCTCTAAATTTTACAACATTGCGGCAACATTTCTAAAACGGTGCAAAAAAGTTTGTAGTGAATGATAAAGAGCTATGCTGTTTCTCTAGTCCGGTGTCAGAAGTTCTGTCTTGAGTTTGAGTCAAAAACATCTCCTTTTTGCTGTGTAGAACACTGTAGTTTAAGACTGCTACCAAAAATATAAAATTAAAGTCACCTGTAAGTGTTTTTTCCTCACCACTTTAGCCTAGGAATATACGAGAGGGCTTGCACACATTAAAGAAAGGCCAAGCACATGGGAAAAACTAGTACACTGAGGGAAAATATGCAGTGTCTGCTAAGAATTGCTCCTAAGTGACCACTTTTAAAACTGCCAATGCCATAAAACATATGCCAATACCATTGTAATTCAAAATATTACCACTTAGACATGAATTAATTGAAAAAAAAAAAGGTGTGAGTACTGTAGTTCCTAAGCACTACAATATGAGTAGTAAAACTGCTCTGAAAGAACCTACAGCTCGCAGATGCAGCCATAGCCTGGAGGAGGTTCACAAGCATGTTGGTAGGGTTTTTCAACCAAGTCTCCTGAACAGACATGAACACACGCCGCGAATGCAGTGATGGTGTCATGCTCAAGTGGTGTCACTCCAGCAACTTCTATCAACCAGCCTGCCATTGCGGGTAAAGTGTTTCCAAATGTTTCAGATGCCAGTTGATAAGCAATATTTCATTTAACTCTCACTGTGATTTTTGTCTTTTGCTTGCCTCCAGTGATGGTAGGAGTTTAAAATGGCCTGTTGGCCCGGCAATGCTCAGTGCATGAGACAGTTTTTACAGACTTGCCCAACAATTTCTTGGAATTGAGAAGTTGTCCTAGTATGGGAAACCTCTGGTTCTTGTGGGAAAAAGTCTAAAAATGGCACCACATTAATGAACTAATTGTTTGCAGGCATTAAAATAGTCTGATTGGGATCACAAACCAGCTACATGCAAATTATATAAAAACTATAAATTTCAGTCAGAACTGAACATCCGGCCACCCTACCAAGTAGACTGGCCTTTGAATAATGGCAGGATGGGAGACTGTAGATTCAGTGCAGTTATCAGATGAAAGGTTATAGGATTGACCTGGGCTGTGATTAATGGGACAAAGTCTGATGGGCTTTGATATTGTATTGATGACATGATGGCACCCACTGATTAATTTCAAAAGACCTCAATCCTTGTACTGCTGACAGGAGGTTAGGACAGTGCTAGGTGGTGAGGGAAAAATCATCAATACGTAGTTAGATAGAATTTTATCTTGTGCTCTGAGTAGCTGCGTCTGTGGGAATAACCCACTTGATTCAGTGGTGTTCCAAACTAGCTGCCTGGCGTGACAATTTAATGTGTGTCATATCCAATTGAAGGACAAAATGGTGGAATGCTATTGGGGCATTTCAGGCACCTTTGGGGCAGTGTTTTGTGTGTGAGAGAGAACTGCCTTTGGTGGTGACTTACGGTTATTTTCATATGCAGACCATGCAGACATGCACAAAAAATTATATGATACATAAAAGGACATTAAAAAAATGAAAAAACCAGAATAAGTGCACTTTAAATTTTTTTCTCTTGTGCCTCTGGGTTCAGTTTTTGGACCAGATGAATTTACACTTTGGCATTTAAAATCACTTTCCGCTGATACTGTAAAATCAAGGCCATGGGAAAAAGGAAGGGAAGAAAAAATATTGCATCTTGCAATAGATGTAATGCAAGAATTGTGCTCTGGTTTTGTAATGTAGTGACAAATATCCTCTAAAGCCATTGATAAGAGACACTGGCTCATTTGCAAGGGAAAAAGGGGGTGGGGGATCCATCCATGATTCATTATTTAATCCACCTATTCTGGTTAACGTAAAAATCAGCCTGACATGGAAGTCCTTGGGAGAAATTCAGATTATGGCACACCATTGTCTTGCCCTGGTGGGTGAACACCGGTGACTAGTCCCCCATTCCACTGAGATGCAGCAGTAACAATGTTTGCAGCTATTAAACACATTTTGCCCCAGGCAACTGCCTATTTTGAACAAGCCGAAAATCAGCTATGAATTGACGTTAGATGTAATTTAGTCAAAACGTTTGAAAGTCAGAGCAGCTTTTCTGGATATAGACTCTGTATTGAAACAGTATGTGACATAAAACTCTTGTGCTTGTAAAGTGGTGAGATCTTACGGTAGATGAGCTACTTTGATGGAGCTGCCAAATATTGAGAGAACACATCATCCCATGAATAACAAAAGGTCGCAAGTGACATTCCTGATGAAACCTGTTTTTCTGCACCACGAAGCACTACAGCCGCTGTAGTGCTTCGTGGTGCAGAAAAACAGGTTTCATCAGGAATGTCACTTGCGACCTTTTGTTATTCATGGGACGACATGGGAGCAGGTTTGAAAGAGCAGACTTGAGGGACTGGCATTGTCATAACAGCTTTTCTGAAGGAGCCATGTAAACATGGCCATGTAGGACCATGGTTTACTCAATATGAATGTACAGTTCAGTACATACCCTCCAACTGAAGCTGGCACTAGATGCTTTAATTTTAGGCTAAACCCAACAATCTGGGGCAAATCATACAGGAATTACAGCCCTTTACATTTGTGTCAGTGTTCAAATACTTATGCACTTCACTGTAGCTCTCAGCAGGGGAGCTGATGGGGGTGGGGGAACACCATCTGGGCTCTGCAGAGCTGGAAACAGTCTCCATGGCAACCTCGTCCTCCCTCCTAAGTGAAATCCTAGGATACCTCCCAACCCCCGCGCCTCCCTTTTTTGTCTCGTCAGTGAACCCCCTCACTCCCCCTCTTTTTTTCTCTCTATTTCTCCGCTCCTGCCTCTTCATCAGTTCCTCGTCTCCCTCTTGGCTCATCCTCAGGAATGACGAAGGAGCCAAATTCAGAGGCATAGCAGGAGGGCACTTGCATGCTGCAGATGTTTTGGTTATTGTTGTTGTAATAGTGGAGGGGTATTTTTAGCCTCGAAAAGCCTGGCAAAGTGATCAGCTGTACCCAGCCTGTTTACCTATCACATTTCTCTCTCCCTTTCCCCCTTTCTTATTTACTCTGTCCCTCTTGCATGAATGCATCTCTCTCCCCCTCTTTCTCTCTCTCTTCCCCGTGCTGTCCTGTATTCATTCCTACATGCATCACTCTCTCTGTCACTCTTCAATGCTGTCACTCATGAATGCTCTCTATCTCTCCCTTTCTTTTCCATGCTATCCATCATTCATACATCTGTTTGTGCTATTCCAGTCCATTCTCTATAATGCTCATGTGTTCATGTACATCTCTCCATCCCTTCTATGCACAGATATGTAGACTGTACTCAGGCTGAACTCCTCCATTGGTTCCTCCCCCTGCCCTTCTCTTTCTCTCCCTCCCTCCCTCCCTCTCCACCTACCACTCTCTGTACTGACTGTGCACGCTGATAAGCAAATTCTCAGTCCTTAGAACAAAAGAGCCACAGAACCCCTGCCTCAGTGCAGATATTACCCTGTCACACAGAAAGAACAGTGCGATGCTTTGATTTGCTCTTACATGGCATTATGGCCTTATCTGTGATCTACAGCTTCTGCCATTATGGCCCCCCTACCCCCTCCCACCTCGGACCAGATGGTGTAGAGATGGTGCGCGCTCCAGCCTCTTATTAGAGGGAGTGGATAGATATGGAATAGATGAGGAACTGTGCCCTCAAACCTTTGTGGTCTGTCCTCAGGGACGACGCAGTGCTTAAGGTTGTGGCTGCCTCTGCTATTATTTTACATTCATTCTGCGCCTCGCTCATCGCATAGGTGCCCAGTATTCTGCCCCTCCCAACAGCAGCCAATGCAGTGTCTCCCTGTCTCTCACTTACGCTTACTCGCTCTCTCACTCTTCTCGTCTCTCTCTCTCTCTCTCTCTCACTGTCACCCCCTGATTCTCTCTCTCTGTCTCTCGCCTGCTCTCTCTCATCATCCATTCTCTCACTCTAAGCTCCAAGGCTCTCTTCCTCTCTCTCTCTCTCTCGCCCTTATGTGCACAGATAGCACACACGTCTCTCTCTCTCTCCCTCTCTCTCTTGCTCTCCCCTCCCTTCCTCCTGGTCCTGCTCTGTCATTCCTTCCTGTCGTTTCTCCTCTCGCTCGCTCTGCCTGGATTTCTTACTGCCCTGCTGCTGGGACTCAGGAGGGAGGAACCACTGACAATGGCTGGCTCTCAGCACGCTGCGGTATGCTAACTCTGCTTAGCAGGTCTCCCAGAGACTCGCGTGAGTACTGCTGCTTTTAGTTCTTTCTCTCTCTGTGTCTCTCTCTCTCTCTCTCTCTCTCTATTTTCCACCCCTCTGTCCTCCCCCCCCCCCCCGGTTGTCAGGGCTGGGTTCCAGAGCGGCAGACATACGGGTGGTGGTAGCAGTGGGTGGGGGTCCCACTGGGGGTTGTGGTAGCTGCATGAGTAATTTGCTGCAGCGGTTCGGCTAGGCTGGACCTGGCTTACTGGATGGGCTAATTCAGGTTTTGGGAGGGGCGGGGGTAGAGTCTCTGCGGTTATATAAAATGAAGAGCGAGGGGGATTTACTTGTGTCTGCATCTGTCTGTTCTCTGTATCCAGAACCCAAAGCCCCGTTGCCCATTATTGTCAAGGTGTCGTCCCCAGTTACCTGTGAGGGAGCATCAGTGGTTGTAGAGAGGGCTGAGGGGGTTGTGCAGGGGTGCCATTTTAGTTTGGATGGTCGAGGCAGAAGGTGTGTTTGTGCAACGTGCCTCTTGTCATTAAGGCATTGACAGAAAATATATGTCCTTGTGTGTGTATGTGTGTGTGTTTCTCTGTCTACATGAGTCTCTATGTGTATAGTATGAGCCTGTCTGTGCCATCACGTGTGTGTGTGTGTGTGTGTGTGTGTGTGTGTGCGCGTGAGTGGTGTGAGGATGTCTGCATTTTTAAGGGAGGCAATTTTTACATGAGCATTCTTTGTCACCTCTCCCATCTGCGCTGGGTTCTCAGCTTCCCATTTTAGCTAGCATGCATGCCTGCCAACGTGCTTGTGTTTAACCTGGCCTCCATTCTGGATCAAGACAGAGACTCCATGCTGTATAGTAACAGTGGACAGAAAAGATATAAATGCACTGACATGAACTTTCTGTGAGACCTGGGGATATGCACCAGACCCTTGTTTTTATTACATTCCGGCATCATTGTGAATGCTCAAGCACTGATGCGGCATGTCAACTGTGTTAAGTGCTCTTAATTTAGATTGCTAACCACACTTCAGCTTGTAGTCCTTCAGTTGCAAGTTTATACGCGGCATATTTTCCAAAAGGCTGGGAGTAAACAGTTTGCCGGAGTTCTAAGACTGAAGAATGTGGTTTCTCTGCATTGAATAGCTTGCAAGCTTTTCGTAATTAGGATTATTATCAATCTTGTGTCATATCTGGACGTAGTTATAACAGTGATGTTGATGATGGTGCATCCTGATATTCCCCTGATACTGAACATGGCTGACACTGGAGAGACTGAGCGAAAGATCAGAAATGTGTTTTTGTATGTTTGCTGCATGCTGTGTATATTTGTGTGTGTCTTTTTGTTGAATTTTGTCTTTCTTGTTGGACAATAAGCGCACGCTGCATTTGCCCATTTTGTTGCTTAGGTGACTGGTGGTTTGTGAGCCTGCGAGAGGTAGTGCTGAGGGTCTCATCTGTAGCCGGTCTGGTGCCCTGAAAGTTAAAGGGAGGTTTCAGTCACGACGTTTGTATTCGGTTATGTAAGGGCTCCCTGGGGCGGGTGGAGGGAGTGTGGGGCAGTAACGTGAGTCGCTGGAGCGACTGAGTGCATGCAGGGGGAGGATTTACACTGCAGTTTCACACTGGTTGCACTTCAGTTGTTCTGGGTGTCTCTCTGGCTGATTTCTGGCTGCTTCTCAGCTGCTCCTTGGTTGTCCTCTTTTGTAGTCACTAGCAGCTTACTCCCAAATTGCTCTTCCATAGCTCTGTGGTAGCTCTTCAGCCATTCTCTCAATGATCGCTCTCATCTGGTCTGGTTTTATCTCTTTCTGGTTGCTCTTGAGTTTCTCTTGAGTCTCGACTGGTCTTTCCCCTCTGGTTGGTCTTTGGTGGTTAGCAGTTTCTCCCTGGTTACTCCCCGATTGTTCTTTGGTTGCGCTTTGCTTATGCTCTAGTTTCTCTCTAGTTGCAAGAACACAAGATTGGAACACACGAGACTGTGTTCCTCTTTAGTCAAAAATTGGCGTTTCTCTGGTTGCTCTTTGGGATGCATCAGTTTCTCTCTGGTTGATCCCTAGTTTTTCTTTGGTAGCTTTTAAAGTTTCTGTCTGGTGACTCCTTGGTCAGCTCATGTTAAAGGGGGCTGCAGATGAGCTGGGAGTTTAATGGGCAGCACCACATTAGGATGCGAGTTGGAGAGAGGGGGGAAATCATTTCTCTAAACCAATAATCAGACTTTTTTTAAGGCTTGTCTCATTGTCTCGTTCAAAGACAATTCTCACTTGCATCACTGCAGCTGGCTCTAGAAAAGTTCATGAAGACCCCATTTCCTACTCAAGTCAGTGGTGACTTGAAGTTAATAATTTTTCTCTGCAAGAAAATACGCACACAATATCCATCTTTTCTTCTTGCCAGTTTGTTAAGCTTGCATTCTGTTTGGAAAAGGGAAAAAATGTTGAGGAATCAGGGGCAGGTTTTGTCACTGCACCGGATGTACTGCACAGAGCGAGCTCCCAATATTGCATGGCAACGTCCGAAAATGAGAGATGGTTTTTACCGAGCCTGAGGAGAATCAGAGGGTGATATCAGAATAGTCCATAGGTTTTCAGCAGTATTTTCTAAACTCGGACGCCAACCTCTAGCCTACATCAAAACAGGTAGCAATGCTAAGCTAATTAGCTTCACCAATCAATCAGGAAGATCACTTAGCACCCCCAAAGTAGCTTTCATCACTGCAGCACTGCTGCTGTGAATAAGCTTTGCAGTGGACTGAGGTGTAGTGTAATGGTTTAGGAACCGGCCATGTGGCCTTGAGTTTTGCCCTTAAGCAAAGCACTTATTCTGAATTGCTGCACTGTGTTAAGCTATGTACTGTAAATATGAAGGCACTCATAATATCCAGACCCTTTTGATAAGAGCATCTGAAAAGGCCTGGAATATAAAGCGGTGGAGGTTTATTCAAGCTTTTGGGAACAAGAAACTGCTGTTACTTGATTTATACTGTGCAGTAGCTCTATGCAAACTGGGTGCGAAGAAGGCGAGCAGAGATTGACATTCTGACTGATGACCTGGGCCTGAGACCATGTTAGCCAGGCAGCTGTGGAGGTAAAAGCAGTAAAGCTTTTTCACAGTGCATTTAAGTGCTAACCGCCCCCTCCCCTTGCAATGAGAGCCTGGTACTTCTTCAGAGCGGATGATATCTTACAAGCTGCACTTTGTATCTGTGGGAAGAAAACATGGAGGCTAAAAAAAGAAGATGGGGGGTAGGAAATTCTTTTCAGCTCTTTCTTCGGATTCCATCTTGTAAGTAGGCTGTAGTCCATGGGCCCATAGCTCTCTTGTCTCCACTGAAGTGGACAGCTGCAGATAGGGAATGAGTGAGAGAGGCAAAGGAAGTTTATTATGATATGAGGTTTAATTGATATTATTAGTCCAGGATAAGGAGGGAAAGCACTGAAATATCTTGGCCAGAATAGCAGTGCATGGTAAAGATGATGGATAACTTGGCGATAGGCATTTGCATATTTGAATTTGAATTTTGCTCACACTAGGGTCAGGAAACACGGTGGCCCTTCGGGTAGCACTGTTGCCTCACAGCAAGAAAATGGTGGGTTTGAATCTGGTCTGGGGTCTTTCTGTGTAGAGTTTGCATGTTTTCCCTGTGTTTGCATGAGTTTCATTTTGGTACTCCAGTTCTCTTTCACAGTCCTAAGACATGCATATCAGGATAATTGGAGGCTCTAAATTTCCAACTGGTATGAGTGTGTGAGTGGATGGCGGGTGAATGGTGTGTGCGCCCTGCGATGGATTGGAGAGCTGTCCCGGGTGTGTCCCTGCCTTTCACCCATTGTCAGCTGAAACAAGCTCCAGCTCCCCTGCGACTTTGAGGAATGAGCGGCTCAGATGATTGATGAATGGATGGATGGATGAATTTGATCTGGTGCAGCAAGAGTGGGGGGGTCATGATACAGACACATCTGCATCATGACGGCAGTAGACCAGTGTTCTGGGCGAGATCTGATGTATGCATGTTTATGCACACTCATAACAAGTTTAGCACAACTTACTTTCTCCAGAAAATAAAAAGGCTCAGTTCTCTCCTGCATCTGCATCAGAGTTATGGACTCCTCCTTCTGATTCTCACCATATAAATTTAACGCTCCGTTTGTTTGAGCAGCAGTAGGTATGGTGTTCACGCACAGGAGTTTAAATGGATTCTCATAATTACATGTTTACTGGAGTTTACAAATTTTAATTGTTGCTAGAATATGCAGTGTGTCCTGTTGTATTTAAATAAATGGTGCAATTAAAGGTTATGCATTCCTGGCCTTGCTTACAAAGCTTAGGAAGAGATGCTGGAGGGGGCCAGAACAGCTTCATAGCAAGAAGTGAACTTTACCTGCCTGAGTCACAGTTCTACCTGCGTCCCTCTGGCCTGACAGGTGTAGAGCTGTGACTGATACTGACAGAGAATAGTGCTAACCACCCAATCGCAGGTCTCTCGTGGGTATTATGGCGTGGGGATGTCTGCTGTCAGGGTCTTAGTGTAGAGGGTAGATGGGGATATCATCAGTCTGCTGTCTGCCAGCTTAGATATGGCAGTGAGTGGCCCAGCAAGTTGCCCTTTCCCCGTCCCGGGCAAGAGGGGAAGCTCTGGGTACTGGTGCGGTCGACTCCGAGCAGGAAGTGGTATCCAGAGGGTCAGCAGATACCGGAGAGTTATGCGGAGGTATCCACTCCGGGTTACCAGAACTCCAGACGCCTTAATCTCTGAACAGGATGGATTTAGGGATTGTCAGAGAGTCATGTCATGTTTTGGGGCAGAATAATCCCTTTAGACTGACTCAGAGGCTCGGGGGTAGTCCACCCCCGACCTCAGTAAGCATGTTATGCTTTACTTTTGAGTTCCATGTTTTGACACCAGCATACTGAGTGGTATTTTCTTTATCACTATTTGGACACTGCAGTTTTGCACTTGCATAATTTGGTACATTGCACACGTTCTTAGTGCTTACTGTTAGTTGGGGTTTCATAAGCCTTGAATATGTGTGGTTATGGGGGTGGGAATCGGAATAAGTAGGGAGGGATGTTGTGTATTGCACTTTATTATCCCTTTACAATGTGATTCGCCTTGTGACCACATGGGGGGCTGGAGATCTTTGCTCGACGCTGTACGGTGTTTCTGGGTGTGTGTCAATAAAGTTACTCAAGGAACAGCACCGGCTCCTCGACTCGGCTCCCGTTAATATAAATATAACGAGTGTATTATGTTATAGAAGTGCATGTTATGCACTTCCAGTGAGTACATAATAATCTGTGTGGTGTGTTTATGTGCAAATTTGCCTATAGGCTGTGGATGCACTTGTCTTTTCAATGCTAATTTGCCATTCAGTCATGGAGTGAGGTGTATACAGCATGTGGGCCCAATCCAGACAATTTACCGAACGTAGGTCTCAAAATTCCTCTCCTGAGCTCATAAAGCAAATGGAAGTGATCCCAAAACGGAGGGAAACTGGGGCTGGAGTATAGCTGAGACCTGCTGACTTACAGGCAGCACTGTAGTCCGACACCACTGTGCAAGTAACGCTTGAGAGCAGTCACAGAAAGAATGCAACATTTCAGCAAATCACCGACATTACACACTGAGGAAAACAATAGCTGCGTTAATCACTTGTAGCTAACTGCAGCTCTCGTCTCGTCAACACATGTCTTGCACCGGCCCTTACACCATTGCAAAATAAACAAATGATAAGAAGATAAGAAGGCTCCTTGCACCATGAGCAATTTGGGGTGCCCCATTGCACAGGAATATATCCGTGTAGGAATATATCTGATCATTATCCGATCAAGCTGGTCTCATTTAAATGTCAAGTGTGGACACGTGTACCTGTACACACAGCTGAGTTTCGATCTGGAGCATCCGATCACATTAGTTATCTTGAAAAGACAAGTGTAAGCATGGCTATAAACTCTCTGAGGCTCTTTCCTTAACCTTATCCCACTTTGAAATATGCCTCAGACATACCGAAGTTCAATCAGCTTCAGACAGCAGCTATAGCACACTCTTAGCTTAGCCTCCATCCAGCAACACTGTTGAAGCGCACTTCTCTGCGGCCATTATTGATTTGGCACTCTGCGTCTAGAAGTGGCTGCACTAGCCCTTGGCGCAGACAGAGCAAATTTCTGTTGGGGCCAAGGTAAGACATATATTACGCCCTCTGACAGCAGCGAAATGAGCATTCTAGGGTCTTTATGTTCTGTCGTCCAGTAAGCTTTCTGGGTACTGCTGCGAGGTATCGCAATGCCCAACACAACTCCAACGACAACAGATTCTCCTCCACGGGCTAATTGTTAATTGGCTTGTAGTCATATAGTTATTACCTATTGTAATAGTCAATTCTAATTATTTCTGATCCATATTGACCTGCGCAACATTTAGTGTCCCACTTCTAAAGAGATTTGAATATTTACGGGGATACAATATGAATATGACTGTGCTCTTGTTTCTAAAAGTCATAGTTCAAGGTGAAAGTGGATAAAACAGATGGATCTTGCAAAGAGGGTGCCTTATGTCAGTCCTTGGACCTTTTTTAACCTTAAACCTTTAAACTCTAAATTTCTTGCAAACTGCCAATCTTTATTGACACCGTCTGTTTGGCAACTGCCAGACATGGTGTTTCCCATTGATCCATGGAACATGCTGACTCACTCCACATTTGCTGTCAATGATATTTTCGTCCCCTCAAGCAATAAACAAAGAGTGAAATGAACAAAAAAAATTGTCAAAGAAGGGCATCCTTTTTACAAATTACGTATTGGGCTATGATATCTCAACCCATTTGTAATATTTTTTGTCAATGCTAAAACGCAATAGAAGTGTATGTCCTTTCTGCAGCGGGTAACTGAAATGTATGCATAATATTTTTGGTTATTAGGAGGAATCCAAGTGATTCTGCTGTTTTCTCTAAGTTCTGGTCATCTTCCTCTGGTCAAACCCTGAAACACACCAGAACAGCCAGTGGATTTTGGAATGAAGACAGGAAGAGAGTCACATATCAGGACAGAAAGGGGTTTTGGGTTGTTTATCTTTAGCCTTAAAGCCGTGGAATTCCACTGTTTGGCTTCTCATTGTTTTCACTGTTAGAGCAATCAATGTCAGTCTTCCAAGAAGCAGTGGACAGAGGATTCAACACGCAGGTGAAACGGAGATGGAAACCACTGTGGGGTTCCCCGAAGGCTTTATTAGTAATGCTGAGTCATCAGACCATCTCCATTCAAAAAGTGGAACGCCATTGTGCTTTGAAGCAGAACACTCAGTGAGTCTTCTGGGGTTCATAAACAAGAAGGGGACAAGTTTACATGCCCACTGATTACATTTCCTTCCCATGGTTGCTGAAGTACTTGCATCCTGTAACAAACAAAATTAGCTTGATATAATAGAAAAATTACCTTATTCAATAGTCATAACTCAGACTATACCTTATATCACTCTTCATGTCTGCAGTTGTCAGAGAAATCAATGAGTTTCTGGGGAAAAGTTGGGATTTCATTGACAATTCATAAAGAAATTTTTGACAGCTTAAGGAATCAGCATTTCTAGTATCTAAAATTTCTCATTCATCATTCTGCCTCTTATTTGGTGTCCATGCCCTATATGGAAACTTTGTTAGTGTATGCACAAGTGTGTGTGTGTGCATGAATGCTTGACTATGTATGCGTGTGCTTTGAGGATGAAGAAGGACAGAATAATGGAGCTGCGTGTACGGAGGAGCGCTGGCAGAGCATAGTTATGCATGTCATGGGACTGTAAGTGTGTGTCGTATGCACCATACGTCACCAAACCTATCAGCCGATCACCTGAGTCCGTCGCTTGCGTAACTGCGTAAGCAATAAGAACAGTGCAGTCTCTGGTGTAATGACCTTTCGCTCGTGCTACCATGCAAGAGGGAGAAGGTGATGGAAAGAAAGGCAGTAAGCTTGCGGGGGCTTTGACTCATGTCTTGCATACTGATCCATGCTGACGTAAGTTTACAGAGGGCAAAATCATTCATCATGTAATGCTATGGAGCTACACTTTGCTCTTGTCTCCATCTCCTGATCTCTGCCTGTCTTTCTCCAATACACACTCACACACATGTAGCCTCTATACCACGCATACATTACTCTGTATCACTCTTTCCCGTCTCGTTTGCACACACATATATGATGCATCTCCCTGATAGTCAAACGCTCCATAATCTTTTCCCCCTCCATCTCTCTCTCCCTGCTGCTGTCTCATTCCCCCTTTTAATCCATGCTATTCATTCTACCCTGTCTCCTTTCTCACTTCCCTCCCTCTCACCATCACGTTCTTCCTCCCCCTCTCCCTCATCAGTCTCCCTGAGTTTTACAGTATTTGCAGAGCGTTGCAGAGGTTTTGCGGATCTGTGTCATCAGTAGGAATATCCTAGAGCTTTCACCGTCATTAAGAGAGAAAATCCCCATTTCTCCAATGTGAAAAAGCCCCATCGTCACGACGCACTGCTGCGTTAGATTGTTTTTCTCTGTGTTTGAGTGTATGAGCGCGTGTGTGTCCATGCCAAAATCACCTTGACTGACAGTATTTCCGGCTGCTTTATATCTCAAAAATATTCTTTTCACTGAAGAAAAGCATGATTGTTGGACATGGGGCAGCAATATTCTGGGGAAGAAATGCATTTCCTTTCTGAACGTCATCACAATCACCATTTTCGGCACCTTAAGGAAGTGTGAGTGGAGCAGTGAGCCCCTGCCACCCCTGCCCATGTAAAAATAATGAATAGAAGTTTCCATACTACAAAAATGCAATTTTATGGGGTGCTCGTTCAGTACTGTGTGATTATCCTCCAAATCACAAGGAAACACTTCATTTCAATAGTGCTTCAAAAGGCTGGCATTACCCTCCCTGAAAGAGAAAGTCCAGCAATAAAATTCAAAATTCATATTTTATACGCATCCCCAGTTGTCTGGAGTCATTTATTTATTTATTTTTATTTTTATTTTTTTCGTGGAGTAATACATATTCCAGCTAGTCTAGTCAATTTCCCTGTAATTCAGCTGTACATATTTGGGATCGTTCGAAACCATGGGATCTCCCTTAGAATTCAAATACAATTGTGCTCAAAAGTTTACATACCCAGGCTGAATTTGCGAAATGGATAACATTTTTTTAATGAAAACATGAATAGCCAGGCAAAACGCATTTCTTTTATTTCTTATTGGATTCATATCCAACTGTAGGTCATGTAGAATGGCACAATCATCAAACCAAACATGGCAATAAGGGAGAAAAATGAAATGAATCCTGTTCAAAAGCGTGCATACCTTTAGTTCTTAATACTGTGTATTGCCCCCTTTCGCATCAATAACAGCGTGCAGTCTTTTGTGATAGTTGTCAATGAGGCCCCTAATTCCCTCAGGTGGTATAGCTGCCCATTCTTCCTTGCAAAATGCCTCCAGCTCCTGCAAATTCTTTGGTCATCTTGCATAAATTGCACGTTTGAAATCTCCCCAAAGCGGCTCAATGATATATAGGCCAGGAGACTGCGATGGCCATTCCAGAACCTTCACCGTTCTTTTCTGTAACCATTGGAGGGTCAACTTGGCCTTGTGCTTTGGATCATGGTCATGCTGGAAAGTCCACTATGTGCCATGCGCAACCTTTGTCCCGAAGAATGCAAATTGTATGCCTTTATTTTCTGACAGCATGCTGCATTTATCTTGCCATCAATTTTCGCAAGATTTCCTGTGCCTTTAGAGCTCACACACCCCCAAAACATCAGAGAGCCACCACCATGCTTTACAGTGGGCATGGTGTTGACTACTCTCCAAACATAGCGTTTATGGTTGTGACCATAAAGTTCTATTTTGGTCTCATCACTCCAAATGACAATATTCCAGAAGTTGTGAGATGTGTCAAGGTGTTGTCTGGCAGATTTTTGGCGGGATTATTTTGTGGGATTGGTTCAATAATGTCTACCTGCTAACAACTCGACCATGGAGCTCATTGTTGTTTAAGTGCCTCCTTATTGTGCTCCTTGAAACGACCACACCATCTTTTTCCAGAGCATTCTGTATTTTTTTTTTTTTTTTTTTGAGGTAGCATGTGGATTTTTCTTTGTGTCCCAAACAATTCTACAGTCAGTTTGGGCTGAAATCTCTCTTGGCCTACCTGACCTTCGCTTCATGTCAATGTTTCCCCTAATTTTCCACCCCTTAATCATGGACTGAACAGTACTGACTGGCATTTTCAAGTCTTTGGATATCTTTTTATATCCTTTACCTTCTTTAAAAAGTTGAACTACCTTGTTACAAAGGTCCATAGACAGTTCTTTTCCGCTCCTCATGGCTCAGTGTCTAGCCAGATCAGTGCATCCACTCGGGAGCTAACAAACTCAGTGACAATACACAGACACGAGTTACAATTTAAAAAGCCACAAGTGTGGAACCATTAATAGCCATTTAAACCCGAGTGTGTCACCTTGTATCAATATAATGGGGTCAAACATGCAAGGGTATGTACACTTATGATCAGGGACATTTGGGTGATTTCAGTTATCATTTTGATTTAAAAAGGAGCCAAACATGTATGTGATGATAAATGACTTCACATGATCACTGTCCTTATATAAAACAAAACAAAAAGCTTTTTGTATGAGAATCATAATTTCAAAATAAATGGTAACATTTCACAAATTCAGCTAGGATATGAAAACTTTCGAGCACAACTGTATATATATTTATACATGGGTTTGTTGGTTTCATGGGGTTAAAAGACTAATCTGAAAATTGCTGCACAGGAGAATGTGTTGCCAAGAGTGTCTATCTCTTGGTCACTATTCAGACTTTTAAGTGCTCGCAAAACCACAGGTAAAATAGGGGACATGAGTGTGTCCAACGAAAGCTTTTGAATCTCAGAAGAAAATTTAGAGCAAATATTACCCGTATGCTAAAGTAAGCAATCAGTCCTGGGTTGGTCCTGGAGGTTTGTTTAGTAGGAACAGTCAGCAATATTCACTAAATCTGTAACTTCAGCACTTGTATTTGGAACATTGTTCAAATGTTATTGATGCAGATCTTCCATGTTGCTTTTTCACAACTGCATAGTTCCCATCAGAGGGCGTTACCCCTGCATTTGCATATCAAATTATAAATGGTGTGTGTGTGTGTGTGTGTGTGTGTGGGTGTGGGGGTTAGTGCTGAGGAATGTCTCTATGTCCTGCGGATGCAGTGCAGTGTAGCCTCATGTGATTGGCAGAATGTACAACCCCATTTCCAGAAAAGTTGGGACAGCGTGTAAAATGTAAATAAAAACAGGATGCAATGATTTGCAAATCATTTAAACACTATATTCAATTGAAAATTGCACAAAGACAACATATCAAATGTTGAAACTGAGAGATTTTTTTGTTTTTGGAAGAAAACATCTGCTCATTTTGAATTTGATGCCAGCAACACATTTCAAAAAAGTTGGGAATCACTGAAAGACTGCATGGGCAAATAGTTCAACAATTTAAAATAATGATTCTAAATGTAAAATTGCAAACAATTTAGGGATTTCATCCTCTACAGTACATAATATGATCAAAAGATTCAGAGTATCCAGAGAAATCTTTGTACACAAGGGATAAGACCAAAAACCAATATTCAATGACAATGATCTTCGTGCTCTCAGGCAGCACTGCCTTAAAAATAAATGAGATTTTGAAGTGAAATCACTGCATTGGCTCAGGAACATTTCCGTATACCATTGTTGGCAAACACCATTTGTCGCTGCATCCACAAGCACAAGTTAAAGCTCTACCATGCAAGTATTAAACCAAGATCCAGAAATGGTACGGCCTTTGCTGGGCCCAAGCTCATTTAAGATGGACTGATGAGGAGTGGGAAACTGCCCTGTGGTCTGACCAATCAAAAATGTGAATTTATATTTGGAAATTATGGAGGCCACTCGCTCTGGGCTAAAGAGGAGAGGGAATATCCAGCTTGTTATCAGTGCACAGTTCAAAAGCCAGCATCCATTATAGGTGTATTATTGCACATGGCATGGATAACTTGCACATCTGTGATGACACCATTAATGCTAAAGAATATGTACAGGTTTTGGAGTTCTATATACTGCCATCCAGACATCTTTGACAGGAAAGGCCTTGCTTATTTCAGCAAAACAATGCCAAACACAACATTCTGCACGTATTATGACAACATGGCTCTGTAGTAAAAGAGGCCGGGTGGTAAACTGGCCTGCTAGCAGGCCAGACCTGTCGCCCACTAAAAATATTTGGTGAATTATGAAAAAAAAATATGAGAAAGGAGTCTGCAAAGTGTTGATCAGCTGAAAGCCTATATCAAGCAAGAATAGAAAAACATTTGCTTACGAAACTATAGCAGTCGGTCACCTCAGTTCCCAAACGCTTTCAGAGTATTGTTGAAAGAAAAGGTGATGCAACACAGTGGTAAACATTGCCCCTCTCCCAACTTTCTTGAAACATGTTGCTGTCATAAAATTCAAAATTAGCAAATATTTTTCAAAAAACAATAAAATTTCTCAGTTTCAACAATTGATATGTCGTCTTTGCCCTATTTTCAATTAAATATATGGTTTAAATGATTTGCAAATCATTGCATTCTGTTTTTATTTGCATATTACATAGTGTCCCAACTTTTCTGGAAGTGGGGTTCAACTGTATATAAGAAGGCACCTTATGCAATGCACAGCACTCACTGGGTGATTATTTTTGTATGTGTGTGTAAGATATACAGTGGGCTCCAAAATTACTGGCACTCCTGACTAGCAGCGCACAAAAAAATATGCACCCCATACCCACGGTGAAATATGATGGTGAGTTAGTCATGATTTGGTGCCGTTTTAATTCGAGGTCAAGGGGCAGTGATTAGGATTAATGGCATAATGACTCCCATCAAGTACCAGGATATTTTGGCTGACAATCTGGTTGCCTCTGCCAGAGGGCTGGGACTCGGCCCTAAGTGGACTTTCCAATAAGACAATGACCCAAAGCATACCTCAAGATCCACACAAAAATGGTTCTTTAACAACAAAATCAACGTTCTGCAATGTACATATCATTTGCCAGACCTCAATCAATCCAATTGAAAACCAGTGGGCTGAGTTGAAAAGGGCAGTGGAACAATGGAAACCCAAGAACGTGAAGGATATTGAAAAGATCTGCTGAGAGGAATCGTCAAAGTCCTCACAATTGTGTGCCGTAACCTTGTCAGAAATTACAGGAAAATATTCCGTGCTGTTATCCTTACCAGAGGTGGTTGCATTAAGTACTAAATGAAGGGTGCCGATTGTTATGAAATCTTGATTTTGTTGAAATTTGTTTTGTATTAAAACATTGTTGTGCTTTTGGTTATTTCCATCAAAACATTAATATGGTAAAGCATTTTCACACGGTAAATTCCGTTTCTCTATAATTATATTATTTATATTTTTCTTGTATTGTTTGTGCATTACCAGTCAGAGGTGCCAGTAATTTTGGAGCCCACTGTATAATACTGTAAGATCCCTCTGCAGAGTTTGGAGATCACATTTGGGAGTTGTTACACACATACACACACACACACTCACTTTGTGCTACCAATGTTGCCATCATACATTAAGTTCACTGTTAAATAAGTGAGGAGCAGTCTCAATTTCTTCCAGTCCTGTTACACCCCGGCTTGTATTCTGTTATTAAATTGTGGTGGCACAAATTTTTTCTTCGCTCAGGTTACGTTGTAAAATGATGGCTATAAATGACACAAAATCTAGACTTTCGCCAGCCTTATACCCCTATCGCACAAGGGGTAGCACTGAGAATCTTTTCGAACTGTAGCGCTCATCTGTGTGACTATCAATACTCAGATTTGCAGTCTTTCTTTCTTTCTTTCTTTACATTTCTTCCATAAATCAGAAATAAAATTAAAAACACACAAAAATCCAATTAAAAACCTGCACAAACTATAATATGTGCAGTACACAGTAAAACAATTACAAAACCACAAAACTCATTTCAAAAACAGACTCCTTGTTCTTTCTTTTTATCTGTCTTTCTTCTTTGAACTGCCTTTACTCCATTCACCCCTTCCCAATGCAGTCATGTTGGATTAGATACCAACATTTTATTTATGTGTTGTGCACATTTCTTGCAGTTTGTTTGTTTGTCTATTTTCTTTCTTCATCCAAGTTATCACCTGTTTTACAGTTGCAATCAAAATTATTCAACACCTGTTGCAAATTAGGTTTACTGGCAAAATTTACAAACTTTCAGCTGTTTGCAATGAACAAATCAAACAAGAACAATTTAAATGGCTGAACACTACAAATATTACAAGTGGCTTCTCCAAATTCAACACAAAATTCACTTTTAATGACAACTGCAGGCTCAAAATTATTCAACCCCTTCATGACAAGCATCTTTAATACTTAGTAGAGCACTCTTTTGTCGCTATGACCTGCTGGAGGTGTGATGCTTAGACAGATGCCAGCTTTTGGCAGCATTCCCAAGGTATCTTAGCCCGGTCCTCATGGACAATGGCATCCAGTTTACAAATATTCTAGGGTTTACATGCTGCAACTGTGTTCTTCAAATCCTACCAGAGATTTTTTATGGGGTTCAAGTGAGGCGACTGTGATGGGCACTCTAGAATCTTCCCAGACTTCTTCTGAAACCAAGCCTTGGTGGATGTTGAGGTATGCTTAGGATCATTGTCCTTTTGGAAGGTCCAATGATGCTCAAGTGTCAGCTTCCCTACAGACGGCATAACATTTTCTCCTTGGATATCCTGGTACTTGACTGAATCCATCTTGCCCTCCACACTTTCAGATTTCCAGTGCCAGAGGAAGCAAGGCAGCCTCAGAGCATCAAAAAGCCCCCACAATTCTTCACTGTAGGCAGGGTGTACTTTTCAGCATATGCTTCTTTATTCCTCCTGCAGGCATACCACTGATTCATAAGCCCGAAATATTCCAATTTTGTTTCATCACTCCACAGAGCAATATCCCCAAACGTCTGTGGCTTATTTATATGGTTTTGAGCATACTGGAGCAGTTGTGGTGTATGTCTTGGAGTTCGGGCATGGAGACCTTGAACGTGTACTATGCACCCTACTGTGCAAACTGAAACCTCAGTGCCTCCTGCCTCCAAGTCTTGCTGTGGGTCTCCTGCAGTCACTCGAGGGTTTTTGACCACCCGTCTCCTCAGGAATCTGGTGACAGCCATTGATAGCTTCCTCTTTCTGCCATATCCTGGTACTATAGCCACTCTTCCTTTAACTCTGAACTTGCGAACTATGCTTCCAACTGTATCTCTATGAAAATTCAGTGCTTGTGCTACCTTTTTGTATCCTTTTCCTTGTTTGTGCCAGGCAATGATATCCTCTATTAGCTTTTTGGACAATTCTTTTGACAACCATATTTCTAATATGCAATCAAATGTCACTGTCAACAAACCCCTAGTGAGTACAAGTATTTGATGTGAACTATCTCGAGCAAACCTGATGCAACTTATGAAGCTCTTGATTAGCTGCATGAGGCGTGCTTGAGACAACACCTGATTTGCAAATATGCTCTGATGATGGATTCTATTCGCGGGGTTGAATAATTTTGAGACTGCAGTAGTCATTAAAAAATGGCATTTTGTGTTAAATTTGGAGAAACCACTCGTAATATTGGTTGTGTTCAGCTATTTAAAATGTTCTTGTTTAATCTGTTTATCACAAACAGCTGACAGTTTGTAAATTTTGCTATTAAACCCAATTTTCAATGGGGGTTGAATAATTCTGATTGCAACTGTGTATCCCCATCCCTTTTCCCCCCTGCAGTCTTGCAGCTCATTTTGGGAGGCATACAGCGTGTGTGTGTGTGTGTGTGTGTGTGTGTGTGTGTCCATGTGTTTGACACAAGCAAATCCACCACACTCTGTTCACAAAGACATGTCAAAAACAGAGTTCACACATAAAAACACATCAATATACATGTGAACATGCACAAACTACTGTATATGTGTGTATGTCTCCGTGAATCACTGTATGTCCAGGGCATAGGACACTGTACATCATTCACCTCACACTGAATCCCAATAACTTTTGTTTTCATCGAAAACACAAACATATCAGCATGTATCCGTCCATTTATGCACTGTGTGGGTGCGTGTGTGCGTGTGTATGTGCGTGTGTGTGTGTGTGTGTGTGTGTATATGTGAGCGTGTGTGAGCACATCTCAGTGTTTCATGCATCTTTCCTCTCCCATAATTGGGTGAGGAAAGATGCATGAAACACTGAAACACTGCTCACACACGCTCACAAAATGGGAGCTCTCACTGACAAAATATTGAATGTCAAGTTTGTTTGCCTAGAGCAGATCTCTACACTGAATGTAATGAATGTCCTTGAAGGGGTATAATTATGCACCTCTCCTGTTACATGACTTATTTCCCCCCGATTGAATCATTCACTCTCCCCCCAATTAGCTTCTTCCATTTTATACTCCATGGGCAGTGCTTGATAAAGCTGTCCAATGAACAGTAGGATGACGAGACTGTCAGCGAATGAAATGCTGAAATGCTGTATCTGCACTGATGAGTATTTTCTCTCTCTCTCCTTCTCTTTTCTGCTCTCTCAATCCTTTTCTTTCTCATGTCCTTTTCACATTTTGCTTCTTATCTCTCTCTTCTTCACTTATCCCAGCTGATACCCCCCCACTCCCAATGCTGTCAAGTTGCCAACACTGCGCCGCGAGCCATGATGATGCGTTGCGTAATAATTCTATATCCGTCAAGTGAAATGCGAGCTATATGAGCCTTCCTTTTGTGTTCAAAATATAAATAAGTAAATAAAGCATTTCACTTATATTTTTCATAAACACAACTAAAAACAAGATAAAGTGGGGCTCATTATCAAACAGGAGATATAGCACAAAAGATATAAATCTCAGGAGATCCACATTGTGGTATAAACTCTCTCTTTGTTTTATTTGTGCATGGACCAGCACTCTACAGTCACACCATTTATTTAAGAAACACAGCTTTTGCACCACCTATACTGTGTATGCTGTGGAAATCAGAAGGGTCCCAGCCCTATGTTTCCTATGAAGATCACTAAGTGAAAATGCCTACAAACCAAATGATTTTTTTTTTTTATCGTGGAGGACTGTTTGTGTGTGTGTGTGTGTGTGTGTGTGTGTGAACATATGAAAGAATGTTCACATTTCTCATTGGTTTATTCACATGAAACACCTATGGCCGACCATATGGATAATTCTCATCAACTTCTAATGCTTCAGTCCAGTTTGATACCTCAGTAAGATTGGACAGATCGCTGTGGGTTTGACTGGTCCTGGTTCAGAGTGTGTGTGTCTGTCTGAAGTGGGGGCATTTGAGGGCTTGTTATGTGTCCGTATGTGAGGTGGAGCCCTTGGGGGCCACTTCTGACAGCCACCCCCGGCTCCTCAAGCAGAATAAGGCAGAGCTGCTGTCAGGTGACTCACTGCCCAGTAGCTGCCCTCCCCTGCCCTGCCATCTCAGGCATGCTCAGAGGGGCCTGTGGTCTGTTGCGTAACTGCTGTCCTTAATCACGGAGCAAAAATAGCAATAGAGTTACATGATATTTTATTATTCAGTCACGTGTACAACCCCTGTGTCATGCGGCCCGTGACCATTATGGTAATGTAAACAGTGTGATGAGAGCAGGGTTTCAGTTGTACTGAGATTTGTGTGAGAGTGTGCATGCATGTGAGCAAATGCATATGACTCGCTGAGATTATGGCCAGTATATATAAAATCATGCTGTAATGATGGAATTAAAAAACAGGTTAAATTATGTAATTCAATGAACCCCATACAATGCTGAGCCAATCAGAGAGAGACTCCCTTAGTTCCATCAGGGATTGTTCACTGGATTGTGGAGAACAAGAGGAGCAATGGAGTCAATCCACAGAGATTAATGCCCAATGCTCTGAGCCCCCAGTGTAGTAAGATTTAACTGCGCCATGCAATGAATACTATTTCAGTGCATGCACACAGATTGTTCATTCTAAACCAAGGATAAATCTTGAAAAGTACATCTAGTTTTTGAACAAGTTAATCAAAAGTATGTAACTGTTCTCTAAAACTTCCTGATATCATTCTGCACAGAAAAAAAAAATTATCAAAAAATCACAACATCTGATATCATATCACATATTTGACTGTATTAGTTAAGCCATCAACTTGTATGTTCATAATTTCTATAGACAGGTTCATATGAAAAGCTGATGTAAGAAAATTTATTAAGTCCGTTTTAACTGTTTTAAATCTGCATCAGGCTGCAGCATCTGGAGATATCTGCCCTTGACTTGGTAATAGTGCTTTTCTGGGATGTTCTCAAGAATGGTCCTGAAATATTGAACATTCTTCTCAAAATTAACATGCTGTAAAACCTAGTGTGGGCCCTAAGCCGGCAAAAAAAAAAAAAAAAAAACACCAGGTGTTCCCTCAATGTGGGTCAGGACCCTATTAGAGGTCACCTGAGGATGGGGTCCAAAAGGAATTATTCCTTTAGAATATGTGAATGTGATATACTGCATCACATCAAAGATAACTAAAACAAAGCGATAAAGAGCACATGGCCATGCTGGCAATACATAGACACTAAATGTTGTTGCTATTCAGCATGAGAAACGTCTGTGAGTGAGGTGTTGTGGTTGCATAAATTTTCAAGTATTCACTTGGGGTCCCATCACAAAACCTGGAAGGGAATCCCTTTTTTAACCCCTGTGTTTGAATCAGGCTCTTCTACATGAATAGGGTCGGGTCAAAGCCGGAAGAAACAGTGACACTTTGCGTTGGTTGTGCGTTTGGGCGTCGATTCTGCAGGCGCCGGGTTGAGTCAGATTTGGTCTGACTGCATAGACGTTTGTTTAATTGAGTCACTCAGGCCAGACTGTGGGTGGAGCGGACAGGGAAAAAGGGCCTGTTGGAAGTTATAAAATTTGGGGCAGGAGTACGGCCTGAGTTGCGGTTTTAACAGTTTTAAGGCAGTAAAAAGTAAAATATATAGGCAGAAGGCTCATTTAACAAAGATTGTTCAATCTCAGATGGTCACTCCAGTTCCTGTTCTTGATGATGCAGTTATAGTCATTTGCTTAATTTTGTATTATTTACAAATCAGACAACTGTGATGTGGCTTCATCCTTAGTGGAAAATTAATTTTCCTAAAGTCTGGCTCGGGAGTAAAGCAGCAGCAGTATACGCAGCTGATAAAAAAAATTAAGCCTAATGTATACACTGCCAAATTTGTGTGATTGTGTTTCCTTTCATTCATTAGTACATTAACATTAGCACTGTGAAGGAATCCAAGTGATGGCTTTGTTGTCTGTCTGCAGTTTGTATTTCCATGAAAAAAAAGATAATGTGATAAATGTAACCACTAACCAAACTGAGAAACTTTGGAAGGGAACCCAGGTCAAACCTCAAGTAGATTTGCCCGGAAAGAGCACAGTTGGAACTTTAAATTCACATATCATTCTCCTATGAAGCCGTCCCCAGATTCTCTGAAGAGCTGTGGAAGAAAAACCCATATAGCACAAGCAGAAGTGTTGTGTGCTCCAAATGCGAGGTACATGCATCCCCTTTGAACAGCGACCCCCGCATAGTTGCGGCACTTCTGTGGACAACTTGTCTAAGATGATTCAAGACCTGTATGCTATCCCCTACATAGAGCGCAAAGGAAAATGGTGTTTTTGCCAGGCTGACGGCTGCTCGAACCAGGGTGGAAAGTGTCCTGGGAAGATATTTCCACCTCTACCAGACCTGAAAAAAATCCTGAACTTTTTCAGAAATGCAGAGGAGCCCAAGAAGTGCAATTACAGGAAAAACTAGACAGTCCATCACCGCTGGTCGACGTGTATCCCTGGACCCCCCAAAGCAATAACTCCCAAAATCAATGGGCTTCATGACCTCTCTACACATAAGGCCCCTGCCAAATATGAAACAAATCTGTTCAAATTTGTGGCCTGCAGAGTGTTCACAAGAAAATCTCCATAGATGCAGCAGCGGTGGATGCGGCGTGACAATCACTGATCTATAGTATCCCATAGTATCCTTGACTCATTGTACGGGGATATAAATTTGGCCCGTGGCGTAGCCAGAACTGGAAATTGGGTAGGCACAGAACATCCCTAAACAAGAATTATTAGTGCTAACATGTTCTCCACCATTTTCATACATTAACACGTTTTCCGATTACAAAATGATCAATTGGCAATTAAAGACAGCTCTTTCTTAATGCGGTCCAAGAGCAATTAAATAATAGACCAAATTCAGCTCAGAAAGATAATTTACTGATAAATAGGCACATGCTCTATGGAGGGTAAACTGCACTGGAACTTCCGCTATACCTTGTTAGCACATCAGGCAATCTGACCTGCAGTTTATGGTTGTTTAAATTATTTAAATTAAATCAAAGACAAACATTTGCACAGTTTGCAAAGCTTTGTGCACCTTTGCATTACTTGGAATAAGGTTGATTGAAATGCATGAAATTGCTTGTCCAAATGAATGACTATCATCTTACCTGAATGAGAACTGACAACACCTGATGGTGTGAAGTGTTTTTGGAAAGGAAGTATTGTAAATTAGGAAAAATGATCGAGAACAAGTCAGGAATAATAATTGTTTTAAAGGGATGTTCTGTGCCAACCCAATTTTCAGTTCTGGGCCATGAGGTACAAGCCATTCCCATGATTCAGTTAAATTGTGGCCAGAAGATGCAAGTACAACTAGTTCTACCAATTTAGCTTTCTTGTGGCCGCAAAATATAATTCATTCCCATGATTTAGCTATCTCGTAGCAAGTATCAAGTTGGAAAAGGTCCAACCAAAAAATTACACGCATCAGTCAAACAGCGAACATGTAGTCCACAAAAATGTCACCGAACCACAGAGAGTGTGACTCCATGCTGGTGTGCAGTTCCATGAATAATGGTCTGGTGGTTGCATATTTTTTTTGCAGTTTTCCTCCTGCAGATATCTCTTGTGGCAGATAGAAGCTCAAAGTGTCCTCTTTTTGGACAAATCTACTCAAGGTTTGACCTGGGTTCCCTTTTAACGTCCAAGTGAAAACATGGCAACATCAGCAAACTCGAATTCAGGCTTACTGGATTGCCAACCTGTCATTTTCAACCAGCCAAAGGCGTATTTTTGAGGTTTAAAAAATGATGTGTCTGCCATTTCAGTCATCGGCGTCTGCCTGCGAGATTTTTCCATTTTTTTTTCAATCTCTAAACTTGAAAGCAAATTTGTATAATTGCATGGAGCTGTCGTGTCTTAGCCGCTTTAATTCTACATGAGCAGCCTTGAAATCCATATCAGCTTTGAAACAGTTCAACCTTGAAATAAAAAAATAATGCTCAGTATGGGGAAAAAGTATCCTTAAAAAAATTGAATCTTTAATAGATGGAACTGAAAAATATATGCAATGGCCCAAAAATGCTACTTTAACTGTATTGGAAGGGCTGGCCAAGTTATAGAATCTTAACTTGAGGCTCAGTTGCAAATCATTTAGTTGTTCAATGCTTTAATTTTTTGCTCATTATGAATAATTGTTCCAAAAAATGAGGACCGTTTGAAAGCAATATTTCCCTCCACTCTCACCTCTGAGCTCTGACTCCTGACTTACAGATTAGTTTCCAGCACTATACTCGTAATCCATGCATGTTCTATGGCAAAGTTTTTTCTGTGGTCCGTCTCTCTAAACATCGTCTCTCTGAGCATGCTCTGGACTGTAGGTGCTGGGTAATTCTGTCCTCAGGCTGGACCACTCAGTAGGTATCTCTGATGGAACGCACAGTAAAGCAACACGCCTACAGCATGCACATGAGCAAGATCGAAGGTTTGAATCGGGTCAGGGGCCTTTCTGTGTGGAGTTCCCATTTTCTCCTTGTGTTTGTGTGGGATTCCATCAGGTACTCCAGTTTCCTTCAATGACATACTTGTCAGGCTAGTTTGAGAATCAAATTGCTCATCGCTGTGAGTGTGTGAGCGAATGTTGTGTGCATCCTGCAATGGATTGGCAAGCTGTCCAGGGTGTGATCTTGCCTTTTGCTCACAATATGCTGAGATAGGCTCCAGCTCCACTACGAACCCAAGTGAGGAAGAAGAGGTTCAGGTAATGTACGGAAAAACATAATAATATAATAATATAATGATATTTTTTACTGTTATATCCAGTTCATAAATCAAATGGTACCAGAAATGTTGTGTGAATGGAATATATAGTATAAATACTGTGTGTTCAATTGCACTCTAGTCTTTGACTTTGGGAAGTAAATATTCCCTAAGTGTTTAGAAGTGTCAGCCTCACTGCAGAAATACAGTTGTCTCTTCCTCACTCTTTACCCACTCCACCCGACTCGTCAGCAGGAATTGTTAGCCTCTGAGGCAATCCATGCTTTAAGCAGCACCTCCTCCAAGCCAATTACATCACAGTATGTGGGTGGGACTGTAGGAGAGGCCAGACTGGGATCTGCAATAGAACACAGTGCAAGAGGCGGAGCCTTCTGGACTGTGGCTCTTCCCCCTTTGTGACATCTTAGCTCAGCTGTTCTCATTCAGACTGAGTGTGTCTGAGTCTGTGTGTGTGTGTGTGTGTGTGTGTGTGTGTGTTTGGAAGAAAGGGGCGGAGACAGTGAGAAAGGGGAAGAGAAGGGGAGTGTTGCTCATTACAGGGGGAGAGGCGGCTTGGCGGTATGGGTTTGAGGGGCAGCGGCTGGAAAAAGGAATTATGGAGGTCTGGGCCTCGCAATCTTCAGGCTTGGAAACAACAATGGAAGCTTCTTGAAAGCCTTCAGAAATTCTTCTTCATCTTTCACTCTCCTCGCTCCGTAAGTGAGCCTGTCTGCTTAGTCCTTAGTCACATGTGTGAAAACCACTGATATCCTTCTGACTGTGCTGCATTGACTGTGTGTGAGTGTGTGTGTGCATGCTTCTGCGCGATCGGGGCAGTGTTTGAAAAGGGAAGTAACTCCATTGTTTTGGCGCTTTACCTCCTTGTACACAGCTGGCTGGGTGCTGGTCTGTGAATCAAAGAGGAGCTAGTTTTCCAGATTTTTCTCTTTCTCTCTCTCTCAGCTGCCAGGCTGATTAGGGATTGTGGGTGGGCAGAGGCATGAGGGGAGAGTTTTTCAAGAGTGCCAATGAAGGCTTCCCCTCTCTGCTCTTAGACTTCATAACTCGGCCAAGTGTCTAAGCACTGCCAAAAGTGTCTGTCTTAACCAGTCTTTTAATCTTATTATGAGACTTAACTTATTCACTTTTCTCTCACAAGTAGGAAATATTTTCTTGTTTGAAGTTATCATGCTTCTAACAAGTGAAATCTTCTTATCCCATAGGCAAATCAGGAAATGAGCCAAAATTATCTCACCTCAGTGCCAGATTTTTTTTTGCCTTATTGAGAGAAAAGGTAATGGACATAAGAGTTTCAAGTTTAAATACAATATTAAAATGCTCGGTAAGATGGACTTATTTTTTGCAGTGGCTCCGGAATTTCTGGAATCAGGGCTAAAGCGCATAGATCAGCCCGCTGCTGTACTGACAATTTGTTGGGGGGTTAGAGTGAGATAGTAACAGTAATAATGTTGTTAGAACTCAGATATAGCCAAGTGGTTTATGTTACCTGCCAGCAATTGTTATGTTTGATTTGCATTCATGTTCTAATATATATCCTCATTTTCTATGTCTATGCTATGGAAATATTTACAAATTTATTCAATATTAATTTAGCACTTGAATTTCACAGAGAGAGAGAGAGAGAGAGAGAGAGAGAATGAATGAGCTCTGAGCCGTCAAACAGCAGAGTTTAAAACTTGTCTGGTCTGTCTGAATTCCATAATTTTTTCAGTGCAGTTTGGACAAAAGAATAAGGGGATGTGTGCGATGGAAGATGAGTAGCTTGCTGTTATGCCGGATCAGTTCCAGTTTCAGTCAGTTCTGGCTAAAATTAGGCTTTTCCTGTTGTTTTTCTACTCTGTGCAATTGCGCTGTGTGACAATATGGTTGTAACAGGATCTAAAAAACGTAAGGATTGATAATTTCATGAACTGATTGGTTGACTGAATCACTGAATGCAGAGAAAAGCATAGATATATTATTTTACAGTGTACCTGGGATTACTTGACTTTTCATTAACTTATTCATGAAGCTGTGACCTCAGTGTATCTCTTTTTCTCTTTGTTTGACAAAAGCATTTAACGGAGCTGTGTCACCATCACTGAGCATGCTCAGAACACACACCTTAAGAAAGAGAATCTGCTTGACTGCACGTTTCTGATTCCATCCTTGCCAATCCATCTTCATTTTGCATTGTATTTACATATTTTACTTACTCTGCCATTATGCTTTTCATATATGCTTTTAATATATAAATATTAAGGAGCTTTCTATGGAAATCCGAGGATTCAAAGCGCTATTTTAAGCTTTAGCCAATGGATACAAAGAATTTAAGCTGGGAGAAATCACCAATAATCATTAAAGAAGAAAAATACCTTCTATATTTCGACTTGCAGTTGAGCTGATTTACTTCGTTCAAAACTGACCATGCGCAGTTATCGTGACTCTGCTCCTTCAAGTAAGCATTTATTGTATTCCATGTGTTTTTTTTTTTTTTTTGTGCAGATGACAGTTTTGTGTTTCTTTTGGAATTTTGTGCATTTTTCCATCGCAGGTACAATTCCCTCCCCCAGACTTTTCAGTTTTTTTTGTGAATGCTATCACAGTGTTTGAAGGGAATTGTTTCCTTTTGTCGTCACTGCTTGTAGAGTTGCCATATTCACCCATTTAGTTTTAAAATAGTTTCATTTAAATGTTCAGGATATTCAAAAATGCAAGTGTTTTCTTAAACTCTGACAGATTCTTTGCTTTAAAATGTCTGCAATGCTAATCTCAGGCAAATATTTTTGAGGTGTACTTACCAAAAACCTGTCTGTTAACAAGCATGCAGCAGTTACCTGTCAATGAGGGAGCCAAATCTGTCTGCCCCTCCTCATTTTCACTACAACCAGTCTCAGAGAAAAATAATGCTGACCTGCATAGCAATGGGAAGTAGTTAACCAATGCAATTCATTGTCATCTTGACAAATGTATGAGTACTGATTGAGAAGAACAGGTCATTGAACCCATTTAGGCATGTCTTTAATCCAGAGAATGTTGCAGATGCAAGATCCAAGCCTGGACTTGATTGCCCTGGGGGTCTCCGCCTTCACGAACTGACTTTGTTAAGCTGTTCCATGCATTCGAAATTATCATACGTTGACAGAGATGCATTCAAACAGCATTTGTGTAGTATGGATGTAAATGCCAGAAAAGTAAATCTGGCAACCTCTAAGTAGAGTATTCTTTCCTCATTTCCACATTATGTGCCACTGTCTCAGTACTTATGGACATCTTGGTAACATGCTGACATGCAAAGCTGAATCCACCCTGATCTACATTATACCCAAAATCCAATTGAAAAATAGCAGTCATCATTTACTTTCAGCATTTAAGTTTATTGTTACCCCGCCCCAACCGAAGGGTGAGGGAAGGGGTATTGTTTTCGGTTCGGTTTGTTTCTATGTTTGTGTGTTTGTGTGTTTGAGCATTTGTTTGTTTCTACGTTTGTTTGTTAACACTCTAGCAGCAAAACTAATGGCCAGATTCACCCCAAATTCGGAATAGGGATTGCCACTGACCCAGAATAGATCCCTATTGAATTTCGTACAAGTAGGTGAAAGTATGTGCGAGGGGCGGGGTTTGTTGTGCCTGGCACCACTTGTTTATTAAAAGGATCCCCATTAGCTGATACCAATGGCACCAGCTAGTCTTCCTGGGGCCGGAAGTCATACAAAATTTTAAAAATACTTACAGAAAACTTACAAACATATTTATATGTATGGGTGCAAATTCACATAAAGCAGTATTCATTATATAACTTGCATCTTAAAACAATCCATCAACTACAAAGAAGAGATATACTTTCAGCATTTAAGTCATGTGTGGGTATTCACTACAAGATAAGATAAAAGGTTCACAAGCTTAATTTAATACTCCGAAAGACGCATTGCTAATTTGGAAACCATGTAGCTAACATTTTGACCCTTTAAAGTCTTCTTTTGAGCGTCACTGTATGTGAGTAATTTTGAGATTTTAAGTAAGTATGTAAGCTTTTTTCCTTATACTAGTGAGGCATCTGCTTTGGACGTGGAATCTTACAAAAATGCTTTGGTGTTTATGCATTCTACCACTGACTGTATTCACTGCAGGACTCATCGTGCTTGTAAGCAAATAAGCAGGTGTTCGGCCTCACTGTTGTTGGTTGACAGAGAGTTTAGGTGAAGTCTATGACTGTAAAAGCTGTAAAAGAGACTCGCATCAGGCTGTGGAATTCCTGGACATCCCCATGGACACACATACATACAAACATACACACACAGGAATGAATGTGCATACACACACATGCACGTGTGCATGTAAATGCACATACACACAAATACAAACACACACCAATGCTCATACCCAAATATATACAGACTGGCATACTCATATGGAAACACACGCACGCGTCAGACACAAACTACGACTATAAATCATACCCATCAAGAAAATTTTGTCACCCAAACCCTCAATCCTGCAAGGAGCAATTAAACGGTCAGCTCAGAGATATTTATGGTGCATACTATCAACATGGTTCTCCTAGTCACTCACTCATATGTTCACGCTTTTTTTTTCCCGAGTTTTGATTACTTCGGTATTCCCTCATTTGAAGTCACTATAAGTTGGTCAAATGCCAAGTGCTCAATTTGTTAAACATGAAGCATCTTGTGCGCGGGCGAAACCATGCTGATTAAATGACAGCTCCATTATTGTTCTCATATAAATTTCCATGATATCTGACCCATGTAAGCAGGGCTCAGAGGGTCTGAACTGTATCAGGGCTTCATGTTGACTTCTGCACTTTATCAATTTTTTTAGCCGGACCATTGATTTTATCTGACATTTTTGATAAGTCATGAGCTGCAGCCCTGAACACTGGGTCCTTTGTGTCATTATATCTGTCCAGATCTGCTCTCCCCAGTCATATTTCTTCTTTATTCTCAGAAATGCAGAAATAAACACATACACTCATGAACTGTTTTACAGGCACCAACAGTTACAGTATTTGGTCTTCAAAATATAAATTCCTCACCTAGGATCAACTCTCGGCATGCTTTCTGGTATCCTAATGATGTAAACACAAAGCTCTATTAGAAACAGCTGTGAAGTTCTTTGCACTAGGGCTTACTTAAAATAGGTTCCAACAGTTAGGCCTCGAAAGAACTGTAATTCCAACACTTATCACAAAATGTGGATGCTTATACCCTCAACTTAAAGCAGACAGCACTGTAATTGAACATCCATTGAACTACAGCATAGATTCACCATTTTTTATTCAGATTGAGGTTTGGCCTTATTTACAAGAGGAAGTTGAAATGTGACAGTGCCCCTCTACTCCCATTCTGGGTTCATTACATCACCTCATTTCGCATCCTCATTTTCCTCACTTGCGTCTTTTACAAAAGTCTTAGTGCCTCCCACCAGGGATGCATGGAGAGATGCCTGGAAACCTTGCAAGGAGAAAAGAAACGCAGAAAGTTCTCAAAAAAAATCAGACGTCCTTTCCCCTGAAGTGTCACATGAAGCAAGGTCCGTCTCTGATGATGCGCAAAGCTGGATCTGTTGTATCTGTCCTTACCGATTGACATCATAGCTTTAATCATAACTTCCCATTGACTTGAATAAACGGCCAACTAGAGGCTAAAGCCAGCGATGGTTAATGGTCACCAGCATCACAGGGAATAATACCGTTGCGAAGACGAAGTTAAAAAGGCCACAAGGCTAAAAAGCTTGCTACTTGTAACAAACATTCACCAACAAAACACCTTACCAGCCAAGTATTTACCAACTGTAGGAATGGTGCTTTGTCTGTTTATTGTATCTCCCCGACGATGATAGTCGGGAGATACTATGGTTTAGTTCCGTGGCCACCGCCGCCGCAGAGATTTTATGTTCCGGGGTCTGGAAGACACAATTATTACAAGAATGTTTTCAAATTTTACACAGGCAAAGATGTATATATGGCAATGCTCAAGACCGGTTTTCGTCAATTTTGGACGTCCGGTATGGCTGCCAGCGGCCATTTTGTCCAAAATTTATGTTCCGAGCTCTGGAAGCCACAATTATTGCAGGAATGTTTTCAAATTTTACACAGGCGAAGATGTATATATGGCAATGCTCAAGACCGGTTTTCGTCAATTTTGGACGTCCGGTATGGCTGCCAGCGGCCATTTTGTCCGAAATTTTTTATGTTCCAGGCTCTGGAAGCCACAATTACTACAGGAATATTTTCAAATTTTACACAGGCGAAAATATATATATATATATATATATATATATGACAATGCTCAAGACCGATTCTCGTCAATTTCGGACGTCCAATATAGCTGCTGGCGGCTATTTTGTTTGAAATTTGGGGATTGGGGAATTACAAGACTCGGTCCCTGTGGCGACCAAGTTATCTAGTTTATATTTCCAAAAAGGCAGTGGCTATTTTTACACCAGTCATAATTTCACTCCAATGTGCTATTATCAAGAACTTCAGCATGCGCAATGTTGGAAATTGGACTTAGACCACTGCGCTAGCTATAATATATCAGCTGAGGTCAGCTAGCAGGATGACTACAACATTACTTGTGATATTAGCTAGCTAGTTACATGTTACCTTAGCTAGCTAGTTAGGTAGTTATGAGAGTGTAATTTTCGGTACGACGTTTGCTCGCTAATATTTGGGGCGCTGTCAGGTCGTCAGACTTTACAATCAATAGTCGGTAGAGATTGGTATCATGAAGAAGAACTGATAGCTACAAGAAATTTGACCTTGCAAGAAATTTTAGAATGCAAGTTGGCTAGTCTACAAGTTGGCAAAGTTAGCTTGGTAATAACTGACGCTATCTTGCTAGAGGAGGCAACATCCTATCTGTAACTTAAAGTAAGTTAGCCAGCTGGCTGGTCTAGTAACGTTAACCATAAGGCATGCAAAAAACCCCCACTGTTTTCATGCAAGTCAGTGAGTTGCAATTTTTTTTTTTGCAGGGCCGAATTTCTTCCATTGCACACCCACATGCGCAACTTCGTAAGGGTACCACATTGGAGTAAGTTTATGTCTGGTGGAAAAATAGCCACCACCATAACATATTTAGCAAGGTTGCTAATCTAATGTTAATGACAAGCCATTAAGCCATAATTAAATCAACCATATTATTTTAAGTCACATAGCTAACAAAACATAATGTAATGAAATACACCAGTAAATGGGAGTTGGATTTTTAACATTAGTACCTTCCCCTCAGCTAAGATTAACTTACTTTAGTGCTCAATAATGTTGACATTAGCTAACAAATAAAGAGGTACATAATTCGATTCAAATGACACAGTGAATGATCAGTGTACTCAACTAGGCTACAATGAGGTGAAGAAACCAAAAAATCTTCTGATAGAGTGCACAAACATTAATCAACGTTTCTTTAAACAACAGAAACTTACATGCTAGCTGGCAAGGTAGTAAGGAAGCCAGATTTATTAAATGAACTTACCTGAGTGCCATTACGAAACCTTGCCGTCAGTAACACTAATTTCTCTCCTGTGGGGTCAGATGCTCAGTATTTACTATTCAGAGCGTGCCTCTTTCCCAAAAAAAAAAAAAAAACACATTTAAGGAAACAAGATGTTGTTAGCGAAGCCTAACTCACACTGATTCACAGACAAATTTTTTTGAAAATGTTGTTTTAAAGTAGACCAAAATGAATGGGAGTCCACATGTGACTTTAATTTCGGGTGTATGCTCAGCTTGGAGCTGTTGCTTCAGTGGAGCGCCCCCTGTCAGCAATCTAGTGTTCAATATATAGCGGATCTTACGAGTGGGCTTGTAAAATGTTATGAAATGAGTTGCATAAATTTTGCGTTTGTTGCTAGCTTTAGCAAACTACAAACCCAAAATTTACTAAATGAGTTTCGTAACTTTCATATGACACAACCGAGAGTGTAAGATTCTGTTAACCAGATAAATTAATTATGTGATTCCATTGAAAACAAAAGAAATTTCCATCAGCTCCATAATAGTACAAAACCCAAAACCAGTGAAGTTGGCATGTTATGTAAATCATAGATAAAAACAGAATACAATGATTTGGAAATCCTTTTCAACTTATATTCAATTGAATACACTGCAAAGACAAGATGTTTAATGTTCAAACTGAGAAACTTTATTTTTTTTTTTTTTTTTATCATTAACTTAGAATTTAAAGGCAGCAACACATTGCAAAAAAGTTGGCACAGGGGCCTTTTTACCACTGTGTTACATCACCTTTCCTTTTAACGACACTCAGTAAACGTTTGGGAACTGAGGAGACCAATTTTTGAAGCTTTTCAGGTGGAACTCTTTCCCATTCTTGCTTGATGTACAGCTTAAGTTGTTCAACAGTCCGGGGTCTCCGTTGTCGTATTTTACGCTTCATAATGCGCCACACATTTTCAATGGGAGACAGGTCTGGACTACAGGCAGGCCAGTCTAGTAAAAACTCTTTTACTGGAGCCATGCTGTTGTAACACGTGCAGAATGTAATTGGCATTGTCTTGCTGAAATAAGCAGGGCATGAAAAGAGACATTGCTTGGATGGCAACATATGTTGCTCCAAAACCTGTATGTACCTTTCAGCATTAATGGTGCCTTCACATATGTTAAATTGCCCATGCCTTGGGCACTAATACACCCCCATACCATCACAGATGCTGGCTTTTGAACTTTGTATAACAGTCCGGATGGTTCTTTTTCCTCTTTGGTCCGGGGACACGATGTTTCCAAAAAACAATTTGAAATGTGGACTCGCCAGACCACAGAACACTTTTCCACTTTGCATCAGTCCATCTTAGATGAGCTTGGGCCCAGCGAAGCCGGGCGGCGTTTCTGGGTGCTGTTGATAAAAAAAAAACAAATTGTAGAGTTTTAACTTGCACTTGCAGATGTAGCGACGAACTGTAGTTACTGACAGTGGTTTTCTGAAGTGTTCCTGAGCCCATGTGGTGATGTCCTTTACACACTGATGTCGGTTTTTGATGCAGTACCGCCTGAGGGATCGGGTCACGGGCATTCAATGTTGGTTTTTTCGCCTTGTCGCTTCTGAACCTTTGACGATATTACGGACCGTGGATGATGAAATCCCTAAATTTCAGCAATAGCTAGGAATGTTGTTTTTAAACTGTTCGACAATCAGCTCACGATTTGTTCACTAAGTGGTGACCCTCGCCCCATCCTTGTTTGTGAATGACTGAGCATTTAAGGGAAGCTGCTTTTATACCCAATCATGGCACCCACCTGTTCCCAATTAGCCCGCTCACCTGTTGTTCCAAATAAGTGTTTGATGAGCATTCCTCAACTCTCTGTCTTTTTTGCCACTTGTGCCAGCTTTTTTGAAACATGTTGCAGGCATCAAATTCCAAATGAGCTAATATTTGCAAAAATTACAAAGTTTACCTGTTCGAACATTAAGTAACTTGTCTTTGCAGTGTATTCAATTGAATATAGGTTGAAAAGGATTTGCAAATCATTGTATTCTGTTTTTATTTACGATTTACACAACGTGCCAACTTCACTGGTTTTGGGTTTTGTAATACCCTCAATATGTTATAATTGAAAGGGCGGCCCACAGCAAGAGGGTTGTGGGTTCGAATCCAGCTGGGGGCCTTTGTGTTTGGAGTTTGCATCTTCTCCTTGTATTTGCGTGGATTTCCTCAGGCTACTCTGACTTCGTCCCATAGTCTAAAAATAGGCATCTCAGGCTAATTGGAGACACAAAATTGCCCATAGGTGTGAGTGTGTGCGTGAATGCAGAGTGCGCCCTGCGACGGATTGGTGAGCTGCTCAAGGCGTGTCCCCGCCTTTCGCCCATTGTCAGCTGGGATAGGCTCCAGCTCCCCCATGACCCAAGTGAGGAAGCAGTATCAATAATGGATGGATGTTAGCATTGAGCTAACCCCATCACTTTGCTAACTTACTCAGGACAGTCATTGAGTCACAGCCATTTGCGGTTAGAACTAGCAATGTTTTATAAATTCAGTTAACTGAGTGGCTAGCTAACATTAGCTCGGTAGCAAACAAAGTAGTTATATAATGGTTATGAAAAGTACTTTGCACTCGTTAGCAAGCTAAGTAATGTTAACTTAGTTGTGAGACTCGCATTTAGGAAACTCACTACAGTGCTTAGTCACTCTGATTAAACCAACATTACAGTAGGCATTCAGTCATCAGTTTGACTAAATAATTACAGCGTGATGTAACACAGAGCGATTTTTCCCCCCATGCTCTCAGTGAAGGATATTTTTGCAAAAGTGATATGCATCATGGGTAATATCAAAAATATTTCACGAGTTGGGATGAATGAAAACTACTACCGTTATGTGATAAACATATCTATAGTTGTGGCCTTAGGAGCAGGTGCTCTCTTAACAAGTAGTATTGGTCAGAGCACTATAGAGGCAGGTGCCCCTGACGTCTAATCTAGACACATGTGTACAGATCTGGGATGCTTGCCTGGCTGGCAGTCACAGAGAGGGGAACTCATGACCAGATCTTCACAAAACTGCCAGAGGTTCTTAGTTTTGCACCAAGAACTCTAAAAGAAAAGATATATTGGATGAAGGGAGGTGGGGAGTTGTGGTGAAAACAAGCAAAAGCTGTTGTGTGAGAGTAATTATTATTATTTTTAGTAATTATCTGTTTTTATGCTGAATGTGGTAATGTAATTCTCTTTGCGAAGTATAGCCTAGGGTTTATCACGGGGGAATTTCGTTTTCTGATTCTGCTTTTATTCCACATAGAAATAATGACAGCCCTGGAGCTGGAGTGAAAAAAAGAAAAGAAAAAAACGCTTGGACTATTTGACATTCTGCCTAAATTTCTGCCTCCCTGCAGTTTAGCTGACCGTATAGCATGGTCTTGTACATTGAGGACCGACGGATCCTGATTGCATTCATTCACGCGGCCTCGCTGCAGCACCTTGCATGTGACCAAAGCACCAATCACATGTACCAAGAGCTTGATCAATCGCAAAATCAAGTTCTCTATCGGCCAGAACTGGCACCAGTGAGGACGTCTTTTTATATCATGTCTCCTAAGACTGCTGGCAGACCTGGACGGTTGCACTAAGTATTTAAGGACAAAAATAAATGTCATCACTAGGGAAGAGTGTGCGTGTTGTTTCTGCCGATCTAACACCCGAGCTGTCCCTTGGATTGCACCTAACTCTGAGGAAAATAGGCCTAGTATTGCCTTAAACATATGTCAACAAGCGGTAAAAATAATGACCTTATTGTTTATATAGGTAAGATGAACTAATCAGGTGAATGATTGATTTTTAATTACTTTATCTACTGTAATGTTATTCTTCTTTGCTATAGTGAAACACCAGGCCCAAACCAGAGCCGTCGTGCTTCCATAAATATATGGATATATGTCATAAATATATGGCGCTGCGATATTGTGGTGGTTGTACATGGCATTTTGCCAATGCCAGTACTCTTCACAGCTTATTTATTTCCTCATATGTTTACAAGGAAAAAGTCCATCCTCTCATACCCCACCCAGCAGGCATTTACTACAGATTGGGAAATTGTGGGTTGGACCTCATGGGCAGTGCAGTCGTTCTGCAGCTTTGATGGTGATCATCGCAGCTCAATATGCCTCGATGCTTCATACTCCTCTGATGGCCTCTTTTGTCTAAGTCGGCATGCCAGTCAAGCTTAGGGATTATGTGGTGTTAAAACAACTCTCTGCAATACTGGAGAATAGTCTTCACTCTTTATTTTCAAGGGCAATAAATGAATGAATCGACAGAATTGATCACCAGAGGATGGTGTTCTACTTTTGTTTTAAAGGGCGAAAACAATAAATGGTGAAGTTAAACAATGTGTAAGTCAGTGTACTGTATGAACTGAATATGTATGTAATGTAAATAAAGGCAATGTGTCCTTTTTGTTCATTTCATGCTTCCTCTTCGTCATCCTCAAAAATGTAGAGAGACACATACAAAGTCCATGGTAAGATTGTTAGTTAAGTGAAGCTTTGTCATAGGCCTCTCATGTGCAATGACTCAAAGAAGATTCACGCCCACAAAATTATTTGCAGAGCTAAGCCTGTTCTGAATAACTGCTGCGACTTTCTGCAAGTAATGTAGTGGCTATGGATTGTTTTTGTATCGTTGTCATCATCACCCTCAACTAAATCTGGGCCCCACAAACAAAATGGATACCTGGTCTGGCTGATGTCATCATTGCAGCCTGGTCTTGCAGTGCACTGTCAATGAACAATGTCATTTGGGATGGATAATAATGCCCTGGTCTCACCCCTCCTCTTCCCCCAGGTTAACTGATATTTGCACCCCGGGTTTGACCCGTGAATGTCCGTGGCCATGGCGAAGCGGGAAACCGGCAGCACCAGTCCGGTGGTGCAGCAGATAGACAAGCAGTTCCTAGTCTGCAGCATCTGCCTGGACCACTACCACAATCCCAAAGTCCTGCCCTGTCTACACACCTTCTGCGAAAGGTAGGAAGTGTTTCCATAGTGACCACAACCATTCCCTCTGACCCCCACCAATCAACACCTCTGTACACCATGTGGTTTTAATCACATATTTTGTGTATGGAACAAGTTAGAGATTTGTCTAAGGTCTGAAGGTATTTTGTTCAGTAAATTTAAAAATAAATGTGTTTTCAGTGAACTGAAGGCAAAATTGTCCCAAGCAGCGGACAAAATTGTGATTTTGAACCCAAGTGTTGCAGTGTAGACAGCTAGCTGCTATCACGTCTTCGCTATATCCACATTTCACTGTGATTCTATACAAACTAGCTAAGCTACACTGCTTCATAAACACAACTGGTACAAGGCTTCACATCCTTCTCCTGAAGTTAGGTGCTGTTTCCACGGCAACCACAGTAACCCCCCCACCCCCTGCCAACACCATCTGGATTTAACCGCAGTTTCTATGCACGCACCAGGTGCTCATGTCCCAGAGGTTTAAAATCCGAGACGCTGTTCCAAGTCCAACATGGATTTGATCATTTGCACTGTTTTTTAGCCCGGAGATGGAACGAGTCATTTAAATCAGCTGGCTGATATCATAGGTGGATGAAACATATGGCAAACCCCAATGCCATCCACTTCCACATGGACAACAATGCATATGAAATTGAACTCATTCCCTCAAGAAAGCCCACTACGTGAACAAAAAGCAGTTTCCACCTTAATAAAAGGGCTACATGGAGAATAGAGTAAAATAAGTGAATTAAATGGCTAGAAAAGGGTCATATAAAACAGAATAATCCAGCTTTAATCCAGCTTTCAGCGGTGTCTGATGTTTTATAGTTACACACACAGAAATAAAAACACAGCAATCCTCTCCCTGCAAGAAAAAAGAAATTGGGATGAAATAACTGCTCTGAGGTAAACCAAACCATTCTTTCTACGATAAAACCTATCTCGAGTCAATTTAGCCATTCATAATTAAAATTGAAGAATTTCATATATCTCCAAGGAAACATTACAAGTAAAGATGGTGGCTGATCTTGACACCATAAAGAATATTACATCTTAAATTGGTAGGCTAGTGTGAATCTAATAAGACAGTCGACACAAAAAGATGCCTGAGAATGAAGGACATTGATGGCGATAAAGCAGCCCCAGTTTACTCAGATAAAGAGCCGAAGCTGCAGTTGCTCAGTTTCCCCTGAAGTAGGTGATGTTGTGAGCCCTTGAGTGAGCGGTAGCGATACCTGCATTGTTGAAGGCACAATGGCATGTCCACAGCCAGCGGCTTTCTCCAACGCTCTGATTCCTGTTCACAATGAAAACGCGGCAGGAAAAAGGGTCTTTCTGCTCTGCCTGGGTCTCCCGCTTAAACATCTCCAGACAAAAACAGACCTCAAAATGCATGTCAACCTTTAAAAAAGCCTTGATTACAAGCATGTAAACAGCACAGACTGAGAGAATAAGCTTGGGAAAATCGCAAAGTTTAACAGTCTTCCTTATTATTATCTGCTTTTCAAATTGTTAGTCTTTGGTGAAGGAATAGGAGGGGTTTTGGTTTAGAGAAGATTGTGATGGAGGTGAGTGAGACAAAGTGACTTTTTGATAGTGGTGGGTTAAGCTAAGGACCGCTGGCATTTTCCAGTCTACATTCATGTGATTTCAATGGTATTTCTGGTCAACAGACATACCTGCAGTCCCATATGTGTAAGGCTGGAAGGTCATTCTGGGATAATGTGTTTATTAGGCCCATTGATTTCCTCCATCTCTCATGGGTCGTCTTTCTCCTGTCTCCTTCACTGTTTTTTTTTTTCTTTCACTCTCACTTAACTGTTGTATCGTTCCCTTATTTCTGCCCTTGCTTTTTCGCTTTTCCTTTCTGTCAAGAGTTTGTCTCATTCTCTACATCAATGATCCTCAGTTCAATCCCAGTGCTGGAGAGCTGCAGAATCTGCTGGTTGTTGTTGTTTTTCAAAGATTATTGATTGATCAATTAATGCTGTAGACTAAGCAGTTAGCTCACATCACCTTGTCTCTTGGATGTGAATTAACCTGTTCACATCCAGCTGGTATTAAGTTGAAAACAAGAATTAGCAGGCCCTCCAGCTATCCTGGACTATCAATAAAAATCTGTGTGCTCTCCCTCTTGTTAAATTTACCCGTGAAAGTAAAAGTCTCTTAACAATGCAGCATTTACCATGCACTTTGTTTATCAAAAAAGATGTGTATATCTTCCAAACTCATACAAATTAAAAAGCCCTTGAATGCCCTTTGAAAATAAGAACACAACATGCTGTAATGTCACTTGATTAATTATTGGAATGCAGGTCGGTAAAATCAAAAACATCTTTCAAATTATGTAACTCAAAATCATCATCGGCTTTTTTATCAAAATGCTCTATTGCTGGTTTATCTTCTAAGCAAAATTAAGCACTTGCAGCACTTCCTTTACGTGCTGTCATTTGTATAGCTTAATTATGTCTCCCCCCAGGTGGGAGGGGAGACATATTGTTATTATCTCCGCGCTTCCGAAAAAGCGAGGAGATCTTGTAAGACAGTTCGGCGTCTGTCTATCCGTCTGTCAGTCCACCTGTCCGTCCGAAACAGTAACTCCTCCTAGGCCGTTAGACCAATCAACCTGAAACTTTGGTGTGTGTAAGGTAGTGACCCAGAGGGGTGCACAACTCGTTTAAAATTTAAATTCATCTCCTTTTCTGGCCACCAGGTGCCTTTTTGTGAAAATTGAAAAATGGCCATAAGTTCCTTATGCATTGAGCTAGGACACTCAAATTTTTATGGGAGGTGCATGGGATAACCCTTCATCACATTCAGATGGATTTTTGATTTGACCTCATTTTGACCGTTTTCTAGGTCAAATGGCGTCAAGTGTGCCAATCGTTGAAAAGGATGACACGTTTTGTTATTGCTCAACGTAGAAGGCTGCAAATTGGTATGGATATGTATTTTAGTGATAGCAACCTGAATGCCAAAAATTTCCGTCCTATGATTCATATTTTGACCACTTGGGGGCTTTTTGTGAAAAAAGAAAAAAAAAGAAAAATGGCTATATCTACCTTATGCATTGAGCAAAGACGCTCAATTTTTATGGGAGGTGCATGGGATGACCCTTCATCACATGCCAGAAGGGTTTTTGATTTGATCTAATTTTGGCTGTTTTCTAGGTCAGGTGTGCCAATCGCTGTACCGTACGTCCTTTCCTTTCATAATATTCTCATTTCAAAATGAAGAGTAATTTATGCCATCAACAGACACTCAAAAAGTACTATATCCAACTAACCAACTATATCACATTGCTGTAACTCTGATCAGTATCAGTGCTTTGTCACTGCAACAAGCAGATTATCATTTGTACAGCAGAATTCCAGTTCAGTAAATTGCCCTCTGACACATTACTACTACTCCCATAACATTTGTTGCGGAGCGTGGAGATTTGCGATGGCGCGCCATCGACACACGTCTAGTTTTTGTTTGGTTTCGCAATGGCATCAGCGTTCCCACTGTTTCTGGGCTGTAACTCAGAAACCGTTTAAGATATTTGCATCAAACCTTGCACACTCTTTCAACATTTTATGTAGATGTGCCTTTCACTGTCTGTGAACGTCAATGGGGGGGTCTGCGTTGGGGTAGGGGGAGACATTTATTTTGTTGCCTTAAAAACAATCTCTAGTTTCTATTGGAATTCAGAGATTTGGAGTGTAACAGTTTACTTCTGCGACTAAAGTGACCATAGGATGGCTTAAATCCACCAAAACTGAACAACTATGCACAGGCTATTTAAATCCTCTCTATGACCCCCCCTCCTCTAGGTGCCTTCAGAACTACATTCCCCCCCAGTCCCTGACGCTGTCCTGCCCCGTGTGCAGACAGACCTCCATCCTGCCAGAGAAGGGTGTGGCTGCGCTGCAAAACAACTTCTTCATCACCAACTTGATGGAGGTGCTTCAACGGGACCCAGAGTGCTCCCGTCCTGAGGCCTGCAGCGTGCTGGAGTCAGTTAGTGCAGCAGCAGCTGGGAAACCGCTGAGCTGCCCTAACCACGAGGGCAAGGTGAGACCCAAAATCACTAGCACAAACTGCAACTGGAAAACCACTGTTCAGCCTCAACTTCAAGTGCTAAGTAAGACCCAAAACAAGATGCTAACTACGCCCCAAAAACCAATATTCCACCCCAACCTCAAGGGCAAAGTAAGAAACAAACCTGCTAATGCTTACTACTCCCTAAAAACGACAGTTTTGCCTCAACCTCAAGGGCAAAATAAGACCCAAAACCCGGTAATGCTAACTGCGTCCCAAAAACCAATGTTCTGCCCCAAAAACACCAAAGCCTAACAGTGACCTGAAAACCAGTGTTCTGCCCCAATTATGAGGGTAAGATGAAAACCAAAAACTGCCTACTGTGTTCCTAAACCATTCTTCTGTTCCAACCACGAGGGCATGGTGAAATCCAAAAACCGCTGATGCCAGCTGCAACCCGAAAAACCACTGTTCTTCCCCAATCATGACTGTAAATTGAGACCCAAAAATTGTAATTGTGTCCTAAAAACCACAAATGCTAACCCTAACCAGAAAATCACTGTCCAAACCCAAGCGCCAGGGCAATGTGTGCCCCAGAAACTGCTAATGCTAATCCTAACCCGAAAACCACAGTCTTGCCCTAAGCAGAAAGGCAAAGTGAGCCCCCAAAAAATGAACATCTGTTCATTCTAATGCTAATATGCCTGTCATTAATGGTAGGTGAAAACAGAGGAGGTCTTGAACACTGTCAAAAAACCCTGCTCTATTCAAAGGGTGCCAACAATGTTTCAAGCTGTCAACCTGCCTGCATCAAACTTAGCATTTACCTGTGCAGAATAAGCCCCATTCCTGCACTGTCATGGCCCCATTCTGCCCCAAATGCCTTTGTAAGACAAGACCTGTCCTGCCCCACAATTAATGCATCAGAAATCCCTTAAAACCCAGGGATGAATGGCCTGGGGCATCTAAATGTGTGAGCCTGAATTCAATCAAAGTTTATCCTTAAATCTGATGTGTCCCAACAGTCCTCTTCCTTCACACACTCACCAGTTGGCAAGTAAAGTACTCTTCAATAGCTATGCTTATTTGCATAAAACTATTTCCAGTTGGTCACCTATTCTGTTCATGATTTTCATGGACAGGATATCAAGGTGCAAGTCTGGTGGGTGGCCAGTTTTTGGCCTCAGGATTGCATCTCTGCTGTTTGCAGATGATGTGGTCCTGTTGGCTTCATTGTGCTGCGACCTCCAACACTCACTGGAATGGTTTGCAGTTGAGTGTGAAGCGGTCGGAATGAGCACCTCCAAATCTGAGGCCGTGGTTCTCTCCCGGAAAAAGGTGGATTCTCCCCTTCAAGTGGGGAGTGAGTTGTTACCCCAAGTGGAGGAGTTCAAGTATCTCGGGGTCTTGTTCACGAGTGAGGGTAGGATGGAGTGTGAGACAGATCGCTGCAGCATCTGTAATGAAGCGGGCGTTGTACCAGTTTGTTGTGGTGAAGAAAGAGATGAGCGTAAAAGCGAAGCTCTTGATTTACTGGTCGATCTACATTCCAACCCTCACTTACGGTCACAAGCTTTGGCAAAGAATAAGATAGCAAATACAAGCGGCCGAAATGAGCTTTCTCCGTAGGGTGGCTGGGCTGACCTAAAGGATAGGGTGAGGAACTCCGACATCCGGGAGCGGCTCAGAGTAGAACCGCTTTTCCTCCGCGTAGAGAGGAGTCTGTTGAGGTGGTTCGAGCATCTAGTCCGGATGCCTCCTGGACGCCTCCCTTTAGCGGTTTTCTGGGCATGTCCAACTGGGAGGAGGCCCCGAGGCAGGACACCCTAGAGGGACTTTATCTCCCGGCTGGCCTGGGAATGGCTTGGGGTCCCCCAGGTAGAGTTGGAGGAAGTGGCTGGGGAGGGGGGCCGATTGGGCCTCTCTGATTAGTCAGTTACCCTTGCAACCCACCCCGTATAAGCATAGAAAATGGATGGATGGATGGATTTGCATAAAAAGTGGGTTTTTGAAGGAAATTAGTAACATGTGCAGAAGTGGGAAATCATATTGATTGAGCCCAAACATAAAAATCAGGGGATTGCAAAAGCAATAGCTAATAGTCAGCTTGAAGAAGCAAATAAAATCACTCTCTTATGCTGAGCCATCATTGCAGAAGACCAGCTTGTGATCTGGCACCCCCTGCAGGTGATGGAGTTTTACTGCGAGTCTTGCGAGACGGCAATGTGTCTGGAGTGTACGGAAGGGGAGCATCGAGAGCATGTGACTGTCCCATTGCGGGACGTTCTTGAACAACATAAGGCTGCCCTCAAGAACCAACTGGATGCAATTCGAAACAGGTACAAATGAGTTTTGAACTCTATGGCAGAGGACAACACATACTGGGAGCACCCCCCAGTATCTTTTGCGCCCAATGAAATATTACACCCACTATCTGCTGCTACCTCAGATCTGGGCTGGCATGAGGACCCCCATTTATGTGGTTCTTGATATTACTACATTCCTGACTGTTAGGGCAAGGGGGGTCAATACTTTTTGTTTGCTTTATAATTCAGTGAATTGGTGAGTTGATCATGCCTGGCCTCGCTCTGAAGCAACAGTGAAAATCCAATAATAGAACTTGTTTATAGGCTTGGTTTGTTGTTGAAGTGTAATGAAGTGTAATAAAAATCTGTTTTTTATTGAACTGGGACCAAACATAAGGTAATATTCTATTTTTGTGCTAATCTGTAGTACCATAATGATATTGACACAGTTATCATTTCTGCACAATGTGTATGTGCGTGCATGCGTGCGTGCGTGTGTTCGTGTGTTTTTGTATGTGACTGTATAGGGAGATGAGTGGGTTTGCTTTTCTTCATTACAAATGAAATTGGCATGAGAACAAAAAAGTGTTGGAACCAGTCAGCAAGAAAGTCAACAAACAGCTTGACTAACTGCATATCACTTCATGGAATCCACCATAACAGGGCTGAAATGTTCTCTGTAACCATCATGTATTGCAACCTTGAGTAATTTGGCACCAGCAATTTAGGCAGAGTTTGAACTGAGTGGCTCCGTTTCCCTGGCGAGGTGCCATTCTGATGATGCACTCTTCTCCCACACACACACACACACGCACACACACACAAAGAAACTCACACTTACCACCCCCTCTACTCCCCTCAGACTCCCCCAGCTGACCGCAGCCATCGAGCTGGTGAACGAAATCTCCCGGCAGCTTACGGAGCGTAAGAACGAGGCGGTGAACGAGATAAGCGCCACCTTCGAGGAGTTGGAGCGAGCTCTGCATATGCGGAGGAGCGCCCTGATCAGCGACCTGGAGAACATTTGCAGTGCTAAGCAGAAGGTGGGCCCCACCTGACCCCCTCCCTGCTGCATTAATCTCTCATCTGCAGCGTCCGTCAGGGCTGCTCTCTCTTTCCACGGCATTCTCTCTCCCCTCTCACTTCCTCTTTAAGAATTCTTCAGTCTCTTCTTTTTCGATTTCTGTCTCCTCCACCATCAACTCCTACCTCTTTTGATCCCTTTCTCTCCCAGAGTTCTTTAACTTTTGTTTCTTTTTATTTTTATTGGCTCACCTGGAACAAAGGCCCTTGTGAGCTATTGCCATCACTTGGCGTCCATCGTCGTCTGTCGTTAACATTTTTCAAAAATCTTCTCCTCTGAAACTACTGAACAGATCCAGACTAAAATTAGCCACAAGCATCCTTAGGATGTGTACTTTAAAATTGTGTCGATTATGCCCGCTGTCTGAATAACATGGCCCCTGTTACTAAAAATAGAACATAGGAGTAAAACCACCTATTTTCAGCTATATCTCAGGAACTAAAGCAGCTAGAGAAAAAACTGTTACCTCAAAATGATCAGCAGATGAAACTCTGCAAAAGTCTCCATAGGATTGAAATCATACAATGCCTCCTTGTAGGATTTATTGGCCCTGAAATGTCAAATTTGACGATTTTGCATTTTTTTTTTTGCCTATATAATGAAAACTTTAAGAGATGGAGAAAAACTTTCAATTGCTAAAATGATCAGCAAATAAAGCTATACAAAAGTCTCCACACTGAAATTGTACAATGGCTCTTTGTAGGAGTAATTCACCTTAAAACATCAAATATGATGAGTTTTGTTGTATTTCATTATAGCATCTGAATACACCATCACATTAAATTTGCTCATTAAATTCTTGAAATGACAATCAGAATCCCCTGGAATTTCCGTTTGAATCAAACTGATTTATTTATTTCTTTTCCATTTAAATATCGATTTAGTAAAATTATGGGACAATGTCGGAATTGTAATCATGTTTTTTGGTATTTCATTAAGATCCTGTACCTTGTTACTTGTATGCTGCAGGAGATTATGTTTCTGTAATTTTAAGAATTAGTTCATTTTCATACAGATCCAGGTGAGCGATTCAGGCTCTCTAGAGCCTCTAGTTTCTTTTTCCAAAATCTTTTTTTCTTGCCAATCTTTTTTTCTCCTTGAATTGTCCTCTCTTTCCTTCTCATAAAACCTCTATTTATTCTCTCTCTCGTGCTGTTCCCCCCAATATACTTTCTCTGTCCTTCCTAGGTCAGCTAGGTATCGAGAGCTTATGAGATCCAGCCAACTTTACTCTATCATAGAACTACTGCAAACAGTTTGTGACCTTAGAATTACAGGGTTCTAACTAATATTTATACAGTTTTGAGGAATTTGCTTGGCCGCTCAGTGTACACTTAGGGAACTGGAACTTTGTAATTCTGATCTGAACCCAATTTAACAAATGAATTGATCACCCATACTTAATCATTAGATAGAGTTATTTATTACAAATTATGTGCAATAGTTAAACTCAATTTTGACCAAAATGTCAGTTATAACCCTGTAATTCTAAGGTTGCATGTTATTGACTCCATTTCAAGAGGGAGATCACAAATATGCAATTATAATGTTTTTACCTGAACATTCTAATTCCAATGTTGCAGCAATGTTTCACCAGTATTGGTGAAAGCTAGAGTTTTAGTACACTAATTTTTCTCTTAAAAATCCATAAAAATTAATATTTGCAAGGTTTATCGTCTGCCAGAGGAACTAACTGCAGCAGATGTGGTCTTTGCCCCTCTGTGGGATGGGGTGTGGCAGACAGCCCTGTTTCAGGAAGTTGGGTGTGACCAGGCTGCTGTTCCCTCCCAGGTGTTGCAAGCCCAGCTGGCCTCCCTGCTCCAGGGCAAGGAGCACATCCAGAGCAGCTGCAGCTTTACGGAGCAGGCCCTGGACCACGGCAGTGCCACTGAGGTCCTACTGGTCCAGAAGCAAATGAGTGAGCGGGTTAGCGCCCTGGCACGCCACGAATTCCCAGAACACCCTCACGAGAACGGCCACCTAGACTGCCTGGTGGAGACCGAGGGTTTGCGGCGCTCTATACAAAATTTAGGGGTCCTAATCACCACAGGGGCCGTGGGGCACACCAGCGTGGCCACAGGGGAAGGGCTGAGGCACGCCCTGGTGGGGCAGCACACCTCTGTCACTGTCACCACCAAGGACAAGGACGGCAAGCTGGTGCGGACAGGCAACGCTGAGCTCCACGCTGAGATATCGGGCCCCGACGGGGCGAGGGTGGAGGCGGAGGTGACAGACAACAAGAACGGGACGTACGAGGTGGGGTACACCCTGCGCTCCGAGGGGGAGTTCTCTTTCGCCCTCCTCCTCTATGGGCAGCCCGTACGCGGCAGCCCCTTTCGGCTTCGCGCCATCAAGCCATCCGACGTGCCCCAGTCGCCTGACGATGTGAAGAGGAGGGTCAAGTCACCCAGCGGGGGAGGGGGGCACGTTCGGCAGAAAGCCGTTAGGCGCCCCTCCAGCATGTACAGCACCAGCAAGAAGAAGGAGAACCCCATTGAGGACGAGCTCATCTACAGAGTCGGTGAGCTCAACTTTTCTATGTCACAAAATACAGTGTAGGGATATTGGGGATTTTGTGCTCACCTCAGACTGAATATTTACCGAAGTGAGGAGATTCATTTACAATGGAAAAATTATCAAAAGCATCTCATTTATTTCTATTAATTTGGCTAATTAAAAGCCTTTTAGAATTTTGAACAGCAGTTTGTTTTGGAAAGCACATCGTGACACAGGTAGAAGTCACACACTGTTTTGGAAAGAACCTTCATGACATTCATATTAAATCATTGTGCCAGTGGGCATTGCTATGACTCACTGCGGGAATTAAGTGTAGCTCAAATGATTCAGGGGATGAATTCGTATTTTTGCATTTTCAGTTGAACAGGAGATTCTGCTGAATGGTTGCTATGTGATATAATGGAATGCAATGAATCACACAGTGATCTAGAATTTAATATTACAGTCCATCATTTAGGTGCATTCTTTCAGAGGCTTGTATAGATTTGTGACCGCATGACTGCTTTATTGTATGTGTCATTGCAGGCACACGTGGACGGGAGAGGGGGGAGTTCACTAACCTGCAGGGCATCTCCACCTCCAGCAATGGCAGAGTGGTTGTGGCAGACAGTAACAACCAATGTATACAGGTGAGTCTACACTGCAGGTCTCAGGAGTTTTACCTCAGTCATGGTCACCCTCTGTAGCCCACATAAGGCCAGTACAGAGTCAACAAGATTCATTATTTGTTTGGAATAGTTGAGGATTAGACCCTTTTGTGTCAGCATATAGAAATTTCTGTATTATACTAATTGACACCTCCACTGGAATATGGATTTTCCCATGTTTTTGATTGGCTTGGGTCCCTAATTTTATCCAGGAGGGGCTGGTGTAGGTGCAGGCTTTCATTCCAACAAAGCAATTACACGGCAGATTCTACCAATCAAGGTCCTCAGCAAAGATTTCAATTGGAACTGATCATGTGTCTCTGAATATTTGCCCTTGATATATACAAGTAAAATCTGCTACATTTTGCTGCAAGTAAATGCATCCAACATGTGCTGAAATTTATAAGCAACATTTAATTTCACTGTTTCATACCATGCAATTCTAAGGTTAACTCAAAGTTTAATAAAAACTTTGAGCATGTCTGATATCTGGTCTGCAGTCATGTTTGGTTTTTTAAAAGCTGGGCATCAAAAGGTTAGTATGTTTAAGCTGTTCATGATGATAATGGTAATATTTAATTTATCTCTGCACAGGAGGTTGATAACTAAAGAAAGCACAAGTAATGAGCGCAAGAACAATTACGTATATAACTGTATGTGCAATGAAAGAGACCATAACCAAAATAGAAATAGCTAGATAACTAGGATTATGAGATATTTTCCATTTGGTTGTTATGGGATGATGCCCAACCAGTTTTACAACTATGAAATCTTCTGGCTTCAGATAACAAACAACCATTACTGTATTTTTTTTTTCTCTGGCTTCATTTTTTCCGAAAAAAAATTATCTGTAGTTGTAAGTTCCTCGCCCGTTCTTTTCCAAGGTATTCTCCAATGACGGACAGTTCAAACTGAGGTTTGGGGTCAGAGGTCGTTCCCCCGGGCAACTCCAGCGTCCCACGGGTGTGACAGTGGATATGAATGGTGACATTATTGTGGCCGACTACGACAATCGATGGGTCAGCATCTTCTCCTCTGATGGGAAGTTCAAGGTATGAGCTCAGATTAATTTGGGAGTGGAAGTGTTTTCACTGGAGTCTTGAATGGGAGTTAAAATTAAATCAGATTTTATTTATTCCTTAGGGTTTACACTGAATGACTTTTCACACAATTTCATTGTCTCAGAAAAACATCCAATGTCAGAATAAAATCTGGGGAGCTTTGCTCAAGATATGGCATGTTTCCATCATCTTGATCGTTTGGAGTAAGGTGGTCATAAAACAGTCTGACTCGGTCACTTTCTCATCTTGACGTTCTGATAAAACCAAACGTGTTTAATATTACCAGAAGTCTTAAGTCTTGGCTCAAGCAAATACAATGACGTGACCATTGTTAACAACCAGTTGGTGCACTCTGCTAGATCCCCAGTCTTTGCAATCTTTTGTGACTAAAAACTGACTTTGTCTTTTGACGTGAGAGCGTGACTTCAGACTTCCAAAAGTCTTTCAAAGTCTTTCAGTATATGGTGGGGATAAGTGGAAAATATTACCTCATTTGAAATTCTAGTTAACTCTACAATCAGTTTTCTTCCCCATTGGCTGATCGATCAAATTAGCACCTCATTGGCAGTATTTTTGTCTCTTTTAGCTAATATGTAATGACATTTAGATCATAAGTTGACATAAGACACTTAATTACACGTTAACACAGACTTAACGTAGACAGCTTAACAACTCCCAATGTTATTGTTGACTCTCCCATGAGTTCTCTTCTTTCCTTTTCAGAACAAAATCGGAGCAGGCCGTTTAATGGGCCCAAAAGGTGTCGCCGTCGATCGTAATGGCCATATAATTGCCGTCGACAACAAGGCCTGTTGCGTCTTCATTTTCCAGTCAAATGGGAAACTGGTGACTAAATTTGGAGCCAGAGGGACCACCGACAGGCAGTTTGCAGGTACACGGGTGGTGGCTGAAGCCCCAGGGAAAGGGACACATTTCCTAAATCCTTCAGGGCCCAACAATAGTCCTTAGTAATGGTCTTCTGCTTCAAGAGCGATGCTCCTTGCACGTGACTCTTCAATTAACCTTAAAACCCAAGATGTTTGAAATGCTTGCTGCAAAATTTGAGCTATTACCATCTTGCCAGCTTGCTTATGCCTGGAATTTCAAGCTTTATTGCACACGTAAGTAATGATCTCAATACTATGCTAACCACCATTATTAAAATGAGCGATCCGTGAAGTAAGTTTAGTTCACAGAGAGGATGATTTTCCTTTCTAATACTTGTACATAGTTCTAAAATTTCGAGGAAAATGTGAATAAATGAATACATTAAAAAAAAAACCTTAAGAACATAAATAATATAACTGGAGATTACCAAAGGATGTCCAAATGAGATCTTGGGGAATAAAATATAGAATTATTACTATAAACCTCCAGTCCCGGAGGATCAAAGTTTCTGCTGATTTTTGGTGTTTTTTCACACATCTCATTCATCAAAGTCCCTGATTGGCTAAAGAGATCTTACAGCTTGCTTTGAAAGCAGATTGAAAAAAGATCATAAAAGCCCGGTGACACTGTGGCCCTCCATCCAGGCCTAAAGTTTGACCCCGCTGCTATAAATTTAACAAATTCCATTACCTCCTCCTTCTGCGATCATGTAAAGTGGGCCAGATTTACCCAGACTTGAGTGACAGTGTTTAAGGGGTTTAACTTTTTACAGTAAGCTAAATATGATTCTTTCTTATTTCATTCTGTCAAAAGTAAATGAATGAGAAAATAAGGCCTTGTGAACCATTACGAGACAGAGCTTCCATATGCTATCGCTGACTTCAACCCATTTCATATTTTATTAGCAATTTTTGTATTGATATGACGGTTGACTCGTATTGATACAAATGATTATTTAGTGAATTGAGAAGGCTAATTAAGGCTCAAGGTATTGCAGCCACATTCTCATGTCAATTTACATTTTGTCATTCATTTTCTTTCCATTTTTGTAGATGTTTACAAGTTCCTTTCTCCCCTTTCTGTTCTGGCACGTAGACCAAGGCCCCTCTTACAAGCCCTGTGTGAAAGCTACCTTCTGTTTTCCTTCCCAGCTGAAAATTCCATGTAAGACCAACTAGAATTCTAAGCTAGGTAAAGATGTTTTGAGTCAAGTATTTCACACCTCTTGCTGGTCATAGCTATAGCTGTATAAAGTTGGTCAAAGCCAGTTAAGCTGGAAGTCTATGCTAGAGTCAACTTGTGAAGGGCTTATTGATCAGGAAAAACTGTCAAAATACGACGTAAACCAGCTGGACCAACTTAGGTTGCATTAAGCTACACTTTTCAGTGGGTTGCCCCATCTTATTTTGTTGTGGACAAGGAAGCCATCCTACACATCTAGTAGAGCAAACAGGCACAGCTTCATTCTACTGCATGTTCTGTGTATATCCCCAGCCATGAGATGTTGCTAGACTGGTGAATTTTCTGATTTGGTCTCTGTCTTCTCATCTGTCTTGTTCTTTATCTTTTCTAGCACCATTTTACTAATTTATCCATGAGTCTGTTTCCTTTTTTGCATCTGGCCTTTTTTTCCCCTAGCTGTTTGCAAGCCTAATCTGTGAGCTCAACGGCTGACCATGGCCATTTTCAGAAGTCTACTCACCTAGTGGCAATGGGAGAATTGGACATTATTGGGGTCAGAAAGTAGACATCCTGCTATCTTATACCTCCGACGATAAGCCCAGCCAGCTGATTTCACTAATTTGTTGAACCTCCTGGCTCAAGGGTTGTATGAAGTGATAAAATCCAGGAGGTTACTATGAACTGCGAAGGATTTTTACTTTCTAAACCTGGATTGTCCACCTCTGGGGCCAAACAATCCCAATGCTTGGTAAATGTGTGGAACCCGTGTATGAATGGCTTGGAGGGCCTGAGGGGCATTTGCTGATGGAAGAAAGATATCCCTTGTGACCGTTTTGGGTGTTGACCTTTTGTTTCTGACCCTACATCTTTGTTTTTTGTTCTTCATTTCTTTTAGAAAAAAGTGGTGCAAACTTAGCACTGGAGCAAAAGCTTAGTAAATCTGGTCCCGTATTCAGTAAGTATTGTGTGCAAACCCCCTGTAAACTGCACTCTTTCCACCATTCAGTGGGAAAGATAATCATTTTGATGTCCTTCTAATTTTAACCATTAGTGTTCACCGTTCAATATATAACTCCTTAATTTCATCGTCAATTTTTTTTTTTGCGGAATTCAGGATTTTTTTCTCTTTTTAAAACCAGAGTTAACTCCATAGACAAAAAAGCCTTTTATCTGATGGAAAAAACAAGGTGGTGAAGGTTTTTTTGCCACTCCTCCAAATTATTGGTGATGGGGGGGTGGGGTTGATTGTTGCAGATGAAATAAAAAAGTACACTAGATTTTTGAATAAGGATCAAAATGTGGAGCACGGCAGTGGCAGAGGAAGTTCTTGCAGAAACCACTACCTCTCTCCATCGCATGACTTCATTATGACTTTGCTCTTGCTGTTCTTACCTTCCTCTTTGTCTCTTCCTCCCATCTCCCTTGCCCATATTGTGACTCTAGGCCCACATTTTGTTGCTGTAAATAACAAGAATGAAATTGTGGTGACTGACTTTCACAATCACTCTGTGAAGGTAAGGCAGGTCCAGTTTCTTCTCTTCCTCAAGTAGATAATCTCATATCGAAGTATCTTTGTTACTTTGTAAACAATCATCTGTGTAAAGGTGTCCTGGTTTGGGTTGATAGGGTTTCCAATACAGATGGTCTCCACTGGAGAATACCTATACAACCTTTTTCACAAAGGGCCTGTGTGGGGGCAGACTTTAGTTCCAGCCAAGCAGCAACACACCTGAATCTACTACTCAATCCCTAGTGTCTTTGCTAAAGACCTTGATTTGCAGAATGAGGTATGTAACTGATTGGTTGAAATGATAGCCTGCACCCACACTGGCCCTTTCTGGATACATTTCAGAATCACTGACCACCACCCATCTGCTGTCAGTGTTAATATAGTTATTCAATGAAGCAGTCGGCCAGAAAACCCCAAAAATAAATGTAAATCTCAAAGGCTGAAGTAAAAAAAAAAAAAAAAAAAAGTCCACGTCTTATGTTGAGTAGTAATCCTTCATCCTTAAGCCAAACAGCAACACTCTCAGGGTACAGGGTCGCAGGGTAAAAGTCCACTTCCTCTCCTCAGGTCTACAATGCTGATGGGGAGTTCCTCTTCAAATTTGGCTCCCACGGAGAGGGGAATGGTCAGTTTAACGCGCCCACTGGTGTGGCAGTCGATGCAAATGGGAATATCATTGTGGCAGACTGGGGCAACAGCCGAATACAGGTGAGCAAGCCAAAGGTTCACAGTTTCAAACACGAAACCATCTAACATTTCTGTCACCGAATATTTGAACATCCGACATAGCGTACACTAAATGTCTGCAAACATTTCCAGTGCCAATCTTTCCCAGTAAACCTTCCCAACATAAAACATTGATGATACCAAACACTCCGACAGCAGACCGCCTCACCACCAACACCCAGCACATCAAGAAACCATCATTAGAACCATTAAACACATCTTTACCTCCCAGACAGAGCATTTGCATCTTTCATTTTTACAGGCACCACAGTCTAGTTATAGCGTAATTTTCGGTGTATCCATGGGAAATTCAAAATTGGGATGGGTCTTGTGCAGGGACCCACAGAACGGCAATATGATCTTAACAGTTTATATGTGGGCTTATATGTGGAATCACAATGATTATACATGTTAAAAGCCAATTGCCTTGCCATTCAGATGCTTCTATGCGCTCCACTATGTTGACAGGACATGCTTTATGCTGGTGGCAACCAACCTTGCTCCTTAAGATCCACTGCCATTTTATCTTACTCCTAATCTAGCGTGCCTTATTTTACCGAATAGAGGCTCAACAAATGTTTAGCTCTGGAATGAGGTGTCCTTTGTTTAGGTCACAGGATTATAGATCTCCAGGAACATGGTTGTCTACCATTACATTAGGCTAGTATCAGTTTGTTTTTAGCTCAGATTTGTTCAGAAAAAGATGTTCTTGTTTTTCAGGTGTTTGACAGCTCAGGGTCCTTCCTGTCCTACATCAACACCTCGGCCGATCCACTGTACGGCCCCCAGGGTCTCGCCCTCACATCAGAGGGTCACGTGGTGGTTGCGGACTCTGGAAACCACTGCTTCAAAGTCTATCGCTACCTGCAGTAGACTTGAGAACTAGCAAAGAGTGAAGCAATCACAATAAATGTACAGGGTGCAACGATCCTTGTATTCCTCCTCTATCACCTTATATTCCATCGGAGTGCAGTCACAGAGACTTTTCCCAAGCTTCTTGCCCACAAGGATAAGTTCCTCTATTTCAATCAACAAAGAAACGAGTCACGCTTTGCTACCGTTCAGGAAAAGAAGACTTGCCTCTCTTAAGCACCAGAAAAAAAAACCTAGATGGCATCTAGAGGAACTGGAGGACTTAAACGCTTCACCATTGATGAGGAAACTCAAGGAGGAGTAGGCTACTAGGTTTGTAAACACAAACAAGCTCAAACCTGTTTGAGCTGAAGATGTTTCCAAATGCATGAGATTGTCTCCAGCCAGAACGCCTACTTTCAGAAAAGCATAGTTTTTACCAGGCTCCGAAAGAGTAAAGGAAATCATGACTGACAATACAACACAAAGAGATTTAGGTGGAACATCTCCCTTTCCTATGCTTTACAAACTTCTCAACACAACAGAAAATATAGCCTGTCATTTTAAAAAATCTGTATCCTTATGACTGCAAAACCATACAAGCATTTACCTTTTATTTACAAATACTGTACATCCACCTGTAAATTTACTACCAGACTCAAAATTCCATTTTACAGACTTGCACATATTCTAGTCATCTTTGGCAGTGCAGATATCCGGCAATGTATCACATAAAGCACGTGTCTGTAAGGCACATAGGGCTTTGCGGGATTATATTTATTACAGACATCAACAGCACAATTAAGCACACTTGATTTTTGTGCTTTTTAATAGAGGAATAATTTTACTTAATTTATTTTCTTTTCTACATGATTTTATCTTTTACAAATTATTTTTCTAATTTGATGTGTTGAAATATTTTCTCTGCCAAACCATGAGTGTAAGCCATCACCTATGAATGCCCAGTACCTTCCTGTGATACGTAAAAGAGTGGAATTCCTACCATTTCTCCAGACTGCCTCCATTTCAAACTGGCAAAAACAATCACAAAAAAAACTGAATCTTCATCAAAAGCATTTGCCAAAATTTTTAAATTTGGTCGTTCTAGAGCATATAAAAACGGTAAAGAGTAAAATATATGCCTATGTGTATATATACTAAATATTGTCATATAAAGTATGCTATATGTATATAATATCATTGTTTATCATTACTGTGGAGAAAAATCCTTGCCATCAATTTCAGTATTTCTCCTTTGTGATCAGATTCATTTGGACAATTACTTTCTGTTGACGGCATGGTAGCCATGCTCATCTAACCTTTGACCAACAGTGTGGATATATGTTAATGGTTTTCACTGACTTTTCCTGTAGACACATCTTTTGTCTGGTGGATTTTAATTGTTGGAAAACGTTTCAGTCAAGCTGTACAGGCAAAGTTACTAAAACAATTATTGTTGCTCATGCATCCTTTCATAAAAAGGTTTTAAAAAGCAAAAGACTTATAATGTACTCCAACATGGTCAATTATTTTCTATGGGTGACTTTATGCATGTCAATCATGATTCTATTAAGAATGGCCAGGTATCCAGATGTAGGCCAGCAGTACTACAGTCTCATTTCTCCACCCTTAGCCAAAGTTAATTCATACCATCTTAATTTGCCAGTTGCACATTCTAGATGAACAGAAAATTAAAATTTTATCTGTTCAACAATCTTTATGTCCTAACTTGTACCACGAGTGTTCAGTCACCTATCCTTCCAATGCATGAAATCGTGCTTGGGACAAAACAAAAAGACTTGTCATTAATTGAACATGAACTTCAAAGTGGTGCATAAAAAAATAAGTCACCTATGTATTTTCGTTTTATTCACTAGATTCAATTGAAGCAGTATGTTGTACAAAATTGTAAATATTAAACTGAAAATGCTCTCTGCTGGCTTCAGCCATGTTTGTTCCAAGGTGTGTGATCTGCCCGGAGAAGAATTTCCCAAAACAGGGTCAAAGATGAAGCCATACCACGGTACAATGCATGAATATGGAAACAAATTAAAGGAAGCCAACGCACCAGAGATCTTAAATTAATACACGGATATAGCAAGGACGGTGAAGGATTGTAAGGCTCACGATGGAAATTACCTCAAATAAATTAGGAAAAATGAAAAATAAGTTCAAAGCAAGGAGCTAGCACAGTAAATCCAGTCTTCTCTCAAGCACTCCACCATCAAGAACCATGCTAAACATGTTGAAAAGGATGGTAGTTTAAAAACAAAAATGCTTAAAAAAAGACCTGAAAAAAAGGCCGTTTCCTTTTCCTGCGTGGTTTTCAATTTCCCCATTTTCCGGCTCTAGCTGGATTTCCAGGTCATCCTGATTCGGCCGGACCCTGGAAGCAGCAGATGTTTCCCCACAGGATAGGCAGCTTCTATCAGCTCTACCCATGAAATTAAATCCTTGGCATCAGGGTTTTAACGGAATGCTGCAGTACACCATGATATTGATGACCTCATGCAAGAAGGGCGTAAGTGATACTTCGGTCAAAAATGACTTTTTTGGTTGTTTTGGAATAACTGAGACTAGCCCATCTCCTGACCAAGTCTGGAGTCTCAATTCCTTTCCTAAAGGGGTAAAAATGCCTTTAAAAAAAGTTGTATCTGCAGGCAAATTTTTTAACAGGTGGTGCTGTGGCAGTTTTTTGGCTCTCCTGTAAAATTTATAAAATGTCACTTATTATTGACCTTCTTGCATGAGGCCATCAATATATCACAGATAGCAGTACGCCATATGAACTGCGAATGAGAGCAGTTCTGAAAGGCCATTTTTTTTGCCAGCCTTCGGGTTGCTGACATGTTCTGGCTGAATCCACATCTACCTGGGCAATTCCACAGTAACGGAATTATAATCGAGTAATTTTCATTAAATTTTTACCTGCCATCTATTACTCTAATGCAGTAGCTACTTGCCTGCGCTTTCATCAGTTCCACTGGCATGCCTACTGAGCTGTATAACACAAAGTTTGGGGTAATCTATTTTATAGAAGGCTATATGAAGGTGAAAGTGTCAGTAACGGAATTACGGCAGAAAAAATGGCATTATTTTTGCCTTTACTTTGACAGGCATTTCTCTGAAATCTGGCAATGATAGGCAGTAGGTTTAAGCTCAAGTTGGCGGCCTAGGATGTTGACCAGGCCATGGTAAGTTAATATTGATTGGTATGTTCACAGATACTTTGTAGGATGCCATTTATGAGAGAGAGACAGCGGTAACGGAATTACATTTTCTGATAATCTACCAATTATACTCAAAACAACAAAGCAATTGAAAATTGGTATCATAAATGTTTGTATTGCTGACCTCATTGAAAAATTTCACAATGAGCCAGTGTAATTGTGTGTTTCAATTTCCTGCAAGGACTTACAGTCTCAAATACTTTGGCTACAAATGTATGGAAATACAGTAAATACCAGGAAATAGCTAAATATCTTTTAGGAGCTGTCAGCTTTGGAAAAATAACCTTTGATCCTTGTCCTGGAGCTAAAAAAAGAATTACGAAATTCAAATCTAAATTTTGAGAAGACCATCAAAGATATATCAAAACGGTTTTCAGTGTCTGATTTGGTAATGAGTCATCTACATGAAAACCTATATTTCGAATATAAAAAAAACTTTTTAAAAATTGCTGTTTTAGCAACTCTCATGTGAAATTGTCCACGTGCACTTGTCGAATAGAGGACTTCCTGAGCGTGTTCTTGTGAAGTCCTGAGTGGCTCGGGCTGCCAAATTCCATAAATCAAGTCTGCAAGGGTGCTCACCCAGACTTCCAAGCAGACTTTCAGAGTCCACTAGGGTATGGACTTCACTGGATTTCACCAATGGAATTAAGCAATACTCACAAGCAAGTGACAATATAAGAGATGACAAGGAAGTAATTCAAAAAAAAAATTCTACTGAAGTATGGTGGGCAAACAAAATAGGGTTTCTCCCCATGTATGCAAATCATGCACACATTTTTTTAGCCTAAATGTATACAACCCAAGTAGCGTCGATGTAAATCTCGAGTCCGCAAGAGTAATGACAGATTCTCGCACCAGTCTCTATAGACACATTTCAGAACATCAATGTAATGCAAGCAACTTGAACAATTTACTGGTGTCAAAATGGTGTCGTATTAGCATGACAGAAGACATTTACCCACCAGGGGATTCACAACACAATGTCAGTGTACAATCTGTGAATACTCTGAGGCATAGAACCCACACACTTTAGGCCGCCCCTAATATTCAAGAACGAACAGCCTGTCCACAATGATCAGGATCCACCCAGCAGCTCTCAACACTGAGTCACGGTTTCTCTTCCCTTAATAAGCTCTTCAGCCAGGCCTGTGGTCGTTACCATGGAGATTTCAATCTGCCAGCAGGATTCTGAAGGCCGCTTTCACCTCCTCAGTCACGTTTTTTTACTTTTCTCGGTCTAACTCATCTCGCCTATTCAAGCATTAATAAGTATATTGTGAATTGACAGAATATCAAATTACCTACACCAAAGGTGTCTAGAATACTACTGCTTGTCACCTTACCTGCCGTAACTTCCCAGCAACAAATATTCTTCTGCATGACATCCTCAACAGATATGCTTGATAGAAGCAATTCAGTTTCAAGAATCTGATCCACGGAGTTGACATTTCATTGACCTTTGTGTGTGTGTGGGGGGGGGGGGTTATGAATGGACGTCTTTCAACTCATCTCATTTGGCACAGCCGCCCCGACACTGTTTGCGCATGGCTATTTGGGGAAAAAAAGAACACGCATCCCAATGATGACTGCCAGAGCCACTCAACCCAAGAGTGAGTAGGACCACATCTGGGAGTCCCACTGCACAAGGATTTCACAAAGCAATCACTTGGGACGGGAAAATTCAGAGGCACCCTAGAAAAAGAGCAAGAACTTCTAAAGGTCCCCCATCAGGTCACCAAGTAATGAGCTTATTAGTCATTACAAGTCATTTCAAAATCTGTCTTTGTGATATCATGTGGTGAAGAAACCACCCAGAGGCAAAGAGGACTGATCAACTTCAGCCACCCTGTTAATCAGTTCCTTCATTATTCCAGGTGATCCCTACCCTTTGAGATGTCAAAAGCAACAGATTTTGAAATGGTTCATAATGATTAATTGCCTGTGCACTCAATGACATGATAGGGGACCTTTCAATCTACTCCACAATTGAAGCATCAATACAGGTCAGTCCCATTAATGTAAATGCCAATTAGCAGCAAAGGTCCACTTTAAGGAAGTCTAACTGGCAGCAATTGGTCCAAGTAGCAAAGTAGTACTCTGAAAGCCTCACAAAGCCATTGTTCATGGCAGCGTTTCCAAAAGATGAGACACCCCCTGTACATGTGCTGAATTGAAGCTCCATCCACTTTAACTGTACCACAGGGCAAAAAAAAAAAAAAAAATGTGTGTGCGTGCACATATATACACAAACACACACACAGTAGCATTGCAGGAAAAAGAAACTCCATTTCCTTGAATTCCCCAAATTCCTCCAATAGACGAGAAAACATGCATTGTCATGATAATCCAAAATATTTCATACTTAGAAATGCCTTTGAAATATTTTACATTATTGCTCAGAATTTGATTGCAAGGTTTAAGTTCATTCAATCCCTGCTGAACTAATACCAACTGAAATGTACAAACCTCGTTCCATTCACCATTTGTCCAGAGACGCACTATAGACTATTGTCCAAAAAAAAACACAATAGCTAAATGAATCAGCACATGGGGAAACAATTGAACAAAGAAAAAAAATGAAATTCAAAGTGTATGTTCTGTAATGGGGAAAAGTTACCAATAATAATTTAATATCTTGCTTTAAACAAACCATTGATAACCATTTCAAGGACCTTTACTGGAGCCAACCACAGCAGAGCAAGTGAGGAATGTCTTTCAACAGCACCAAGAAATAAGCCTTGAAAATAAGCCTAATTATAGCCACTTGGTTTTGACCTAGTGAAAGACGGACCCTCCAGGCTGGGTTCTCCATGAACTGACCCAGCCACTCGCATAGACTTCAAGCGTACAAATGTAGGAAAGTTAGGGAGTCTGTAAGATTTTCAAAACATTGCAATAAAATTGAATTTTATTTTGAAGACTGACGCCAAGGTACACCGGAACGTTTACTTCATGTACTGCATTCATACAAGGTTAATGCACAAAAAAAACATTTATGCGTGATAAAAGGATTACACGCTAAAATTGACATGAAATACTCTCATGATTCAATGTTATAACAAAGTAAAATCTAAATAATTCATAGGTTAAAAAAAAAAAAAAAACCGTCAAAGCACTAATACACAAAACTAAAATCCAAATAAACTTGTACTCTTTTTAACCAGTGTGAAGTGCCGAAAAATGACTGTTGAACAGCAAAGTTCTGCAGTGAAGTTTAGTTTGTGAAGAACAGATCACCCAGCCATCCACCAGACAGGAGGAAAAACCTGGAAGAATCAACTTAGCTACTCTATGAGAGCCACAATGAGTAAGCACGACAAACTCAGAAATAATTTTTTAAAAATCCGCAAACACCAGTGCCTGCACTTTAATTTGTGTCCAAGTGAACCCGTTTGTGACGGTGAGTAGTTCATATTTAGTCTTAGTAATCAACTGAAGACCAAACCAGAAATAGCACAGCTTAAAAGCCATTTTGAACACATACTACGTAATTCTAGGTCTTAGGGGGCAAAGTGTCCATCTCAAACCATGAATGGGAATAGGCGATTTCAGCAAAATAATTAGTGAAATCAGTGGCCGTTGAGCATGGCTTGCGCGAACCCCAGACACGGAGGTCGAGTAGCACAGGTATACATCATCTAAATTGATAATTAAAAAAGACCACGGCGGTCTACAAAACAATCCTATAAATTACGGCAGAGGAAAAATGAGCACTCGCTAAGGTGTCAGCTCGTAAGTTCTTCCTGTCCGACATCCATCACCTATGCAAGGTTCCTTTCACAATTATTATGACTAGTCACTATAACTAAACTGAATTTTGGCATGGCTACCACACTGGGTTTTTCATAAGGACTGTTTATCTCAATAATAGAAAATCAAGTGAAATGTATACAGAACCTTTTGCACAGAATTGAACCCCGTTTGAAAATTGACGGGGAAATGGAAAATGCTCTGGTGAGAAAGGTTTGCAGTGGGACTGGTCGACGGAACCACACCAACCCCTTTTCACAACAAAGAGCAGAAGGGCCCCCTAGGGCCCTTTACCTAAAAGGGGGGAGGGCAGTAATTTGAAAGCAGGGGGGTGCAGTCAGTAATAATGGCAAACCTGCAACCGGCTTCCCGGGTCGTTTTTCCCGGGGCTGAAAAAGGGGAAGACGGGCTCGTCGAAGTAGGCCTCGAAGGTGTAGACGTGCTTCATGGTGACAGCGTCATAAAATGACACTCGACCCCGGTCGTAATCAAGGTAGACGCCCACACGCGGGGAGTTCCAATAGTCGGCTAGTGACAGCCGGGCATCCTCCTCATTGGCATACAGCCGGTCCTGCAGGCACAAGCTCCAGTAGCCAGCGGAGGGCGACAGGTTCACGTAGCCCTTGCGATTGCTGTATTCGGTGGTGACTCCCAGGTACCAAACGCCCTTGTCCCGGACGTCCACCTCCCAGTAGTGCTGACCGCTTGAGAACTGGGCGGTGGCCAGGACGCCAAGGAAGCGGGTGAAGCGCTGGGGGAGGTCCGGCTCCAAAGAGCGAGTGGGGCCCTCCTCCACCTTAGTGTCGAAATCGCTGACCAACAGGCCCGGGTGAGCCGTGTCCATGTCCAGAGCCAGGTTAGCTGGCACTACGGCAAGCAGAGAGGCGCAGTGGAAAAAAACAAAAAACCAAAGACAAAAAAAAAAAAAAAAAAAAAAATTGTCAGTATTTTTACCAGCCAGTCCAATTAGTCAACCAGTCAGCCAAATTAGTGAAGGAGTCCAGCTAATCTGTCCATTCAATTTACCAATCAATATACTCAGACAACCAGTCAGTTCAAACCACAAGTGGGCCAACTGGTTCAATTCATCAGCAAGTCAGTCCAATCAGTAAACCGGTCCAATTCCTTAAAGGGGCAGTTCATCGATCTGTGAAAAGCAGGTACCCACAGCTGACACAGCACTGCATTAAGATCTGCATTCAACATACTCGTAATAATAATGCTGACAATTTTGCACCAGGGTGCAAGGGCAACAATTTTTTTTTTTACCTTCAACTTTATCTTCAAATACAGAATGGGCAATAGAATGGCACAGGACCATTGAAAACCTGACATACAGACATGCTAGAAAATTATACAATACAAATGTTAGAGCTTGAAGTGAGCATTCTTGTCTTGAGGACAACAAGAAAGATCTCCAGAGTCACTAGGCTGTCCTCCAAAATAAATTCTGAACAACATTGCCATACTTTCCATTTTGCCTTCGTGTCACTTATGTGAGAACGTTTAATCAAGACTCTATGTACCTTTTGAAACCCCCACTCGAGATGAAAGGATAATCCACAGTCGCAGGTGGGCACGGTAGCCTGGTAGTCGTTTTCTACCATATCAATGCAATGACTGCAAAACAGGGTGCTACTGGAGTCATGACGGGCAAAATTTTCCACTAGCTAGCTAGCTCCCGACAGCACACATTACAACTGCAAGCCAATATTAACATTACATGACAGAAATTCAGCTGAGTGACAAAATGTTAAGATTATGTTGCTGAAATGACTGCAAAAATTTTCAGCAAGCTAACATGCTCCAGTCTGCTACAACTGCAAGCTAATGATAATCTTAGGTAGCTGATTGAAAGGTACCATTATACAAGGCTAGACATCTAGCTATCGCACTGTGAAATGAATTCTTGTCCATAACATCCTCAGCACTCACTTTGGGATGCCACTTTCGCTGATGGAAACGTAACTGGTTTCCAACACAAGCTAAAAAAACAAGGCTAACCAGAGGCAAGGACTAGAAATCCAAGCTCAAATAGCCTGTAGTTCTTCCTTGTCCCCAACTACATCATTGTGCATGTCAAATAACAGCGCTGGTGCCAGAAGAACCACGGATTTTCCAGCTGCACACTAGAAGCATAAAATATTGGCAAAAACCGCATATTTTTTGCATTATATCCCCAGCTCGGATAGATAGAAATAAGTTCTAAAACTGACGAAGTTTCCCAGTAATACAATCTCTTTGTCATTCAGTTAGGGAGTCAGCCAATCCAATAAGTCAATGCAGTCATTCAGCCAGTTTAATAACTCCGTCAAGTCCCAATTCACTCTGTCAAATTCTCCAGTCACAGAAAATGCAGAACATAAACCAAAGTATAAAAAGACCTGTCCCAGGATTTACTCTGAAGAGCAAACCAGCTACCTCAGTAATAGTCTTTTATGACCCTCTAGGGCTCACGGCTGAAACAATTCAGAAGTCAACTCAGTGTTGATCGCTATGCCCCCACCAGCTATAGCTTCTTAAGCCCTAAAAGTTACTCTTCGGTCCCCACATACAGCTGACCATATGCGATCTTGACCTTTGACCTGATCACCTCAAAAACCTAATCAGTCCAACTACTCTCTGTGAGGAGTAACCATTAGCCATTTGGTCAAAATACATCCACTCCTTCAGTAGATATCTCACACACACACACACACACACACACACACACAAGATGTGTGCCAGATGGACTGCCAACATCTGGAAAACAGTATTCCTCCTGCCAATGTTTGGGGTAGGCATGATAAGCGCCCAGCAATAGGCCCCGGCAGTCGTACCTGTGTGCAGCACGTGCATCATCTTCTTCCACATGATGAGTTGGATGGGGCCATTGAACTCCTCCCAATTTGGGGGACAGTTGGTAGCCTGAATTGAAGGGGATACGTGGAACGGGCTGTAAAGAAAAGGACAGGCGGTCTGACAAAACCGAAATGGCCCAACAATCTGAATGACTCACATGAACATGACACAGAAATTATTACCTCGAAATCGTCTGACTAATTGCCTGTAAGAGGGGAGAGAGAGGGGGAGGAATTAAGACCATCATGTTAGTAAGACCAAGATCAAGATTAAACCTTTTGGTTCCAACACATGCATGAACAAATTTCACTGTGGAACAGAACACGATGCTAAATTTTTGAGAAATACTCGGTGGCAGGAATTTAATATAGCTACTACACAACGGATGGTGTAAACATTGCACATAAATATTCTCATCTCCTGAAAAGCTAGTAAAACTAGTAAAGCCTTATACACTGGGCAAAAGCCTGAGCTACATGTTAAGAATGCTACTTGGCTAACTAGTGCCAGACCACAAACTCAGTTGCCTACTAACATGCAGAGTCTACCATCAGTTTTACCTCCTTAGTTAGGAAGGGAAGAACATGACTGAAATCTTGCAGTGAAGGGCATGACTGTTGCAAATACCTGCAGCTGGGTAGCACCACTCAAGGTAAAAAACCTTGAGGTGGCGGCGACAGACGTACCTCAAAGGAGGACTTCCCGCTCAGGTGTTTCTGAATGTCTGCAACGGCATTGTCCACGGCGGCCACCTCCTTCGACACGTCCTTCAGGTTCTCATCGATCATGGCAACCGTCGCCACCTCCTCCGCCTCCAAGCTGGCCAGGATGTCCTCCTTCTCATCCAGGAGAAACTGAACCAGCGCGCCTATATCGTTTTCAATCTTCCTTTTCAGGTCTTGCTTCTTACGCTAGTGTCATCACCCCCCCCCAAAAAAAAAAAAAAAAAACACCATCAACCCACATTTTACTTAAATCAGGAGTCTAAGGGACATAAATGGAGCGTTTCAAACAGACTATATATTCCAACAACCGCATAGTTTGTTTGTTTATTTGCACTAGCATTTCAATTTTCTGAGCAATAGTCAAGACATGCCAACAAACATTCAACATAAATACACATTCTTGAATCAGGACCAGCAAGCAGCCCAATGACTTGTGCTGGGTCAGGAATGGAAAACTACAAATAACACTAGAGTATTTGCAGACAGAGGTTAGACATAGGCCTGTTCGGGCCAAGTAGATGATACTTCCATCTCTTACCATCCCAAATTTCATCAAATTGCCTGTGATTCAAGATGTCCATCTGGCCTCTTGGAAATTAATTACTTTTTTACCTGCGTCAACTTTGATTGGCCATAACTCCCATTTCTACTAACATATGAAAGCTTTCTAAGCATTGATAATGTCATTCAGATATTATTCTCACAATAAAACTGATCAAATAGATCCTATGTATTAGAGATATATTTTTCCCAATTTTTGAAAATCCACTTTATTTGCGATTTTTGAACAAATCCTGAATTTGAGAGGTCTTACGCAAAAAACTGAGGCTTGTTTGCCAGCATTTGCTGCATTATCTTTATTCACCAGAAACTTCTGAACAAGACAAAAAAAAAAAAAAAAAAAAAAAAAGGTCAGCTAGCGAGCTGACTAACATTAGAAAATAAAGTTTTAGTAACAGGGCACCTAGTTAGCTAGTAGTTAGAACTGACATTTAAATGGACTCTCCTTGATCATGCATTTACTAATAAACAGTATTTTGCAACCATATTTTGAGGGGCTGGGCTGGGTATTTTGAAGTGGGGTTGTATGAGGTACTTAATCAATGTATTAGCTACCGAGATTGCAGATTTTTGTTGGCACAAGATTGTAGAGGCAGGCAGAAGCACCGGGCATCAGCACGGGGGCTAAGCAATGTACTGCTAAGGACGAGGAATGCAGCAAACATGTTTTGGCCACATAAAACTCCAAATGGACAAGATCGAACTAGCAAACCCTTTAACAAGCTTTCAGTCATAGTAGAACTGTTCTCTTGTCTGCGTGCAACAAGCGGCATTCATTGCCAACACTCAAGCAGCCAGTTAGGCTACATAAAACTTTCAGGGGACGTGACTGCTACTGAGTAGGGCGGGTGTACGGGCAGGACTTCAATACCGTGACCCAACTCCACGATCACTACGGCGCAGACCTGGCTCCAAATGTGCAACATGGCAGTGTCCTTTTGATCACATTTTTGCTTTATTTTTTGAACAGCATTAGGAAATAAAGATGCATCATCCATCTTTATATACAGTCTATGATCAAAACCTGCTGGCAAAGGTATGCGCTTTCTGACTGCCATCAAGTTATGTTTGGATTAGGCAAGTCCTATGCTCTTGCATGCAAAACAACACTGTCCTCCGTGGTGACTGCAGCATTGTTGCTCCTCTAAAGGAGGGCATTTACATATGTACCGTACAACTTGTTCTTACTTTAAAATAGCCCTTTTTGCATGAAACTCCCCTCCACACACAAATTTTCTCTAATAATCCCACCAGGGAGAGGTGCTGGAAATAATCCAAAAACATTTCAGTGCAAAGGATTCAATACTTGTTTTCAACACTGAACTGCTTTCAGACACATCCCTGAAAAATTAACATGAAAATAACAAACGGCTAATCATAAAAAAAGTGACCTATAAAAAAATGGGTATGGGGTCTGTCAAGGAAATTAATGAATTAAGAGAGGATACCCAATCAGAAAGAGCAGGCAGCCAAGTCAAAGGAAGCTCAACAAGACAGACTGAAAGGCCTTCAGGACGAAGGTGATTTAACAAAGAAAAGTGAAAGGTAAAGCGAAAGGTGCCCCCACCTTGGCATCGGCCTTGGCTGCGTCATCTGTCGACTTCACCCTCTCGCACAGTGACTTCTGCCATGTGAGCTTAATTAGCCTCAACCGGAGCTCTCCCTGAGAAAAGAACAGAGCTTTTTATCATCGCAGAAGAATACAAAGGAAGACCCTTACAAACTGGAAGCCTGTTTGACCATAGGTTGACAGCCTTTGTTGCACTCACAGCAAGGAAAAATATATAGCGTACAACAATTTTTCTATTTATTTGGGTGAATGTGTAGTCTCCACATAGATTTCTTTCATCTCACGAGATATTTGAGATCATAAACAGTTTTCTACAGCATCAATGGTCATACTGGATTGACTCATCCCATCAACTGCACTCCCAACAATACAAAATCTTGATTCCACACCAGCAGCAACTGACTAACAATCAACTCACCATCACGACTGACAAAGCACATTCCCTGAAAGCTGGCCTGACCCAGTCATCGCAGTGCTGCAGAGGCAGCTGCTTGGCTGAAATCAGGGGCATGAAACATGCCTTAAAACACACGATTAGTCTCAAACTCTTTCAGTCATTGTCTTTGATTAACACCTTTTCAAAATATTCAAATAATCCACTAGCAGTTAATCACACAGCTTCCAAATTATAATAAGAAATTGTCAAAAATCTGAAAATCGACATTTAAAAAAACTGCTAACAAACCTTACAGAACAGTCCCAAGGAGTACATACAAAATATGAACTGAATCTGGCCAGCGGTTTCAGAGAGGACTGCGATACATTTCTCTCACAACACAACATCGCAAACAAGACCATGGATGCCTCCTAATCCCAATAGCTCAGCCTGCCTTTCGATCATTGAGCCAGAAATGACTGAAAACAGGTCACTATGAACTCATAGTTAAAGGAGATATTTTGTGCCATCTCCATTTTCAGCCAAGCAGCTGCCCCTGCAGTGCTGTAAGATTTTGAGCACCGCAAGTAAGCCTACAAAAATTGAACAAGTCAAACACTTCAACTTAAGATGTTAACACTTTGAATTGCTTGCCTGTAATTGGACAAAATTGATAAAACCCTCAATATCCACTGACTGGTGGCCGACGATCATCAAAGATTTCCACTACCGCTTAAGGATGAGAAAACTGCTAGCAGCGACAGAAGAAAAATAAATCTTATATTTCTATCACTAAACTAATGCAAAAATTTAAAAGGAAAAACTTCTTGCCATTCAAAGGTTACAGCTTCAAATGTCATTGCTGCTGGGAATTCAATTAAAGGGGAACTCAGGGATAAATCATAATGCTGTTTTATACAAACATAATTAGTGAATAAATATTGTAAAATGCAAGAATGTGGAATTTGTGTTTTCAAAGATGAGATAAATGAGGTTTTATTCCCCCAAATTAGTAGTCGTTTGCTTCAACGGTCGCGTGACAATAACGTAACGCCGCCTGAGAATTACGAAACGTCGCCCTTCGCCCAGAGGTATGCGCTGTTATTGTGTTGGATAGTGTGATTGTCCCAGTCCATTATTTTATGACAATAGATCATTCAATATGGCCCATTGGCTAGTTGCACGAGATGGTCTTAAGTACTTTCTGAAATACGCAGGGTTGCTTCAACATTAACGGTTTGCTTCTGTCACTTATCAGTCTATATCAGATGCTGATCAGATGACAGGTATATCATCCCGAATACGTGATTTTAGCTATCGCCGACATTCCCAGGATTTGGCTTAATTGTTTCGGTTTTATAGTGAATTTACTTCGACATTTTCTGATGCAACTACCTAGCTAGTTCTGCTACATCATTATGGTTTTCTTAGATGTACTCAGCTAACCATAGCTACAGAAGTGATGGTCTTGAGAGTGCAACTGACGCCGAGTGGGAAGGTAAACGAAGTATCGAAAATATTAAAATATGCGTCGATCGGATGTTAGATTTACGGAACGGCATTTCGACGTTATGGAATATTTACACATTAATTACCAGATATTTCCACATTTGTTGTCTGTCACTTAAAGCCAGTTCATTAGTGATCACTGAGAACGGCTGGAAATGTGATGCTAGTTAAAAACCCACTCGTTTCTCGGTGGAGCAGCTGATGTCTCATTAAGAGTGCCAACGAACAAACATCAGTCACGGGTAATCGAGACAAATCTTGCGAACATCATTCGTGGTTAATTAAGCCAAATCCTGGGAATATCGGTGATAGCTAAAATCACATATCCAGGATGATATACCTGTCATCTGCTCAGCATCTGATATAGACTGATAAGTGACAGAAGCAAACCGTTAATGTTGAAGCAACCCTGCGTATTTCAGAAAGTACTTAACACCATCTTGTGCAACTAGCCAATGGGCTATATTGAATGATCTTTTGTCACAAAATAATGGACTGGGACAATCACACTATCCAACACAAGAACAGCGCATACCACTGGGCGAAGGGCAACGTAACATCATTATCACGTGACCGTTGAAGCAGACAACAACTAATTAGGGGGAATAAAACCTCATTTATCTCATCTTTGAAAACAAAAATTCTGCATTTTTGTCTTTTACAATATTTATCTATTAATTATGTTTGCATAAAACATCATTATGATTAATCCCCGAGTTCCCCTTTAACATCTTCCCCAGCAGTATACACATATTTTTTAAGTCACCAGCCACTGCCTCCATTTTTGAAAACATTCATTGACTTTTCAATACCCATTTTTGTTAGATAATCTGTAACCGCGCCACCTACCATTTAACAGCAAAAACATTGATTACCGGAATATCCCGTCAATGGCAGGAGAAACATTGTCATAATTGACAAAGAGTCTTGTCAATGGTGGGGAATGGTTTCAAAAACATTGGGATTGAGCTCACCTTCATATCTTCCACAACCTCTGGCAATGGAGCGACATCATGGTGCCTTGAAACAGAGCAAACTTTAGAATAAGGTACAACTCAGCACAAAGCATTGATTGATATGGCTCTGCCAGCCGCATCTTCATATGCCCTAAAAGCTGACCTTTGACCCCCACTTACAACTGACCTCATGGGACCTTGACCTTTGACCCCATGGTCTTCAAAAACCTCATAGGTCAGCTATCATCTGTGGGGAGTTACCATGTCTGATTTGGTGCAAATCCTTACACTCATTCAGTAGATACAGCGCAAACAAGATGTTTATGATGAACAATGTGACGGACGTACCCGTGGATGGACAACCTGAAAACAATATGCCTCGTGCCCACTGTGTGGCAGAGGCTTATCTAACATTGACACATGGCGCAACAATATTTGCAAACCAACAGGGCCAAAATGAAGGAGCAGGTCAGGGTACTGAACAATGGGCAAGCCAAATTAAGCAGTAAGTTACTAACAATAGAACACATTATGCACAAGCAACTAGTTTACAAGCCAAACAACCACACAACAACCTAGGCCTATTGTGTAAAATAAGAGTGTATAAAAATTCAGGGTAATACATTACCAAGAGACACAATCAATACCATTCTGTTCATTGTGGTTGGCTTCGCTAATGCCTACATGGTGGCATCAACAATTTACATAAAGGACCATGATGGGTATTGCCCTCTCTATCGCACACACACTCACAAACTGTGACTTTTCTTAATCACAAATGTATAACACAAATTGTCACAAATATGTAACATGTATACAGGTACAGCACACAAAATCACATCAGCTTCCTACACACAGTCTGTCCCTCACACATTACATCTCACACAGTTCATAAAATCCAGTGAAGCGCACACTGTCTACTGATAATAGATTGTATTTTTGGTCGCGGGAGTAGCAGCCAGGGTCCTAAGGCTTTCCAAGAATCGGTTTAGTCTCTTGTCCCTTCCTATCTTAACGTTGTTCAGCTTTGTTTTGCAACTGAAAGAACAGATCACACCAACACTAATTTGGTGCCAACACAGTCAGCTTCATTGTTAGTCAGACCATTTTTCTCTTGCCTTTTCGCGCAATATTTTAGAGTGGACTGATGAGGACGTGGAGAGGGTGCCGGGGATAAGCGAATCAACTACGTAGACTAGATTCAGAGAAAATGAATAGTAAAAAAAAAAAAAAAAGGGGGGGGAATGTTACCTTTCCGCACTAGATTTAACTGCTTGATGCAACACGGGCTTGTGTGAAGCATGCTGTAAACAAGACGAAATGACTCACTAGCAACGAAGTTGATTAATCGGGACAAATACCGTGAAGACATCAGCAAAAACGAAACAGGCCATCGTCAAGCGTGATTAGAAGTACCAAGCATCAGTTACCGAATATCACAGCCAACTTCCGAAACAATAAATAACTGTCTAAAGCTGCTTTCACACCGGACGCGAAACGAATTTTTCGCACTACAGATTACATTCAAAGTTAATGCAAAGACGCGAATATACGCGTTATGGGCACGTTAAGCTATGTTTCCATTTATATGGTTGAAGTCAGGAGCCGGTGCAGACACGGGTACGTCAAAAATCGCATATCATGGTCTTTATATGAAGTGTTTCCATCCACGCGATTTTCACCCGGCTCCTGCAGCGGAGCCACATGCGTGTTTTTTCGATCGGACCAGGAAGCGATTCCAGCTCCAACGCACACGAATCGCACGAGGAATTCCCTATAGTTCAAAGGAGTTTCCCCACTTTATTTTGTTGACAAATGAGTACCGTTGAAACAATGTGTATTTATTGCCCTGTTCAGAGCAGAGCCGAGGTTTCTGCAGCAACATGCATGTATTTACCATTCTCAGTGAATCAAAAGCATACTACCGCTTTAAATCATGATCTGAGCTTTGTAATGCCACGATACCTTTGTGATTTCTGTACATCAGAAGTGTTCCTGTGTATCACACGCTTAAGTTTGTTAAAAGATGATGAGTGGTTTTCATGCGACAGTTTTACGGAGTTTGAACATAATTTCATCTAATTCTTGCAATTCAGAGGATGAAGCAGAATCTTCAGAATATCAGACTTTATTATTCAACAGAACATAATTCCATCCATCTTTATCTTTTTATCATCTTTAACGGTGCTTTCTTTTCGTTCGTTTCTTCTTCCGTACCTATTAAAATGTAGCTTGTCATTATTATGATGAGCTCTTCGTCCACCATGAGGTGCTGTTTAAGCAGTGCTGTGTTGGGTCCTGCCATCACTACGAAAACGGATGAATAGCGTAGTTCAGCCGTTTATATGGAAACACTGAGGACGCGTGCGATGCCCCGTGTCTGCCCCGCAGCCTGGCCTCAGCCGGACCTCAGCCGTATTAATGGAAACATAGCTTAAAGCCTGAATAAGTCAATGCAAAGACGCGAATACACGCGAAACGCGTGTATTCGGGTCTTTGCATCGACTTTGAATGTAATCTGTCACGCGAAAAATTCGTTTCGCGTCCAGTGCGAAAGCGGCTTAACGGTAACCATTGACCCTCATTTAAAACTCCCGTGCCGGTGTATCATTACCAAGTCAAAAACTTGCACCCAACTACATACGCTGCTACTTGGCCAAACAAGTCCTAAATAATATTATCACTCTCGGCTCAGACTTCCAGTAGCACGACTAACGTTAGCAAGTATGAACATTTCCACATGCATGCATTCAAGTATGCGAACCCTTGATTAGAAAACAATGCTACATTGTCAAAAGTTACGTGGCTGATGGGTCAATGACCGAAACAAAAGCTACTGCTGGTAAAACGCCGTTAAATGCAAGCTTGCCAACTGGCATCAATTAACAAATACAACTGAAAACATCAAAAATGGAGGGTAGAGCATTCAGTCCCCCGTACCCAACGTACCTGTGCGCTCTTGATTCTCTACAAACGACGCAAATAGGTTTATTATCTGTATGGCAGTAGAGTTTCAGATCTTCGCCGTGTTTGTCACACTTCTCGTCCAGTTTAGTGGGCTTGACTGGCGCTGGGGGTTTACTTGGTTTACACAATTCCAGTCCGTCCAATTTGTCAACCAAGTTCTTCACCAGGTAGTTTGTCGTGAAGCTTATTTTTCCAAACACCTGAGAGCAGATGGGACATAAAAGCTATATGACCTTCTGTCGCACATGGATACATGAATAGTTAAATACATTAATAAACTAAAAATAAAAAACTAGCTAATTTAGATGCATGTGAACCGTTTGGGAAAAGATATCCAGCTGTTCAGCTAGCTGGGTAACAACCTAGCTAACTGGCCAGCTAGCTTGCAAGTTACGGCTTAATCCAAACTGGTCCAAATAACATTAGCTATACGGTGAGGCTAACCTGTCTGCATTCCGGACACCGATATCCCACATCATCGTCCCCGTTTTCCTCCCAGTGCATTAAAATGCAACCTCGACAGAAGTTGTGACCACATTTCAAAATAACTGGATCGTCGAAAAAATCCAAACAAATTGGGCATATCAACTCTTTCTGCAGCTCTCCCACGCCAGAAGCTGCGGCTGTCGCCATGTTTACGAACACAATCAGCAACTAAAGCGGGTGAAGACAGAGGATTCTGGGAATGATGACGGTCTGATTTTGCGCAGCAAATGGGCGTTTTAGACATGAAAAATTACGCTGCAGGACTTGCATGTTAACGCAGCGGATTCGTCATGGCCATGCAGAATTTACGGAGTCTGTTTATAATGCATAGAAAGAAAAAATAGGACAGGTGATGCTCACCGGCAAAAAAAAAAAAAAAAAAAAAAAGTTGACCCTGGCGTCTGCAAGATCTCAGTTGGTCACTTTGACGTGAACAGAAGATAAGCCATCGACTATCAATCACGAACAAGTTTTAACTTGTAAGTTAAGCTAGTTACATGCAACTGCATGCATCCTGACCTTAAAGACTAACCTTTCTGAAATCAATATATAGCAAGCTAGAGAGCATTTTTTAAAGATGTTTTTAAAGAACTCTGAGCCAGTTGGGCAATTTGGCTGCAGCCATTTCCAGACATGCACTGTAATTTACCTAAAAAAACTAAACTGTCTGAAGTCGACTGCTTCAGCCGAATACCCCTAATGACTGCGTGATTCCAATCAAGTGACCAAATCGCTCACTCAGTAGGAACAAACTGTGGTCGGCCATGATCGTCACAACCCTCATGGGTCCTTAATTTTTTCCTCCCCCTTTCCAGCAACCTACGCGTTTTGTGGTTCTGACTCCTTTATTTCCTGTCTTTTTCCCTATGCCCAAGTGCATTCCATCATGTGCCCTCTCCTTGTGTGTGTGGTCTGTGTATATACAGTAAAAGTCTTTGTTTTTGTCTAGTAGTGCTGCTGGATTGTAATGCTTTATACCTCTCAAGCCTAGCAATCAGATTATCTTATTTATATATTTACTTATTTATTGAATTAGGACAGTGCTCATTAATCAACATTTCAGCAATACATCAATGTAAAAATGCCGAGCTAAATTTTATCTGTAGACCAAAGGCAGGTACTTACAAAAACATAAAACAAGTTTTCTAATTACACAATAACTCTTAAAACAGTCCACAATAGTGATGGCCAAACGAGGCTTCATGAAGCTTTCAACCCTTTTGGACCATTGTATTGAAAATTGGTTCACTACTCGAAGCTTCACTCATTGAGCACGTGGGTGACATCTGCTGGCACAGTGGTTGTTGTACAGCCTTGCAAAGGTGACGCTGAGCTTGCGTATGCACTTTGAGTTTTATAGTATTGTGAAAAACACTTAAATAAAGCTGAAATCTAACTTCATTTTACATGTGTCTGTTGTTTTTCTTCCTTACCTTAAGAAATCATATTATAGGCCCATTATATTATAACTTTAATTACATCCACAGCCTCATTGAATCTTGTAAATATTTGCTCTGTCCAAAAAACATGTTATATCTTATTATGTTTTTTGATTGTTCTTGGTGTATACTGGGTGTGCTTGCGTGACTTAGGCATTTTTATTCAAAAATATTAATAACAGGGCGCTGTTTCATCCATGTTAAAAGCATTTGAAGCGCGCCAATTTTCAAAGCTCCGCCTATCGAACTAAACCGGTCAGCTGATTCAGTCTGAATGAAGCAGTGAGGGGGTTCGAACGTCTTCAGTTACGTGGTTTTTTCCGATATGAAGCAAGCTCCGGCACTGGCACAGTGCTTCAGAAAAATACTGTGTGGAGTTTGAAGCTGCTTTGGAGCGTTGGTATCAGAGGTAACATAGTCCACAGTACAACCCACAGAAAAGCCTACCAACAGTTTTACATACAAAATGTACACATTTGTGATATTGCAACTAACAGACCCACATACAATAAGTTGGCTAAAATGCAAAAAGAGCCTGATGACCCTGGGAATGGGCATAGGAGGAAACAGACATTATACATGAGAACATGACTGGTTTGTTTTTAACCAATATTTGAGTTTATTTATTGGTTAAATTGTTGTCACAGTCCCTGATAGGTACTGGTAATTTGTTCCAGGAATGTGTGCCTCCAAAAAACACCACCATTTCGCCAAATTTAGTCCTACGCCTTGGTACATTACGGTCTGCTATAGTTTGTGCTCTAGTATTTATTGCATTACTGTATTTTTTTTTTCCTGAAAAAAATCATTTAATGGTGGTGGAGCAAGTCCATTTAAGACTAAAAACAAAACAAACATCCTGGAAAGTTTGCTTACTATAAAGATTTAGTTTGTTATAATTACCTTTGATATTGAAATTATGAAAATGAAGAGGTTTCTTTTCCAAAATGTTTACTGTCTTGAAGAGAGACTTAATTGGTTTTAACATGGTTGCTGCTGTATTTGACCAGGTTGTAAAGCAAAATGTTATGTAAGAAAATACCATCGCTTGCATATAAGCTTTTGCTGACTGTGAGGTAAGAGAAGGTCTTATACAACGGAAATTAGCCAGGTTTAACTTAATAATGTTTGATTTTTTTAAATTATCTATCTATTTATTTATTTATTTATTTATTTCGTACCCAAAGTACATAAATGTTAAGAACAAGTCAACAAATATCAACAAAAAAACAACATATGATACACGGAAAACCTATTTACAATAAATAAGATATAGATTATATACAAGCTGCAGAATCTAACATACAATTGACCATGTCATCACTAAAACCTTCGATATCACAGTCTCCATGTTTGACATCAAGTAAATTTTGCACATTGGAAATTACTGCCTGTTGATATGGAGTACAATCGTGGGCATTTAAAATACGTTTTATATTCAGTTAATTTGTCATTGAAGTCAATGTCATATTTATATTTAAGGTAGGACAGGTTTCTGCCTAAATGAGAAGTAGCACAGTGTTTAGCACAAATACCAAAATAAGATACAATATTATTGCAACTGGTGAACAAACTATAAATAAAACGTAAAGTTTTAATAGCAAACTGAACACTGATATGCGGTTGGCCAACCAAAGGTCCTAGTAGCCAGCTGTGACTACAGTATGGAAGGCTAAGTATCCTACGTACAGCTTTATTCTATTGGACACAGCAAGACTGAAAACCAGTAGAGTTAAGATCCCACAGCTGAGACCCATAAAAAGAACAACAGTAACTTGTAAAAACTCTACACAAAATATCAGGGGTTAAAGAACCATAGTTACTAAATAATGTGTTTACAGAACCGTTAAAGGCATGACGCTTATTATCACAATCTGCTGTGTCGGTACGATGAATATTTATGGTATTACCTAAGTGTTTGATGTGGTCGATCCACTTTAGTAAAATTCCATCAAGATATATTTTGTCATCACATGTAACTGGCGAACCAAATTTTATACACATTGTTTTCTTAGTATTAAAAATAACATTAAAGTCGTCTGCAAAAGATTTACATATGGACAACATTTTGTTGAGTCCCTGGAGACTGGGTCTGATGAGTGTAACGTCAACAGCGTATCCCAGCGCTCCAACGTAGTATGGACCAACATGACAACCAATATCTGATTTACTCAGTAATACAAGCAGTTCATCAATATATACAATAAAAAGAATAGGAGATAAAACTCCTCCCTGCTTCACACCATTACTGACGCCAAAATGACGCGACTTAGCACCGTCCCCAAGACACAGACACTTGTTGATTTAGTGTAGCTGTCATACACCAGGCGTATGACCGGAAAAGGAACACATCTAGATATTAATAATTTAAACAATTTACCATAATGAACCTTGTCAAAGGCCTTGCTGGCATCTAGTAGACAGCAAAAAACATCAGTGTTTCTGTGAGCATAATAATCAACAGTTTCTAAATAAATAGCAGTACATAAAGTAGTTGAGTGACCTGGTTTAAAACCAAACTGTAAATCTGAGGTGTATAAATATTTACCATAAAGATCCATGATCACCATATCAAGAACTTTGCATATAGAACAACATAGGGCAATGCCATGATAATTATCACTTGAACACAAAGATACATGTGTATTTTTATTATATTTCTTGAATGTGAGGTTTGAGTCAAAGACCATACCAGGATACTTAAGTTGTCTCTCTCCATTGACAATTACACATGTTTTTGGGCTATCTGCTGGCTGTTGGGAAAAAACATGCATACAGTTTTTTTTTGTATTGAGATGTAAATGGAGCCTGTGGTACCATAGCTGTAGATAGTATAGCAGTAGCTTCTTGCTTTGTTTTGGCATGTGCATATAATACTGTGTCATCAGCATGTAATTGCACTTTAATATAAAAAGAAACATAAAGACTGAACAGGATTGGTCCCAGTATAGAGCCTAGAGGAACTCCCACTGAGCAGCTGACGGATGATGAGTGAGCATTTCCAAAGTATACAGCTTGTTTTTTATTTAACAAATATGACTTCATCCAGCAGAGGGCATTGATGGAAAAAATTAAAATAGCAGAGTTTTGAGACAAGCACATCATGATTTATTGTGTCAAAGCTCGTTTCAGGTCCGGGAAAATGGCTCCTACTTAACAACCCTTGCCTTATTCATTTTTGATGTTCTCAAGCAAATAACATGGCCTTAGCCTCTGTCCACAAGTACCCATGTATTTTTTTGAAAGCATAGCATTTTCTGTATGTTTCAGTTTTTCATTCACACACAAATTGTATTAGTGGTCACTGGGAACTGAACTTTTGGAAAACACCTTCCAGGTTGAAAATTTCTAGAAACTCTGATTTCACAATTTATGAGTGGACAGGAAAAATAGAGTTTTTGGCTTATAACATCAGAGTGCGTTCACCTTATAGTGGGTTTTTAAGGCTTGCGATTTGCCTACATGGCGTCAAATAAAACTATGTCATTGCCAAATTGGGTAAAATGTAAATAATTTTTCATGTAAGTTAGTTACAATTTTTATTATTTCTCCCTTAATTCCCAACACTTAGGAGCCAAATTTCCAAAGTCAAAAATCTTATTAATCATGGTTGTGTTGTGAGATCTGTTTAAAATTCTATGAAATTCAATTTCCAATTTTTTTTTTATACTTGCAGTCATATAAATATTTATATATTCACGTAACATTGCATCATACATATTCTGATAGCCCAGGTTGTCCTGAAAAAGTGATGGATATAACTTGATTATGGATTACAAGGTTCAGTTTATACAAGAATTATTATACAAGGAGACCAGGCAACCTAAAAATGGAAAAAATGGCTCAGACTCCAATGGGTTAAGCACCGATGCAGGACCTTTTAATCGGGTTTCAGCTGAAAATTCCAGCTACAACCAGCTGGGGTCGTAAGCTGGTTTATGTTGGTCCATGCAGTGTTTTTGGATACTTCTTGCATCTGGTCATAGCTGGTCTGATGGTGGTCAAATTGGGATTCTTGCTGGGCAAAGCAGATTAAGCTGGTTAAGCTGATAAAGCAAGCTGGAGGTCAAGCTGATAGACCAGTTGAATGATTAGACTAGCCAGCTGGTTGACCACCAGTTATGATCTAGACCAGGAATCAAGTACAAAAGCAGAGTACACTTTTCTGATTTCAGGTAAAGTTGGTTCTCCAGGAGCCTTTGAATGCCCAAACGGACATAGTGGGTGTGATCCTCTGAAGTTCGAGAGACTAGTTTATTGTCTTAGTAGACATAGATGAACCGGGAGACTATGTCTCAGAGGACGTTATTTATGAGATTCTGGAACACAGTGGGGGTGTTAGCGAGCCCGAATGGCATCACTAGGTATTCATAAAATCTGAGAAGGTATTAAAAGCTGTCTTCCACTCATCTCCATCCCACAAGCACACCAGGTGGTAAGCATTGTGCAAATCCAGCTTGGTGAAAAAGTGGCAGCCCTTGAGATCTGAGAATACCAAATCCATCAAGGGTAAAGGCAAAAGCATAGATTTGGGTAGGGATGGTTGGGATACGTCCCAACCAACTTTCAGATGAAGCAAAAATATCTCAATCAACTATGGATCAGTGAGGAAAATGAAAGTGTTGAGGAATCGTAAATCTAACATAATCCAGTCCAATGTAATGCTCGGTTTCCAGCTTTGTCCAATTCATAGATAGTCTGTGGTCTAATTTGAAGCATTTATCTCGGCTGCATTCATGTTAACACACATAAAAGATGCTTAATAGACAGGATTGTGAGCCAGCTTGCTAACATAGCCATATATATATCCACTCACTTGATTTCAATGTCCACTCTACTAGAACTGAGCGGGTTTCAGGAGTGCGCTGAGATGATTTGTAATGGTGAGTGTAGGTTGAGGAAAGTGTAAGAAATTCAAACATTAGTAGAAATTCAAGCACTAGTTGACCAGTCGGGGGAACACCAGTGGTGTTTTTGTACCTGAGCTCGCCTGCGATAGGGATCTGTTCAAACTCTGTGGCAATATGATCAATTTGGCAATCTTAAAGAGTGCTGTGAACTAGAGATCAGCATATAACAAGTATGACCAAAGGTTATGAACTGCACATTGTGTAAAGTGCTATAGGAAATGGTTTAGTAGTACAAACGAGAGAAAAGACAAATAAATCTCAGTCATGGGAGGCAACATTCTTAAAATTTCAATATGTCAATCTTTAATAATCATGTAAATATTATGTGGTCTTCATTAGATAACTGAATTTTTTTTTCTTTCTTGAAATTGGTGTTGGATCGGCTGCATATTCTCTGTTTGTATTATGGAAAATATCATTCCACTTGCTTTCTTTTTGTGGAGACTTATGGGAAATATAATAAACAATCAATCTGACTTCCGTAAAAATGCAGTCATCAAAGGACAAACACAAAAATGGGAGAAAAAAGAAAGTAGAGAGGAAGATGAGGTGAGGGTAATTCTGCCAAAAGTCAATTCCTATTTTCCTCTCCTTGTGCGATGTGCAGCAATTGAACATCAGGGGAAAATCAAATGACATTACCTTTGATAGCCATGATGCTATCTGGCTAGCTAACTCCTACTCTTGTTCTTTGGCATGGGACTTTATTTAACTCGCAGCTTGTTCATTTTTTCCTGCTAGACCATTTCGCCTATGCAAGACAGTTGGCAACTGGATGTGAGTATCTAGCAAGCACCCAGTTTTGAAGTTCAAATGGACACTGAATTGGAGATTTAAAAACTCAGCTCCAAGAATGCATTTTAATAAAGACAGTTTTGAGTTTTATGCTTTAAGCAATTAAATTGCATGATGGGGTAGCTTTAAATACTCTATGAAGTGGTTGGGGGTTAAAAATCAGGGGCGTCAAGGTCATCCGTGTGAATGATATATTTTCCATTATAACTCAGAAACAGTTGCAGATAGACAGATGTTTAGATGTTAACTGTTATATGCAAATAGAAATTCCTAAATGGGCTTTTATTTGACACCATGACCTTTGACCTTGCCTGACCTTGAAAGGTCAAACTCAAGGTCATAGATTTTCAGTGGGCTATAACTTGAAAATGGTTCATGGTTGACAGATATTTACTATTATCAACATATAGGATGTCCCATATGGGCTTTCATTGGCCACCATGACCTTTCACTTTCAGTGACCTTGAGAAGTCTGACTCAAGGTCACACATTTTCAAAGGACTAGAAGTTGAAAACGGTTGATGATGGACAGATATTTATCATTACCAACATATAGGAAGGCCCATTTGGGCTTTAAGTTGCTGCCATGACTTTTGACCTTGAGTGACCTTGAAAAGTCAAACTCAAGGTTGTGGATGTTCAGAGGGTGGGCAAGGTTTCTTTTGCATCGCAACATTTGTTTTTAATAAAATATTCTGCAATTAAATAATAAATTCTATTTATTTTTTCCCCACTGACTTAAGTAGGTTACACTTTCATAAAAGGATAAAATATCCAGGATCCTCCATATTAACTTTTTGTATGAATGCATAATTTGCTAGTTCATGTCATTTAATTTCTATGACACCGGAGAGATTTTGGGTTATCTTCAGCATATTTAATATCCATTCAGTTTACTTTTGAGTCCTGTCTCCGCAGCTCAATGGGCCCCCTCAGGAAATTGACAAGACACTGTGAAAGAGTCTGCCGCTGCATGACAAAAGGTATTCATCCAGAGTGAGGAACCGAATGCAAGTGTCTTCAGCAGACTAAGGAAATACTAAACTGGCATTTTAACAAGATGGAGATTGACAGATGCATCTCCGTTTTAGTCAATCAACATGAAAGAATCATGGATTAATCTTTAACTACGAAAAGTGCACGCATATGCTGCATTGCAACACATGACAATAGCATTGGACCGCAAATAAAGGCAATTCAACAATTACATATTTGAGGACAGAGTGCTAGAGGGCAGTCATAGTCATACCACTGCGCAAGGCAACGCCGACTTTTACATACTGTTTTCCTTCATGAATTTTAATCCGGATCATCATAATTCCATTGACCTCCTCATAAATTAACAGGACATTTTCGCTAAATGACACGGAAAGCACATATATAAAGGGACGTTGACAGCAGACATGTCATGTCTGATCATTCCCAAAGAATTGAAGAAGTGCGCAACCTAGTGCCCTCGAAAAATAGGAAGCCCACTGGCTGTCATAGCAACCACAAGCGACATTGCTGAACCAGGCACACACAAGCTGGCGAGCGCTTTTACATATATCCCAAGTGTCTGACTCAACTTAAATGTAACTTCTATTTTAATCTCAGAAAAATGTCACTCGATGACCCACGCGTGGAATGGTTACGAGATCGCGTGTGCGCCTGTTTGCATATCGACAACTCCAGCTATTTTGAGGACTTGTTGGGTCGTGGAGATGGCGAAGACGCGCAAAAAATAAATCGCTTTTTGAACGAGATCACTGAAGAAGAAGGGGTGTCTGCGCTGCTATTTTTCAAATGTTTTCGGGAAAAAGAGGTTGAAGTGGAAGTTCCTGTTGGTAGGTCTAAGTGATCACCTTTAAGTTGCTGTCTGATCCAAGTCTTGTGCTCGCTAGTTACGCGCTCATTATTGGCAACGTTGCAACTAGCCAACCGTCTCGCAATTATCTCTTGCTAAGTTTGCTGGCTAGCTGATCGTGAACTAACCAGTCTGTCATTGCGATCTTTGACGTGATCTAATTTGGAGCTACAACGTTCGCTATAAGTGACCTGCCTTGTCAATTCCAAAATTATTGTAATACAAATAATACCGAGCTCGCTAATTCTATCAATAGCGGCCATAGGATTGCTGTGAAGTCAAGCAGTAATGAGTAAGTAGTTAAGGTATGGTCAGCACAACTCCTTGAAATGTAATTCTCGCAAGTTAGCGGGAAGTTGCGGTAAACCATGGAAAGAACGATTCTGACTTTAAATTTAGTTGCTGCCACCAATTCTCTTGTCCTCTTGCGGTCTTGTGCGTTCACTAGTTAAGTGAGATTTTTAGATTCTCGTTACTTAGACTTCCTCGAAACATTTTAATCACATCTTGGAACACCTGTCAACCAAACATGCTTGCTCATTCTCTGCTGTTATTATGCGCATTATGCAACATGTTTATACTTTCTGATGTGGACGAGCGTGGTTGCTAAGTTAAATAGCGCACTGAGAGCACAACATCCTCCGCCGGAGTCGCGACTGCATTATGCGTAGTGAGTCAGTCTATCTGCGGTATATGTAAGGGGAGACCGGCGCTTGGTCACACGGGTAAGTTGTCACGATGCAATTATCTTCTCCACTAGAGGGCGCAACTAAAAAGTGGAATACTAGTTTTCTTCCTTTACATGGTCAGGTCTCATGTCCTGTGTGAGAAGAGAACAACACATTGTAAGTTGAGATGAGCACCAATTAACCATTTTCCACAACCCAAAGTAAAAAAATATTAACTTTATATATTTTAAAATAAGCTTCTTTCAGATAAAAATTCTAGCAGTGATACATGTGGACTTGTTAGAGAAGATATTAAGGCATCCTGTCATACCTCAGTCATTGTTCTGTTTTAAGCTAACTTTAAGCTAGAGCTAGCATTAGCAAACATGGTAGTTTGGGGCAACTTGTCTCAGTCATTTGGGGGTAAGTTGTCACATGTGAAGAAAACAAGTTATCCAGCAGAGAAAGAAGAGAAAAACTGCTATTCTCACCGACACACCTGTGAAGGAGGCACTTGAAGCTGAAAGGCAGGCGCAAGGGAAAAAAAGGCTATTCAAAAAGAAAGGCAAGGCAACCAAATCCAAAATACCAAAGAAGCAAAGCACAGGGAAGAAACAGAGGGCAGGTACAAAAAAAAAAAAAACTCCAGATGACTCCTCATCGGAAGAAGATGAGTCCCTGTGCCTGGTCTGTGTAGAGCCATTTGGAAACAGCCGCCCAGGAGAAACCTGGGTGCAGTGCATAATATGCAAAGGATGGGCCCATGAAGAATGCACCCCTGGCAAATCAATTTATGTATGCCAGAACTGCGACTCAGATGAGGAGTTTGACTAGTGAGGTTAAGTTTTGTTTGAGATTTTCTGACTGGATGTTCCAGGACTGACTAGTGAGGTCAGGTTTTGTTGGAGTTTTTTTAATAGATCTTCCAGGACTAGTTTAAGTTTCGTAAGTTTCATAATGCATGTTGCATAATATTTTATGTTAAGATTTATTCACTTTCAAGTAAAAAAATAACAACAACAATCATTTTGTCCTTGTTTTATTAGTTGCAAAATCCAGTGTGACATCTTAGTGTGACAACTTACCCGTTGGTGGGGCAACTTGTCACATGGTGACAATCTCTATTTGATTGCTTATAACTCTGCACTGACACAAGATATGAAAATGACATGAATACAAAATATATACCTGAGACTTCGGTCTTTCATCTGGTACACATTTTTTTTATATATGATGTATTGATTCCAAGAAATATATAAGGGTGTAAAAAGTGTGACAACAAGCCCCGGTCTCCCCTACTAAGTTCTAGGGATGTCCTATGAAAACGCAGGAGGAGTTGACTCCACCAGCCGAGTACCTTCTGATACGGACAGACGTACTACGCCACGACATAATCCCCTTTTGTGCTGTCGTCCGGTGTTCTGTCAATTTTTGCTCCCTTGTCAAAAAATGCTACCGTAATGCAAAGCGATCGTACAGTCTTTGTTTTTCGCCTTGATATTGCAATATGAATCAGTTTACAGTAGTAACTTTGTTATTTGTTAGCTTAGTATAACATAAGCAGATTTTATAACGAGTTGTATAAGTTTGTTCAAAGATATATGCCCATATACGCCATTATAGTCTAATTTCTGCATTTTCAGGAAAACCCAGCGTGTACATGCAAATATATGTACGCTTACAGGTCGAAATGCGCACTGAAAAGAAATCTATTTTTATGATTTTTGGAGATACTTAAGATATGAGTGAGGAAACAGCCCGAGATTTTAGATTTGCGCAAGTGCAGAACCGCGCGGTAGCATATTTTGATAGGTAGCAAAATTTGTCAGAACACCAGCGGGGGATAATGAGCTGCCAAGTTACACGTAATCATTACATACTGTAGGCTATGTGAGCGAGTCTCTATTTGCCTGGGAATATTTTTTGACGCATTACAGTATCAGAATTCTTGTTGTTGGCTGAACTTCAGAAATTCTGTTACTGTTTCATGCTTTACAGGAAATATATTTTTTGTGTGGTTTTCCAGCCTTCATTATCTACAGCATTAGGAAATGTTGTTTGATTTTAATCAATTTAATGCTGCTCTGCATTTTTCACCTTTGTGTAATGTTTGACCTCTCAACTGTTTAGATCTCGAAGATTCTGTAAAGAGGGCGAATGAAAATGACGAAGCCATCGAAGTCTCGGAGTCTCCTAAGCCACCCTCCGAATCCGCCAGAGAAAAGAAGGAAAAATCGCCAGGTGAGAATGAACTTCTGTAAATCTGCATACAGTTATGTGCTTTTCTTACTGTTTATTTTTTAATTTTTTGAATCCCATTCCCACCTTACCACCTGGTCTTTCGGTATATTATTTGTATTATCTTAAATACTTGCGTGCGTGTGTGCGTACGTGTGTGCATACATGTGCGTGTACGTGTGCGCGTGTGTGTTTTAATTGGCGTTCAGGAGGGCTTTGCTCGTTTGTTTTAAGGTGTAGCTGCTCCAATTGAGAAAAAGACGCACCAACCTCTAAAAGTTTTAGTATATAGAATATACACTGCCCATCCAAAAAAAAAAAAGTTTCCGTTTGGATTTAAATAGGCAAATACTCAAGAGCCTATTGTATGATTGAATAATTATTGCAGTGATGAATATGTTTCAGCGGATTAAAATTCTTTTAATCCTGAGTGCTTCAGTGTATAACTTCTTTCATAACAAATCATGTTGGATAGTGCATCTCATGGTCTTGAAAAGAATATACTGTGTTTTAAGAGGGGCAAATTATTGGCCAGCATCAAGCAAAGAAACTAACTAAGGTAATCGGTGAAATCACTAGAATTGGGTCAGGAACTGTCCAACAATTTATTTAAACCTAGAAGGATGGTGGTGAACTGTCAACTTCACGGAAGAAATGGGTTGGAGAAAAATCATGACTGATCCTGACAGATCATCACTAAAATGCTAGATGAAGTCTCATCTTTAAAAAATCAACAGTAGAACTCATGGCAATGTTTGATTATGAAGGTAAGAGAATTTCCACACACACAATGCAAGAAGAACTTGGAGGATTGAGGCTAAACGGCTGCGTGGCCACAAGAAAGCCGCTTGTTAATGAGGCTTATTGGGAAAAAATGACTTCAGTTTGTAAGGAAGCATAAAGATTGGACTGAAGAGCAGTGGAGCAGATAGAACTGGGAATTGGGGGGGACACAGACATGTCCTTTATGACAACAATTAGTCCTGGCTAGTTCTCAATCATTTTCCTTCATTGACGCGCTTTCCAATTATCGTAATTGGCAACTGAAGACACGGTTTCTCTCCATATGCAATCTAACAGCGATGAAATCATGGGCTAAATTCAGTACAGAAAAATAATTTACTTCTTAATTGGCCAATGCTTTACCTTGATTGAACTGGTCCGCATTCTAATGAAATATCACCTTTCACTCTCGGTATTAAGTGGGTTGATGAAAAAAAGTGGCACTCGGCAGTTAAATAGACTATAAAAAGTGTGTGGCCCAGGCTACTTGCATGAGAGTTGACAGGTATGCAATTTTGAATAACGTTGATTTAAATACAGCAAATACATGTCCAGATGAATGATTGCCGTCTTACTTAACCGGAGAGAACAAGCAGCACCTGTTCTGTGTGGAGTGCTCTCGGAGTGAACCTTTTGTTAATTATGAAAATGACTGAGAACAGGTCAGGACTAATAATTGTTTTAAACGGATGTTTTGTGCATCCCAATTCTCAGTTTTGGCTCCGCCCCTGTACTGAATTATCCCATGATTTCATCGCTTGAGTCCAGACTTACCTTACTCCAGAGTGATGGGCATATCAGGGTAAGAAACAAAGCCTATAAAGCAATGCATCTGTCTTGCATAGAGCCCACTGCACAGGCCTGTAGAGGAAGTGCTGTGATTTGGGGTTACTCCAGTTGGTCAGTTCTAAGGCTCAGCACTGTTCTGCAGCAATACAATTATTTCAGCGGATTACCTGAATATTCTGAATGATCAGTAACTCATCAATGGACCTTTTAACATCCTAAAGCCCAATATCCCCCTTACGGTTGTGCCAACACTACGGGATTATCAATGGCATGCCGTGAGCCTCTGACCCTGAAGCGCAAAGTTGCTTTCAAGCTGTTCCTGTTTAAGATCGCTTGATAGATAATCACACAATTTATTTACAGAATAATCAAGACCAATATATAAGCCTGTTATTCTTAAGAAATTATGAAGTATTGGCTGATATCACAAATGGGCAACATTGACATTTATACTTAATAGTGATATTGTAGGGATGGAAAAAAAAAAATACACAGGTCTAATTAATTAATCCAGTACTTATTCTGAATTCCATCTCCCATTTTATAACTTTTTTTTTCAGCAGTACAACCTAATTTATTTTAAGATTGCACTTAATCAAAATGTTTTCAGCATTCAAAAGAATAGGCTACATTTGAGGGAAACGCAGTTGCACACTGGTTGCCGCGATGCAATAATAATTTTTTAATTTATTTACCATCGCTTCTAATGTCAAAGTGTTGGTTATTGAATAATTTAATTAATTGGTTATTAGTGCATCGTGAAAGTTCAACACATGACATGCATTTAAATTAATTTAAAATGCATGTCAGGCGTCAAACTTTCATGATAGTAAAATCTGTATAGTCCAGCTTCTGGGAAAGTTGTAGGAGTGCTACATTAGGAGATCGTATGAACGGCAATGACATTCTACTTCAAGATGGAATTTTGAGAAATTGCAGTTCATTGCTGGCCATGCCATCTCATATTGCTGCCTTCCTCTTTGACTCAAAGCTATATGTTTTAATCATGAATGACATTGCTAGCTTATAGGTAGCCCATTTGGTTAGTAAATTCAATTTATTGTCCGATTCTTAACTGGAAACAGGTTGAGAGTTAACCTGCATTACGGTAATTTCACTGGTTGTAAACAGTTGTATTTTTACATAATCAGACTTAACATGCTGACCTGAGTTGGCAAAACCACATTTGTTAAAACCTTCTGAGCTGTATCAAGCTGATTGGACGCTGACGTAAAAAAAAAAAAATACTGCTTTGTGAGCTACAGGAATTCAGAAGCTTCGGAAGACGTCAAGGTTTTATGTCACCATTAATTTGGATAGGGAAATGCTTGATAACTATTGCAATGAACAATAATGCAAGCTGACGGGAAAAGAACAGTAATTCTGCAGATTGATCCTCCCAACTGAACAAATTAACACTTAGTTTCTGATTAGGAAACGTAAATGGGAACAGGGTTGGAGAAGTAATGCGCTTTAAGGCAAGGTGAGAGCAGGGCTATAATCCCTTCAATGGCAAGTCGCGGGTGGAAGAGGTTAATTCCCGATGGCACGGTCATATTCCAGGATGACGGTGTCAAGATTCATCGGGCTCAAATTGTGAAAGAATGGTTCATCGAGGTCAAGGAATCATTTTCACACATGAATTGGCCACCTGAGTCTGGACCTTAAGAAATTAAAAGTCTTTGGGATTTAGGTTTAACAAAGTGATTTGACTCACACATTATCAGTACACTATCTCGGCTAAAAATGAATGCAGATCTGGTCGGAAATGAATATTTTAACTTTGAATAAGACTGTGAACTCTAGGGATGTGGCGGTATTTAACTGTGATTTTTTTATAGTATAGTTAGACCACCAGCTGCCGTGGTGCAGACATCTGAGCGTTCCCTTTTCCTTTATTTAACACAAAACATCAGAGGGCATGTGAAGTGCTTCTAGAAAAAACTTGACTGAGCTTAATATTTTTCGGTGACGTGCTGAACGGAACTAAGTAAAGGACTACAGAATCATCTCCTTTTAACCAATTAGACTTCTCTAATCCTGTCCCCATTTACTTTGCTCAGTTAGCATCAAACAGTGGATTTGCTTATTTACCAAGTTGAATGAGTAGATAGCATGTTTACTTGTCACATTTTGAAATGAAGATGGCCATAGAACGGCAAAGATTTGCATGAATGTGATTGCACGATTTTTTGTGGGCTTACATTAGGCCATTTTGTGCGATTGTGATTTTTTATATCTCACATTCACGTTTCATACGCTTTACAGAATGTTTTCCACATTGTGTATTTTTTTAGACATCTAAAATCCATGGCGATCTTGAATTGAATATCTTTATTTTTTAAATTGATTTTTAATAATCTCTTAAAAATGCTGCAATGAGAGATGAAATTCAGAGTTGGGATGTGGCTATGTTGAACTATGATTTTTTCAAAGTGTGATAAGACCACTTGCCGTCATGTAGACAGTTGCGTGCAATTTCTTAAAACATATACCGCTTTCATACTGGGAGTTTGAGTGCTTCAGAGGCGGCCCTGAAGCAGCCTAAATCCCAATATAAAAAGGTCATGAGACCGGCCAAAAATTTTAAGGCGCTGTAAATTTAGAGCGCTCTAGAGGTGGTTCAGGGCTGCTTCAGAAGCACTTCAGCAGCAGCATGGAATATCGCTGAGTGTTTAGACCACTTTAGATTCAGTGGCCCGTTATCAGTAATGTCCGAGGTGAGCTGCAAGCATCGTAAATATCAGTATGTAGGTGATCTACATTGTCATGCGGTGTTCAATTCATCGAGGAAAGGTAAGTGACGTTAAGTACATTTTCATGTAACGTGGTTGAATTTCATGCAGAACGTAACTTACTATTTACCGCTATGTAGGCCCACCTGTATAAAGAGGATCTCCAATGAGTGAGCCCGAGATATTAATGCAACGAGAGTTATAATTTTTATTTATTCCGAGCACTCAGTGAGGATGAGTTGTATCACACAGATTTTTTATAATTTATGGGATAAACACTGTATATTGTAACCATGCATGCATAACCTTGAAATTTTGTGTGTGCGCAATGCATAAATGAGGGGGCAATTGTGGTTGCCGTAGCAACCACATCGGTTTCGCACTCACCCTGGGTGGTTGCGATGGGGAGCACGAAACGACATTAGGCCGGAGAAGTCAGGCCGCTTCAGAAGCGGACGAAATTCTCGGCGCAGTGTGAAAGAGAAAATTTCCGGCGAGGTTGGGCAACTTCCATCACCTTTTGGCACAATTTGCCCTCCCTAAATCTGCTCCCGTGTGTCAGTGGACACTTCTTCTGTGATCTGGAAAAACCTAGCGAATTTATCTGTAGCAAGGATTCTCGCAACTGAACAAAAACCTTTGGATTCTGGACTTTTTCTAACTGGAAGAAATGATAGAAACCTGATTTTGACAGTTCAAATAACACTAATAGCTAGTGTTTTAAGATTTCCACCACTCTTAATTACCACAAATGAGGGTCAAACTCAGTTTCTCCCAAAAATGACAAATGTACTGGGTTTTTCCACAACACAGGAGATTAGGGAAGATGAGGTGGAACTGCCTGTTAATCCACAGAGCAGGACTTTTAATAACACAATTAGAGAGGATATATTTAAACCAGAATTAATACAGTGAACTGGGCAATGCTTACAGTACCAGTCAAAACTTTGGACACGCGTTGCTAATGACACAGTGCTCTGTTTTTGGAGAAATTTAAATGGCTTAACTTCTCTATATAATCTCAATTAGAATCTGGTAAGAGATAAACAGACAGAAGTTAAGAGAATAATTTACTTGTTTGAATAATGTCCAAAATTTTTGAATTCTCAAAGAAGCCATATTTTGCAAAGTTAGCAGACAAACAAGCTCTTTCCATTTTCCAACATCAAAATTAAAGACAAGCTGTTTTGGAACTTATTGGGAACAAAAGTCAATGAAAAGCAAACCACGAGTGCAGCACATCTTTGGGAACTTAGACGGCCGCTCAGCAGCAAACTCATTATAGCCATATAACTGCTCTTGTAAAAAAAAAAAAGAAAAAAAAAAGTGAGTATGCTCTGTAAATATGACAGAAAATGCTGGTTAGTTTGATGGATTTGAGAATTAGGTCTTTTTTTTTTGCAAAATAAACAATACCAATTTCTTTATTTAACAGTCTTGTAAGACAAATGTGGGTATGTCCAAACTTTTGACTGGTACTGTAGATGTTGAACAAAGCAGGGAAAACAGAAACCAAAAGGGATGTATAACTAAATAGAGAATGCCAATAAACACAAAATACAAAACCTAGATCAATATTCACACAAAAACCCCAAAGTATCAAAATAACTATGAGCAAAGTAGCCAAAGAACAAACTCCAAAAAATGCAGACGGCAAAAATCCAAAAATACAAATCCCCGCAAAGTACCAACCAAAATAACCATATATACAAAGTATAAAGATATAATACAAAGATCGGTACACAATTTAGCAAGAGATAAACTAGACCGGGAAATGCTGGAGCTAGGGGCACAGAAATACTTAGTATACGAGAGCACAAAAAGACAGGTAAACGTTGGCGCTATAAACACTAGGAGTGCAAATGACGACGCCCGGTAACCAGCTGAACAGAACATGGTGCTTAAATAGACAATGAGACAGGTGAATGTAATCAGTACTCTGACGAGTTAGAACGAGGCAGTGGAGACTTGATTGCAGATGGGGGCGTGGTCACCAGGCTGCTAGACACAGACGTAACACCATGTACTTGGCCTTAATAACAATCAAGCAATTTAGCCATTAACATTATAATGATAATGATTATAATGATTAACTCATTTGGCGCCTTAGAGCACCACACTTTCAGCGTTATTTGAGACCCCATATTCAATTACTACTTGAATGAACTACAAGTTCTATACATCAAAATAAAGCTTATAATTTCTTCTTTCCAGAGACATTCACAGGAGCGTGGTGATGAAATTGCAGAGCCATCTGATGGAAATACGTGGTACTGAAATTCTGACATGAATCTACGTTAATGGCGCTTGGCGTTATACTATTTGCCAAAGACGTAGATCAACGTCAATGGCGCCAAATGAGTTAAGATTTGATAGTGAAAAGCAGACAAACCTGACTAACCTATGGTGCTAGATTGAAAGAATGCCAATAATTGGAATAATTAGAAAAAAAATCTTCCCCTGACTTCCATCTCTCATTGTAGCATTTTTAGCTTACCGGCCCTATGGGCTGATAAGCTATTGTCGTGATGTGGCGTCTGTTGTCCGGAACATTTTTCATCCTTTTTTTGGCCCGATGAATTTTCGTGTAAATTTGCTGTAACATACTACCAGACCATATCTCGGATTTTTGATTGAATCATTTTTGTCCGTTTTATGGGCCCTTGAAATTTTGGCCCCAATGTTAAAGATAGGACTGAGAAATTGTAAAAAATTATTTCTCAAAAACTGCATGATAAATTTTTTTTTTAAATCAGGCAATCAACTGACCTTGGTACCGTCAATGTACAGTGCGAGCGCCATTTGGATTGAATTGACGGAAGTGGGTCTATTGGGGGCGCTGTACTTTATGAATATGCAAGATGGCCTGTGGAGGCCAAATGGTTGCAGATAGAGATTAAGTTTGTATTATCGGCATATAGGAAGTCATATATGATCTATATTTTGGCAATATTAAATTTGACCACAGATGACTTTGAAAGGTCAAACTCGAGGTCAGGGAATATATTAATAATGTTAAAAGATATGACTTGAAATTTCAAAAAATTATTTCTCAAAAACTGTCTGATAACTTTTTTCTAAATCTGGCAATCAACTCACCTTGATACACTTTATGTACAGTGCGAGAGCCATTTTGATTGAATCAACGGAAGTGGGTCTAGTGGGGTGCTGTACTTTAACAGTGGGTCTTATGGAGAATGGGCCAAATCGCCTGTGGAAGCTAAATGGTTGCAGATAGAGATTAAGTTTGTATTACTGACATATAGGAAGTTATATATGACCTATATTTTGGCTGTGTTAAAGTTGACCTCAAATGACCTTGAAAGGTCAAACTTGAGGTCAAGCAAAATGTTAAAATTTTCAAAGGTTTCTAGGCTTGAAAATATTGAAGATTGGGAACATATGTGCATTGAGCATTTACTGGAAGTCATATATGAACTTTCATTTGGTGGCCTTGAATTTGACCTTCGGTGACCTTCAAAGGTCAAACTTCACATAGTCAAATTTCAATTACTTCTATCACCAAAACTATCACAGATAGAGCTTAGGTTTGTATTGCGGGCATGTAGGAAGTCATGTATGAAGTTTCATTTGGTGACATTGAACTTGACCTTCAGTGACCTTGAATGCCCAAACTTCACAGTGAAATTTCAATGACTTTTATCAGCAAAATGGTTACAGATAGTTTCGGTTTGTATTGGAGATGTGTAGGAAGTCATACATGAGCTTTCATTTGGTGGCCTTGAACTTGACCTTCGGTGACCTTCGAAGTCAATGACTTCTATCACCAAAACTATTACAGCTAGAGCTTAGGTTTGTATTGCAGGCATACAGGAAGTCATACATGAACTTTCATTTGGTGACATTGAGCTTGACATTCAGTGAGGGTGAATGCCCAAACTTCACAGTGAAATTGCAATGACTTATATCTGCAAAATGGTTACAGATAGTTTAGTTTGTATTGGAGATGTATAGGAAGTCATACATGAACTTTCATTTGGTGACCTTCATATTGACCTTCGAAGGTCAAACTTGACCAAGAGAAAATTCAATGACTTCTGTCACTGAAAAGGTCACAGATGGAGCCAAGGTTTGTGTTACTGACATAGGAAGTCACATATGAACTTTCATTTGGTGACATTCAACTTGACTGTTGGTGACATTTGAAGGTCAAACTTGACATAATACAATTACAATGACTTGTATTGCCAAAACGGTCACAGATGGAGTCTAGGTTTGTTTTCGAGACATATGGGAAGTCATGTATGAACTTTCATTTGGTGACCTTTGTATTGACCTTCAAAGGTCAAATGTGACCTACTGAAAAGTCAATGGCTTGTATCACTAAAATGGTCACAGATTGAGCCAAGGTTTGGATAGAGACATTTACGTTGTAGAAAGTCATTTATGAAGTCCATTTGCTGACCTCAACTTGACATTCTGTGACCTTTAAAGTTCACAATTGACATATTGATTACGTATTGACATATTTCAATGACTTGTATCACCAAAATTGCTTCAGAGCTTAGGATCGTATTACAGAAGATCTTATAAATGTATATGAACTTTTATTTAGTGACCTTGACAGTGACTTTCATTAATTCAAATGTCAAACCTCACATGAAATTTTCATAACTTGTATCATCACTATAAGATTGTTTGACGGTAAGCCACAGGACCCTTGGTCCTATTTTTAGGGGATTATAAAAGATTAATTAAAAAGAAAGATTTGTTTTAAGGTAGCCCTGGATTTTAAACATCTGAAAAATACACAAGGTGGAAAACATTTTGTGAAGTGGATGAAACATGAATGTGAGATATAAATTATCGCAATCACGTGAAATAGCCCAATGTAAGCCCACAAAAAATTGTGCAATCGTATTCATGCAAATCTTTGCTGTTTTTATGGCCATTTAAATTTCAAAATGTGACAATCAAGCATGCTATCTAAATGAATTGGACTATCTACTCATTCAACTTAGTTAATTTGCAAATCCACTGTTGATTGCTAATTGATTGCTAATTGTAAACAGGGACAGGATTAGAGAAATCTAATTGGTTTAAAGGAGACAAGTCCTTTAATTAGCTCCGTTCAGCACGTCGCCGAAAAGTACTGATGTCTGTCTAGCTTTTTCCAGAAGCATTTCATATGCCCTCTGATGTTTGGTACTTTTGGCAACATCGGGTTGAATAAAGGTGAAGGGCAAGCTTGGATGTTCGCCTCATAGCAGCAGGTGGTCTTACTACACTTTAAAAAAATCACGGTCGAATATTGCCACATCCCTAGTCAACACAATACCACAAGGAACGTGCGCCATGATCAAGGTATAGGTGGCCCTACAAAATATTAAAATATGTCACTTTGTTTGTGGATGGGCAATGTATTTCTCTGAAATTAATAAAAAGATTTACTGAGGGTTACCCTGGCAGTTGATTTTTTTCAGGAAAGTTGCACATCGGGGACCTGGGGCTTAAGTGTCCAGGACTTGAGACTGCTCAGTTTTGTTTTCACTTTATTTTCCTGCTGTGTGAGCGCAGGGAAAAAGCGGAAGAAGCGAAAGTCTTCGTTGATGTCAGAGGCCAGTTCGGTTGGAGGTGCTCAGACCCCTGGATCACTCGTCGAGTCCAAGGATGAGCGAAAACTAACAGTGAGGCTCTCTCCCCTCTCTCTGTTACTGTATGTCTTACCGTCTGGTCTCGCTCTCTCCCTGTGCTGCTCTTTCTCCCTCTCTGATTGCAACTGACGGTTTAAAATATTCTGTTCTTATTCCAGATTTATTTTCTATGTTTTCTTAACTCACAGAGGACGCTTGCCTTATGCAAGAAAATAGAAATATTTAAAGGTCTTTTCTGTTGGATCTCAGGATGCTTTTGTTTGGAGTTATTATTGCACAGGACTATATTCAGATTTGTCCCTCCTGGTGTAAGTGTCAGTCCTTTTCTGTCATTGGCTGTTGTGTTGATTCTTAAGAGGACAGAGGTGAAGGTGGTGTACCGTCTGGAGCTTCATGTGGCAGTGAACAGCGCCCCCCAGAGGTTCTCTGAGTTGAACATGCTTTACTTCATTAGAAACACCAAAGGTAAGCGCAACAAGGTGAGCATTAGATTCAGCGGCTGTGTAGTTAATTTGTTAGGAGACTGGCCTTGTAGCCTAATGGTTGTAAGTCCAGTTCTCACAGTTGGTGGGGCTCTGCCATTGTACTATTGAATGAAAGCATACTCCACCTGAATTTCATCTTTATATGTTTCCGGTTACAAGTGGATTAAACTGACCCGTTTATTCAACTAAAATTACAGAGTGCTCATGAGTTCAATTGGTACCATGTGTACTCCGTTGCTGCTGTTTTATGCTGATTATTTCATTGCATATACAAAAGCTCTGTAAGTAACTCTGGATAAGAGCTGCTGATAAATGCCTGTAATGTAGCATCATTTACAGTTGCAATAAAAATTATTCAACCCCCATTGCAAATCGGGTTTAACAGCAAAATTTACAAAATTTACTTTCAGCTGTTTGTGATAAACAGATTTAACAAGAACATTTTAAATAGCTCAACACAACTAATATTACAAGTGGTGTCTCCAAATTTAACACAAAATGCAATTTTTAATGACTACTGCAGTCTCAAAATTATTCAACCCCCCAAATAGAATCCCTAATAAGAGCATATTTGCAAATCAGGTGTTGTCTCAAGCACACCTAATGAAGCTTATCAAGAGCTTAGTTAGTTGCATCAGGTTTGCTTGAGATAGATCACATCAAATACTAGAACTCGCTAGGGGTTTGTTGACAGTGACGTTTGATTGCTTATTAGAAATATAGCAGTCAAAAGAATTGTCCAAAAAGCTAATAGAGGAGATCATTGCCTGCCACAAACAAGGAAAAGGATACAAAAAGGTAGCACAAGCACTAAATTTTCGTAGAGATACAGTTGAAAGCATAGTTCGCAAGTTCAGAGTTAAAGGAAGAACGGCTGCAATACCAGGATGTGGCAGAAAGAGGAAGCTATCAATGGCTGTCAGCAGATTCCTGAGGAGATGGGTGGTCAAAAACCCTCGACTGACTGCAGGAGACCTGCAGCAAGACTTGGAGGCGGGAGGCACTGCGGTTTCAGTTTGCACAGTAGGGGGCATACTAAACGTTGAGGCCCGTATGCATGAAAGCAGAGTAGGGACAGAATAGCCTATACCAGGTATAAATCAATGGTTTTACCACTGTAGCTATGCATGAACATGGTTTAAGTTAAACTGCGGTATAACTTTAAACCTTGAATAGGGAGCCGTATGCACAAATATGGAATAGCTTAATCTGTGGTGTAAATACCGCAGATTTCCTGGTGTAACTTATACCAACCGAGGGGTAGGTTTAAGGAGTGGAATAAAACAATTTGCAGTCCGCTCTCTGGATGTCTCAAAGCTGTGCCTTCTGTTTTTAGGATACTGGCGTGAAGTGATGTTCAAATTACCCTGCATAGATTGACACTCATTTGGAGATGTAAATTTTCAACTCATTTTATACTTGTCTTCACCAAAAAAAATAAAAAAAGGATAACTGAATGCCTGAACAAACATTCAAGGTTGCAGTGCATATTCACTTAACCGGCGAAATGATCGGCAGTCAGCCTGGCCCTGACTCGAGCCCCTTGCAGATTGTCCTCGATATGTTCATTTGGCTCCACCTCATCGTCCTCAGCATCAGCGTCACCCTATTGTGATTAGGGAGTTTACGCAAACTCCCCCGAAACGTGTACGCGAATGTCCATCTTGTGTGCGTTGACCACAAAAACAGCAGTCGGCCAATAGATTGGCGTTCGCGTACTAGCTTGCGAAAACTCCCTATTCTGAGTAATGAAGCGTGAGGGCAGGTCTATTAATAAATTTGTGGTGAACAACAGCAATAAATCATTGAATAATCCTACGACTTCGGAATAGCTTATTCGCACAATAGTTATTCTGCAAATAGTTAAACTACGTTTCGTGCATACCAGTTTTCTTAAACCACAGGAGCTGCAATAACTATTCTCGATATAAGCTTACACCCAGTACAAGTCAGACCTCGTTCATGCAGACGGGCGTGAAGGTTTCCAAGACATACACCACAACTGATCCAAAAGCACAAGCTCCAATATGCCCAAAACCATATAAATAAGCCACAGAAGTTTGGGGATACTGTTCTGTGGAGTGAGGAAACAAAACTGGAATATTTCGGGCTTATGAATCAGTGGTATGCCTGCAGGAGGAATAAAGAAGCATATGCTGAAAAGTACACCCTGCCTACAATGAAGAATTGTGGGGCTTTTTGATGCTCTGTGGCTGCCTTGCTTCCTCTGGCACTGGAAATCTGCAAAGTGTGGAGGGCAAGATGGATTCAGTCAAGTACCAGGATATCCAAGGAGAAAATGTCATTCCGTCTGTCGGGAAGCTGACGCTTGGGCATCATTGGACCTTTCAAAAGGACAATGATCCTAAGCATACCTCAACATCTACCAAGGCTTGGTTTCAGAAGAAGCCTGGGAAGATTCTAGAGTGCCCATCACAGTCACCTCATTTGAACCCCATAAAAAATCTCTGGTAGGATTTGAAGATGGCAGTTGCAGCATGCAAACCCTAGTATATTAGTGAACTGGAGGCCATTGTCCATGAGGACTGGGCTAAGATTCCTTGGGAATGCTGCCAAAAGCTGGCATCTGCCTAAGCATCACATCTCCAGCAGGTCATAGTGGCAAAAGGGTGCTCTACTAAGTATTAAAGATGCTTGTCATGAAGGGGTTGAATAATTTTGAGCCTATAGTAGTCATTAAAAGTGGCATTTTGTGTTGAATTTGGAGAAGCCACTTATAATATTTGTTGTGTTGAGCCTTTTAAACTATTCTTGTTTGATTTGTTCATTGCAAATGGCTGAAAGTTTGTAAATTTTGTCAGTAAACCTAATTTGCAACGGGGGTTGAATAATTTTCATTGTAACTGTACATGGTGGTACAAGTCATTTGCAAAGCATGTTATTCATCACATTCGAAATAACTGCTCTTTCTGTTCCTGCTTTCTCTTGTTTTATTATTTTCATATTTATCTAGTTTGAAGTCTGAGTATGATGAACCTATTCAATTATAAGTGTACAAACACAAGAGTACATTTTGTGAGTCGTTCAGGTGACAATCCGACTAATCATGATAATTTTCTGATTCTACCAATGATCCCATTCAACAAGGTCTTTTACACTGTTACATTGCATGGCTAAGCTTTCTTTGGTATGCTGACTAACGTACAGAGACGTTTACAAGAATTTGTACTGTACCCCTCAATAAAAAGGGCAATAGGCCTGAAATTCCTACAAGGTCGACGCAATACATATCTGAATATCTGCTAATTAAAGCTTTGGACTGTGTAGTTATTGTTTTCAAATTCAATGTGCTGGTGTACAAGGCTCACAATCCAAATACTCAGGAATAGCATTGCTCGTTCTGCTCTTTTCAGAAGCCATCACAGAGCCACTGGACATCAGGGAGGCCAATGACATGATGCCTTTGATGCTGCAGATGGGAACATTGAATGGACATCCTTTGTTTAGGTTGCAGCTCCTCCTGAGCCACGTGCGTAACAGACCTACACAAGACGTAGAAAGATTGACAGTAGCCGTTTCAGGCGACATATTTCTTCAGTGTCGGCAGGCAAATTTTTAAGATTTGGGGTTGGTCATCATGCACAGCATTGCAGCTGCCAAATGCTCCATAAAGGCTAGGATAGATTTGATAAAGAGGACCAGTTCCCCCACTGTGTTCTATAAGGTGTAAGGTAGCTTAACTTACCATAGCTTAGCTGAATTGAAGTTTGATTTCTTCAGTGTACTAAATGTCCTCTCTGACTTACTGACCCGTATACCTGCCTTTGTAGGTGCACATTCCCTTGCTCTCCGTTGGACAGCTGAAGTCCAGTAATGGGGGCTACAGTCTGGGGGGGACCAAGGACATGGAATCTAAGGGAGTGCCCGTAATTCGCGACGAGATGCTCAACAGCACCTACAACTTCCTCAGCCATGTTAACGGCACGCTGCAACAGCTGGAGGGTGTGTATCTGTGTGTGCACAATTTTGTGCATCAGTGTTTGTGTGTTGAAGTGTTTTTATTGTTTGTGTATAAAAATATGCTGGGAATTTTAAATTTGTATCTGCATTTGTCTATGTGTATCTACTGGATTCTTGGGTTGGTATTCTCTGTACAGCTACTTGCATTACTTGTTTTATAGTCTTGAAAGGAGACTTCTTTTTCTCTTTTTCTCAGGAGAAAGTATAATGTTTTTAATTTACTTTTTATTAAGTCACCTGAGACAAAGTCTCAAAGTGACCTATTCTAATCGCCTTTTGTCCGTAGTCATCCGTCGTGCGTCCATAAACAATTTACATTTTCGACCTCTTCTCAGAAACCACTGATCGGATTGAAATAAAATTTTGCAGGAACCTTCCTTGGACAAATATGCACCAAAATTGTGAATTATATGGTGCCCACCCCCAGGGGCTCTGAGGGGCGGGGCTAAAACTGGTCAATACATTTTCGACTTCTTCTCAGAAACAGCTGATCCGATTTCAATTAAATTTTGCAGGAACCTTCTTTGGTCAAATATGCACCAAAATTGTGAATTATATGGTGCCCACCCCCAGGGGCTCTGAGGGGTGGGGCTAAAACGGGTCAATACATTTTCGACTTCTTCTCAGAAACCGCTGGTCCGATTTCAATAACATTTTGCAGGAACCTTCTTTGGTAAAATATGCACCAAAATTGTGAATTATATGGTGCCCACCCCCAGGGGCTCTGAGAGCCGGGGCTAAAACTGGTAAATACATTTTCAACTTCTTCTCAGAAACTGCTGATCCGATTTAAAGTAAATTTTGCAGGAATCTTCCTTGGTCAAATATGCACCAAAAGTGTGAATTATATGGTGCCCACCCCCAGGGGCTCTGAGGGGCGGGGCTAAAACGGGTAAATACAATTTAGTCTTCTTCTCAGAAACCGCTGATCCGATTTCAATTAAATTTTGCAGGAACCTACCTTCGTCAAATATGCACCAAAATTGTGAATTATATGGTGCCGACCCCAAAGGGCTCTGAGGGGCGGGGCTAAAAGTGGTCAAATTGGCTGAAATTTTAAAAATCTTCTCCAGACCCAGATATGCTGGAAAACAATACTCTTCATAGATGCAAGGCTCTTGAGGTGCTTTATTAAAATTGTGAACTTCATGACCCTCGAGCTCCACGTTTGCCCCTGGGGAGGGGGTGAAATTTACTATAGTTTAAATAGGAAAATTATACTTTTGGGTATATTTTGTTCATTTTCTACTGGAAATCATTCAAACTTGATTGGCATTAGATCCATGAGATGACAGTTTGACACTATGACATTTTTGACCCTGTCTCTTCCCCAGGGGCTGAGGGGTGGGGCCCAAATGAGGTCATATTGCCAAAGATTTCAACAATCTTCTTCTCCAGACTGAGATAGGCTGGAAACCAATACTCTTCATAGACAGCAGGGTCTTGAGGTGCTTTATCAAAATTGTTAATTTCATGGCCCCCACGCTCCATGTTTTCCCCTGGGGAGGGGGTGAAGTTTACTATACTTTATATAGGAAAATGATACTTTTGGGTATATTTGATTCATTGACGTCAATTACATCAGTTTTTATACAACTCAGGTGACAGTTAAGGCCCATGGGCCTCTTGTTTTTGGCAAGTGATCAGGGCCTGCTGACAAAGCATTATATCAGTCAAACTCTACTCTCTCATTCGCAAATAGTTTTGGCCTATTTTGAGAGAAAAAAAAAGATTTCTCTGTGAAAGTGTATGACTAACATACTTGTTGATCATTGTTGTGCGTTAGACCTGTGTGTTTGTTTATCGAGACCCAGTCCATATGTTCTCTTTGCTCCGCAGGTGAGATTAAGCTGCACATTCCTGACATGGACTTGGAGCCGGAGGCCCAGGTTCTGCGGTCCATGCCAGAGGTTGTGGAGAAGCTGGACCAGTGCGTGATGAACTGGCAGACCCAGATCACCGTCGTCATCGAGGAGCTTCAGAAGAGCCAGCGGCAGGTCAGGCCAAAACCAGGGCATTTCTAGTCTTATCTTCTTTACGAAGAGACTGTAGAGGTGCAGGGCTTGTTTTAGCATGAGACTAAACTGAAAAAACAAACAAAAGATGAGTTAAAGTTGGGGTGATGAGTGTAAGATTCTCAACATGCCTTTGCGGCAGACACGGCTGTGGCCGAAGCTGTTATATATTGTTGTTGTCTGTCCACCTGTCAATCCCATTCTTGTGAATGCGCTATATTACTGGTAAGCCAAATTAGAAGCAGGACATGAGCGAGACGTGAGCGGAGCATGATTCAATCCACATTGACTTTCTCTTCCGTGAACACCTACCCAGCCGGATGTTGACTAACTGCCAGCATTGAGGCATCATAGAAAATGGATGAAGTTCTGTTTATTCTTGCTGTATAACTGTTAAATATCCATTCAAAATATTGCTAATTTATACTTCTGTTCCGACAACATTCCTAACAACCAAATTCACCATTTCAGTTTTTTGTACTGATATGAAGAAAAATAAATTCAAGTTGGCTGAGTCACTTTGATAGCAACGGCTTGTGGGGTAAGAATTTTTTGAAGGTGTCAGATCCAAGATTTGACAAGATTCCAAATGTTTTACCCCCATCTAGTGTGTCAGGGTAGAATTTCACTTGAGAACTGCTTGAAGTACGCCCTGCCTTCAACAGGGTGGCATTGCAAAGGACTACAGTTTGATTACAGGCTGTGGACTGCACTTGATGGAGTTTGCGTGCTGATGTGAGCAATAACTAAAAAAGCGCAAGCAATACATTAACTTAATCACAAATGGACATTGTTTTCTTACGAGTATAGCCTGCTTACCACAGTTTCACATGTCAGACTATCGGCTACCGACTAACATAATGGCCTTTTGGTGGCTTATTTTGTTTAGGAAAGTTTGCTGGCTGGGATATTTGAAGATTGAAGTGGTTGTGTGATTTTCTCAGAAATTATTCTGTGATCCCTGTTGGTGCTAGCAGAGTAGGTACGAGTCAGCTGCAAACTTACTCTTCGGGTGTTAGTTAATGGCATTGTCAAGTTGACTTCATGACTTGATTGGAGGAAAGCAAACATTGTTTTTATTTATTGCTTTACTTATTTCACTTCCCATTCACACTCAGAGAAAAGCCAGGAAGTCTGTGATGAAACGGAGAGACTTCATGGTCAAGTTAAAAACACACATACAGTGGGATATAAACAGCTGACTGTGCGCTAAATGTGATAGATATAGACTTGAAGCGTAAAAAAGTGTGTGTGTGTGGTAAGGGTGGAATGGTTCACAAAAGTAGCAGTTCGGTTTGTATCACGGTTCTGATGTCACGGTTTTCGGTTCGGTATGTTTTTTTTGTACAGCAGGAGGGGAGGCATTGTCAATTTCAACATACCTTTCATTTATTTGGCAAAAAAAGTTCACTACAAACAAAATTCTGGCTAAGAATATAAGGAACATAAACATTTGACAAGACACACATTGAATTTCCAAATGTCTTGCTTCTCACACAAATACTGAGGTATGAAGCCTTAAATAGGCTCATGCACAACAGGAAAAATTGGGGTTATTTGTAATCTGCGCAAAAGGGTTAAATGTTAAGGAAAGGTGTCTTTGTGCTTCCTAATTTTCCTCCTTTAGCATAGGGTACAGAGAACCATCCTTTTCGAAAAGAAAGGATATAACGCTATCCCACAGTTCCGTGTGGCAGCCATATTTAAAGCGACTGCCATTCATCCGGCCAATCACAACAAATGAGCACGACGGGCGAGAGATGCATGATCACGTTGCCCAGTGTAAGTGCATTCAGGTTCTCTAATTAGCGCGCTTGTCTTCCTAAACTCTAATGAATTACGCTTTATTCATTTCCTTTACCTTGTGACGTTTTCTTTTCAAAGGTGAAAGGAAAGGGGTTCAGTGGCGGCACCAGAACTGGGAATTGGGGGAGGGGGAGCAGCGGCACAGAATAGGCCTATCCCTTTAAAACAATTATTATTAATTATTATTAGTCCTGACCTGTTCTCAATCATTTTCACAATAAATAATAGATTCACTCTGAGAGCACTCCACACTATCAGGTACTGCTAGTTCTCTACGTTTAGGTAAGACGACAATCATTCATCTGGACGCATTTGCTGCATTTAAATCAACATTAGTCCAAAAGACCGCAGTCTAAAACTGCGGTCAAGCAAGCCGTCTTTCGTTTTTCCGTGGTCAAGCCAGCCGCTCCTAAAATTTACGTGCACCCGTATTCTGAACTTGGCGGTAAAAGCATTAAAACGCTTTTTTTTTCCACCGTCATGAAACATACGTTCTGAAGACTGTTCGCGAATAAAAATCTATCCTGAATGGAAGTTGTGGAATGCTTTGAACTGATTTTACTGTCCACTTTTCTGAAAATTAAAGGCAAGGTCAGATCAAAATACAGTGTACCATTCATAATTTCCCCCCAATATCTTGTATATCATCAAATTGATTCCTCAAATGAGTAAAAGAAAATTCCAGTAGAATCTTGTTCATGGAGACGTAGGCTATGTTGACATGAAATGTGGACTGATTTTACTGTACAGTTTGTGAGAAAATTAAAGGCAAAGTCAGCTGAAAAGACTGTACACCATTCATAATTTCCCCGATATTTTAACTGTCATAAAATTTATTCCTCAAATAAATGGAAGAAAATTGCAATGGATTCTTGTTCAAGGAGAATCAGACTATGGTCATGTGAAATTTGGACTGATTTTACTGTACAGTTTGTGAGAAAATTAAAGGCAAATTCAGCTCAAAATACAGTATACCATTCATATTTCCCCTTTATTTTAACTGTCATAAAATTGATTCTTCAAATAAGTAGAAGAAAATTCCAATGGATTCTTGTTCAATGAGAATCAGACTATGGTCATGTGAAATTTGGACTGATTTTACTGCACAGTTTGTGAGAAAATTAAAGGCAAAGTCAGCTGAAAATACAGTACACCATTCATAATTTCCCCGATATTTTACCTGTCATAAAATTGATTCCTCAAATAAGTAGAAAAAACTTGCAATGGATTATTGTTCGTGGAGATTCAGACTATGTTCACGTGAAATTTGGACTGATTTTACTGCACATTTTCTGAGAAGATTAAAGGCAAAGTCAGCTCAAAATACAGTATACCATTCATAATTTCTCCTATATTTTAACTGTTATAAAATTGATTCTTTGAGTAAGTAGAAGAAAATTCCAATGTATTCTTGTTCAAGGCGAATCAGACTATGTTCATGTGAAATTTGGACAAATTTTACTGTACGGTTTCTGAGAAAATTAAAGGCAAAGTCAGCTCAAAATACAGTACACCATTCATAATTTCCCCGATATTTTAACTGTCATAAAATTTATTCCTCAAATAAGTAGAAGAAAATTGCAAGGGATTATTGTTCATGGAGACTTTATGACATTTAAATATCGGGGAAATTATGAATGGTATACTGTATTTTGAGCTTACTTTGCGTTTAGTTTTCTCACAAACTGTACAGTAAAATCAGTCCAAATTTCACGTGAACATAGTCTGAGTCTCCATGAACAATAATCCATTGCAAGTTTTTTCTACTTATATGAGGAATCAATTTTATAACCGTTAAAATATTGTGGAAATTATGAATGGTGTACTGTATTTTCAGCTGACTTTGCCTTTATATTTCTCACAAACTGTACAGTAAAATCATTTCATGTCAACATAGCCTACGTCTCCATCAACAAGATTCCACTGGATTTTTCTTTTACTTATTTGAGGAATCAATTTGACGATATACAAGATATTGGGGGGAAATTATGAATGGTGCGTGTATGTTGATCTGACTTTGCCTTTAATTTTCTGAAAAGTGGACAGTAAAATCAGTTCAAAGCATTCCACAACTTCCATTCAGGTTAGATTTTCATTCTCGAACAGTCTTCAGAACATGTGTTTTATGACGGTGGGGAAAAAAAAAAAAAAAAAAAAAAAGGCGTTTTAATGCTTTTACCGCCAAATTCAGAATACGGGTGTAAGTGGTTTTTAGGAATGGCTGGCTTGACCACGGAAAAACGAAAGACGGCTGGCCTGACCGCAGTTCAAAATCGCATACCTGTCTGCTCTCACGCATATGGCTTGAGTCTCACACTTTTAATATTTAATTGCCACGTCCGACTTTTAAATCAACCCATGCTGTACCGAGAGTGAAAGGCGATATTTGGTTATTCAGTCAACGCGCATTTCATAGATTCTCACGTGGAATTTAAGTCTTTATGCATGGATGTTTTCCGGTTTTTAAGCGAGGAATTTAAATGATCGTGAAACGCAAGTTAAATCGCCTGAAAAGGCAGCACGGAAGTTTAGGAGCAGTTTGTCCTTTGTAAAGCATAGGCCTATTAGCCTATAAGTAAATTATTTTCTGTACTGAATTTAGCCCATCGCCGTTAGATCGCATGGGGAGAGAAGCCGTGTCTTCAATTGCCAATGGATTATTACTATAATTGGAAAACGCGTCAATAAGGGAAAATGGTTGAGAACTAGCTAGGAGTAATTGTTGTCATAAAGGCATGCATCTTTGCCTGCTGCCCCCCCGCTCCCCCATTCCCAGTTCTGGGGCCGCCACTGAAGGGGTTGGGAATTGAACAGGTCGCTTCCTTTACTATTCAGACGCAGCCTAGGTTTCAAATGTCACTTGAATAAAAATACAGCGTTACTGCCGCCTATTGCATTTCATCATTTTCGGCACGAAAAGACTGAAGTGAACTCGCGAGTATTGCACTCGACACTCATATGCGCCAACTGATGAGTTCCTCTTTAATTTCTGCGGATGCCTTGAACCGAACAATACATACGTGCCCCGAACCGTGACTAGTGAACCGAACGGTTAGGATTTTTTACTTGAACCGTTCCATCCCAAGTGTGTGGGGGGTCTCTGTGAGACACGCGAGTGACGGACGCCAAAAATGCTTCAAAAAATGCTTTTGGTGGGGGTTAGGCCTTGGGAATGGCTTTAAAGAATTTCTTCAAATTAGGTGCAGCCACTTGGGCTCAAGGATGAGCTGATTAGATTTTGCTGGTCAAATGTCAAGGTCACTGCAATGACACGTTTATGAGGAATGCTTGGATGGAATTTCATTACATCTGGTGCAATTGTCCACTTGGATTTAAGAATTAAGTCAAGAAACTGACAAGAATTTGGAGGTCGAAGGCCGACTGTAAGGTCATAACTTGTGGTTATAACTCCAGAATTCATTTGTTAATTATGACAAAATTTTACACAAATGTCTTATAGGATGCAATGATGAGGCGATGACATTTGTCAGGAAGGTCAGAGGTCAACTTCACTGTGACAGCATAATGTTCCAAAAAACACTTTTCCAACCATTATTTATTGATAACGGTACTTGTATGAGTTTAGCCTCTTCACTTCTTCTGCTGGGATGACAACCTAGTCAGAGGGCCTCCTGTTCCTCTGGCAGTCCTCCAAACTCATTAGTTTTGCTGATATTCAGCTTCAGATGATTGCTGTTGCGCCATGTGATTAAACTATTTGTCTTCTGTTCTTGTCTGTTAAAATTGTCTCTAGGTGAAGACAGCATGTTTCTCACTGAAAATCATTCTGTGGAATCATACATATAGTGATATCCTCCATTTTGCCAAAAAATAAACTTAAAACCTTTTGTTAAATTCCTTTAAAGTCTTCAGTACATGTATTATATGAGTCTGGACGCAAATGGATATAAACCATGACTTGACTGGTTGGTGGCACACAATCTCTTGTTTCAGCTGGCTTTCACCCCTTTGCACAGATACTAAATCAAGCCCATCCTTGCCAGTTGTGCATGACCCCTGTTCAAGGCTTTATAACTCAGCATTTGAGCAGGACAAAGACTGGAAAAATAATTTCAGTGTAGAAGGACACTTGTATCATTCGGAAATAAAACTTATTCCTATGTATTTTTTTAATTTTGGGACAAAAAATTGCCACAAACACATGGAAACTTCATGAAAATTCTACGCTGAAGTCGCTTAGCACTGACTTACTGAAAAACATACAAGAGCTTTGAGGTAGAACAATTCATTTCCTGGATTATAAACTCACTGTCCAGAAGTCAGCCAAATTTGGCAGTGTTACTGAGTGCAAATAATAGTCCGTGAAGCAAAATACAGGCTGCCCCCTACTTCTCCAAACAGCTAAAAATGGAGAGATTTTTGCTTTGGTGTGAATTATGCAATCTTATACTGTCAACCAACTGTCTTTACGCATGGTACAAACTTTTGCATCAAATGCAAGCAAATATTATTATTTTTAGTGCTTTTGAATGATAATGTACTAATTGGCAAACCAGGTGACTTAGATAAAAATATCGTGAAGGACTTTTACTTTCTGAACTTCGAATCTTCACCTCAGGCTGCAAGACCCTTCCTCAGCATTGCCATTTATGAGCACGTTGGTCTGATTCTGTCCAATCAGGGCCAAGGCCCCATGGCAGAGATCTACTATTGGCAGGAGAGGACTGCAACTCTCAGTGCCCTTTGTGAGCAGCTAAAGCTCCCTGTGGTGAAGAAGATTCTGGAAGTGATGACCATCGCTGATCCGGTCACCATGCAGAACCTGGACATGATCGTCTCTGAGCTCAACCGCTACCATGTGGAGGCCGTGGAGAATGTGCGTTTCCTGCGCACACTGGAGAGGCACTTCAAGGTAAAGAAGCAGTGGATTGAACCAAGAGAGTGTGCAGTATTCCTGCATTTAAGTGTAAAGTTACGAGGGCTGGTAAAGGATCAGTTTTGCCTTTGACTATGTATTACGTGAAACGTGCAAAGCTGATCCTAGATCATCATTTCTACTTTGATATTTTGAACATGAACCCATTCGTTTTTAGTCGCTCTTCAATAAGACTGTTCAAGATTTGGAAACGAGAGGAGAGGGCCCTTAGAGCATGTGCACTACTTACGCTGTACAGTGTCTGAAATCAAGAGGGCATGTGTAGGGTCAGTCTTTGTCTTTTAGATCATAATCCATGAGGATGTGGATGGGCAACTAGCACACCTCTTCACTTTGAGAATTGGCCCAAATATTTTAAGCCTGTGCATTTTTTTCCTTTCTTCAAAAAATATGCTGCAGCTGATGAAACATCTTATCTGTTTCTCCGCTTGACTATGCTACTTACTGGTGATTTTGTGGTCAGACAATCCTTGAAATCCATTCGCTATTTTATATGCAATGGAAGTGCTTTTTTAGTTTTTTTTTTATAAGTTTGTTGCTACTGTTCCGAGTTTTTAATAATAATGCAATGTTGGGTTATTCCATGATTCCTCACCACTTGTGTTGAGCGGAACAGATGCTATTTCTTTACAGTTAAATAGAGCTGCAAAATTTAATATGGAATATTTGGTGTATTTAGTATCATATTAGTTACTGCTATTATTATTTTTGTTATTTTATGATTATTTGTACTCAGAACCTGGTGATGGCTGTGGACTTCGCTGTGATCATAGACACTATTCCCCCGATGATGAACAGTCTGCGGCTGGTGTGGATCATCTCCAGTCACTACAACACAGATGAGTGCATGGTCCCTCTGATGGAGCGAATCGCCTGGGAGCTCTCCGAGCGTGTCGCCCGAGTGGTCAACGTACATACGCTTTTCAAGTGAGGGAGCATGCCGCATCGCATGGTTATTTTTTTCACTGTTCACCTTTTTCCACTTTTAGTATTATGGATAACAGACTAGAGCTGCAACGATTAGTTGAACAATAGATTAGTTGTCAACTTTTAACCCTTTAGGCACTGGAGTTAATTTAGGAAAATATTCCATTTTCATTTCAAGATTTCAAAAGGATGTAGCTTGAAAGTGGTGAGAGATAAAGGGCTCTAAATTTGTTGACCAGGCGCAGGCGCGGTGCAGGCACAGCGAATGGGGGGAGCGCCGCGCCAACAGGGTGTATCTAGGCGTATTTTACAATTTCGTGCCCTGCACAGCCTGGCGCAAGTACTCCTGTGTCCTGCCTCTGCCCCTCCTGCTGGCGCAAGTGGCAAAGAGGGAGGAGAGAAGGCGTTGAGTGGGCTTAACACAGCCGAGTCAAATCTTCACCAATCAAAAGAGCTCCTCTCCTCACCTTTAAGATGTTGGAATAAAGAAGCCTCTGTCCTATGTCTGCATGATGCGTTAATGTTGCATTTTACTTTGCTGCTTCAGGCATGTTTTCTGCACCGCTTACGTCTATATTAAGCATTACGAATATGAGTTAGCTGGCTAGCTAGGGCATTTGCGAATTTTTACCATTAGCGAACTTGAATGGAATTTCAAAACGAAACTACGTCACATCATTCAAACTTATGAAGTTGGAGTGAAATACGACGGTTGCTCATTTATTTCTTCTGCCTGCATCATTGGGAAGAGAAACGATGGATAGCGTGTTCCTATTATTACACCCTGTTGCTGCTTAAAATTTTGGGATTAACATGCATGGACAACAATGCAAGATACGTTACACATTTATTTTCAATATGTGATCTTAACTCAGTACGAGATCATAGCAATCAGGCTGTATTCCTTTCCCCCACTAAAAACGATAAAACCTAAGTGACAATAATAGTATTAAGCCGCTTGCACACTGGACGCGAAACAAATTTCACGGCCTCACGCGTGTATTCGCGTCTTTGCATTGACTTTTAATGTAATCAGTTGTGCGAAAAATTCGTTTCACGTCCGGTGTGAAAGCAGCTGAAGGACACACAGCCTACACACGCACTCACGCGCCCACATGCACACACATCTCTCACTCACTCACTCTCTCTCTATCGTACGTTGCAGACAGGGGTATTTGTGGTCAAAGCCACTGCCGCAAAAAAGCGGCTACAGCTCTCAAAGTAATTTAATATCGATACTCACTTACGTTTTATAACAGAAGTTCAAATTTATTTAACCAGGAATAAAAAACTCTTGAGATTTAAAATCTCTTTTTCTGTCGCGGGTTCGAGCCCCGCTTCATACCAGCTGGCAGTGGTCGGCAGCTTTTTCAGAGTAGCGCACAATTGGCTATAGCGCTACAGGGTTGCAAATTAGGAAGGGACTGCCGGGATGGGATTACAATAGTTGCCTTGTTCGTTGCTCAAGCGCTTCCTGTTGGCCAGACGGGCGCTCGTCAGGAAGATTCTAAGCCTGGTCATGTCCGGATATCCTCCGCCCTCATTCTGAACTTGCGAAGATTCAACCAATGAGTGTATAAGAAGCGGTGGTTGACAGGCGCGTGCTTCGGAGGAGAGCCGCGAGCTGTCTACACTCTCCTGAATTGGCAGCAAGGGGTCGCATACGAGCAAGCCTTGTACATAGTTCACCAATTGGGCATTCCAGATTCGGGTGGGATTAGAGATGCCAAATTAAAAAAAAAGAAAAAAAAAAAATCTCTTTTTCGAGAGTGTCCTGGTCAAGATAGGCAGCAGATCAAAACTTTGATATAACATAGAAAACACATATTTAGAAAAAGTCATGGACAGATGGACTCATATCTTTTGCTGACATGAAATACCAGGCATTACTAACATCAGTGCTGCGGTTCTAGTGTTAACGACAGAGCTGCGCAGCCAGGTGGTCTCTCCTCTCCCGTGCGCGCTGCTGCTCTCCCTGCTGCTACGGCACATGCAGTTCGGCCTCTCTCTGTCTCAAGTCCTGTAATGTCTCCTGCGTGAGGTCAAAGTGACATCCATGGCGTACAGCTATGTTGTGTAGCACGCAACATGCCACAGAGAATGCACTGACACTCTGAGGGCTGTCAGGTCGAGTTTCCATTACGCGTGCCAGCCGCCTTCCATCCGACATCAGGACAATCGATATAGATACTATAATTTATGTGCTGATTCAGATAGTTGCATTAAATAGTGGTTGCTGTAATTATTTATTGCATTGAAATGTGCCTGACATTCTGGAAACCTGCCTGTGAGGTTTCGGTGACGTGTGCGCACTGTGCGCCGGTCAGCCAAATTACCACTGCACAGAAAGTAAACCAGGTTGGAGCTGGCGAGCTCTCTGCGCACTTTTAGCGGAGCCTTTATCCACAAAATTGTCGCTGCATTATGATGAATATGTGACACCTCCCTCTACTACGCTGCCACACCCATCTCGGCGCACGTCTGTCTACCAAATTGCCAAAGTGGCTGCGCACGGTGTTGCACCGCACTAAATTACCACTGCGTGGGCTATGCCACGCTGCGCCACCCTGCACTGCGCCAAGAAATTAGACCCCAACAGCATACTGTAAATGACAAAAATACTCATTATGACCCAAAGTTTGTGATGGGAGTAAATTTACTCATCTAATTTGCATATTGTGACGTCACTAGGCGGCGCCCACATTGGATTACATAACTCTCAATAAAACTGAAATTTGAACATATTTACACTGTAGATTTTTTTGTTTTGTTTTGTTTTGTTTTTTTCATCTTATCCTCAAAATAAAGGAATAGGAATCTGATGGGAGTAAATTTACTCGTCTAAATCACGTATTGTGACGTCTATAGGCGGCGGAAATGTTGGATAACATAACTCTCAGTAAAACTGAATTTTGAACATATTTACACAGATTATTATTATTATTTTTTTGTTGTCTTCTCATCCTCAAAATAAGGAACAGGAATCAGTAATAGGTAAAACAGGCAGTCATAAAATGTAGTTTTCTAGTAGCACGGAAGCCTAATCTGTCTATCCATCAAGATGACATTGTTTGTAGTTTTCATTCGCTGGTCAGCTGTATCTACTCCTTCCATATAGGAGTTATAACTGTCAACGCACTCTTGCTTCTTGATTTTACGAAAACCAGTCACATTTCCCTTGGTTCATATACATTTCTGAAGTCTGGGTATGATCAATGACGTGCTGCTTTTTGTGGACTGTTGTTGCGCATGCTATGCACAGACGCACCGTCACTTTCACTTTTATCACTCGGCGACCAATCGTCATCTGAGGGTAAATATTTCCCGTCAGGATCAGAATCGGCAAGTGCCGGACTAAGTACTTCATCAACGGTAAAAAAAAAAAAAAAAAAAAATTCGGCATTCTGTGTGTTTTTTATTGTATTTTGCTTTCTATCTTTCTCTATCTGCTGTCTCTCGCTCTTCTTTCTCTGACTCCACTCACTGGGGCACCCTCGTTTTGTCCACTCCGCACTCACCCTATTTAAAGCTCTGTTTTCTCAATTTTATTGAATAAAGACACACCTCTAAATTACGTCAGGATTACTGCTGCATATGTTCGCCATCTAGGGGTACAGAGTGGTTACCAGATTTGGCAGTATATTTGGAATAATAGCCTGTTCTATGCAGCAATGTTGCTTGTCGCAATTTTGCTACTTTGGCGCTTAGAGGGTTAAATTAATCATCTTTTGGGATGATCAATTAATCTTTTTGAGTCATATTTAAGAAAGTATCCTATTCTCTGATTCCAGCTTCTCAAATGTGAATATTTTCTGGCTTCTTTCGTCCTCTATGTCAGTAAACTAAAAATTTTTGTATTGTGGACCTTTGCTTTGGTTTGGGCAAAAGAGGTTATTCGAGAATGTCACCTTGGGTTGTCAGGAATTTGGCTCAACATTTTGCGGAATTTTCTAACATATGGACCAAACCACTAATTGATGAATCAAAGAAGTAATTGATGATTCAAGGGTTGTTCTGAATGCGATTTTTTTACATGCGATGCTTTGACAGAGAAATTGAATTAAGCTTTGAATCCTGACCACCACAAACCTCCCCCAACACACACATACGAACCCAAGATGCAATAAATGATCTTTAATAATGCGCTCTCCTCAGAGGCTTACTATAGGCAACATTATGCTGTGACAGAAATGGTAACTAAGAAATAAAATATATCGGAATATTTCTGAAGTGTTTTTAATTTAGTCAGTACAGAACAGACGTGAGAAGCATGCACTCGTAATGAAAGGGAAAGAAAAAACTCCCCTCCAGGTCTGGGATCTGGGCATTTATTGGGTGTCTGATTGAGGCTGTCAGCCACAGCTTACATGATTATTAGTCACTAACACTCTGGCCTGCCTGTCTGTTGGCACGATACTCCCCTCTGGTGGGCAGCAGGGCAAATTGCTATCTTTCTGCAACCACAGCCCCATCTTACCATACAAAATATGACTGACCTTAAACAGCTCTTTTTGGCAACTACAATAATCAAAAACAGAGATGTAAATTGTATTGTGCTTACAAATTGTTTTGCTGAATATTGTGACATAAATGTTGAATTGTATGAGATGTGTTTTCCTTTAACAATTAACAGTTGTTGGAATTGTTAATTTCAGAATTCTAAGTCAGCATTCTAGAACAGAATGTTCAGCTAACAACATTCTAATTACATATTTCTGATTCTACACTTGCAAAGGTTAACAATGACTCTCGACCTAACTCCCTCCAGCCAGAACATAATATGTTATAGACAGACAAATGTTTGGAGATACTTAGACATACAGGCAAATGGAAAGATTTAAAGTGTATATGACACATTGGGCCTCATGCAGCAACATTCTCTTAAATTTCTCTTATATTTTCTCTTATTTTTTTTTTTTTTTTTTGCTAAGAGAAAAAATAAGAGAAATATACTGCGTATGCACCAAACGCTCTTACCATCCAAATCTGCTCTTATCCAGATGTGCAGAATGTTGAATCCCACTTGATCGTAAATTGGAAGCGCGTGCCCGGTTGTTTCAAATTAGCATAATATGACACCCACTAAACACCATATAAGGGTAGGTGACGTGCCGTGTGCAAAGAGCAGTGTGCTCGTGGCTGCTCGAGGGCACTTTCACACTTGGTACGATTGTTCCGTACAGTGCCACAGTACGATTGTCCCCCCCTCTCCCCCCCGCTGGTCAGCTTTCAGACTGGTAATATCGTAACATACCTGCTCGCATAGATCTCAAAATTCCGATTCAGCGCGTTGCATTATGCACCTAGGTGGTTTTAAATAGGGAACGATTTTGAAAAGGAGGTGCCAATATCTTTTGGGGGGTTTTATTATTGAGAAGGGGGTTTAGAATATTAATATTGCGAATGCATATGCTGCGTGTCTCATAATTTGAGCTGCCAGACTTTTGCTGGCGTCCTGCACTTTGAAATATCGGTGCCGCATTTCCTTTAGTTTGTCATGGCACTGATGTATTATTCTGTGATAACCAAGCGAATGTAACTACTCACAAATTATTTCATAAATCTCCAAATTTTTGCATGTAGTATCCCGTTGTGATTGTATGTTTTCGTCTGCCTACATATCGAGCAAGCATTGAATTTCTTCGTATGAATGGATTTCGCCAGTGCATTTGTTTGAACAGGAGAGCTGTAACACACAACAGTAATACTCCGTGCTCAAGTACGGTTGCTTTCACATTTGGTTCGAGCAGCCATTCATCTGTCTCAGCAAACAGATCTGCGCAATCTCTAAAGACCCGCTGTCTGCGCAAGGCCTGGATGGCCAAAGCGTCCGACTGCAATAGGTAAGCCATTCAGAAGCAGAATGCTCGCAAGTATCCAAGGGTTTTTATAGCTTAGTCCTAATTAAGATCAACTGGCCAAACTCTTCAGCCAAAGAATTAAATAATAGAATCATTATAATTTCTCAGAAACATTAAACAATCAAAATGTGATTACATGATGCATTTTTTATGTTTAGGTTTTAAAGCTTGTGTTGCTGTGCACTGGACAAGCAATTTGTGGACAGAGATAACAGTTTTCGGTTGTCTCTTATCTCGGTAAGAGTGCTCTCGACCACTCGTAAAATTTTCTCTTACCTAAGAGAAGCGCAAAAATAAGAAAACATTGGTGCATCCCAGAAATCAATGGGTAAGAACAAAATAAGAAAAAATCGGGCATACGAACAAAATTAAGAGAAAATGTGTTCTTATATCGCTTCTTGCATGAGGCCCAATGTTTTCCCTGTTTTTGGTTGTTTGAAATATGTAATAATCGAAAACTTTCTTTAAAAGACAAAAATATATATTTTTTGTCGCTGTCTGGCACCCAAAATACTCTAATATTCTCTCTCAAATTGTCTCGGAGAATGGGTTCGAGAATGCCTACTTGTCACATTTGTGGAATTGATTTCAGTCTGAGCACGGTTCACCTCTGAGTCATCTCACTCGTGGCGCTTTTCCACTACGCAGTACTGGCTCTACTCTACTCGCCTTTTTTGCTTTTCCATTAGGAAAAAGATTTTCTGGTCCCCACTCTCTTGCGGTTCCAAAAAAAGTATCCGCTCGGCTAACAGGTACTAAAGTGTGACGTGACAACACAGCAGCCACTGATTGGTCAGAGAGAATCGTCTCTGCGAAAGACAACTCGCTTCCGCATTATCGCAATATCGCTCTATTTCCCCTTGAGAAAGTTATTATGCTGCCCCTATTTTAAGAAAATTGCGTGGAAAATAACTTTACGGGTGCTGATGAAGCATTTTGTTCTTAGGAAAGGAATCAGATGAGATGACGCATCGTAAAGCAATAAATTCTAATACTCTGTCATCTCCTGCGATTTGCGCATTTGCTACGTGTTTTGTCTTCAATTTGAAAAGTGAAATGTTTCATGAAGCCTGAATGTCAAGCTAATAAACAATAATTGTTTTGTCATATGTGTTATTTGCTTCTTTGTTATGAAGGCAAAAAGGTAAATTAACATCCTTGGTGTGTGGTGATTCCATATTTTTTTCCAGGGGTTGTAGTTACATTATGGAATTCTGATGGTACACAAATGCCTTCAGAATATATTGCCCTTTTCTATCAATACTCTATGCCTTTTACGGATATCATTGCTTTGCGTTTTTAGTTGGTACGTTATTTAATGTGCAACCGAATCGGACACAACATCAGCTGCTATCCTATGCATCAGGACAATGTCAAACAGAAATCACAATTAAACACTCGCAGACTTTACTGCCATAACAAGGTGACAGTAGTGCGCATCCCCTGATTTAAACACATAAATATTTAACAAAATTGACGGAAAAAAAGTAAACTTGATATAACAGAGGATGCCATCGCGGCAGTGACATGCTGCGTCGCAACGAAGAGCAGGTACCACGGAGGCGGTACTATCCTCTAATGGAAAAGCAACCCCAAAAAAGTACCCAGTGCCGAGTAGAGTAGAGTAGAGCCGGTACCACATAGTGGAAAAGTGCCATTACATTTGCTCGCCAAAATCAACATGGTGCCGCTGCATGAATTTGACCCATTTTGCCCTCAAAGTGGGTCTGAGGGAACGCATGCATTGATACTCCCAATGTATACTGTAGCTCTATTTGTTTGGCACTCCAGCCACACAATATCGGCCTTTCTTTACTGCCTTCCTCTTGCTTTCCACCATGATTTGTTGTGAGTCAAATCAACTGACCTTGCAAGAATAAATCACATGATGAGTGTCCTTTCAACAAAGTTCAAGTCAAAATAATGGCATATTTGAATACCAAAAACAGGCTCAAATTTCAGAAGTGTTTTAATGTTCAAATACTTGTACGCATCAAAGAACCCTATACCAGAAAAGAAATTGTGTTTTATACACTTTAAGCATGCGCTGCAATTATGATGATGATTCTGTCATTCCTGTTCAGAGAAAAAGTTGGAGGAGTATTCCAGTCACTCCATTGTCTCCCTGTCTACACAAAACTTGTATGATGAGCCTAATTACAGTGGGCTGGAGGTTGCACTGATAGTTCTGATAGCTATTACTGCTATTTATAAAATATTGGTCAAAGCTATGTGACCCCAGGCTGGATCTATGTCAGTTTTAGCTAACTGTGGGTCAGAATCCTTGTCAAATTCAACTCAGAATCACGTCTTACTTGCGCCTGTTTTTTACGATCACTTTTCTTTGAAATGGCAATAACCAACAGAGACGACAGAAGCACAGCAAAGGCCAAAGCCCAGGATGCTAGAAAGGTGCTGAACCTATGGAAGTCCAGCTACTTCGAAATGCGCTCTAAAATTGAGTCATCTGGCCGAGACCCGCGGTGGGAGTTTGATCGGCGGAAACTGTTTGACAAGACCGACTACATGTCCTGCATTTGCCAGGACCTCTACAATATTCTGCAGGTGGGACAAGTCTTAGAGAAAGGAATGGATGGATATGGAAATGGAAATGGATATATTAGGTTCTTCATTTCAGGAACTTCATTTTCTCTGCTTGGGATAAACCTGTGCATTTACCACATTAAAGAATGTCAATGATTGTTCATTACAGTAAACCACAGTAAATATTTCCTACATTCAAAAAACTTCAGGGTTGACTAACATTTTACATCAAATGTTTTCCACACAGCTATTTTAAGTTCCTAAAGTAGCTTGATTTATTAAATGCTTTTTCATTTTCAGAAGTTAAATATGATAGATGGAACCCACAGAAATTAAGTGATGCTCAATAAATCTGGCATGTAAAAACACTGGGAATTTACTTTTTTGTCAGTTTAGTCAATTCTGAGTAACTTCCACTTCTTGGAGAACTATTCCACTTTCAGTATGATGTCAGTGACTTAAAGTGGCAATATAATCTGCTCCCTGCTCTTTGAAAATTCCACCGAACTATTCACTTAACTTAGATACAGTCTGTATGCATCAGATTGGCCCTCATTTATCAAATTTGCGTAGGATCTGGTGTAGATTCTGGTGTAAATATCAGCGTTCTCCAGGTGTCACGTCTGATTTACTAAAAGTGTGTACGTCGCTGATTTTGGTGTGGAACTGGCGTGGCGTTGATAAATCTGGCAGCTGAAACCATCGTAATTTACATGACACGCCCCTATAAATTCATGCTCCAGGAGGCATAGTCCTGCCCACTTTACGACATGGACTCTCGAAAGACGGCAAAGAAGAAAGAACTTCACTGAGGAGGAAATATCGTCGGCCTGCTGATAAAACCTCGTATCTACAATTTGATGAGAAACAAAAACTCCTATGTCCACGATAATAACATAAACATTGCAAAATACAAAATTTTATTGATTGGATACATTCTTGGAAGAAAAATCAGTCATCCTACCCGAACACAGCTCAACTGCATTCTTACATGCAAAATTAATTTTTTTTTTTTTTTTTTGCTCTCCTGTAAAGTTCATCATTTTGAAGATACGAGGTTTTATCAGCAGGCCGACGATATAAATTATCACGTCCAAGATGGAGAAAAACAAAATAATTTTATTTGGAAGCTTTAAGAGTTGCATAAAGGGAGCCCAGAATGCTGCAGTCTGGAAAACTATTGCTGCTGCGGTAAACACCGTTGGGGTGGAAAACCGGAGTGCAGCAGAGGTTTGATTTAATTCATTTATAAATCGAAGTGACTATTCGCACGTATTTAAGAGCGTCCAAGCCCAAAAATTGATCGAAATTCGCATTAGACGCACTTTTAAGTGTGGCCAAGATGCACATTTTTCCATTGCCCACACTTATTTTAAGTGTATCCAAAGCTACATTTTTTTGCTTGGCCAAACTTGTTTTAAGCGGTACTTTCTAAAAGCTGCACTGGAATGGTCATCAACTGGCGCACTTATAAGTGTGGCCAAGAAAAAAAGATCAGCATTGGCCCCACGTATAAGTGCGAATAACATCGGCCTTAATAAATTTAATTTATCGATCCATGATATTTTCATGTTATATAGCCTACATAATTGACAATCCAAATGCTTTACATGTAGGTTAAAAAAGTGGTCCGATTTTAAGATCATCACCAAAAACGGGTTGCGGCCACTGATCTATATAAAATTCTATATAGATCAGTGGTTGCGGGGCTCAGGCGCAGCAGCGCACGGACCGGTGGAGGCCAACCAGACTCGAACCTCCAGCTGTCACCATTCGAGGAGCAGAGCTCCCCCTCCATCGTGGGAATACGAGGCGGTGGGGAGATGGTTGAGTCCCCACTGCCTCGATCGGAGCAACATGAGGGTAATTGTTAAAATACAGTCTGCAGAGATCACTCTTCATTGCACTTTTATTAGCAGGCTATTACTCCATGACATTTTATTGGGTGCCACGCAAAACGAGCAGCCACTCGTCACTTTACCAGAGGAGATCTTCTCTGTGCCGAAAGTTCCTCTCACGTTGGACAGAAGCTTATTCCTCTAACAACAGCAGATCTGCCATTGTCAAAATGTTATCACGGTCAAAGTGTCCGTAGGCCTATATATACTGAGCAACAAAAGAAACGCAAGTTAGCTAGTTAGTTAATGTACTCTTATGGTTATTAGTCAAAGTGACCGCAAAATAAAGAAAAGTTTGATAAAATAAGTGTAAATATGCATGTGCTAGTAATAAATTTGATTGTCTAAATACGCGCAAACTTATTTTCCAGTCTGCCTTTAATTAACTTGCGTTTCTTTTGTTCAGCATATATCTGACTGGATGAGCATCTGACATACCACACTGCATATCTGCGAAGCCATGCATTGCGCTTAATCAAATTGATTGTTATTGTCAGCCGTCTGGCCTGACAAGCAGGTTGTCTCAAAATATAAGTTTAATTAATTTCTCAACACTGGTGTCTTATTTATTTATTTATTTATTCAATCATTCATTTATTTATTTAGCTTATTGATTAATTTTACTAATAGGAGCAACAACAGCATGACGTCCGCATCGCTGCATATGGTTTATTACGCATTTTGACAGCTGCACTCGTTCCTGCATGTTGTTCGCTAGTTTCAAATCTGCGTACACCTGGTCAGACCTGGCGTGAGATTTTTGCGGACCTTTCGCTTACGTTCAGATTGATAAATGCTGATCCTTGCGGGAGATTTGGCGTACACCCATTTTTTTGGTGTACGCACGTTTGATAAATGAGGGCCATTGTTATCGCTTGTTATACTTCAGTCTTCTTTTCATGGTGTCTTCCTTTGCTTTTCCACGTATCATGTTGGACTTCATCTGAAAGCAAAGGTTGGATTTTTTTTCTCATTTTTACTCAGCTAATCAGGAGGATTTCAGTGCCCACTGGTGACTTTGCTCTGGCTAATGTATGAGTTAATTACAGTCAAATTTAACTTTGTAAGTTGTCAGTTATTTGCTTGGAGTTTGCTGTACTGTTTAAATAACAGCATGTTCTAATTTATGCCTGTAAGTGCAGTTGTTTAGAACCCTGCTGTCCCGATATTTGGAAATGCAGACGCTGGAGGAGTTCTACAATATCTTCGGGCCGCAGCTGAAGGCGGTGACAGGGGACCCCAAGCGCATCGACGACATGCTTAGCTGTGTGGACCAGCTGGTGGCTCCCATCGAGGAGCTGAGCTTCGACCCCTTTGACATCCGCAAGATGGCCAGCTGGAAGGAGGTCATTGAAGAGTTCAAGACCAAAGTGGAGGTGAGAAAGAGAGACTTGGGAGGGAATGCACAGTTTATAAGTATTTGGGGAATGGAACAGCTTTAAAGAGTTGTAATTCTGACTCAGTTCCATATAGATGTAATTACCCTCAGATCAAATTCCACACCTCAATGTGAGGCTAATAAAATCCATTTGGAGTGATCATTATGTGACCTACTGCCCTTTAAAATGGCATCATCGTGCAAGTATGGACTGCATTCTCTGCGCGTAAATTAACCTCAGATTGTATCATATTACAGTGTGGAGTAAAATATCTAGTGTTAATTCAACTCTGGGAGAGTGTAAATTATTATGATTGGAACCATATTTACACTGTGGGCAGGTTTTATGGTACAGACTTAGATTAAGCGGAGTCTTGAACAAAACAAAATTTCATCTGGAGATTTTCGATTGGAAATTGAATTTAGTGTACGACTAAAGGAAAAGTATACTTTCATCAAAGTCTAATTTTTATTAGCTCCAGGTGAGCTATAGCTGTTACTTGGTGTCCTTCGTCGTCTTTCGTCGTCACTTTCGTCTGTCGTTAACATTTTTCAAAAATGTCCTCCTTTTAAACTACTTAACAGATCCAGACTAAAACTAGCCACAAGCATCCTTTGGATGTCTACTTTCAAAAATTGTGTAGATTATGCCCGCGGTCTGAATAACATGGCCACTGTTACTAAAAATAAAACATAGGGGTAAAACCACCTATTTTCAGCTATATCTCAGGAACTAAAGCAGCAAGAGAAAAAAGCGTTACCCCAAAATGATCAGCGGATGAAACTCTGCAAAAGTCTTAGTAGTATCGAAATCATACAGTGCTTCCTTGTAGGATTTATTGGCCTTGAAATGTCAAATTTGACGATTTTGCATTTTTTTGGCCTATATAATGAAAACTGTAAGAGATAGAGAAAAACTTTCAATTGCTAAAATGATCAAATAAAGCTCTACAAAAGCCTCAATTACACTGAAATTGTGTAGTGATTCTTTGTAGGAGTTAATCGTCTTAAAACATCAAATATGATGATTTTTCTTGTATTTCAATATAGCATCTGAATAAACCATCGCATTCAATTTGCTCATTAGATTATTGAAATGATAATCAGAATCCCCTGGAATTTCCTTTTGAATCAAACTGATTTATTTCTTTTCCATTTAAAAATCGATTTTGCGAAATTATGGGACGAGGTCGGAATCGTAATCATGTTTTTTGGTATTTCATTAAGACCCTGTACTTTTTACTTTTATGCTGCATTAGATTATGTTTCTTTAATTTTAAGAATTAGTTAACTTTCATACAGATCCAGGTGAGCGATTCAGGCTCTCTAGAGCCTCTAGTTTATATTAATTTCACCTTTGACTTTGTAACTGTGCAGAATAAAATCAGCAGATGCATTCCGGTTAGGAGTAATTAAAGAATTAATTTCAATTAGGCCTCATTCATGCAGTGTGCCATTAGGTCTCGGTATCACCTTAATCATGTGCGAACGAGTGTGAGTATAACGTCAGCGCCACCCATTCATCGCTCTCAAAGAAATATGGCTGCCATGCATTCTTCGTGTTGTTTGTGCTAGGCTATCAAATATAATTGCCTGTAGCTCCTCTTCAATAAATTCAGGCTCAAATTGATAGGGTTTGGTCTGAAAACTGCCCTCCACTGTCTATTTTTTGTGGAGTTATCACATGTATTTTGTCTCAATCAATGGGTAGAAGTCATTGTATACAATGGTGAGCTTTCTTATGGGTGGCGCATACGTCACATCCGGTTTATGGAAAATGCGACTCCAGCACCTGGCTGGAAGGTGGTGCGGTAAGTTTAATTAGTAAACATTCCTTATTACAATGGGTGTGCAGATTAATGGATGTGCATGATTACTGTTATGTCATTCCTGGTGCTAAACATGCAGTAAAATTGCAGGGTATACTTTCCCTTTAAGCTTAATCTTTGTCTGGGAAACTGGCCCTTGAAAACTTACTTTAACTCTGACGATTTTACTTTTTACAATATTATCTCCCTCCAGAAAGCATAAAGGGAATATAGGAATGAGTGTTGTCCTTCCGCATGTCTGTCCGTCGGTCTGTCTGTCACGCTTCTTTTCCGAATCAGAGCTCCAGAACCATTCAATATTTCTCAACAAAATTTCAAATATGGATGCTAATTATTGTGTAGATGTGCGTTTTCATACTTTCGTCCGTCCCCCTGTCTATGCGTCTGTCCCTCCGCTGCTTCTTGTTTCTAGGCCAGATATCAGCTATCCCATTGTTTTCCGGGTCATAACTCCTAAACTCTTGGATATTTCTCAAGGAAATGTAATATGTGGCTTTATGTTATTGTTTCGATGTGATTTTCATGCTTCTGTCCATCCTCCTGCGCATCTGTCCATCCCCTCCCCAGGTTTGTTTTCTGGGCAGATATCAGCCATTCCGTGGCGAGGTATCTGAGTATTTCATGTTTGTTTCCTCAGGCACTCTGATCCAGAATTATTTTTGATAAAGAAGTGTGTTTACCTGAATAATATACACAATAGTGCCAGACATGGACAGGAACATTTCCAGACTAGCATTTGTGTAAGGTACGGTTTGCAAGTTTTTCATTGACTGGATCTGCACTCCAGCACAATGGATTTGGAAACCATGAGGTTATGGCACTCATATCATTTGAAAGTAATCACTGCTGGGATTTATTGCTGGGTATTTGAATCAATATGATTAATTGTCATTGTTTGCATATATAACAAACTGCACTGCATGTAACATCACATATGAGTGCAATGGGGTCAGACAGGGAGGGGATCTATGCTTGAGTCCAGAGCAGAGGATATTTAGTTTTAAGGCTCACTGCACATCCTTTGGAACTATTCAACCAAGCAGGTAACTATAAACAAATTGACATTCAGATTTTTGTCTCCATAACAAAGGCCCTGCTCCATATCAATGGAGAAGAAGTGGGAGACTGTTGTTTTTTTTATTGCGACAAGCTTCATGTGCATCTCTCCCCTCTGTCCAGGTTATTGAGGAGGAGGCCATTCACTTCATAGACGACTCGTTCAAAACACTGCGCTCGGCAACAGCAGCTTTTGACATGCTCCTCAAATTCAAGCACATCCGCTCCCGGGAACGCATCAACAAAAAGATGATGATGAAGTTCAGTGACATCCTGGCCCAGTACTGCAAGGAGGTGCTTGGCATTGGTTGTCTTTAAAAATTGTGTCAGTTAGCTTTTGAAATAAAAGACACCTGTGTGTCTGCGATGTCAGCAGTTTGTGTTGACAGACAGGCAGTTTTGATAGGAGTCATGATGGGAACTGCTAACAAACAGTTTCGATGGCAATCGTGTCAAACCTTCGGTGATAGTTCCTGGTGAATAGAAGTGATGTTGGTTACCTCATGACTCTCCCTGTAGTGCCACCACTTGGCCAAACTATGAATTTTGCCTATGGAAAGAATTCTATAGTTTCAGGGATACACCCTTCTCTATCATTCACTGATGTCATTTGTATAGTTATTAGTATTATTTTTGCAGAAAAATGCAGTCTGTAATGCATTAGATTCCTTAAAAAACGTTGCTTATAAAGAGTGAAGTTAAAGTAGAAGAATAAACTAGAAGAGAGAAAATTGAAGATGTAAGGCTCTGTATATGGAAGATAAGGTTATGAAGTTTTGTGTCCTTTGTTTTGGATGATATGACTTGTCCATATGGCTAATGGCAGGTGGACATGATCGACGAGCTGTTTGAGCAGAACAGGCAGAAGCCCCCTGTGAGCAAGAACCAGCCGCCAGTGGCTGGGGCCATCTACTGGGAGCGGTTGCTCTTCAGCAGCATCAAGTCCACCATCATCCTCTTCCTGAAGGTGCCCGAGATGATGGAGAGTGAGGATGGGCGAGCGGTGAGTCAGTCTCTCTCTCTCTCTCTCTCTCTCTCTCTGTTGTAGCATCATGCTCGAGAGTACGGCTGTATGCTATCAGGGATTTGAACCTGCCACCACTCTATTGTGGATCTGTAGGGCTGCATTGATTTGTCAAAATTACTGACCATGTCACACAAAAAAAATGTGTCGACGGATGTATTCATGGTCGACACATAATTTTGTGGTGAGCACAGCTTGGTAATGTGGATATGAAATTCTCATGAAGTTATCACCCAACTGAATTGAGATCAGGCAGACAGATATTGAGGCATGTAATTTAGTGTGAGCTTGAAAATTGGCCAACTTAGCTGTGTCGTGTTGTAATTTTTGAATGGCGGCATGTGTTGAATTATGCTGAGGCTGCATTCGCTGAAAAAAATTGTTTAATTAAATATTGCAACAGGTCAGCCTATCAATATCGTAGTGGTATGATGTGAACAAGTTCCAGTTTGTTATAAACTGAAGTGGAATGTCGTTTCCATGGGGAGTTGACATGATCAGCCATTTAGGTGATTTCGCTCATGTTCCCGTCACCACATTATCACACAATCTGTGCATTTTCTTCAATGAAGCCACTGAATTGGTCAACTGTCCATTTCATTGTATCTCCCCGACGATGACAGTCGGGAGATACTATGGTTTAGTTCCGGGGCCGCCGCCATTGCAGGGATTTATGTTCCGGGCTCTGGAAGCCACAATTATTACAGGAATGTTCTCAAATTTTACACAGGCGAAGATATATATATGACAATGCTCAAGACCGATTTTCGTCAAATTCGGACGTCCAATATGGATGCCGGCAGCCATTTTGTCCGAAATTTTTTATGTTCCGGGCTCTGGAAGCCACAGATATTACAGGAATGTTTTAAAATTTTTACAGGCGAAGATATATATATATATATATGAAAATGCTCAAGAACGATTTTCATCAATTTCGGACGGCCAATATGGCTGCCGGGGGCCATTTTGTTCGAAATTTGGGGATCGGGGAGATACACAACTCGGTCCCTGTGGCGACCGAGTTATCTAGTTTAGTATGGTTTTTAGCTCATTTTAAAGCCCCATTATGTACAAATGGGTATTTTTTTTGGAAAAGCAGTACATATGTATTTGATGGCAAGCTGCATTTGAAATCGAAAAAGCCAAAGTCAAAAGCCAAATAACCATGTTTGCTGAAAAAGTGTAATATTACAGGATTTTACCTGAAATATGACTTTGCATAGTTTTATTTATGGTGACATTGTACAACCCCAATTCCAAAATAGTTGGGAGAAAGTGTAAATTGTGAATAAAATCAAAACACAATGACTTTCAAATCACACCAGCCTGTATTTTATTCTTAGTAGAACAGAGATAACATAGCAAATGTTGAAACTGAGAAATTTTATAATTTTATCGACAAAATGAGCTCATTTCAAATTTGATGGCTGCTACAGGTCTCAAAAAAGTTGGGACAGGGGCCTGTTTACCATGGTATAGCATCCCCTCTTCTTTTTAACACAGAATGGAGGCGTCTGGGCATTGAAGAGGCAAGTTTCTTGAGTTTAGCCATTGGAATTTGATCCCACTCTTTTTTAATACAGGTTTCCAGCTGCTGGAGAGTTTTGGGTCTCTTTTGATGGACTTTTCGTTTAATTATGTGTCAAATGTTATCAGTTGGTGAAAGATCAGGACTGCAGGCAGGCCAGTTCAGCACACGGACTCATCTACCACGAAGCCATGGTGTTGTTATAGCTGTAGTATGTGTCCTGCGAAATACGCAAGGCCTTCCTTGGAATAGATGTCGTCTGGAGGGGAGTATATGTTGCTCTAAAACATTTATATGGGCCAGGCTCACGAAATGTGCGCCACCCCCCCAAAATGTGTCCGCAGGCTAGCAAATCTTATATTTTGCTTAGATCATTCCAGAACCACCATGAATAGATAGAGCTCACCAAGAGCAACTTGGAACACTCCACTTTTGTCAGTCTGCGATAAATATTTCCCTGTCTTTTTTGCCCTTAAAGTTGGAAAAGTGGCCAAAAATGGCACTTTTTTGATGTCCATGTAAAAAGTGAAATAGTTCACTGTTTGTTTTTTTATATTTCAGTGTGTTCTATCATATTTTTTTTTTTTTCTGTGCATAATAGACATGTGTAGGCTATGTCTGACAGTCGGCATACGTCCCTATCGTCTTTTTGTGTATTGCGGTGACATTTAATAAATTGTCCACAAGGTACTGATTTCTGACTTAGATCTTACATTTAGCACTCTAGAAAAATAAAAAAAGGTCCCTACACCCTAATAATCCTTCAGGATGAAGCAAATATATGGTGCATTGGGGCAAAAAAAAAAAAAAAAAACTCCAACCTACAGAGATTGAGTGGGATTTTTATGTCCCCAAAAAAATGACCTTTTTAAGAAAAGTTTCTGACTTAGATGTATTTTTAAAAAACCGTAAAAGATATAGCCAAATGCAATTCAGGTATTGTTGTTGGCCTAAATCAAAGTGGAAATCACTGTTTAGATCAATTATTTATTGAATAACGACATAGCTACAGTCTTGTGAAAGCATTTTGGTCGGTTTCTGACTTAGGGTTTCTGCCTTAGATTTCTAAGTCAGAAACCCGGCATCTCAGGAAGAAAAACCGGGCGTGTTTGGCCAAATGTGGCCCCAGTCCTTACACAGGTGGTCAGGGACATGATATTCCATGTTGGTTTGACATGTTAACATGTATTTTAGCCGATTAGATCGAAAATACAACCCCAATTCCAAAATAGTTGGGACAAAGTGTAAATTGTGAATAAAATCAAAACGCAATGACTTTCAAATCGCACCAGCCAGTATTATATTCACAATAGAACAGAGATAACATAGCAAATGTTGAAACTGATAAATTTTACAATTTTATCCACAAAATGAGCTCATTTTGTGCATAAAAATGTAAAATGTCTCAGTTTCAACTTTTGAAATGTTATCTATGTTCTATTGTAAATTACATATTGGCTCGTGATCTAAAAGTTATTGCATTTTGATTTTATTCACAATTTACACTTCGTCCCAACTATTTCGGAATTGGGGTTGTATAACGATGGTGTCGGTCGGAGGCCCGACATTGGACCGATCGGCCCACGCTCTCAGTCAGAAACCGGTATCTCAAGCAGAAACTGACGCGGGGCGTGGGCGGCCGCTGTGGCCGCAATCGGTGGCCAATCAGTCATAAACTTGGTCAAATAACATGCATGGGTGGTCGGGGACATGATATATGGTGTTTTCTAAACGTGTCGACTAGTATTTTTGAAGATTTAATTGAAAAATATCGGTGGCGTCGGCCCACTCTCAGTCAGAAACCGGGATCTCAGGCAAAAACTGACGCGGGGCGTGGCGGCCGCTGTGGCCGCAATCGGTGGCCAATCAGTCATAAACTTGTTCAGATAACATGCATAGGTGGTCGGGGACACCAGACAACACCTACAACAAAATAACAATAACTAAATGACAGAAACATGCAATCATCATAAAAAACTTCCGGGGCTCAGGCTAGGGGAACCTAGGACCCAAAATTAAAAAAAAAAGAACTGTCAAGCAGCCTGTCCACCAGCCTACAAGTGGCATCTTCCATTGGTAAGTGATCAATTACCTACTTGAGACTCTTATTCTATCCATTAGTTAAGTATTATGGCAATAGCAAGTCAGTCGGGTTGAGTTTGGTACACTTTGACGGGTTTCTGACTTAGTCGCGGTTTCTGACTTAGATTCGGTTTCTGACCAATATACCGATATTTTGAGCTAATAGACACCTGTTCTGGCTTGGTATTTCCTAGGCTACATACTTTTAAGCCATAAGGAGTGTTTCTAGGAGATTTTTGAAATTTTGATATAGGTTTTTATAACATTTTTCAGGTATTTGCAGACCAGAATTTCTTTTTTTTCAGCAGCGACGGGATCCCGAGGGAAAAAAATCACTGTATGGTTTCTAATTTCAGGTGATGTACCTCTGGACATCACTTATATACAATTATAACACTGATTGGAGGCTTAAATAACTTTTTATCACTAGTTATAGGCCTCTAGATGGATTATAGGCAAACAGTAGGTTTTCGTGTTTCTGACTTAGACGTGCAAGGGTATAGGGAAATGCGTATAACTCACCAAATATTCCACCAATGACCATGATATTTGGTATTCAGAGAGTAGACATATACCTTTATCACATACAATTACCACTGAGAGCATAGGGTTGCCTGAATTAATTTTACACATTGTGTTAGAGAGCAGTTTGCACTCATGCAGCAATTTTGCAGCCGCACGCAAAACGTACCTCGACCTCAGGGCCATGGCAGGGTTGACAATCCCAACAGCATATTACCTATATACCATTTTTCCATCAGCTATACTATTCTTCTATACATATCTGGGCATTTTGAGAAGATATAGCTGTATGTATGCCTGTATGAGGCTTTAGAAGATATGCATGTCTTGAAAATAAGGCAGAAACCCGGCCCAAAAAATGAGTTGACGGACCCAACTTTGACCAGGTACCACGAAAAAAAGAAAAACGTCGCCGTCACACGACTTTGGAATATGATCCCACAACACCTATGGATTAAAAAACCACTCACAGCTAAGCTCTATGGGTACTTTCATTATTTTTCAGTACCCGGGGGGGTGGCGCACATTTCGTGAGCCTGGCCCATATACCTTTCAGCATTCATGGTGCTTTTAAAAACATGCAAGTGTCCCACGCCATATGCACTAATGCATCCCCATACCATCAGAGATGCTGGCTTTGAACTGAACGTCCCGAGATCCTCACATGACCTGGGCAAAACCTGACATCAGGTTGTGCCGTCCAATTAGTACAGACCAAGCCAGAGCCAATCACGGCGCTGGACCTGCCCACACTGGAAACTATTATAGCAGGCACAAACAACCACGGATCATACTATGCCTTTGTAGCGTCTACACTTTTGGAAATACAAAAGAAGAACCGCAGATCATTTGAGGTGCAGTTTTGTCAGTATCTCTCCCAAAGCTGCATGTCGGAACGCGAAGAAAAGCACCTATTTCTCTTCCAAAAGACGATGCCACCAGAAATCAGCGGGTAGCTTTTTTGTTTGCTGGCGGCAAACAGCCACGACCAAAGGGAACGTTAGCTGTTTGTGCTCAGCATTTCACCAAAGACAGCTTTGTCAATAAAGGATAATTCAATGCTGGATGAATGTTTCAGCTGCTACTCAAAGCTGAAGCAGTTACATCGATCAAGCACTCGGAGCCACAAGCTGTGAGTAACGATATAACAGCAAATAATGGAAGTGAAGCTAACGTGTTACGGGTGGCTAGCAGGACCGCTAATGATAGTTAGCACTAACAACTGGCTTCAAACGCATGCTTTGTAAAATATCTGAAGATAAAGCCTGTATCGCGACTGTCCGTGACTCACAGAAGCGGAAATTGTAAGTTGCTTTTACGGCATAAGCCTACCTAACGTGATGGCCTGTTGATTGTGGCTGTAGCACTGCGGCTAACGTAGCCAAGTTGCTGTTGCTAATGTTTGTGTCCTAAATATGCAAGAGTAATATCAGGGGAAATTCAACAGAAGGTGTGTGAACATAAACCTCACTTGAAGCTAACTTTTTATACTTGTTTGTAATTTGGATGCTTGGTACAACTGTCCACGGTAACGGAACTTGCTGTCTGTAAAACCAATATTGCAGGGTAATGTTCATCTCTGTTGTTGTCATGACTGCTCGGTTACCAGCCACTGCATGTTAGTTTGCGTGCCGTGCTATTTAAAAATGCTCCTGGTTAACTTATATGCAGTAATTCTGATCGGCATGCTTGTGTTACTTCGGTAAGCATCAAAATGGCAGTTTCATCATAACCTTTGCTCGATTGTAGCCACTACTGTTGAAGCTAACCGGAGAGGTGCTGTATGTGTCTGCAAAGTTGGGCTGAAAAGGCTGCAGTTAGACCAGACAGAGGTTTTCAGTGTTTCCCACAGAATTTTTGGAGAATATGGGGGCACATGTGTGGTGGCAGACAGACCGTTATCTGGGGGGGAGATTCTCATTTTGTTGAGCGAGGGGTGGATTCTCACTTTGTTGTGCCGGGGGTGGGGGGGAGATGATTGTCATTTTGTTGAGCAGGGGTGTGGACATTTTCCCTTCTCCCATTTTGCTGAGCGGGAGGGGGGGGGGGGAATTATTCTCATTTTGTTGAGCCGGGGGAGTTGAATTGCGCAAATTGCGCGTCTTCCAGTACCTTTCCTATTTTCGTTTTTTTTTTTTTTTTTTTTTTACGTTCGCATGTTACATCAACACGCGGCAATTGCGCATATTGAGACTATGGCGGGCCACCATAGTCTCGTCAATGTATGGGAAACACTGGTTTTGCAAAGCTTTGGATTACCAGTTTGGGTTTGTTTATGGCTGCTTGTGATCGCTTCACTTATCCATAACCGAGGTCAGCTGGATACTTCACCAATATCTCGGCTAGCTCTCTGATGCTACCGTGAAAGCAATGGCAAAATGCACAAGCTCTAACGTGTCTGGTATAACAAATGATTTCTCTGCACTGCCGTGGCATAATTTCATCCCCCTTTAGAAATTGTTCTGTCCAATAAAAAGCCGAAAAAGGCGGAGATTGAATAGGAAATTCTTTCCTGTAGAAGTGATTCGCTAGCTCCACATAAGCAACTGTCCACGCTGATGGAACTGACAGTCTGTAAAACCTGTATTATGTTCATAACATAACTGGAGCTCTCTCTCTTGCTGTCGCGTACTATCCATAAAGCTGCTTTCACATCGGACGCGAAACAAATTTTTCGCGCGACAGATTACATTCGAGGTCAATGCAAAGACGCAAATACACGCGTTATGGGCGCGTTAAACCGCTTTCACACCGGACGCGAAACGAATTTTTCGCACGACAGATTACATTCAAAGTCAATGCGAAGACAAAGACTTTGAATGTAATCTGTCGCGTGAAAAATTTGTTTCGCGTCCGGTGTGAAAGCGGCTTATCACGCCCATTTTCCGCGAGCAAACGCTGGTCATCCCGACGCAATAAGTAAACCATTACCACAGGCAATTTCCGAAAAAGCCATTTAGCCTGGAGCTTTCACCCCCCCGTCATATACCAGCGCAGAAGCTGTTCGTTACTCCACGCAAACGACACACCACAGCTATGCACACGAACCAGCAGGTCCTTATAATACACACCTAAGCAGTCCATAAGTTGTTGGTCCACTTTTTGCTGCTCCTCACTGTCCATGTTTCCCTCTAAACTCAGACCCACCGGATTTCTATGGTCTCCGTTCTACACTTGGGTATGTCGACCCGTTCTACAAATGTGTCTGTATGGGGTGGATTCTAGCTTTCACTCAATCCTAGCTATAGAGTAGAAACACCGGTGTACTCACAATAGAAGCCGTTGGTAGATAGCAAATCCGAGCTTGAGCGTCCTCCTCTTTCGCCGCTGCATTTATTAGAACAAGTTCATTTCATTAGATCTATACACATGTACAGCATTTGATTGCGGAATTCCTTAGCTCAGATGGCAGATGCATCTCACGTTTCACACTAGGGAGGCGGACCCGGAAAACTGCGTTCTGCCGAGTCCCGCCCAGCTCCGCTCTCCACAGAGCTGGCCAATCAGAAGAAATTGGGCACACGGGGAGGGGGGGCCATAGCGGAAGAGCCGCCCAAACGAGGCGTTTCAGGCAGAGACTGCAATGGCTACAAATGGGGTTTTTTGAGGATGGCAGTATGACCTAAATAAGGACCCTTTTTTGGACTTTGAACGATCAGGATACTCTAGGGGAATCCAAGATCAAAATATAAACTTGGAAATGTAGCATAATAGGTCCCCTTTAATCTGTCTGAATTGACCTTTTGCTACCTCTTGGCTCCATTGTTGAAGGCCAAAAACAGGTACCTGGAAGTTGCCAAAAAAAATGAAAGAGTACGAGGTCAAGAAGTTTGAGTGCTGGAGAGATGAAACTGAGGAAAAGCTGCCCGAACTGATGAAGAAGTCACTGATTGCGGAGTGCACGAACCCCACCAAGGCAGTGTCAGGTGAACAGGCCTCCACCAATGAGATGAGGTCCTCAGCATCCACCAATCAGATGAGCTCTTCAGCCTCCACCAATCAGGTGAGCTCATTGGCCTTAACCAGTCAGGTTTTCTCTTAAGCCTCCACCAATTCGATGAGATCTGCATAGATTTCAAACAGTCGTGTATTTGTTTTAAATCATATATTGCATTCCACAGAACTCAGAGAAATTAGTGCAAAGCAAGTGATGATTTTAGATATTTTTGTTGTGAATATTGATAAGGTAGACACAGAGTGATACAAGGTGGTTTAATTCTTACTCAGGAGCGGAACTTGTGTCGGGGTTTGCGCTATGCGGTAAACTTTGACCCCAAGCTGCTGGAGATCATTGCGGAGACAAAGTATTTGGAGCAACTGGGATACCAAGTGCCCAAGCTGGCTCGAAGTGTGGCCCTGCAGGAGGTCAGCTTCCTCAGGTACCATCTCCAGCCTTGGGAACTCCAGTAGAAAGACCACAGCTGAATCATTACACTGACAGTGCAGAACCCCAGTGACGAGATCTGGGAAATTCAGCAGATTTCCTCTGGAAATCCCAAAGTCTGGTGAAAAGGACATAATACAAGTTACTTTCCTGGTTAATCAAGCACTACTGATTTTTCTGATAATAGTGATTCAGTACTGACTAATCTGGTGAAACTGATTATTTCCTAAGTCTTGAATAATATTTGATACTGATTAGTCAGGCAATGTGGATTTGATATTGATTAGTCAGGGAATGCTGATTTTTTTTGGAATAATTACTCAGATGATATTGGCATTTCAAGGGCTACGAACATGGTTTTGTTATAAGCACATACTTTCAGAGTTTATTTCCTGATGTTGACGGTAGGAGGAAATGTACAGCAATGAAACCAATGGCAATTGGCCCCCTCATCTGAAAACCAGCTCATTCTCATTTTTCAGGGCAAAACAGAGCCTGATACTCCTGAATCTGAGATGCTGGCTGTGTGTAGTGCTCATATTGGGGCAGTGCTGTCTGACAGTTACCTGGCTGTGTACTGCTCTGTATCCTAATTCCACATGTCTGTGCAGGCAAGTGAACGGGCTTACCGCGCTGGTGGAGCGCTACCACTTCCTGATGAACACGCTAAATGATGCAGAGTTCAGCCTGCTGACAGAGCAGATCGCAGAGCTCCGGAGGGTCATGGGCTCTGGCCACAAGCGGCTCAACTGGAACGCTCTGGGTCAGGAACTGCTGTTTTGCATCACATGCACAGTTTGGGCCAGATTTAATGAGACCTTAAGCGCAAAACCCTTTAGCACATTTTAAACTACTTAGAGAACCAATGATTGGGGAAAAACAAATTCTAAGTTTTGCATGTGTCACAAATTTTAAAGACTTGATAAATTGGGCCATTGGAGTACTCATGTAAATGACAAAATAATATGCTCAAAGAAGTCTAGTACTCATAATTTTCCTGTGCACTGTCTAGTCTTGTTTTTCTGAGCTATTTTGTCTTTACGAATTTTTATTTGGGTTTTTATTGTGCAAATGTAAAATCCAGGTTGAGGAAGTAACAGTCCTCCCCTGGCCAGTTAAAAGCTGTGAGGAGTCGGCAGTCAATGGCACTACAAAACACAGCAAAGAAAATTGGGTTTTCAAAGGTTGTGAATCACTGCGACCACAAGATTTCCTTAAACATACTGTCATAAACGTACACAGTAAATATTAGGCTGATGGCTCTAGTAGTGTGTGAGATTAGCTGCCGACAGATACACGCATGGACACGCACTCACTCACACACAAACAAATGCATGATTCCCCCAAGGCTTACGCCTGGCTTAGATAATTCTAATGGAGATTCTTGGATGTCTTTGAGCCTAGCTGGGGCTTCATGGACCAGAAAAGGCGGATGGTCCTACCCTTTAAAAAAATGGGTGTTGGATTCACTTAAAAATGGTGGGAAAACTGGTCTCAAGCAACTGTTTCAAATAAGTTATGAGTAACTTTATCTGTAAGTAAGATTTAAAGGTCTTTGGAATTACCTGACTGAGTTTTGAGCCAGTTGACATAGCCATCCATGCAAGTCCAACATTTAATTTTTTGCGAACCTGACTGATACTGGTTGTGTATTTGTGTTTTGTGAGGAAAGAGCCTGTTTGTCTGTCTGTTTCAGGAATCTTGGACTACATTACCCGCTGCAATCTGGCCCTGACCAATTTTGAGTCGCTGGTCTACCAGATTCAAAAGAATGTGAATGACATCAATTTGAAAATTCAGGCGATTGAATCTGCTAACCTGTTCAAGTTGCCACCGCTGGACAGGGGCAACGATTTGCTGGGTATGATCGCCAGGGCTTTCTTTAAATGCGGCCGTTTAGGATCTGGTGTCGCAAACGACAGCTTATGAGTATGGCAATTCCTACCTAATCAATGATGGATAATCACTGACAGCTTTGAGATCTGCTACATTACTTTTCAATTGGAAAGGGGGCTTGCTGTCTGTTGTGAATTGAGAATTAGCCTTTTGGCAGCAAGGTAGCCTAACAGTTTGGTGTTTGACTGAAGAACTGTTGGTTCAAGTCCCTTTTGGGTACATATAGTTGTTGACTTGAATTTGGAGACATGAAGTTTGGTACCTCAACACGTCCCTTGAGAATCAGCTGGCTCTATGTCCACTTTTCGCAGAAATGGAGTTCAAGCATACCAGGACATTCTAAAATCAGTTAGGTTTATGTCACTTAGTGCTTTGCTCCAACCTAAAGTCTACACTATATTAACACATAGAAACATTTAGTTCTATATCCTGAGTGGGGCTCGTTTTAAATCAGGTGGTTCTATGTCCAAGGAACCAATCAGGGTCCGTACCTGGATCATGTGACATTCGCTCAAAATGGCCAAGGAGCACATGTAAAGCACAAAATGAGAACTCCTCAGAAAAAAACGTTCGATTTTGATCCCTTCTGAAAGACTAATGGATTATTTTGATGGGTAAGTTGTTCACCAACAATGTATACACACTGTAACTCTTAATTTTTGTTGTGTTAGGACTGGGGTGGAAAAGTCACATTCGTCAATATGCATGGACATAGAACTAATTAATTCTCTAACGATCAACTCTAGGCCTAGTGTGCTAATGTACAGTGCACTTAATATACAATTTATCAGCGACATCGGGGCAACCCAGGGATATTGGGGGAGACCCCCCTACCCCCTCCCGCCCTCTCACCTGCCCCACCCGAACCCCCACCCCACCCACCATTTAGGCCCTAGCTAGGCCTACCCCAATATTGTAGTTGATTTTGCAGAACATAGGCCTATGCTAATTTCACAGAAAATCAAATTTTATCGGGGGATACCCGACCCCCCCCCCCCCCACCTAATTTTCTCCATACATAATTATGTATATGTATGGGGAAAATTGGGTAACATTACCATTGATTTATTATTGTCTCTATGTAAAACCTGTACCTTGTCCTAGTAATTTAATCTGGTAAAGTTCCCCCTTTTGTTCACAGGTCAAGTTATTTTATATGTGAGTGTATGAAGCATTTTGATGCCAAATTTTGCATTTCGTATATATACATAATTTTTCTAATTTTTATTTTTCATGCTATTGATTCTGGTCAGTGGGCAATGCTGTCCGGTGTCACAGGTTCAAATAAGAAGGTGGCTCATTCATCAATCTGTTAATTTGATGCAATACTTTTATCTATGAGTGTATGAAGCATTTTCAATACTCATTAATCCTCAGTCTTATAAACGTCGTTCATGGTGTCCCAGTACATTTTTTGTGAAATAACTATAAAATACAGGTAACCATTCATTGACTAAAACGTTCTTAGTTTGTTCATAACTTATTTTAAAACAACTTTGATGGACATAGAACTTCCTGATTTCGATCATACGTAAAACCAGTAAAGGCACCAGGTCCTATGTTGGACATAGAACTGGTTGACCAAGGGCAACTTACGTTCCTCGGAATCAGAAGGTTCTATGTCCATTTTTGACTGCTTATATCTCTAAGCCTATGGAGATTTTGAACATGTTTTCAATATGTTTAGGGTACCTTCCACAGTCAACAATATTCCACTCAAAATAAATTTTGATAACTCTCTAAGCATCAGAGATAAGACAGTTGAAACTCGATTTTCTCAAAATGAGGAAAAGTGGACATAGAACCAGCTGATTCTCAAGGGACAACAAGGAAAGAACTCTGCTACTGGGCACTAGGACAAGACCCTTACCCAGTAATTTCCTTCAGTGGTTTTACCCCTGCTGTCTCTCTCACCTCTTGCATCTGTTCAGTCTTGCGTTTTTTGTATTGAATCTTTGGAAAAAGCACATCCTCAAAGGACTTTCCCAGGTTAAACAAAGATGTACAAGACAACAATAGGGTTGCAGTTCACCATCATTTCTCTACCTGAAAGCCATTGAAAGCAGAGCCTTTGTTTGTGTCCTGTTCTTACCCTTCTTCTCCAGGGGTGAAGGAGTTCTGTGAGCTCATGGAGAAGGAGCGGCTGAAGGACATCAGCCTGCTGAGCAGAAAGTACAACGCCATCCACCCACTGCTGACCAAGATGGAGAGCCTGATAATGCAGACTAACACTGGCAAAGCTAAGCGGATGGCCCACTACTACGCCCACTGGGAGAAGAAGATCTTCGATGCCCTCACCAAGATGGTGGTGAGGTAGGCCCTTCAGACCTATGTTCTTGGCCTGTGTGCCAGGCAGTTCTGATAATCATCACTAGGGTTGGGCACTGGAAACCTACCCAGGATTTTGGCACTGGTTTGCATATGACTGTTCCGTTCCAGATTGAATCACAATGCAGATTTTGGTGCCTTATTTAAGTTCAGTCTTTGCAATGCAAAGTCAATTTTGTTTGGATGGCAGTTTTTACAGGAAGTTGTGACAAAGATACTCTACAGAACAACAGCGAGCAAAAACGGGCTTTAACCACTAAATAGCTTGCACGTGAAGTAAAAACTCCATTGTGAAGAGAGAAACCCTAAAATGATGGCGAGAAAATTCTTTGAAGGGCAAAAAATTTGGAATGGAACCTGGCTGTAGAGTGGTAGCCCATCCTCCACTGTTTGGCGTGGTAAACAAAATGAATGTTTTTAAATGTTGTCGTGTGCTCTTTACCTCAAAAAAGGTATGAGCTCTGGTAACTTTTTGGAACTGGTTCCATTTTAACTGCAAAAAGCATCTGTTTTAAGAAAGAACCTTATTATGGGACTTAACTTCTTGTTTTTTGCTCACAAGTACAACCCCAATTCCGAAATAGTTGGGACAAAGTGTAAACTGTGAATAAAATCAAAACGCAATGACTTTCAAATCACACTAGTCAGTATTTTATTCACAATAGAACAGAGATAACATAGCAAATGTTGATACTGAAAAATGTTACAATTTTATCCACAAAATGAGCTTATTTCAAATTTGATGGCTGCTACAGGTCTCAAAAAAAGTTGGGACAGGGCCTGTTTACCATGGTGTAGCATCCCTCTTCTTTTTAACACAGAATGGAGGCATCTGGGCATTGAGGAGACAAGTTTCTTGAGTTTAGCCATTGGAATTTGATCCTACTCTTGTTTAATACAGGATTCCAGCTGCTGGAGAGTTTTGGGTCTCCTTTTGATAGACTTTTTGTTTAATTATCGCCAAATGTTCTCAATCGGTGAAAGATCAGGACTGCAGGCGGGCCAGTTCAGCACACGGACTCTTCTACTACGAAGCCATGCTGTTGTAATAGCTGCAGTATGTGGTTTTGCATTATCTTGCTGAAATACACAAGGCCTTCCTGGAATAGATGTCGTCTGAAGGGGAGCATATGTTGCTCTAAAACCTTTATATACCTTTCAGCATTCATGGTGTTTTTTAAAACATGCAAGTGTCCTACACCATATGCACTAATGCATCCCCATACCATCAGAGACGCTGGCTTTTGAACTGTACGCTGATAACAGGACGGGTGGTCTTTCTCCTCTTCAGCCCAGAGGACACGACGCCCATGATTTCCAACAAGAATGTTAAATTTGGACTCGTCTGACCACAGGACACTTTGCCACTTTGCTATAGTCCATTTTAAATGAGCCTTGGCCCACAGAACACGGCGGCGCTTCTGGATCATGCTCAATAATGGCTTCCTTTTTGCATGATACAGTATTAGGTGGCATCTGTGGATGGCACGGCGGACTGTGTTTACAGATGGTGGTTTCTTTAAGTATTCCTGGGCCCATTTAGTAATGTCAATGACAGAGTAATGCCGGTGAGTGATGCAGTGGCGTCTGACGGCCCGAAGATCACGGGTATCCAGTAATGGTCTTTGGCCTTGTCCCCTTAAGCACAGAGATTTTTCCAGTTTCTCTGAATCTTTTGATGATGTTATGCACTGTCGATGATGAGACCTTCAAAGCCTTTGCAATTTGACATTGAGGAACATTGTTTTTAAAGTATTCCACAATTTTTTTTACGCAAGCCTTCACAGGTTGGAGAGCCTCTGGGCAGCTTTACTTCTGAGAGACTCAGCCTCTCTAAGACATCCCTTTTATAGCCAATCATGTTACACAACTGATGCCAGTTAACTTAATTACTTGCTAAATGTTCTTTCAGCTGATTGTCTTATATATTAATTGCTTTTTCAGCCCTTTTTTGCCTGTGTCCCAACTTTTTTGAGACCTGTTGCAGCCAGAAAATTTGAAATAAGCTCATTTTGTGGATAAAAATGTAAAATGTCTCAGTTTCAACATTTGAAATGTTATCTATGTTCTATTGTAAATAACATATTGGCTCATGTGATCTGAAAGTCATTGCATTTTGATTTTATTCACAATTGATGCTTTGTCCCAACTATTTCAGAATTGGGGGTTATAGAAACTATTGTCTTATTTAAGTTACCATGTGCTTGACAAGGTACATTTTTTTTACCCCATGGACCAATCTAGAAATTAGTCAAAATGATCTCACACCAGCACCGGAATTTTTTTTTTTTATTGCAAAAAAATAAAATAGAAATAAGAGTTTTAAGTATAAATATAAGATTAAAATGCTTGGTAAGATTTTATTCAGTGTTGAAAATATCATTTTAAAGCAGATATCAGCAAATCTGAACTACTGTATGACCATCCCTCATCATATACTGACACTGCTTTATGCTGCCATGCTGCTCTTTCTTGTGGGACAGAAACATTCAGGACTTCAACCAGGCCTTATCGGGTAACGTCTTGCTCTTCCGAATCGACACCATCCTGGCGGCCCCAGAAATCATACTGCAGCCCAAGAACGTTGAGGTGTACAAGCTCGTTATGCACTGTGTGGCAGACTGCCTGGAGAGCACCAAGGTACAGTAGGGATTATCAAAGAAATAAATACTGGGAATGGCCCAACAGCACTGGAGAACTCATATTTCCCTTCTACTGCAATCAATGATTTTATAACATGCTTGATGTGGATTGAGAGCTGCATTCACAGTGCATTGTAATAGCATGTGTCATATCACTATCATTCTGAGATTGGTTTTCTTTTAAATTGTTCACCTTTGGATAATCCAAATCTAAATTCATTGCCAACTACAGCTCAGATGTGTCCGTGTAGGTAAATTCAACATTCACATAAAAGTGTTTCAAATGTCACTCAGCTTATTGCTCTTTCTTTGGTTTATACTGCTGTGTTATTTGCAAACTATCCACAATGTTAATTGAAGGGATGCATATTTATTGTTTTTTTTTTTCTGGCAGAGTACACCTCAGTATATCTGTTCCCATGCTTTGATTTGTGACCCCACTCCATGATGGTCAATCCAGGTTCAGAGGGTCGTCTCCGTTATTTAGTTTCTGTTGCCTGGATTTGCCCATTCTTCAGAGGAGCCTTGGAGTATTGAGCAATGAAATTGATCAGTATGGGTTCAAGGGTGGAAAAAGTGCATGGCTAGACTTCAACTCTCTGACCCTGGACTTAACACCTCTGAAATGCTTCTCTCTTTCTCTGCCCCCCAAAGAGGTTTTTGGGAGGTATGTTCATAAACTGTAATTTGCCTATCCCCCCATTCCTTCCTTGGTTCTCTTGTAGAAGTTTGTGCGCTGGATGGACGGGACCTGTATTGAGTGCCCTCCTCAGGCAGTGGAAGGAGATGATGAGCCATTTGTGTTCAGCTTCTACAGCGATGTGTCCCAGATGCCGCAAGTCATTGAGCAGGGCGTGGCAGTGTCCCAAACCACGCAGGGCCTCCTCGGTGCTGTGAGTGGCTACCTGAATCGCTGGAAGCGCTACCGCCACCTCTGGAAGCTTGACAAGGCCATTGTCATAGAAAAGTTTGCTTCTAAGAAGCCATCATGCGTCAGTTATGACGAGAAACTGCAATTCTACTCACAGGTGAGTCGATTAAGAGGGGCTAGTGCAGGAATTATCAAATCCAGCCCTGGTTTTCCTTTCTTTTTTCTCTTTTTTGCTTTTGATTGGCCAGGTGGAAAACCAGCAGAACTTGGACTCCAAGGACCACGATTTGATGATCCTGGGGCTAGTGTATAAAACCTTAAAATGCTCTATTTTACTTTGGAAAACAAAGAATGACTCTTAACTAGTTTTATACTTAGACTTAATTTGTTGTCTGTTGTTCTACTATTCTGTAAATCTTATTTGCACATATTTGCTTAGTAAGACAGAATTATTAACAGTGAAGCAAGACAATTTGAATTCAGATCCCTGAGTAAATTATGAAGGAATTTGATATCTTAATTAGGTCTTCTGTGTGAAAATGTGTGCTGTTAATAAGGGTCTTAAAGTGTGCAAATGAGTGTTGTTAATTAGGTCTTATAATATGCAAATGAAGACCATGATGGAAAAATGATCAGTCACATTTTCATGTTGTGGAGAAATGATGAATTAAAAATTCAAAACGATCTTAGAAACAAAGCAGTGAAAAAATATGCAAAAAATATAAAATCTATAAAATATTATAATAATATATAATATATAAAATTTACAAAAATGCTACATTTGGACTCTGATCGTTTTCCTTTGTGGTCTTCAAATGTGTGTTGCTGAATGTGTGCTGATTTTATAATATACGATGAGCAGCTTACCTGCAAAACCCTATTCATGGCAGCCCTCTTGCCTGTCCAGCAGTGGTAATAGGAGTGACGTTTCTACGATATGCGGTAGATTGAGTGCAATATTGTACAGTGCTCCCATTTTAGCCACAAATTGTTCATTTTCAAGTCAGATGAGCTCCTTCACATAAATGTTCATGCATATCTGTGTGTTGGATTCTTAGCTTACCGGCCCTGTGAGCCGTTAAGTTATTGTCATGGTTTGGCATCCGTTGCCGGTGGTCAGGCATCCATCTTCCGGAACACTTTTTAACTTTTTTTTGGCCTGATGAATTTTCATGTAAATTTAACACACTACTGGAGCATATCTGCGGATGTTTTTTTTCCCGGATTTTTGATTGAATCATTTTTGCTTGTTTTACGGGTCCTTGAAATTTTGGCCGCAATGCTAAAAGGTAGGACATAGCAGTAGAAATTTAAAACATTATTTCTCAAAAACTGCCCAATAAATTTTTTTCCTCAATCAGGCAATCACCTCACCTTGGTACCCTCAGTGTACAGTGTGAGCGCAATTTTGATTGAATTGACAAGTGGGTCGAGAGGGGGTGCTGTACTTTAACATTGGGTCATATGGAGAATATGCAAAATGGGCTGTGGAGGCCAAATGGTTGCAGATAGAACACGTGCCTCCGTTCACCTACTGTAATGCCCATTTTGAATTTATGCTTCAAAAAACCTGAGAGGAGACGCCTGAACTGCGCATCAACAAGAAATATTGCATTCATTTTTATGCGCAAGGAGGAGGTGGAAAACTTGCCGTATCGATAAAGGTAAATGCACTTTAGTGCAGTGGACATGGGTCCGAAAACAAGTTTTGCAAATAAATGATGATGTTTAGCAATTCTTCACTTTTGCTCACTGACACTCCCATGTGTAGGGAGGGCAACTAGGCGCCGGTGTCAAGTAAAATCTGGTCTCCCCATGGCTGCGTGCATACTGTAGCCTTATTTGCAAGCTAGCTAGCTAGTTTGCTACCTTGCTACACTGGTGTGCTAGCTATAAAATTAAAAAGTTTGTTATCACTAGCTAGCTAGCCAGTGGTTGTTGCAGCAGAAGCAAACTGTAACCTTATTTGCAAGCTAGTTAGCTAGCTTGCTCGCTAGACTAGTGTGCTAGCTGTAACATTAAAAAGATCGTTATCACTTTAGCTAGCTAGCTATCGGTTATTACAGTAGAAGCAAACTGTGACCTTATTGGCTCGCTACACTGGTGTGCTAGTTGTAACATTAAAGAGTTTGTAACTGCTAGCTAAAGTGATTATGAACTCTTCTCTCTTTCTCCACTTTTATTCGTTTTCACCGCCAGCTTTCCTGTTTGTTTCCTTTTCATTTGTTGTGCTTATTAACGTCATCGCGTGCGCTGTCTTCTTCTGCAGAGGCAATGGCAACTGACTCGAGAATTAGCGGCACCTAGCGGCACCTACGGCTTATCTCGCAAAATAAAAGCGCATAATGCCCACACATGCGTATTTCCTTTTGCAGCATTTACGAAAATTCGCTCAAGATTTGCGATACAGTTGGATGGAAACTCAGCTAGAGATTAAGTTTGTATTATCGATATACAGCAAGCCATATATGAGCTATATTTTGGCAATGTTAAAGTTGACCTTAAATGACTTTGAAAGGTCAAATTCAGTCAAGCAAAATGTTGTAATTTTCAAAGGCTTCTAGGCTTGAAAATATTGAAGATAGAGAATATATCTATTGAAGATCATTGGAAATCATATATGAACTTTCACTCGGTGACTTTGAACTTGACCTTCTGTGACCTTTGAGGGTTAAACTTCACACTGTGAAATTTCAATGACTTCTGTTACCAAAACTATCACAGCTTAGGTTTTTATTTTGTATTGGAGGCATATAGGAAGTCATATATGAAGTTTCACTTGGTGATCTTGATGTTCAGTGACCTTCAAAGGAAAAACTTTGCAGTGAAATTTCAACGACTTGTAGCACCAAAATTGTTACAGATAGAGCCTAGGTTTGTATTAGAGATATAAAGGAAGTCATATAACTATATATGAACTTTCATTTGGTGACTTTCATATTGACCTTCGAAGGTCAAACTTGACCTCGTGAAAATTCAATGACTTTTTGCTTAAATGGTGACAGATGAAGCCTTGGTTTGTGTTACAGACATCTAGGAAGTCACATATGAACCTAATTTGGTGACATTCAACTTCACTGTCGGTAACTTTCGAAGGTCGGACTTGAAATAGTGAAATTGCAATGACTTGTATTTCCAAAATGGTCACAGATAGAGCCAAGGTTTGTATCAGAGACATGTAGGAAATTGTATATGAACTCCATTTGGTGACCTCAATTTGAACTTCTGTGACCTTCAAAGTTCAGAATTGAAAAATTGAATTTTCAATTACTAGCATCACCAAAACAGCCTCAGAGTTAGGATTGTATTACAGACATACAAGACGTCTTATAAATGAAAGAGAACTTTTATTTAGTGATGCAAAGACTTCACATAAAATTTTCATAACTTGTATCTAGGGCTGTACTGAACGCTTCAAAGTATCAAACCATCGATCCTGACGTTTACAATTGAATTCTAAATTTAGACTCGAATGCGGTATGAGTCACACAACTTTTTATCCCACGTCAATAATTCATTCCGTTTAAATCAGTTATTTTTTTCTGCAATTAGCCACATAGTAATGCTAGTAGTACCAGTCTAATTGCATTACCCTATTATTAGTCAGCTATTATATGATTTACTCGAAACATTTAAGTTCCATTAATTCCAGATCATTATAAAGTCCAACAGTCCAAATTTCCAAAAACTGATGGATGTAATAACTTTCTGAATTCACAACATATTTTTATCAAACCAGTTGTTCTGCTTCAGTCCATATTTGTCAGCGCTTGGCCTGTCAGAAACCATATTTTCACTGCATGCAGTGAAAACACTTTTTGCTCTCCCACCGCACTTGACACCTTAGCAAAGCAGTCTAGCTGCAACAGCCATAAGATTTTATTCATACAACTGCAGTAACTAAAATCATTTTCAGCTCTGACAGTATGATCATTGTTAGCCGACTCAACTTATTAAAAAAGAAAATTCAGTGTATCTGCTTTGATTTGGTGCTGGTGCTCCATCATCGAGTCGGTCATCATCAAGTACATCAAGGACTCATAAAGGACTTACCAAGACAAAATATCGAAGAAATCGGCAGTTTGGGAGCATTTTAAGATAAATGATGATACCAAAAAAAATGAAGCTTCATTCGAATACCTCTGTCAAAGCATCAAATGTGAAAATATTTGATACAGCCCTGCTTGTATCATCACTGTAAGATTGCTTGCCGGTAAGCTACAGGACCCTTGGTCTTATTTTTATTCATGAAGTAAACTCATCCTGTCGATCACCCAGGTCAGCCAGGATGTGGCGTTGGAGCCTGTGGAAGCGGATGTCAAGGTTGTCCGGTTAAATATGCGGCGGCTGTCCCACAGTGTGCTGGAGAACACCCAGGCCTGGGTCCACTCCCTGGGGCGCCAGCTGAACGAGTCGGCCTGCGAAAACCTCTACAGCCTGCGCAATGAGCTCCAGGTGCTGTTCTCGTCATCTGAGGGGGGAGGGACTACGGCACCGTGGGCTGTTCGATAAAAACGCCTCTAAATAGAACCTTCTGATTCCCCACTGGAGCCCTGTTTGGCTTAAGAGATTCTTTGCTGAACAAAGAAAATTGCCACGCGCGTATTAAAGGTGCTCTAAGCACGGTTGGGTGACGTCACTTCTGTTGACGTTTGAAGTATTATCAAACAAAACAGAGAGCTAGCTCGCCCCTCCCTCTTCCTTTCCCCCCTCCCTCCCCCTCTCCCCCTGCCGTGCTTCCTGAAACGCGCACTAACCCCCAAACCTTTAAAAAAAAAAAAAAAAACCAAAATCCACCCCCCCATCCCTCTTGTCGGTGATTGGCTGGATGGTCCAGGCTGGACCAGGTTGTTTTTGTTGCAGTTTTTGGAGCCTGGGCTGTCCACAGGGACTGCGTTTTTTTTTTTTTTTTTACAGCGTATTCAGTTGACAGGCAGCTAGCGGATTGTGAGGAGATGTTTGCTGTATGCGACAAAAAATGTTCTAGCTTAGAAACTGAGTAACAAGACTTAGAGCACCTTTAAGCTATGACTGTTGGTGTTGTGTGCTCAATTAATTCACTCACAGAATGAAAAAAATATGCTCTAAGGCTCCTTTTTGTTTTTTGATCTCTGAGGGGAACCCTATCTAATTCAGTCTAGGTGAATATTCTGAGCAAAATGGTTTTAACTTGAGAGCTTTCATGCGTTTCACACCAATGATAATGTGCTCAGTTAAGGACTAGAGAGGGCTTTTTTTTTGAATTACAGGGTTTTGTGTGCCATTTTGGAAATGAGCTATACAGTGTAGGCACCATTGCTGTTATGCAAGTTTAATGTTATGCAGAGTGTAGTAAATATGTGGACTTTTTTGAAAATAGTGATAGATGCACATTTCACCTGATTTCATATTTAAAAATGTGTATTAAAATAACTGTAAGGGCCAATATTTCATCTATAATATTTTTCCTGTGCAAGCATGAGTCTGCTTTACATGAATGTGAGCTACTGGGGACCTATACTTTGTGTGGAATATAATCTGATGACCGTGTGTATGTGCATTGTAAATATGCTTTCATGTTTATTATTGAATGTGTGTGTGTATGTGTGTGTGTGTGTGTGTGTATGTGCCTATGTAGGAGTTGTCAGAGGCCTTGAAAAGGAGTCCAGACACACTTGATGACCTGAAGTTCGCGCTGGGCACCATTTCGAACATCCGTGCCATGTCCCTGTCAGTGGAGATGAGGTACACTGACATCCAGGAGAAGTACAGGACCCTGGCTCTGTACCGGGTGGAGGTGAGGGCACAGTTACAACCTTTTACTGTGTGCCTGAGCTCACAGTGCTGAGTGCTAAGTTTTGCATGTGATATGTAGTGTTGGGGTTCGGTTTTCATGCTCGGTGCATTCAGTTGGACAATGTAAAATGCAGAAGTGCTGCATGGTGTGAATGAGTTTAGTATTGAGTTGAGTATGGCCATCCAGCATATTCTATTTCATTGTGCATAGATGTGTACTGTATAATGTATACATGTGAAGGATCTAGAAGAATTTCTATGCATGCGAGGACGGCTCCGCTGAAACTTGTTTAATCCTCATTAATATTCATGTTCAATGGTAATTGCTCAGCCGATGAATTGCAAAACGGCAGAGGTAATGTGCTCTCACAGTGCCTTCTAGTTAATTATGGTTTCCCCACATCTAGCTGTCCGTCATTTTCAGTTTTTTGTTTTGTTCGTTGTTTATTATTATTCAGTTTGTCTCGTGGCTTTGCCCCTCCCTTTGTGCTTCTTTCTTGGGCTTGGACTCACCTGAACCCACATTGGTAACAACTGTCTGTGTATTTAATTTCCTTGTTTTTGTCTTCCCTTTGCTTGACTGGTTGCTTCTCTTGCACTCTATTATGCTCTCGCTCTTCCCAGTGTTTATTAAGAATCCCATTTCCAAGTTCCTTTTTTTCGCCAATCTTTCCATTGCTGTTTCCCTAGTGTTTCTTTGTCTTCGTCCCAGTCTTTCCTTTGCCTAGTGTCCTCCGCTCCCTCTGGCTAGACACCACTGCTACAGACCTCGGACCAATCCCAGGTACTGTGACCTGCTTGACCTCCTGTGCATAAGTCTGCCGCTGCCTGACCACGGACCGTCCAGGCCATTCTATGCCTGCTTCTTATACCTCTCTTGCCTGTTAATTTATGTTCAAAATGCTCCCTACGGGGTTTTCTCTGTGACCTGCATTTGGGTGGTATGTTCTGAATCACCCCATTCCTGCTGAAGCCATCCGCCTTCAAGATAGGTACCTGGGGCAGCAGGAGGTGGAGCTGCTCCAGCTGCACCAGTCCATCGGGGCCCTCCTCAGTTAGCTGTCCTCCATCGCCAGAATCACCCAGGATTCCTCTGCAACTGTCAAGGCTGCCAGCACTCTTGTCCATGGGCGTAATTTATGGGGGGATGGGGGGTTGTAACCCCCCCAATAATTCAGACCAGCCATTACAACCCCCCCAATATCATATTATAATAATGAATGAGAAAAAAAAAAAAAAAAAAAAAACGATTTTTCAATGATTTTCAATGTTATGACTATAGTTATGGCAAGTAAAAGATTTTTCAACCCATCCTCCCCACCCGGCTCAGTTTTGGTTTTGTCGCACTCGTCCTCGCGTGTATTCTAGCCACACTGCAGGCTATGAGCAGTTGCAAATTTGAAGGCAGCAAAAAAGCACAAAGTCCAAACAGTTCTAAGCTCTTGGTTGGAGAAGAACAAAAAAAATGAGAGTAATGGCTTCCCAACAAGAGGTGAGCTACCGCTGTGGCTTCGGGACTGAATAGTCAAAACGTGTTGACTGAATAAGTTTGTAGTCCATTACTTTCGACTGTGTTATGTTGGCTGAACTGCAAAGGGGCTATGCTGATGTTAGCGTGATATAACAAGCAGCCTGCTTCAGATTAACCAGCAAGTAGCGACCTGTCAATTGTGACTTTCATCGGAATGTAGGGGGTTAAAACAGGAAAATAGCTCAGTAGGGTTGCCACATTTGATTTGCGGTAAAACGGGGGCATTCGAGGGGTTATTCTGTATTTTGTTCCATTCTGGGGTGCGTTTCCAGAAATCTCAGATACTAACTTGCATAGTTGGGCCCATTGACTGTGAATGGACAAACTATGAAAGTTGCTATCTTAAAGCAACTATGCTTTTGGGAAACGCGCCCCTGTCTGACTTGATTTCTTGATTGTGGCGAAGTTTCCTCTGCCGAGTCCATTAATTCCGTGTAACGGGACGCCTTGAAGGTCTTATCCCCCGGTTAACGAATTTAGACATTTGTTTACATTTTCAGGCATTTTGAGTGCCTACAAAGAAAGCAACCTGCAAATGTGTGGTGTTAATTGTTCGAGTTGTTCAAGCAGCGTAGAATAGGGCTTAAGTCTGTCACTGTAGTTTGTTTGGTTGTTATGGTAACCATTCTTAGATTCTACCTGACTGAAGTGACAAAGATGGAAAAAAGAAAAAGCGCTTTCAATGAAAAGTGGTTGTTGTACACAGTGCATATTACTAGTAATCCATTCTAAGGCATATTGGTGTTACATTTTAATGTTTGTACATCAGATTCAAGATGGGTAAGGAGGAGAGGAGGCCCAAGAAATTGAGGGACAGGGAGAGGAGGCACAGGTGACCAGGTGATGAGGGCAAAGATTTAAAATACTGAGGCAAGCAAACCTTTTGAGTTGGCTAAAAGATCTGTAGTTAATGGTTGTTTTAAACAGTCTGACCATGTGGTTTCTTCACAGCAAGAGACAGAGTGAGGGCAATGTTTCAGCAGGCACCAGAGAGGTTTCAGAGCAGGTGAGATAGTAATGCTGTTGCAAGAACTCATGCATGAATGCATAAAGTCAATACAGTTCACCCAAACTTGATTTTTTTCTTTTTCATTTGTTAGACCAATATAGTGTAATGTTAAAATTCATTTACAGTTACTTAGTAGAGATTTATTGTGTGCATGACACAATGTCTCTTGTTATGTCCAGGTCAGGAGACGCCGCCACATGACAGGGATGAGCTGAGCATAGACAACAGGGACAGAGGAGGAATTGATGATAGTGATATTAACACCTTCGCAAAGCCTGCACAACCTCATCCCAAGTTCATTGTTGTGCAGAATCGAGCCAACTATGTATTATCCTTTCAACAAAGTTGGTTTGTAAAATTTCCCTGGCTGCACTACAGTGCCACATTAAAAGGGGTTTTATGTCTTCACTGTGCCTAAGTCTATTCAAAAAAGTCATAATTTGCTAGTAAGGCAGACCCTGCTTATGTGAGTGTAGAGTTTAGAATTTGGAAAAAAAGCGGTGGAGAAACCTTTTTCATGCAAAAGTCCTATCCCATGCAGTGAAAGACAAAGCAAAGGAACAATGTACAACTGTTCTCAGGCGTGGCAGGCAACAGAAGAAACCAGTGCCCTGCTTAAGATTGAAATCCATCAAGCATAATGAGCAATGGTTTATCAGGAGGTCATAGCCAGTACCATTTGATGTCTTCCCAACTACTTAAAGACAAAGCAGAGGACTTAGTAGTTTTTCAAAGGGACAAACAAGATATCCAGTCCCCAGAGCAAAATGAAATGTCAGCATAATGAGCAATGACATCATCAGAGAAATAGCCAGTACCATTTGATATCTTCCAGTCACCCAGTTTTTAGTAGTTGATGGGACACAAGATATCTGTATAGAGCAATCTGTTTAGGCACGTTCAGACAGCACAAATCCGATTTTTTTAAAATCCGACCCAGGCCACTTTCATATGTGGTCCTAAATCCGAAATGTAGCTGATATTTTGCAATGCGACTGCTGTCTGAACGGCCAGGTCGCATTTATCCGACATTTACATCATTGAAATGCCGAGACGAGATGCCTCCATATTTACTTCCGTCAACAAACAGTGCGTGCCTGCGTGGTCACGTATTACCTCAGGACCTCTTTTGCTCATGCGGGTCACTTCAGGGTCGCATTCAGTTCATACTCAAAACTGATAGAAGTCGCATATAATGTGTATTATGAACGAGCACACAAAAAAATCGGATTTCTCCAAAAAATCCGAATTGTGCATCACGACCTGCTGTCTGAACGTAGCCTTAGATATGTTGACAATGACTTAATTCCTCATGAGGAATTTGTTGGATTCTATTCTGTGCCAGAAACCACAGGGGAGTGCCTCACAAACATGGCCTTAGATGTGCTATGTAGGTTAAATTTGCCTCTGTCTGCGTTACGTGGCCAGACCTACGACGGTGCGGCTAACATGTCCGGCAAGTACTCTGGAGCGCAGGCTTTGATTAGACAGAAACAGCCCTTAGCATTCTATGTGCACTGTGGAGCACATTGTGTTAACTTGTTTACACAAAAAGCTTGCCCAGCTTCAAGAATGGTAAAAGATGCACTTGACTGGGTTCATCAGTTGGGAACTTTATGTGGACTTTCGGGTAAATACAAAGAAATGTTTAAAAAGATTGCTACATCCGATCATGGTACCTCAACTGCTCTCAATCCTCTCTGCCAAACCAGATGGACTGTTAGACACAGTGCCATCCAGCCTGTGCTCACGCAGTATGACTCTATCCTCACTTCTCTGGGGGAAATGGCAGACAGCAGCTCACCTAGTGCAGTCTCTGCCAATGGGAACAGTCTGTGAAGGGCAACACTGTACTGGGTCTTCTGATAGCAGATGCTGTGGTTGGAGAGCTAGAGTGTCCCAACACCTCTCTCCAAAGAAAAACACAAACTGTCTCTGGCATGCAGCCTGCTGTTAGATGTGTTCAGTTAGTTCTGATAGAGAAAAGAAATGAGGTTGCTTTCCAAAGTCTTTTTGAGAGGGCATCTACCATTGTAGATTCTTTAGACTTGGAGCCTATTGCAGTGCAACAAATTAGACAACCTCCCAAGCGCTTTAGTGGAGAAGCAAGTGCTTACAAACCCAAAACTCCCATGGAGCACTATAGAGTACAGTTTTATAAGGAGCTTGATATTGCTGACACACAGCTTGCAGACCGTTTTCAGCAGGATGGTCTACTGACCCTGCAGAAACTGGAGGATACCCTGCTCACTGGTAAACTCGATGATGTGTTAGATGGATATCCAGAAATTAACACCCAGTTGCTTTCAATTCAGTTACCTATGTTCAGACTGAACTCCTCATGCAGTAGCAGCACAGAGGCAGCAGAAGTGTGTGGCTTATTCACTGAAATTGAAACTCTGGTCAGGCTGATCCTTGTTATGTCAGTCTCCTCGTCTGAAGCAGAGAGGAGCTTTAGTGCCCTTAGACGGTTGAAAACCTGGCTGCGTTCAAACATGACACAAAGGCAGAACCATGTAGCAGTTTGCCATGTGCACCAAGACAAGTGTGACCTCCTTGACAGAAAGTCACTGTGCAAACAATTCATTTCTGTTTCACAGAGACGGAAACAGATATTTGGTTCTTTCATTTAAACTAATGCAGTGCCCATACAAAAGGGGCTAAATGCTTGAAACCCTGGAAGTGATATTTGTCTATGTAATAACATTCTGCTCTGCTGTGTTTTTTTTTTATTATAATGAAATATTTGTATTGTGTTACAATGTTGACTAATAGCCTAATGTTGCTATGAATTTTGTATAGCTGTGATGCCAATACAATTGATTAAATATTTAAAACTTCTTGGTGGTTTGTTCTTCATTTCTAAATTCCTTGAGGCTACATTCACCAATTTTACATAACGCAACTCTAGTTCATTGCGATAAGCTTGTATGCATGCATAGTAGGCAGTAAAAACACATCCCATCCATGGAAAAAACTGTGACCCCCCATTGATTATTGTCTGGTGCCGGCTTTGAACATGTCCTGAGACCAGTGTCGTGGGTGGGCACTTCAACCCCCCCGAAGTTCAACCCAAAGTTACGCCCCTGCTCTTGTCCCTTAAGCTCAAGCTCATCCACCCAGATGCTGAAATCCCAGTATCATGTCATTGGACCAGCACAATGGCCATCCTACCTGAAGCTGTGCTGCAGCTTCCTTTCACAGTGCTTTATGGAGTTTGAGCTCCAGCCATCTTCCCCACATAGCGGTCCCAGGTCACATATGCCATCACTCGCCTGACCAGGAGAGCCCACAACATGGCTGCTGCGTGATAGGTGGCTGACAACCCCACTCCACACTCCTTCCCTACCTTTGCTGACAGGATGAGAGGGGTCTTAGACTGGGCCCAGTCTGGTCACACTGCTGCTACAACCTGCCTCCTTCCCTCTGACCTTGATGGTCTTTCCTTGCACTGTGGCCTCACAACCATCTGCTCCGGTACGTCAGCCACGCTGAGACTGAAGGGGTGTTTGTCTTTGACCAAGTGCTCCCCCTGCCTTCTGTGCTCCGCTCCCTCTGGCTAGGCACCACAGCTACAGACCTCAGACCAGTCCCTCCTACTGTGATCAACCATACTCCTTGTGCTCCAGTCTGCCACTGCCTGACCACGGACCATCCAGACCATTCTGTCTTCTCTTCATACTCGGCCTTCCAGTTCATTTATAACACACACCATGCCCGGGGCTTTCTCTGTGACCTGCATTTGGCTACGATGTTCTGACTCTTACATTGATGTGTATCATGTTGCATGGAGTACGGATATTAATTACCATGTATAAACAGGAAAATAATTGGCACCCTTGAAACCAAATTGAAGAAGAAAGGATGCTGTCTGATATTCTCTGATAAGGATAGAGAGCGTATTTCAAAGGAGGAACTATGCTGGATAGATAGATGTTGAATTGTGTTATGTAGAGCATAGTTGTTGAGTGCACTGTATCTTTATGTCCACAAGGCCTCAGAAAAGGAGCTTGAGTTGGTGTCTAACATCACTCAGATGTGGAGTGAGCTTTTTGCTGAGGCCCGAGCAGTGGACCGCAGCCTTGGTCGGCCCAAGAGGACCTTCTCTGAAGTGAGTGTCCCATCTTCTGCTTTCCACGTGGCATTCTTACTTCAATGTTCTCCACTTGATTGTCTCTGGATTCTTTTGAGACTCGAGCTGTTAGTTCTTGGTTCCAGGCTGCTGATTGTGCCCTTCTATCTTGTCACAGTTTTTGTAATAAGAGTTTGTCCACTTTTAATCATTCTTTTCTCTCTGAAATGGAGGGTGTTCCCAATCATCCTGTGTAGAGCTGCCCCTGACACTGTTCAAGCACTCAAGTGGTTTGTTGGTAGACTTTAATATTGTACTTTTCAGGATTCATTTCTACAAGGATTTAGCTAAGGCGGTTCTGACTCCATTGGCTTTTTTGACTCACTTCCCATGCTGTACACTTTTCTTCTTTCTCAGATCACCGAGAGTCAGGTCACTGAGTACCAGGCGGTGGCATCTGCATTCGCAGAAAATTTCAACCTTTCAGGCCCGGGTGCAGTGGGAGACGATCTGGAGAAGGGTGAGACAGTCACAGACCGACGAACTCTCATAATGTCAGACTGTGCTGAGAGACCCGGTGTGGCTCCTCTCTCCAGATTCTCCTCTCCTCTCTCCGTCTCTTTTTTCAGTTCAAATCAGTTCAAATAAGCTTAATTGGCATGAACGCACATCAACATAAAATTGCCAAAGTAATTGTTGGCATAAAACAATGGCGGCAACAACTTGAAGGGTACCTTTTGTCATTGTTGAACAAAGGCATTTTCAATGCCAAAAGTGTCATGGAAGACCAGTCATACATTTCCGACTTGTTAATTATATGTCATAGAGACCATTAAGCACTTAAAGTTCTTAAGCTTGGTCAGGCTTTGGATGACAAGTTTGAGAATAGCACCGATACTGTGATCTCAGGTCATTACTAGCCCAAACCAGAAACTGATCAGACCAACGTAAATAACCTATATAAAGCTGAGGAAATATGCTCATTTTTTTACAAAAAGCCTGTAGTATGAATGAAGAAACTTTTTCAGAAATGTTGTCTGGCGATTTGTACAAACTATTATCCACATTTATTGGGTGGAGAAAGAGGAGATTGTGACTATTATCATATAATGGGGGAGCTGACACAAGCATTCCAGTGCTCGAAAAGTTGGGCAAAGGCCGATGTGCCGTCTGGGAAATATAAGTTATTGTTCACTCGCCAACAAAACAAGCCGTCGGGCGCCCCCTGCGCCAGTCGCAGTGTCATGCTATTATATAACTGCGAAGTCATTGGAATATATCCGACAGTTGTTAGGTCTCGCACAAATCTACGATCAGTGTTGATAAAGAAGCTGGCCAGATTTACCTTAACATCGCACGTTAGCTAGCTAGCTATAATCAACATTAGCTAAGTCGGTCATCTTTAGAATAGCTTACTTCAAATTAGAAACCCTTTGCGTCCGCTAAATTTATACACAAGGTTTCACGACTGCATCTGACATTATCAATGAGATCCATGTCACACACCATAACTTTCTTTATCCAGCATAATTGATTCACAACGCTGTTTTATAATAGGCTAAGCTTTCAATGCTATTGTTCAGGCACCTGGCTGTTAACTTACATAGCTAACACCCATCACGACGCAAGGCTACGACTGATCCTGCGCCACCTTACCCATTTCATAATATTGAGGTAAATTAATGCTGTTGTTACCCACTGTCTGCAGGAAAAATACACATATTGAACTGTCTTGCTAAAAAAATACTGTCTTGTTTCATCTGGTAACTTTATCCAACATCGAAGCAATATTGCTGCCACTCATTGAGATTCTTGAAATTCTTCTGGCGCAAAGAAAAGGACTGTTTGCTAGCTAGGCTAGTGAACTAGTTAGCTAAGCAAGCGGACTAAAGTTAGCTAGCTGGCTAGCTAGCCAGAAAGCCTTTTTGCCGATTTATCGAGCAAGTCTCGCTCAGGTCAAAATTAAAAGCTGTTCTAGTTGGCACTTTCCATAGTAGCTGAGAGCACTTCCGTTGTGTTAATGTGGATATGCAGTGTTTTTCTCTTGCATTTGCTTTTGTGGTTTGCGTGTTTTTGAGTTCACATCGTTTCTGTTTTTGGAGCACGTTTCTCCTATTGGATATGTTTTGGGCCTTTGCCCCTGTCAGTGACTGTAGAAACTGTGAAATGTGGTAGAGAGGTACATATGGATGTTTACATTCAAATTTGTTTGAGGTGTCAAAACTCAAAATCAAACATGGCCGCCAGTTGCTCATATTTAAAATTGAACTATATCATGCTGGAGAGCATTTGACAGCAGCTAGAATGCGTAAACTTTGTGCTCACATCAGTGTTATAGCCAGGATTTTTCCTCAGAGTGGTGCTACTCAAGTGTTCTAGCAGTCGCGACTCGCAAGCCCCGATGGAGCGAAGCCATACTGGGGCGTGGCAGGGATGGGTGTGGTGTGTCCAGGGGAATCCCCCCCTAGGACATTTTGATAAAATGGAAGTGATTTGGTGCGTTTTGGTGAAGTATTTTGCATGAAATCCTTTACCAGAATCTCCCTTTGTCAAGTGAGTTTTTCCTGATACAAAAAGTCAATCCGTGTTTACAGAAAGAGTCTCCATAATCTGCTTAGAATCAAGGCATATTTCAATCTAAATATTCAACTTACTTTAACTTTTTTTTTTGAACAATATTTTATTGCATATAAGATAAGAGAGGTACAATACTGGGAATATAGCTTATGATACATTAAAATCATATCATTAAGTACACAACATATAGAAATTACTCTCAGAATTTAAAACCTAGACTCACACAAAACATGCATACACAAAAAATGTTACATTAGCAGTTCTCTAATGGCTCCAATAATTGTAGTCCAAGTCTTAACGGTCTTTGCAGAAGCTCCGTGTAATCTTGCTTCAGATCTTTCACAAGTAGCAATAGTTTGTAGATATGACAACCAAGTATTTAAATATGAAATATCTGGAGAAAACCATGCTCAAAGGATAGTCTTTTTAGCTGCAGTGAACGCTGCTAGTAGAAGTCTACGGTTACAAATGGATAAATGTAAGCTTTAATCATCATTTAAGAAGCAGAGTGAGGGAAACATGGGCAATGACCTTCCAATTATTTTAGACATTTTCCCAACAACTTTTGACCAGAATTTTGAAATTACTGGGCAATCCCAAAACATATGTAAAGTAGTACCAATATTACTTTGCTTACAAATCGTACAACTAGCATCTTTAGAGTTTCATCTCATATCGTTTGAGAGGAGTGGTATAAACTCTGTGAATCAATTTATAATGGATAATTTGATGTGATAAATTTCTAGATGAGGAAAATGTATTATCCCACACACTGTCCCAGTCTGGTGTTTCATCATAAGTAGGGATTTCATTCTCCCATACCATAGATACTGCCAGATAACTTACTTTAATTTTTTTGACGTCAAAGGGGGATTATCCGGCAAGAATTTCTGACCCATGAATGCTGCAGGAGCCGAATGTCCATTCTTGGTGCACGTCAAGCATAAACAATATGTAGATTATGTGAACAAAAAAATTCAAACTCCGCCAATACCAGTGCAACTGGCACCACTGAAAAGTGCTGAAAAAACACTTTAAAATGACACCATAACCATTCATATTGGTTGAGTATAAAGAAAATGTTACGGGTTATAGTTAGATCGGTGATATCTGTTATCGGCTAGTCAGACTGGAGCATGGACATTACCCCTGATGTTGGCGCCAACAAGCTATATAAACTAGAGGCGCTATGTTACGATTTCAATGGGCAAGTCTGGCCGGTATCTTGTGTGGGCGTCCATCACAGAAAGGTGCAGCAAAGTGGATTCATGCCTTCCATAAATTTTGATTTCCACTGAGTGCCATACAGTCCTGACAAGCGAAAATACCGCAGTACTTTGAATCACTCCCAACTTAAAAGAGTTAGGCACGTCCGAAAACCCGTTGAAATCAGCAGCCGCTGTTAGTAGACGCGAGTAGGTTTGTTCCTCGTCCATCGTAATGTCAGTGTCCGGGCCTGCACCATGCAGCTTCTATCAAACAAAAAAAAAAAAGTCATAGATACGTGTCTGATCCAGTTACAAACCAATTTTTTTAGTTTTTCTTTTTTAATAGATAGGCCTACGTGTCAGATTCAATTACAAACCAGGTTTCTTTTTTTTTTTAAAACTAATAAACTAGTTTCACGATTTGGCTGCGGTCACACTAAGACACTTGTTATCAAGGTTCCCGGCATTTGCAATGATAATTTATCTTAACTAGTTAACAGGTGCCCCGTCCTTGATCATACTGCTAGAAATAGACCCGGCCTGACAGAACGAGATCAGTCATAATATCACCGTACCGAAGGGATTTTAAGATGGCCTGGATGTATACCACCGTATTTTCAAACATTCCCTATCATATCGCTCAGGGGTCCTTTCAGAGATGCCAAGTCTCATGCATTCGGCATAGGTCTCACATATTTTTTAGGCTTATTCACCGTAGTTCGCAATTATTCAATGAACGCTTATTAATGAGATTCTCACGCGGAATTAAAATCCTTGTGCATCAAAGTTTCAGTTTCACTTGCGTAAAGGTGGACCTCACCACAAGTAACATGGACAGCGATTATGACTCCGGACTTCTCGTGCTTCTCTTTACTCAGGTATTGGAAATGCATGTGTTTCATGATCGTTTAAATTGTTTAAATGAAATAAGACCATTTGAAACGTCTTTATGCAATTCCATTGCCTTCAATCCCTCAGTAAAGACAAGCTTGAGAATTCCCAAGTCATAATCGGTTTCCTTGTCACTAGTGGGGAAATTCACCGTAATGCAAGTGAAACTGATTAACTTAATGCACGATGACTTAAATTCCGCGAGTGAATTTCTTCCGTGCACGTTGATTGAATAACTGCTGATTACAGCGCAGGAACGTGAATGCCATTAAGAGGCGAGAGACTCACGCCGAATGTGTGACACTTGGCATCTCTGGTCCGTTTCCCGAAATCACAGATGCTAATTTACGTCGTAGGAACCATTGACAATGAATGGACCTACTATATAAGCTGCTAATTTAATTAGCAACTACGCTTTTGGTAAACGCAATGGGCGATAATAGACAGAAATGGCGCTTCAAGCTAACTCTTCTCATATTATCGGTCAGAAAAAGGCCGGAAATCAAAATGCTGCTGAATGATTATTATTGATATTTACCGAAATATTGACCATGAGCGTATTTGTTTACATGGGTTCCAGCGGCAGGCACGCCCGTCACAAGGTGGCGGCCAGCTCTGCACACATTGGCTGATCTGGAACGAACAACGTAGCACCTCTGGTTTATATATCTCGTTGGTTGGCGCACTGACCGGCATTCATATACTCAGTTGAATAAAAAGCCTCTGCTGGACACGAGCGTCTGACATCCTTTGTTGTATTCTGCTACAAACAGAAAAGATCACACATTTTATAATTGGTAATTAGACTTTCTTTTTTGAGTGGGAATGATTTATGATTTTGAGACCAAAATTGAACTTTTCAGTGGAAAATGTCTTATTTCCTTGTAAATGGCCAATTATTTCGAGCACTTGCCCACTATGGGATAGATCTGTAAGTAGTGGGGATAGAATAGTCTCGTGTAATTCCATTGCGCAATTCGCTACAAATCAGTAATTTAAACAAGCATGGTTGCCAGTCAAAAACAGCCTCTAATTGCTCTAAAGTAAAGAACACACAGCCATCAGTCTACGGACAGTGGATTGTTATTGGATGAAAATAGATTTTTTTCAGCGTGGGAAATTAGATATACTGTAATACGTAACTAACGATGTTAGATATAACATTGCGGATTTATTATGGGAAATTTCCATTAAGACACCTGAGTTTAAGGTTGGATTACGAAGCTGCTGAAAGGGATATGAACGCATCAGTGCCATCGTTGAAATGGGCAACACTTGCTTCTAAGCCAAAACGTAAGCAATTTGCATGTAGCATCCCGGGGATTTTGAATATTTAATAGAGGCCAACAGTGAGCTTTTATGTCTTGTATGACATCATCAATCCTAGGTGTCCTTTTCAAAGTATCATCTAGCTAGCTCATGTAATTTTTGCCGCATTAAATTACCCACGAAAATAATGGTTTTGGGATTCGGTCAGCCTCCAGAACCAAGTTGGTCAAAAAAGTTTCTGATAAAATGCGATGAAATTTCATGGGATTGAAACTGAAATATTAAAGATCACGTCTGTTTAGTTTTTAATAGTGTCTGATCAGTAGCCTATTTGGCATAAATTATACACTTTGAAAACGAACGTATGCTTCCAACTGTTCATCGAGACCAAAGGCGTTGGTTTGTATATGGAAGGTAGGGACATGTCCCTACCAATATTTTGGGAAGCCAGATTGTCCCCACCAATATTTCAGCGAACTATTCTTGTCATCTTTCCAGACAAGCCATGTAAGACCCAATTGTGGAGGATAAGTCTCCAAGACAACCCATTTATGCATTCTAGCATTTGATTGGTTGAAAGGGCGGGGCTATCTGAAGGCTAAAAGTCAAGAGTAAACTGACCGCTCTATTCAGATCATGAATATTCATTTTTTACCAAAGCAGGGCTTGAGACGCGCAACTGGATAGCCAGCTTTGATTACATGGTGTTTGCAATGGCTTACCCATAGAAGAGAACCATAATTTGGCATTTGTTCCAGATTTTTCTTCGTCGCGTAACTATAGCGCTTTTCCCATGGCCCAACTCATGACATACATTGATATTACCTTAGGTACGTATCACTTTTGTGGAAATGTCATTGTCTGAGAGCGTGAGGAAAAAAAAAAAGTCTCTCCATGTTACGTCGTGCTGCTAATATTTTGCCAAACTGAATGCCAAGTGTAATGTTGGTTGAATAAGTGATCTAACTAGTCAGAAACAGATAGTTACTTAAAGTGAAAACTTGCTAGCTACCTTAAGTTAGTTTTTACCAGAAAATAATGTCAATGAATGTTAATTAAACACGTTCGCTAGTCTCAACTAGCGAACTAAACCTGGTTTCTGTCACATGTTGGTTAGTAATAGGGTTGCTAGCAGTAGTAAATATAAGCCAGGTGGATATGTCAAATTATGAGGTGAATTTCAGTGGAGAAATCCCACGAAGGTGCCATTGTTAATTAATTATTTTATATGCAGGAACCACAGCAGCAAGCTAGAGAAACAGAGCAAGCTGTTGAGGATACAGGTGTATCAGGGCTTCAGGTGAGGTCATAATTATGACTAGGTCTGTGGAATTGTTGGGAAAAGCAGTAAAGTTAGTCTAATGATGTTCAGCAGATATAACCTTTGAAAGTCAAAATGTCCCAACCAACTTTGGCTCAGTGGGGGAAATGAAAGGAACATGTAACCGTAAATCTAACATGATCCAGGCCAATTAACGCTCGTTTTGCGGCTTGTCCAATTCATAGTCGGTGGTCCATTTTGAAGTGTTTATCGTGGCTGCAATTGCGTTACCGCATATTAAGATGCTTAATAGAGAGGATTGCGAGCTGGCTCGCTAACGTAGTTATATATCCACTCACTTGGTATCAATGTCCAGGTTACTAAATCCTGAGCGCGCTGAGATGGTTTGCAGCTGTCAGTTAAGGTTGTGGCAAGTTTATGTATGTGGCATCTTTGTATGAAAATTTTGGAGGCACCTTGCGTAGCATAATTAAAAAATGGAGAAACACTCATTTGGATAATCTCTGTATACAATAAAGGCAGTATCTGCACTCAGATTTACAAAAATTTTCCAGCCCGCGCGCTATGCGCGCTCGCATCACATGCGTGTCCCTACCAATTCTCACATTAAACCTGCACCCTTGATCAAAGATAATGTGCGCAGATCTTTAAAATTCAAAGATTAAGACAAAAAGGCAGTTCCCAGCTAGTCTATATTCAAGTAATTCCGGGAAATACCCCGACAAAAGGGCAGAAACAGCATTTGGGAAGAAAATAACGGATGCGGACCGTGCGGATTTTCACATCGCTACAATAAGGCAGCTTCCATGCCGTGTGGTGGTTCGAGAAAGGCAGCATGTTTTGGCCAAAAAAGTTTGTTTATATTAATGGCAACCATCATAACAAGTTACTGATCATTGAAAGCAAACACCTGGACCCCATTTTTGAGTTTTCTCAGCATGGCGGGATGAAATCTTAGCATGGCGGAGCCCCGCAAGCGCCGCGGCTGGCTAGAACCCTGCACATACTTTTGAGAACATAAAAAGAAAAAGCTTAACTATTAATTTGCTTCAATACTACTCCCTTGAGCAACACACTTAAGCCCAGTAGCCAACTGGTCAACCCATCAATGACCACTGTTCCATTTTTGGGACCCGGCACAATTTTAACCTCTGTAACCCAAGTAAATGTATTACTGTGACTAAGCTGCTGTAGGTTAATCAGGGGAAGTAACTCGCATCCAGGAAAAATGCTTACGAGAGTAGTCTCCCTTTACAGCCATTTGCATGAATTTCTTGAATCTGTGTCAGCACTATGCAAGACTGTGGAATGTGATTGTGCCATTTTTTTCTGAGACACATTTTCATACAACACTGAGAGCAAAAATTGGAGAATATAGCATTATCTAAACATATTTTTTGCTGAATGATGATTTTTAAAATTCTTTTAACGATCTGTGTACATTCATAATGGGACATTAATATTTGGGGGCCTCGATGACAAAATTATATTTCACCAGAATTTCAGAGTTACACGTTCATTGAACACTATCCAATATAAAATTTAACTTTTACTCTGAAAAGAAATAAGGGCATTAATGGGTTAACTGTTCAGTATATAATTCTGGATACAATGATTTGATGTCTGGGGCTTGATATTTCAATGGAGCTGCAGTGTGAAAAGAGCACTGAGCTGCAAAAAAATGACATTATGAAACATCAAACAATGACGCTGAATTTTGCTTGAAATGTTCATATTTTTTTTTCCCCCAAAACAAATTACAAAAGGCATCTTCATTCTCCCAATGTTGGACCCAAGCATAAAAAAATACTACTACTTGTGAGCTTAGATTACACTGAAGCCTGAAATAAGCAGTGAGCTACAGTGCCCATGGAACTATTTTTATACCCCCCACAACGAAATGTCGGGGGTATATATAGTTATATACCAAGAATTCCGTCCGTCTGTCATTCTGTCCGAAGACATTTTTGTCCGATCGATATCTTGAATATTATTCATTGGATTCTTTTCAAATTTGGCACACATATTCTCTACCACAGGGGAGGTGCAGTGCAAAGTGACGGCCATCTGGGATGATTTTTCACAAAAATACCGCCGTTTTCCTGTTTTTGGACTTTGAACCCACTTGAAAATTTCTATGTCAATTTGTCCGATCGATATCGCAAATATTATACATTGGATTCTTTTCAAATTTAGCACATATATCCTCTACCACAGGGAGAGGTGCAGTGCGAAGTGTCGGCCATCTGAGATGATTTTTTAACAAAAATATCACCGTTTTCCTGTTTTTGGAATTAGAAATTTTCAAGTGGGTTCAATGTCAATTTGTCTGATTGATATCTCAAATATTATACATTGGATTCTTTTCAAATTTGGCACACATATTTTTTAACCACAGGGAGAGGTGCAGTGCAAAGTGTCGGCCATCTGGGATGATTTTTCATGAAAATATCACCGTTTTCCTGTTTTTGGGATTAGAAATTTTCAAGTGCGTTCAATGTCAATTTGTCTGATTGATTTCTCAAATATTATTTAATGGATTCTTTTCAAATTTGCCACACATAGTTTCTAACATATGGAGAGGTGCAGTGCTAAGTGTCATAGATGTGTTGTTATTTTTCTCAAAATTGATTTTCGGAATGTGATAATTTCTATAATCACGAACGGAAAAAGCATGATTGGGGACATCGGGGGTATTAGTAAGCTCTGCTTACTTTTTCACTTGTTTAATTTTGTTTTCTCTCTGTCCACATTTCTCCTTCACTGCCTTGTCACTTTCTCTGTCATTGTCCCTCTCTCTTTTTTCATCCCATCTTCTCTCTTTTTCTCACTCTCTCTCTCTCTGTATCTCTCTCTCTCTCCCTTCCTCTCTCAGGGTTGAGCCTGATGGCAACGTTTGAGGCTGAGCTGGCGAGTATTGAGGCAGGGCGCCAGGAGCTGGCTAACGCGGAGAAGCTCTTAAGCTTGCCAATCACCATGTACCCAGAGCTGGTCCAGGTGCAACACGAAATGGCAGGCCTAAGGCAGATCTACGAGATTTACAATGCACAGAAGGTCAGCGGGGTTAACTCATGCCAAGCTAGCACGTTAGGTACAACTAGGTTGAAGTAAGTAAATAAATGAAGGAAGTGTGTGCAAAAGCTGCGTCATAGACTCTCGTTTGCTAGCTTGTTGATATTTTGTAAAAGGGGTGTTGGTTGATGCCAATTTCTGAGACGGAATGTTAAGTCTACAGTTTTCTTGGACTTGAATGGTTTGTGGTCACAACAAGGCAAGATAATGTCCATTTAGATGGGGTGAATTGACAGGTGGCTCGTAAATTCTGCTTCTGCCGTCGGTTCTGACGGCTGATATGTGCAGAAATCTCAGTGTGTATGTGTGCTTGTATGCCTGTGTGTTTGCGTGTGTGTGTGTCTTTTAGGTGGCTAAGGCAGAGTGGTCACAGACACTGTGGGCCAACCTGGACATCCACCTGCTGCAGGAGGGCATAGAGGGCTTCATGAAGAGATTGCGCAAATTGCCTAAGGATGTACGCAGCTTGCCTGTTGCCTTCTTTCTGGAGGGCCGCATGAAAGAATTTAAGGATTCCCTTCCCTTGCTGGTCGACCTGAAGGATGAGGCCCTCAGGGAAAGGTCAGGGGTCGTAGGTTAAATGTCAGGAGTCACGTGGGAAATCCTTTCAATGAGTTTGGATTGTAAGCTGGAAGTATCTTAGAGTTATTGTCCTGTCCCTTTGTTTTGCATATCTCTACGAAATTGTTGATGTGCTGTTTTAAAGGTCAAAAAAAATGATTTTTGTCATTTAACCTCTTCCACCCTCTTCCTCTTCAAGTGGAAAACCCCTCATTTCATTTGGAATCGATTTATTATTTAAAATTAGGCTGACAAACGAAGTAGCACTAAAAAGCAGCACTTTTAACTTACAGAGAAAGCAATGGAAGACATTGTGGCCTCCGGCTAGAATTAATACAAATTTTTTCCCATATATTCAACTCGACCTTCAATTGTAAGACAAGCAGAAACAAGTTCTTTTCACTCCTGTTGGATTTAATTCAAGGGGTTACGTACATAATCATAGTACGTAATTAGGGTACGTAATCAAAATAACATTAGTTTTGTTTCTTTCTTGCTAGCTGTTATGCTTACTCATTTTAATTTCTTTTTCTCTCCCCACCAGCGTGAAATTATTTATTTATTTTTACCGGTGACCCTGAATTTAAACCTTTTTTTCGTTTGACGGTTTTATGCAGAAGTTCTAATGTAATATAAAGTTCAACTGTGGCCCTGGGGATTCACTGTTATGATTTTTAACATTCAGATATGATTAAAATAAGTTTGAGTAATATTTCAAAAATATTTTTTATGACATCTCTGGAGATCACTGTGATCAGGTTTCTGTACTTGGAGCAATGCGTTGCTCGCGCGCTTTCACTTCGCTCATGAGCAGCCCTCATTCTGATGCTGTGAAGAGTTTTTTTTTTCTGTTACTCAGATAATCCACCATTATAATAGCTATATGCCAAGATACAAGTCCCCCGGCTTTTAAAGGGAATGGGAGATGACACTCTGATTGGTTTATTCCATGTTTTGTCCAAAACACGCTTATGATTAATTAAGAGATTAAATCCAACCCCTTACTATGCACCCAGATAACCCACCGTTTAACTAGCAAAAATGGATTTGGACACACCCTAAATGCCCTTGCACCACACGTTTCAGACCGAGCGCTAGGATTGATAAAATAGGGTCCTCTGTGTGTTTCTGTTTATATGCGTGTGTGTGTGTGTGTGTGTGTGTGTGTCATCTTGCTTGTGTGTTTTTTTGTGTTTGTGTGAGTGGGAGTGTGTGTGTGTGTGTGTGTGTGTGTGGGCATGTATGTCTTTATGTTTGTGCTTATGTGTGTATATTTGTGTTAGTGATTGTGTGCCCTCATGCGTGTATATTTGTATGTGTGACTTTGTATGTCTGTGTTTGTTCAGACACTGGAAGGAGCTGATGGAGAGGACAGGTACCAGCTTTGAGATAAATCTGGAAACCTTCACTCTGGAGAACATGTTCGCCATGGAGCTGCACAAGTACGGCAATGTCATCGGTGATATTGTCACGTCTGCCGTCAAGGAGCTCAGCATTGAGAGGGTGGGTTTCTGCTTTTAGCAGTCTTTGTCACATAAAGCCATGGCATTGTGCTATGGTGTGCAAAGTACAGAATACTCAACATTAACTGAGTGCACCTGAGCTGTAGGTAGCCTTGTAATCCACCAGTGAGGAGGATGTTGGTCTCAGAAACTTTATTATCACAAGAGCTAACACACTATATCACCAGAAGGACTAGAAAGCAGGATTGCATTGTTCCTTTTAGGAGAACTCTGTTTAGTAGTTTTGCATATCCTTTCCAAGCATCACATGAATGGAATTTAGTGCCTGTAAATACATGGGAAATCAACAATAACCAGTCTTTCGTATTGTTACACAAGACAAGCAGCATATGTGGTCAATATGTTATTAATACTCAGGTCTGTTAACACTAACTGTGATCTCTAAGATGCTGCTGTTACTAGTCTCTATTCTCTGGTATGCCTGTCCAGCCCAAATGTCCACCCGATGCATACTTTGTTCAATCTGCTCTTCTACTAACAGTTAACCCATATATATGTCTCTATGTTTTTAAAGTCAAATGCATGACTTACAGAAAGTATTTGTGTTTAACTGCTTAGTGTATCTTTCTATTTTGTTCTTCGTACTTGTATGTTCTTTAATTCAGGGTTCCCACACTTTTTTACCAGTGATTTTTCAAAACTTTTCCAAAACTTTTCCGTAATATTTCACCTAATTTCCATGACTTAGTTTAAAATAGATAAGGCCTATAATAACGAACACAGAGCGTCATAATGAGCTTCTACAGTGTGCTAAGCCCTAAGCAGTGTAGCAAAAATGTAGCATGGAGAATGGAAGGGAAGTTGTGTCCATCTACCACCTATCCTAGGGCATCACACAATGGCATAAGGGCCTGTGGCACCATTCTTGTATTTTCTCAATTATATTTAACAAACAAACAAACAGCAATAAATAACCAAGTGCTACATTTAAATGCTCAAGAAGGCAAAAACATTGAAGAGGTAACAAACAGATGGCATTTAATGTACTCTGAGACAGATGTTGAACAATTACAAATTATTATTTAGAGTGTATTATCCTTGCTTGCGTGCAATTGTTCGCAGAATCTGGGGGACGTCGTCGAGTTAGCGAAGTTTAAATGACACTGACATGACATGTTACCATTAATGACTGTAACCGAGGAAAGGTTTCATAGAAAAGCTAACCGAGGAAAAGTTTAATAGAATAGCTGTCTTTTGAGAGATTTTCTTTTCGTATGAGCGATATGCAAAATTCTCAGTGCATTCGTCTGTAGGAGGCCTAGTGCTTATCGCAGTACAGAAAAAAATATGTTTCTTACAAAGCTGCAGACTAATTGTTCTCATTAGCGCGCACATACTTTTTTGAGAATATTTTCATTTTATAATATCTACACATCATACTTGTTCTGATGGAAAAATACTTGAACTGTCCTCAGAAAGTTTCTACGAAGTGACAATAAAGGATCCAGGTTTTGGCCCACGGCATAACGTACTTTTCTGGTGAGCACGATGATATGGAAGCTTTCAGTGTACATGTAAAGAGAAAGTTAAGGTCGACGTCCACCTTTTGACACCATAGTAGCCGCTAAATTTGATATTATTATCGAAGTGACTATTCGCGCTTATTTACGTGCGTCCAAGCACAAAAATTGATCGAAATTTGCGGTAGACGCACTTATAAATAGATGCACGTTGCTCCATCGCCCACACTTACTTTAAGTGTGTCCAAAGCTAAAATTTTTCTCTTGGCCAAACTTATTTAAGCGGTACTTTTTCTAAAAACTGGAATGGTCATCAACTGGCACACTTTTAAGTGTGGTCAAGAAAAAAAAATCAGCATTGGCCACACGTGAAGTGCGAATAACATCGGCCTAATATTCAGTTGTGTGGGCCGAGTCCTATCAAATTAAGCTATCTGTCAATGACGTATGTTGTATTGCTACATTATATGAAAAGGAAATTTGAAAAACGCAAATTGGTGGAGGTTTCCCCAAGATCATCAAAATCACTTTGAGGTTTTTCCCCCATGAACCAAAGTGTATATTGTTTAAGATGTTGCGCATGTTCGTATAGAATTACCAGTTTGAAATTTTGCGTGATTAGTGAAAAAATTAATGATGTGTTTCAAGCCAGAATTGGGGTCCTTTCCTTCACTTTTGGTCCCATTTTCTCAGAAAATCAAAAATCCGGCGTTTACACGAGCATGCATCACAATAATGTCGAAACAGACACGCTTTAAAAATACAGCAAATATGTTATTTGGAATGAGAAAACTTGCAGGAGAATTTCAAAGCAAATAGTGAAAATATTTTTCGTACACTCCGTTCTGCCACAATCGGGAATCGGGTTTCTTTGCGGTCTAATCAATTTACGTGCATGACGTGTTCATCGACCTGAGAAAATCATTGAGTTTCACAAGCGAACCTGGGTAATCAAACAAAAAAAAAATGCCAGGATGGAAATGAAATATTTTTGAACAGTGCATAATGCAGGAAAATGACTTGGAGAGAAACCACTTGGGCCATAGGTGGACGTCGACCATAAATTTAAATAAAGTTGTGTGTTTATATTGAAATCTTATTATATTCACGTTATTTCATTCATTATTCTGATTGACATTGATGCTATTATTACACTAATTTGAAGCGAGGCAGTGGGAAAATTCAACTGGCGTTATTAGAAAAACGGTGCCCTTTAAATTCCGGCGAACAGCGTACCAAGTTACCACGTGCATGGAGGGTACAAGCCCATGTGCATCAAAAGGTAAACAAAAGCATGTGCTCGATTCTTATTGGCTGTAATCTAATGAGATAAAGTTGGTATTAAGAAGTCGGGTTGGAAAAAAATTTCGATTTTAAATAATAGCTTGTAGTTTTGCTGTAAACGCTACATCTTTTGGGGATTTAGTGAACATATTATAAGCATTAGGCAAAACAGTGTATTTTTCCAAACCTTTCCAAAGCCGTTAGTTAATTCCATAACTTCTCCAGACTGGAAAACAGGTTTTTCAAATTCCATAACTTTTCCAGGAATTTCATGACCGCGGGAACCCTGTTAATTGTATTTTACATCGCATGCAGGTCCCCTGACAGCAATGATTTCTTTTTCATTTCGTGTTTATTTAGTTTAGCTACTGTGTGTTTTTCCTCAATGATTCTGTTTTCTGCGCTGTATGAACCTGCATACAATTTTGTATTTTTTAATCCAACAATTTAATGTATATCTTTTGAATGTACAGCTCCGTTTCCAAAAAAGTTGGGATGCTGTGTAAAATGTCAATAAAAAACAGAATGCAATCATTTTCAAATTATTTGAACTTTGTTTATTTGAAAATAGTACAAAGACAATACATCAGACGTAGAAACGGAGATCTTTTATTGTTTTTTGGAAAATATGTGCTCATTTTGAATTTGATGCCAGCATCACGTGTAAAAAAAGTAGGCACAGGGGCATATTTACCATTGTGTTGCATCACGTCTTCTTCTGTCAACAATCGGTAAGCGTCTGGGAACTAAGGAGACTAACTGTTGTAGTTTTGAAAGCAAAATGTTTTCCCAGTTTTGCTACATGTAGGATTTCAGCTGCTCAATACTTTGCAGTCTCCTTTGTCATATTTTTCATTGCATAATGTGTCAAATATTGTCAGTGGGTGACAGGTCTGGACTGCAGGCAGACCACTTTAGCACCCAGAATCTTTTGCTACAGAGCCATGTTCTTGTAATACGTACAGAGTATGGTGTTCGGCATGCAGTTTCTGAAATTTGCAAGGCCTTCCCTTAAAAAAGGCCTCCGGATGGCAGTAAATATTGCGCCAAAACCTGCATGTATCATTCACCATTAATGGTGTCTTCATGGATGTGCAAGTTACCCATGCCATGTGTACTAATGCACCCCCATACTATCATGGATGCTGACTTTTGAATTGTCTGCTGATAACAAGCCGGATGGCCCTTCTCCTCCTTAGCCCAGAGGACGTGGCATCCATGATTTCAAAAAAAAAAATTCACATTTTGATTAGTCAGACCGCAGGGCACTTTTATACTTTGTCTCAGTGCGTTTTAAATTAGCTTGAACCTAAAGAAGAGGGCAGTGTTTCTGGATCTTGTTTATATTTGGTTTAATCTCTACATGGCACAGATTTAACTAGCACTTGTGGATGCATTGACAAACTGTGTTTACTGACAGTGGTTTACAGAAGTGTTCCTGAGTCCATGCAGTGATTTCCACTACAAAATCCTGTCTATTTTTTCATAGAGTGTCGCCTAAGGACCTGAAAATCACAGTCATTCAAAATGTGATTTTGGCCTTGTCCCATGCGTAGAGAGATTTTTATGAATTATCGGAATCTTTTAATGATATTATGCTCCATGGAGGATAAAATCTCCAAATTCTTTGTGTTAAACGATGCTTCTTTTATTAGTTGATAATGGTGTTAAATGGTGCTTGTTTTAGTTTCATAGTTGATAACATTGTGTTAAATGGTGCTTGTTTTGGTTTATCATAGTTGATAATGGTGTGTCAAAGGGGAACTCCGGTGTGAAATTGACTTGGGGTGCATTGAAACATGATAACGAGTACTAACTTTTGTCGAATACCACACCTCTGTACGCACCCAACATTTTGAAATACAGGGCTTTTTAGCCGAAGCTCCCAACAGGCTTACAATGGTAGTGAATGGGGCATAGCGTTGCCATGCAAAGAAATCGCTATTTTTACATCATTAGCAAGGCTCAAAGTAGCTCCACACTTCATTGGTAGAATTCCGAGGGCCCTGACATTTAAAAGGAGGCACTGAGAATCTTGAAAATGCACAGGTAGTTTATTAAAAAAACTTGGGTGCGTACGGAGGTGGGGTATTCGACAAAAGTTAGTACTCGTTATCATGTTTCAATACACCCCAAGTCAATTTCACACCAGAGCTCCCCTTTAAACAGTGCCTGTTTTGGTGCAGGGCGTGAGGGAGGTGGTGGAGACCTGGGAGAACATGCGCTTCAACTTGCAGCGCTACTTCAAAGGCACGCAGGAGCGTGGCAGCATCCTGGGCGCAGTGGACGAGATCCTACAGAGTCTGGACGATAACGCTATGAACCTCCAGAGCATGGCTGGCAGCCGCTTTGTTGGGCCCTTCCTGGCCACCGTACAACAGTGGGAGAAGAGCCTGTCGCTCATCAGCGAGGTCATTGAGGTGGGTGCTCCGCCCTTTCCGGTAATGGACAGGACCTGTCTCACGCAGGAAGTGTCCTCATTTTGTCTACATTTTGTCCTTCCCTCGTTCTTTGGAAATGCACCCAAGTGGAGGAAATGAGGATAGATTTTTTTTTTAAGTACTAAGACTGACCCTTTGCGTTATGCGGAGGTGAAAAAGATATGGTGAAAAAGTTGAGTTGAGATATTAATATTTTTACCAAATATTGCCAAGATATGTGTCTTTAAGTGGTCAAAATTTCATTGAGCTGTCCAACAATCTTCACGGTCAACCGCCAACCTGAATGTAGGGGTACCGCAGGCATTTTTTTACACTGTGACCATTTTCAGAGGCCCATAACTTTTTCATTGAAGGCTTATTTTGTGTTATATTGCTTTTGCCTATAGTTTTTTACCCAAATATCACATATCTATTTGATATTTGGGTCCAGGTATAAAGCTGACCACACAGTAAGCCATCAAAATGTAAAAAAAAATAAAAAATTCTGTCCAACCAAAATCCCATTTTCAATGCTCATAGATCCCTAATGGTTCATCACAGTGCAATTTTGATGCCAGGGCAAAAATGAATAAAAGTAGCAATTTTCAGCTTTCAGTCTTATTTAGAAAATATTTTATAGCCTTCCAAACACGCTCACGAGCCAATGTCGCAATTTGCAAGGGAAAAAAATGGGGGCGACACCCCAATTTAAAACGGCTCTCAAGAAAACCCTTTGAGATATTGAGCTGAAACTTGGGATTCCTTCATTTGACACCCTGAGGTATTTTCAGAAAAAACTTGACCAAATCGGAGATACACCCCCTGGAGGCTCTGGTTCATTTGGCATGGAATGACCCCTTATTATTCCATTCTGTGCTTGCACTAGGGAAAAAATATGTGTAGCCACTGTGGCTAAAGTCAGAAAAAATTCTGTAGCCACAATGTTAGTCTGGGTCCATAATGCGGCGCACGTGTTTTGAAAATATCAAAAAAAAAAAAAAAAAAAAGAAATTAATGCCATGTTTATGTTCCACACAGGTGCTCTGCGCATAAAATTTTGTTAAGAAGAAATGTCATGTGTAGGTTCCACATCTGTGCTCTGAAAAATAATAATAATAATATGACATTCATGCAAAAGTTCCCACACGTGTGCCATGTTTGCACATAAAATTTCTAGTAAATTCCTAAGACTTGCAAATTAATAAAAATGCAAGAGGGGCATCATCATGTTTGGGAATGGTGTGACAGGAGACGCTGACCCACAACTCATAAGGCCCTTTGATATTCATACTCACACCTTTATTATCACGATGACAATAATATGCAAGGTTCAATCTGCAATCAGAAAACAAGGAATGCTTACTAATCTGACAGAATACAATAAATTTGACTGAAGATAATAAGTGTGAGCAGCAGTACAATTATAAAATTCGCAATCAAATTCCACAAACATTTCTCTGGATCTACAACATGAAATATCAATGCCCTTAAAACTAATAGCTATGCTTCACATTGTAGAATTGCACTGCAATCTTATCTAGCTGACCAACACAGTAGAATGTCAGAACTCAAAGCGCATATATTTTCCTGTAAAAACAGACTCAAAAACAGCTACATTGTAGCTTAAAACTATACAAATACATATCCGACGATGTTACAATATGCAATAACGGCTAACTGAAACTTTGAATATATCTGAAGTTCGCTCATTTAACATTAATATTACAATTCTAACGGTATTAACTCAGACAAAGGAATCATATAGCAGAGACGTGCGGTGAGGTGAGGCAGTGACCCAAACTTTTATCACAGGATTTTGAGAACCTGTTCCCAAGTACTATGCCTGATTGACAGTCAAAACAATTAAGACCAAGCCCATAGGAAGCCCGTATACTGATAGAGGAGATAATGACAAAAAGATTCATTCACGTATACGCTTCAATTCGAGACTGCAAGGATGGAAATCTGAATAATCAATTAGGAAGAATTCTCGGCTCTCTCTTGCCTCTGAATCTCAATACACTGCTCTACTCGCGCAATTTTTTTTGCAAAGATTAATATTTTGAGGTGAAGCGAAAAGTCAATTTTGTGCATTCCTGCCGTTTGCGTCGCGTCTCCCATGTGGTTCGCGTCGCCCCAGGCGAATTAGCGTCATTTTCACTTGTATTCGCGTCTTTGTATTGACTTTGTACTTAATCTGTCCTTGCGAAAAGTTCATTTCGTGTTCGCTGGAAACTCAGCTGCTCAGCTAGCTCGCTAGGTAGCTAGTGTTCTCCTTGTCTCAAGCAATGCTGCTAACTGCTGTTTGAATATGTAGCTAGGTAGCCTAGCTAGCCAGTGTTGCTGCCAGTGGCAATGGTACTATTCAGGGCACTGCTCTACTTGCGCAAAATTTTTGCTCAACATGAATATTTTGACGTGGAGCGAAATGCAAAGTTCGTGCATTTGCGCCATTTGTGCGTGCCATCTGAGTCGCATCGCTTGGCGCAAACTAGCGTGTATTAGCGCCATTGTATTGAAAGTAAACTGTCCGCGCAAAAAAATTGTTTCGCGTTTGGCGGAAACGCAACATATCAATTGCCAAGAAAACTATTCCTCTTAGCTGGAATAATTAACAAAACATTGCAATATATCAGTGACTCAATTATTATCCAATTATCAAAGATTGGGCCCCTTTCACACAACTCCACAGTACTACAAACCAGCCCATATAAATAACACGTACAGTGCCCTCTACTACCACACAGTCACCACTTACCATGCCTACCACTTGAGAGGAAAATCAAATAACTTCGCCCACACAACCCAACTCAAACATTAACTCACATCTCTGTAATATGAACCTCCACTATCCATGTTTATTAAAAAATATATATAATTATGTATGTACTGTATATATTCATAACAGTCTGTGTCCTATTTGTCTGTCCCCCGTTTGTGTGTCTTTTGCCTGTCAAATGTTGAACACTATCCCGGCCACCAATGTCAAACCACCAAACCATAATTCCAACAATTTTTTCTCCTCTTTCTTTTTCCGTCCTCTTTTTCATGCATTTTTAATGAAAGCATCTGATTGTATTATCTATCATTTTTTGTTATATGGTTTTGTTCCATCAAGTTTTGTTTGATTTGGATTTATTTGTATTATCCCCTTGTGAGAGCCTCATGGCAGTGTGCACACGTGATAGGCAAGAACCAGAGAAGGCATACTGGTTAGTTGAAAGAAAAAAATGGTTTATTAGCTGAAGTGGGGAAGGGGGGTGCACAGGGTACAGCAGACACAGAAATGCTTCCCGATCCGGGGTTCTCCAGTGCCCAGGGACCCTCAGGGTTTCTGGTAAAAAAAAAAAAAAAAAAACACAATGTAAATAGCACTAACCAATGGCTGGGGGAGGGTCTTCTGCACACTTTGGCATCTCAGTCTCCAGTCCGTCTTGGTGGAGAGCTTACATTCCTCTGAGCTAGAGAAGGCCCTGCAAACTTAAATATGTACCTGATTGGGTTATTTGGCAATCAGTATTCAGTTAAGGTGCATGTGATTTCCAGGAGCGAAGCAGCTGCATACTATAGTACTGACTGTCTAATACCCTCCCCAGCTGCATTCTGCCTGCTGTTGGGTGTTGTTTTTGGTCTGGTTGGCCCTTTGTAGCTCTTTTGGGGGGGGGGGGGGACACTCCACACCCCCTGTTTTTCTCTTTTCTCATACCCCTCCCTCTCAGGACTCTGTGTAAGTACTAAATTATAGTCAGTGAAAATTAAGATGACCTCCCAAGGGGGGGCGGGAAGAAAAAAAAAAAGAAAGTACTAAGATTGACCCGAGGTCCTTAGTCATTATAAACGGAGTAATACTAGTCATATTGTCATCTAATATGTGCTTTTTTGAGCTCAGCACTGGGTTCATCTTCATTTGGATAGCTAAAAAGCTGTGCTTACCAGAAAGATCAAGCTGCCTTGTCCATATGTGGCTTCCCACTGTGGGTATTGACCTGGTGAAAAATTACAAAACAGTGCCAGGTTTTGCAATACGTCATGTGTGCTTTTCCCCTCAGCATGCAAAGCTTGCTAATAGTTTAGAAGCAAAGAAAAAAAAATATGCTCCAGCTCATTGGATTTTAAAAGGACGTGCATAATACTTTTCATCATCCTAAAAAATTCATTTTCTGTTTTACTTGGTTGTAAATCCTTTGCATTTAATGACTGTTTCTGGCCCATAGATGCCGCCAGACACTGGGTATCTTCTTAGCCAAAACCAAAGAAATTGGGTTATTGTCCCCATATATTTGATGGATGGCACATGTCTGCCCTGTGTGCTGCTGTGCCCCAGGTGTGGCTGCTGGTGCAGAGGAAGTGGATGTACCTGGAAAGCATCTTTATCGGCGGAGACATCCGCTCCCAGCTCCCTGAGGAGGCAGAGAAGTTCGACAATATCGACAAAACTTTTAAGAAGGTTCTGCTAGAAGCCTCTTTTCAGTGCAGGAATGTGTACTAAGTAAAAGTAAACATCAGTCAGATCAGTGTGGGATTAGGCAGTTGATAGAATGAGGTTGGAACTGCTATCTTTAAGGTATTTTCAAAATATTAACGTTGTGTTATTTATTGTTGCATATACAGTGGGCTCCAAAATTATTGGCACCCCTGACTGGCAATGCACAAACAATATAAAAAAAAATAGAAACAATATGGTAATAGAGAGACGGAATATGCCAACATATGTGAAATACTTTATTAATGTTCCGATTGAAACAACCAAAATCATAACAATCATTTCATGAGTAATTTTGGAGCTCACTGTATCTGCACAAATCTTTATGTAAGGATAATATCAACTCTACTTGTTTGTCCTGACTGAATTAATTTACTTTCAAGCATTTATTGCATGGTTCATAGCCACAGGAATGATAATTTGAATGTGAATTGGAATTTGAATGTGAATGGGAATAAGAATTGGAATCTGAATATGTCCAAGATTTGAAGTGAAAATCAGCTCTAAAAAGGGAATGTGTATGCTAATTGGCATGAGAATCTCAATTGAATTACAGGTTTTTTCTGTGTGAATCTTGCCTCCGCTCTCAGATCATGATGGACACAGTAAAGGACCCTGTGATTAAGAGGTGCTGCCTGGTGCCCGACCGGCTGACAGAGCTGCAGGCTCTGAGTGACGGGCTAGAGCGCTGCCAGAAGAGCCTGAACGATTACCTGGACTCCAAGCGTAACGCCTTCCCCCGTTTCTTCTTCATCTCCGATGATGAGCTTCTCAGCATCCTGGGGAGCAGCGACCCCTCCTGCGTGCAAGAGCACATGATCAAGGTGGGCTTTTCCGTGCTGTTCCCCAAGCATTTACGCATCAGGATCTACTAAAGCAGAGGTTTCAAACTCAAATCTTGGAGGGCCACTGCAGCTGCTTTTTGATTTGTTCCTGCACTCAAGTGCTTAATGTAAGTCATTGACTGGCTGAGGAGTCTGCACCCATTGCTAATGAGGCCTGATTTAGCAGCTAATTGTAGAGAAGTCCCAAAAACCTGCAGAAACGGGACTGGAGGGCTGGAGTTTGAGACCTCTGTTCTGAAGGCATTTTCACGTTTTGTCGGGATTAATGTGTATAAGAAAAGGCTTCAGAAGTTAATGATGCATGAACAATAATGCTATCTAAATGAAATTAGCCAGTTGTTTTACCAATTCATCTGAGAGGTTGAACGAATCAGTTTTATCGCTAATTAGGAGAAGTAAACTGGAACAAGTTGGAAGTAATAATGTGCTATAAAAGATGAGGTTCGTATGGGCCTTTTGTGACACTGACAGCACATATCAAGCAGCTACTGGTGCCCAGGTGTGAATATTTCCACGCAACCAAGCTGCTCGATATTCAGAAACTGAGTGGCCGACACAATGATGCAAATTGCTAAATCCAGTGCTACCCATGATTTAACCCTTTTGCGACCGCATACAGAAATCTCTGTATCATGCTAATAGACCTATGGCTAAGCCTCGCCCTCAAATGCGATGAGCCAATCACAGTGCATATTCTCTCCCCAAATACTTGGACATTCTGAGCCTGAACTTCCATTGAATTGCATTACGGAAACTCCGAATCGTTCACTTTTATGGGGTTTTAAAATGTTTCTAAGTTTAAAAAAATGGTCAAACGTTGTGCTTGGGGTAAATTTAACTCTGATACGAGGTATCCCGAGAGGCTGGGCGATGGGGTGTATTTTATACCCTTCCCAAACCCACATCATAACCGAGAGAAGTGTCTCCTCTGGATAAAGCTGCTTTCACACCGGACAATTAACAAATTTTCCGCACGACAGATTACATTCAAAGTCAATGCAAAGACGCGAATACGCGCTTAATCGCATTGACTTTGAATGTAATCTGTCACGCAAAAAATTTGTTTCACGTCCGGTGTCAAAGCAGCTTAAAGCTTTGTGGAAGACCCCACTTTCAGCTTAACGTAGCTAATGAAGGTCAACAAGGATGTCTACATTTGTTCCAAGCTTAGTCAACATCGAGTTTAAGGCGACATCTTGTCACTTCACTGGAGATTAATGTAAAGTTATCTTTTACATCGCTAACTTAGCTAAAGTTAGTAAACTCTGGCTAACTTCAGTGCTGACGGACGTTTGTTTAACGTGAGCTCCTGGCTGCGTTGTTCACCATGTCACCTTGTTTACTTAAGTGTTCAGTCACGTCAGGTTAGATTTCTTAAATTCAGTAGCTAGCAATAATAATACGTAAATTGAATTTATTACCCTGCGGTGCACAAACAGTGCTGATCCTCTATCTTGTTGTGTGAGAGGGTGACGGAAACGAGATGTGGTTGGTCGCGTTTGCACTGAGACCTGAAAATTTTAGCTTCTAATTGAAACTTTTCATTGAACTTCTCCACTCTAAATTCATTAATGTATCCCTCCAATGCATAATGTAACCCTATTTGCTGACTTCTTGATGATATTTGAGCCTTCCATCGCCAAAAATCATCGACAGCATCCTGAAAAATATCTCCGACTGTGATACCAACCATTAGCGCCTGTTCTAAAATGTTGATTGTTTGTCCGAGTCAGTGGAGGGGGGCTTAGCCATAGGTCAATTGACGCTTCTGCTCGGAGACAGATTATCCGTGTTTTTCGATTGGTTGGGGACCTCAATCTAATTCAGAAAGGGCCGGTGTGGGTGCTAGCTTTCATTCCAACTAATTTAGGCAGTTACACACCTGATTCTACTAATCAAGGTCTTTAGCAAAGACACCAAGTAACGTTAGATAATTAATGTACAACCCCAATTCCGAAATAGTTGGGACGAAGTGTTAATTGTGAATAAAATCAAAATGCAATGACTTTCAAATCACAACAGCCAGTATTTTATTCACAGTAGAACAGAGATAACATGGCAAATGTTGAAACTGAGAAATCTTACAATTTTATCCACAAAATGAGCTCATTTCAAATTTGATGGCTGCTACAGGTCTCAAAAAAGTTGGGACAGGGGCCTGTTTACCATGGCGTAACATTCCCTCTTCTTTTTAACACAGAGTGGAGGCGTCTGGGCATTGAGGAGACAAGTTTCTTGAGTTTTGCCATTGGAATTTGATCCCACTCTTGTTTAATACAGGCTTCCAGCTGCTGGAGAGTTTTGGGTCTCCTTTGACGGACTATTCATTTAATTACGCTCCAAATGCTCTCAATCGATGAAAGATCAGGACTGCAGGCAGGCCAGTTCAGCACACGGACTCTTCTACTACGAAGCCAAGCTGTTGTAATAGCTGCAGTATGTGGTTTTGCATTGTCCTGCGGAAATACATGTGGCCTTCCCTGGAATAGATGTCGTCTGGAGGGGAGCATATGTTGCTCTAAAACATTTATATACCTTTCAGCATTCATGGTGCTTTGTAAAACATGCAAATGTCCTACACCATTTGCACTAATGCATCCCCATACCATCAGAGATGCTGGCTGTTGAACTGAATGCTGATAACAGGAGGGGTGGTCTTTCTCCTCTTTAGCCTGGAGGACACGACGCCCATGATTGCCAACAAGAATGTCAAATTTGTTCTCGTCTGACACAGGACACTTTGCCACTTTGCTATAGTCCATTTTAAAAGAGCCTTGGCCCACAGAACACGGTGGCGCTTCTGGATCATGCTCAACAATGGCTTCCTTTTTGCATGATAGAGTTTTAGGTGGCATCTGTGGATGGCACGGCGGACTGTGCTTACAGACAGTGGTTTCTTGAAGTATTCCTGGGTCCATTTAGTAATGTCAATGACAGAATCATGCCGCTGAGTGATGCAGCGGCTTCTGAGGGCCCGAAGATCACTGGCATCCAGTAATGGTCTTCGGCCTTGTCCCTTACGCAAAGAGATTTTTCCAGTTTCTCTGAATCTTTTGATGATGTCATGCACTGTCAATGATGAGACCTTCAAAGCCTTTGCAATTTGACATTGAGGAACATTGTTTTTAAAGTATTCCACAATTTTTTTACGTAAGCCTTCACAGGTTGGAGAGCCTCTGGCCATCTTTACTTCTGAGAGACTCAGCCTCTCTAAGACATCCCTGTTATAGCCAATCATGTTACACACCTGATGCCAGTTCACTGTTTCCCCTAGGTTTACAGCCTTGGAGGGGGAGGGGGCAGGGGGCTCTCACATGGTACTTTTAATAACAACAGTCGATTTTTACATGATTATAAATATATCAATTTATACAATATAACATAACTGAGCAGTTATTTGAACTAAACACGGCTCCTAGAGTGTAGAGTGTTAACCCTCTACCGCACGCATTATTATTTAACCATGGGAAAAAATGTTTCAGTGTTGCATATCATTTAAAATGGTCTCAAATAAACAAATTTAACTTTATTTTTTAGATTTTATTTTTTTGGGGGTACTTTGGGGTGCGTTGCCATATGACAACATCATGCAGCAATGGAATGCCCGAATGTATTTTTTTTTCCCAAAATGACATGAAGTTCATGAAAGATTACAGACCTTTCTTACAAAAGTGAAATGATTTTTATAGTCTAAAAAGACTTGAAATAAGACCACCATTGAATTCAGGGGGTTGTTAATCAAATACAACAGCAATTAAAAGATATTCGGCAACAATATTTACAAAAGATTTGCTGGAATCTCATATCGTTCCTTGTCAAAGTGTATAGGTTACGACAATTTTTTTGTCTCTCATAACACAGCAAAGGCATTCACATTACTGGTTTAAAAATGGTAAGAATAGAGAATTTCTTTACAATATAGCTTTGCAAGCTGTCACAATTCCATTTCAAATGTAAAACAGTCAAATTGAGGGCTCATTTCAGCCCTCCTCTGAGCCTTGCCATAGAACACTGATGGGTTCATTCTCTAAATAAAATAATGTATATGTAAAACATACATTTCGTAAAATAAAGTTTAGAGTAATTCAACCCATCCATACACTTATTATTTGTGCATCCATAATTTATTTCTACTTGTCAAACTCATACAATACTACTCTGTATTACTGCCTAAGTATTCACTCAAACCACATGCAGTATTGTTCCATTACCGTAGATTGTTACCATCTGGCAACATACCTATTTTGTTGGATTAAAAGGCAGTAATTACATAGAAACAATATTCAAATGAATTTAAAAGATTGGAACTAATCACAGATGCTTGCAATATTTTTTAAATGCTGCAGACATTTGAAAAATCGAGAGAAATTTGTGCAGATTCAGGTGTGCTTCTTCAGTGACTCAGAGTCATCAATAGTGTGGGGAAAAATGGGACTAGCAGGGAAACTGGTGTCATGTGAGGTCAACAAAGCATATAATTGGTAAGCCCAGTGTTCTACCTTGCATTTTAGACCAATCAGTGCACAAGATTATTTTCAAATTTCAGGAATTTACCAAAGAAAGGGTATGTTGCCATATGGCAACATTGTGCAGTAGAGGGTTGACATCCTGACCAGCCTGGGAACGTTTAAAAACGCAGATATTTTGGCTTTTCAGACAGTTGACATGACATGTTCTCCTCTGCTCTCTCTCTGTCCGCTGCTGGGAGTGTGCTTTAGTGTGTGCGTGCACGCAGGTGTCTCTGTGTGTGCACCCATCAGAAACAGAAATGACATGCCGTCGTATAATACGATGAATAACATAAGGCTATTTAGTTTGCTTAATAAAAGGACAAGGTCTAGACCTGTTCTACAGGACAGGTAACCTTAAAGTGGGGATTGAAAGAAAATAAGTACCCATAAAATTGGTCCGTTATGGCAATTTCATGATAGGTTGAAGGTATTCACTCATATAACAAGAGAAAAAAAGTTTCATGCGACTTGATATTCGCTTTCCAAATGTTGCTCCTTTTCCACTGTAACCAGTCCGCCGACAGTCTCATTTTCCGTTACGTCACATACGGGTTGTGTACTCTGGAAGTACCCAGATGTTTCATAGTTATAATACAATGAACACTGTGAAAACTGTTTTCAATTTTGTTTTTAAAGCCTGACGAGTCAGAACTCTTAACAGATTTCTTCCAGTAGTTCATAGTTTTAAATCATATGTTTAAATCTTCATTTTTTTTAAGCTACTGTCGCATAAAGGTGATTTCTTTCATCGATGCATATTAGTTTTGCTGCTTATTTTGGTTCGTTCCGCGCCTGCAAAAAGTCCAGTCGCCGCGCTGGCTATACACTACACACGTACACGTTGTCTAGTTTAGAAAGAAAATTATGTTTTTATTGGAGTCATGCTACCATTCCGAGGAAGGTTGGATAAGCCAAAGCTGGGCTACAAAAAAGATAGTATTTTATGAACAAGATCAAGTGGATTCTCATAACAGTGATTGACTGATGTAGAAATATGGAGCGCCGAGGTCGATGCCATTTAGAACACAATCGTACCCCTCAAATATCCCCACCCAATACTTCAAATATCCCTTCTCATGCACTCAAGCTCAATTTCAGGTCTTAATTGCTTTTTTTTATGGGTGTTGTATCTCTTCCCATGGTTCTTTCTTCAACTTCTGGTTCTTCCTCTTCCATGATGGCTAAAACGAAACAAAACCTCAAATCTAATAACATTAGATAGTTACAGTATACGCAGTAGAAAGATCTGATGACAGGCAGCTGCAAGTGCGTGAACAATATGTATTCCTGCGTTAAGAGAGAGAATACATTCTAAAAATCTTCCTTTCTTGTTTTGTCATCGCTCTTATCAAGTCTACTCATCGAAAAAATATCATCATAAATTAAGGTATCAGTCCTTAACGGCTTCCCCGTATTTACACGATTTCCGTCAGATTGTTTATAATGTCCATGTTAATCTTCAATATACTAGGCCTATATAGAAAAATATGAATAAAAAAAGACAGATAAATGTTTCTCTATCATAATTTATCCATCTCAAGTAAAGTACGACTCAATTTTAACCTTTAACAAAATATAAAAGCTTAGAGAGAGACATAATTTTCCACATGTAACAGAGCAGAGCTTGCAAAACCCATACGTGACGTCACCCAAAACGGGCCTCTTTCCTAGCATCATGGAAGTATTCATGCTCAATAAAGTAGGTTGTTTCGTGTGTGTTTCCATTTTCACATATCGATAATGTGACGGAATGACATTGCATTGCATTCTAGGCTTTCTAAGCTTTCCATTGATACTGAAATTGCCATATTTCAGCTTTTCCTTTGAATCCCTACTTTAAATGATTTCTGTTGTGATCTAGCGCTATCTAGAAATTAAATTAAATTAAATTAAATTAACTCGACCTTCAAAGGGGGGGCGGGGCGCCCCCCTAATGTAATGATAGAGGAAACACTGCAGTTAACTTAATTACTTGCTAAATGCTCTTTCAGCTGATTCTCTTATATATTTAGAGCCATTCTGTGAGAAATTGGCACTTTTTGAAGAAGTTGAGGAGTTAATCCTCCTGGAATTGAATGATACTTGGCAGATAGGTAGATATGGTAGTCTCAACAGAAAAAGCCAAATTTTTAGGTCCGTATCTCAAGAAGTCTGCCGGTGGGGCCACCTGGAAGCCACTAAAGTGGCTCAGTTTTGCTTTTGACACCATATTTTACATCAATTATTATGACTTAAGGGTACACAATACCAGATGTGTTATACTTTTATCATGACCTGTGACACTTCAAGTCTGGATAGACATTAGCACCACATCAGCGCCAAGCTGGGTAACTATGTTATTGAGCCGGAATTATTTGAGAAATCACAGTAAAAAGTGAAAATGGGAATGGGAATAAAATAATATCCCAGACATATACCAATCAAGAATGCTTTATTATGTGTTTACTCACAACAAAACTATCATTTTCAGTTAATATTCCCTTGGTATCTTGCTGGGTTAGGGCAATGGATGGCTGGAAAGATGGTCAAAATTGATTTTGGTGCATGTTTGCTGTATATTTTCTCAGTAACCCAGATATGTTCCATGATGATAAATGCTGTTTGTTGTGCTTTTGGAGCTCTGTTTTCAGGAATATCAAGAATTTCTTTGGTAGTATCTACACTTTCAAGCTAGACGGAGCCAAAGTTGGAGGAAAACTCAAAATGGACCATTTCATAGCAGATTGTGCCTATGTTTAGGTGGCATTATTTTATTTACCCAGCAAGATAGAGATCTGAAATTCTCTGGATACATAGTCCCTTTGGGATACATTACAGCATTAGTAAAATCTCAATGGTAGTATTTTCAGTGTAGATCATTTTAAACATCAAATGTCAGAAAAATTTGCCTCCAGGGGGCACTGTAGGCTGGATGCAAGCACTGGCCATCCCCAGCAATGTACCAAAGAAATTTTTTTTTAATTGTGATATACACAGCTAGTTTTCTCAGAAAGTGAAGAGCTTGGTTTGGTACTATGCTGAGTAGATAGCTTTCTGACTAAAGGTGCCACTCTAAAGCGCTTTAATGTTCCACCGACCTAACATTCCATATTCCCAGACATATACCAAAGTTCTGTCTTTTGAAATATATGATATGAAGCACATACACAGTTATACATAAAATTTGTAATCCCTTTGGCATAAAGCTTGTTTGGTTGTAAACTGGTGGTGACTGTGAGCATTATCAAATGCACAATACATGGGCCATTACCAAGTACGGGTACAGCACAGCCAGAAACATACAGCACGTTATAAAACATGAGCAGTCCAAAATTTTTAAATGCCAATAAATGAACTAATGTAAAAGGCATACCACCGTAAGTACGCAGATATACGTCAACAGTATATGTACACTTACATAAAATAAAAGTCCATAATTTGAACTCTGAAAAAAAATCTTCGTCACACAACCGTGTACATGAAGACAGAATGTCTAGTACAAAAGTTAAAACTGTTTCATACTTTTCATGTTATCCAAAGCAAAATGATGTCAGCACAGTGTGTGACTAGCTCTATCCGTCAATCTGTTTTGGAATTCGATTGTGGGTTGGCGGCACCTGGTGGTACGCACCAGAGGTGCTCCTTGGCCTTGGCCTTGAGCAGCCATTTATGGCCTTCTTTGTTGGATTCTGGTCGATGTTACCCACGGAGCCAATCGAGCCCAAGGCAAGCCCTACTACACTGCATCCTGGGTCTACAGGGCTGCTTACAGGCAGCTTCTCTGTCTCTGAATTAAATAGCGGGCTGCAGCCTATATGGCGCAATAGTTGCATCAACACCCATGACTTGGTATGCACGGAAGTGGGAAGTCTGTAAAAGAAACCCCGCCCTTCACAACCATCGGGCATCTCATAGGCTAGGCATCATGGGCAGGTGTTAGGAATGAAGGCCTGCAAGTTACCACTACAAATGACCTGCCCTTTTCTTGGCAGGGTGCTGCTTGCTTGCTTAGGACCTCTGTGCCCTTTATCAGGACAACCACTCACTAGACGTGACTGCTGTGCCCTTTTTCATACCCAGGCACCATACCATAGGGAAATCCTAGAATTAACACTGAAGCCTGCTCTCCGATTCTAATAGTAATGCAAAAATGCAGAGAATTTGTTATTTTCTGAAACTCACCAACACTACAAAACTGTAATCTGTACTGACTACTGGTAAAAGTGTTGCATGTTGACACAATGCTACAATCACCACCAACATTCTTTTCCAATTTACATCCAACCTAGCTTTATACCAAAGAGATTACAAATTTTATGTATAACTGTGCATGTACTTTAAATATGTCAAAAGACAGAACTTTGGTATAAGTCTGGGAATATGGAATGTTATGTCTGAAGAACATAAGTTCTTTAGAGCACCACCTTTGGTCAGATAGCTATCTACCCAGCATAGTACCTAGCTAAACTCTTCATATTCAGAGAAAACTAGCTGTGTGCATCACAATTCAAAAACAATTTCTTTGGTACATTGCTGGGGGATGGCCAGTACTTGCATCCAACCTACAGTGCCCCCTGGAGGCGAATTTTTCCGATTTTTCATGTTTAAAATCATCTACACTGAAAATTTTACCATTGAGATTTTACTAATGCTGTAATGTACTCCAAAAGTACTATGTATCCAGAGAATTTCAGATCTCGATATTGCTGGGTAAACAAAATAATGCCGCCTAAACATAGGCACAATCTGCTATGAAATTGACCATTTTGAGTTTTCCTCCAACTTTGGCTCCGTCTAACTTGAAAGTGTGGATACTACCAAAGAATTGCTTGGCATTCCTGAAAATAGAGTTCCAAAAGCACAACAAACAGGATTTGCCCTCACAGTACAAATCTGGGTTAGAGAGAAAATATACTGCAAACATGCACCAAAATCAATTTCAACCATCTTTCTGGCCGTCCATTGCACAAACACAGCAAGATACCAAAGTACTATTCACTGAAAATGATAGTCTTGTTGTGTGTAAACGCATAATAAAGCATTCTAGTTTGGTATATGTCTGGGGTATTATTTTATTCCCATTCCCATTTTCAATTTTTATTCTTATTTCTCAAATAATTCTGGCTCGATAACGTAGTTACCCAGCTTGGCGCTGATGTGGTGCTGAAGTCTAACTGGACTTGAAGTGTCACAGGTCATGATAGAAGTATAACAGATTTGGTACTGTGTACCCTTAAGTCATGGTTGTTGATGTAAAATGTGGTGTCAACAGCAAAACTGAGCCACTTAAGTGGCTTCCAGGTGGCGTTATCAACAGGCAAAGTGAAATAGGGACCTAAAAATTTGGCTTTTTCTGAGACACCCATATCTACCTATGTGCCAAGTTTCATTCAATTCCAGGGGGGTCAACTGCGCACCGAATGCCAGTCTCTCGTGGAATGGCTTAATTGCTTTTTAAGCCATTTTTGCCTGCGTCCCAACTTTTTTGAGATCTGTTGCAGCCAGAAAATTTGAAAGAAGCTTATTTTGTGGATAAAAATGTAAAATGTCTCAGTTTCAACATTTGAAATGTTATCTATGTTCTATTGTAAAAAACATTGGGTCATGTGATCTGAAAGTCATTGCATTTTGATTTTATTCACAATTTACACTTTGTCCCAACTATTTCAGAATCGGGGTTGTACATTAAATATCCTAACTAATCATACTGTAATTGCTTCAACTTGGGGCCATTTCTCTAAAAAATTAAGAGACAACTATGGTGCACCTAATGACTAGTGGTGCAAAATTCCAACTGATCATGTTTCTCTGAATATTTGCTCTCGTTATGTAAAATCTGCTACATTTTGCTATTAATAGGTTATAGTTTATTGCTGTTGTTTGATGTTGATAAAGACAGTCTGTTGGAATTGTGAAAGTTTTAGTTGCAGAGTGGTGCGGAGACATCATTTTATGTGAACTGCAGTTATTCTCGGTACTGTTACATATATTTTCAGCAGAACTAAGGGGTGGTTTTTTAATGATATTCACTCTTTGCTCTCTCCTGCTACAGATGTACGATAACATCGCCTCGCTGCAGTTGGAAGAGGGGCCGAACGGGGAGACCCTGGCCACGGCTCTGGTCTCGGCCGAGGGGGAGACAATGGTCTTGAGGCAGGCTGTCCACGCTGACGGCCGGGTGGAGGACTGGATGACTGCGGTCCTGCTGGAGATGAGACGCACTAACCGGCTCATTACCAAGGAGGCCATCTTCCACTACTGCAAAAACACCAGCAGGTGTGTGCCTGTGCGTGCGTGCATGTGAGCATATGTGAGGAACTTTGGTGAAATTACCAGCTGGCTTATTACCTAAGAGACCACCCTCCACTATTTTGGCAGCACCAGCCGGTATATGTGTGTGCGGTTGTTTGTATGTGTGGGGGAGAGGATTTGTGGGTAATTATCAGGATGCATCTCTGTGTATATGGGCGTGTGTGCATGTGTGTGAAAGATGTTTGTATGTGTGTGAGAGAGAGAAGGTGTTTGTGCATGTGTGTGTCTCTGCGTTTGTTCATGGGAGTTTGTGCATGCATGTATGCTCGTCCATTTGTGAATGAGTGAATGCAAGTGCAATTACGCATATGTATATTAGTCTATGTGTATGGATGTGTATTAAATCTGTCTTTTGACTGTGCGCATCCTGTAATATTGACTTGAATTTATCCCCCGCCACAGCACGTGGTGGAGTGGGGGATATTGTAATGTAGGTTGTCTGTCTGTCCGTCCATCAGGATAAGTAGGGACAAGTTTTCTCAGAAACTACTTTACCGAGACAAGTTAAATTTTGTGTTTTCATGCTACTGGTCATGATCTTGATTTGGTTTGAAAACGGTATTCCATAGTGGCAGGGTATATTGATAAAAGTGTCTTCTCGTGTGTACATGTCTTCGGCAGAGTGGACTGGATGTTGCTGTACCAGGGCATGGTTGTCTTAGCCAGCAGCCAGGTGTGGTGGACCTGGGAGGTGGAGGACGTCTTTAACAAGCTAAAGAAGGGAGAGAAGCAGGCGCTCAAGAACTACGCTAAGAAGATGCACCAGCAGATCGACGAGCTTGTCACTCGCATCACGCAGCCTCTGTCGAAGAACGACCGTCGCAAGATCAACACCGTCCTCATCATCGACGTTCATGCCCGCGATATCGTGGACACCTTCGTCAGAGACAGGTATGGTGCCAGAATCCGGTTTCCAAAAGTAATGGCTGTCTTTAGTAGTTTGTTCCGACCACCTGTATTTCCCTTTTGAGTGTGATTCCTGCCCCAGAAGGGTTGAGTGGTGGTAAACTGGCTGAATTCTTTGGTGGGACACAGGCTTGGCGGGATTTTAACTTTCTTGGACTTAGACTTAGCGCCTCTTGTTGTGTTCTGCTAAACATTACAACTAAAATTAGAGAAATTCCTGGCTTCTATGAGGGCTTTCTTTTGGGCAAGCTGAAGAGTAGGTACACACACACGCACACAAACATGCATCAACACCAGCTTCTATTGATGTCAACTTCATAGCTCTCAATAAATAAAGCAGTAGTCAAACATTAAAGTAAGGTGTGGCAGTGTGAAATTCTGTGGTAGTACCCCCAACATGTGACATGCTGCAGAGAAACAGTGAAATGTTAGTCACAACATACTGTGTAATATGAGTAGAACATGATGGGAACTGATTTGTAGAGAACAATGGCTGTGAGAAATCTGTTAACACTGCAAAACGTCTCTTTTTTTGCAGCATTATGGATGCGCGTGAGTTTGAGTGGGAGAGTCAGCTGCGCTTCTACTGGGTGAGAGAGAACGATGACCTGTACGTACGCCAGTGCAGCGCCTCCTTCTACTACGGCTATGAGTACATGGGGCTGAACGGCCGGCTGGTCATCACGCCGCTCACCGACCGCATCTACCTCACGCTTACTCAGGTAAGGGCAAGGAGCCTAATCGCGTCCATTTAACAACACAGTTCCTGAGCTTTGCCATCATAGAAACCAGTCAATGCTAACAGTCATTTACTTTCCTTTATTCATATATCCTGCTCAGCTGGCATTTTAACCTGGTTCAAGCAGAGTTTTAACCCTTATGGGCCTGCTGGGCAGCAGCTGATAAAAGCTCGTTAAGCCAGTGGAATCAGCAGCTCTTTATACAGGTGGATTATAGACTATGATGTGCTCAGTTATTCAACCTGCTGAAAGTGTTGAAAGCTCATTTTCAACCAATATGACCAGTTCAGGTCTGTATTTACAGGTTAAATTTTCTGCTAGTATTTCACATATTAGATTCTAACTTTAAAGATGGTTTGGTAACTTCTTTTGGCTGGTAATGGGCAGTGCTTGGCCTTACATCACTGGCACACAACATACAGTATATAATCCCCGAAACAGCTGCTGTTATAGAAATCTAGTGCCATATGGTGTGTTTATGTTGTCAAATTCAACTCTTAACTTGGCCCAAATTTATGTACCCAAATCAAAGTAGTTTTAGTTTAAAGAATCAGATCACCTTCTGTAAAGAGCACTAACTGGAAACTGTTCCAACATTTTCTAGTGAGTGTGTTTGCCTGCGCAAGCATGCTCATCTGTCTTCTGTGTGTACACGTATGTGTGTGTAACCCAGGCCCTGTCCATGTACCTGGGAGGAGCCCCAGCCGGGCCGGCCGGTACTGGTAAAACAGAGTCCACTAAAGACCTGGCCAAAGCCTTGGGCCTCCTGTGTGTGGTCACCAATTGTGGCGAGGGCATGGACTACATGGTGAGTGAGCTCATTTCCCTGTTGCTTTTTTATTTCTATTCCATCATTTTTACTACATTTTACTTGTCAAGTTAAGACATACAGTATGCTGCCTATATTGAGGTTGTGAGAGGCAGTCTTGAGACCAGCAATAATTCTAGCTCTATAGGTATTCATATATTTCTGATGTGTTCTCTGCGCAGGCCATGGGGAAGATATTCTCGGGGCTGGCACAGTGCGGGGCCTGGGGCTGCTTTGATGAGTTCAACCGGATCGATGCATCCGTGCTGTCTGTCATCTCCTCTCAGATCCAGACTATCCGCAATGCGCTCATCCTGCACCTCAAGACTTTCCAGGTGAGCTCATATCCCACTCTGCATCTCATAGGCTTCAGGTAATGAGGAATACCTGCCATTCGAACCAGATTGCCTGCTGTTTGTCTTATTTTGTAGTGTGCACAATGCTTGCGGCAGTACTGTAGTTTACGTTAGAACTGGACAGTGTTTAACACCATATCAAATCTTATAGAGTTTATCTCAGAACTTGATTTTGTCTAACTCCATTTCCAGTTTTCTCCAGTTTACCTTGAGCAGGAAATGACTCACACCATATTAAGGCTTTTGAAGTTTACCTCAGATGCGGACGGTGTCTAACACCATATCAACTCTTTTCCAGTTTACCTCAGATCTGGACAGTGTCTAACAGCATATCAACTCTTTTCCAGTTTACCTCAGGTCCGGACAGTGTCTAACAGCATATCAAATGTTTACTAACAGTGTCTAACAGCATATCAACTCTTTTCCAGTTTACCTCAGGTCCGACAGTGTCTAACAGCATATCAACTTTCTCCAGTTTACCTCAGGTCCAGTTTACCTCAGATCCGGACAGTGTCTAACAGCATAGTTTGCATATGTCAACAGCATATCTTTTTCCAGTTTACCTCAGGTCCGGACAGTGTCTAACAGCATATCAAATCTTTTCCCAGTTTGTCTAACAGCATATCAACTCTTTTCCAGATCCTCAGATCCGACAGTGTCTAACAGCATATCAACTCTTTTTACCAGTTTAACACCATATCAGATCCCAGACCTCAGGTGTCTAACAGCATATCAACTCTTTTCCAGTTTACCTCAGATCCGGACAGTGTCTAACAGCATATCAAATCTTTTCCAGTTTACCTCAGATCCGGACAGTGTCTAACAGCATATCAACTCTTTTCCAGTTTACCTCAGATCCGGACAGTGTCTAACAGCATATCAACTCTTTTCCAGTTTACCTCAGATCTGGACGCTGTCTAACACCATATCAACTCTTTTCCAGTTTGCCTCAGATCCGGACAGTGTCTAATACCATATCTATGGAGCTAGAACAGTCTCAAAACAGACAAATGCACAGAAAAAATTCACAAATGTATTTGGGGATTTATATATACGTATGACTCAAAACACAAATACATTTTCAATGCACACACAAATATGTTTCATACACAAATACATTTTCAATGCACACACAAATATGTTTCATACACAAATACATTTTCAATGCACACACAAATATGTTTCATTCCGTATATAAGTAAATAAAAAAATCCGCATATAAGAAATAAGATTCATAAGCATATTTTCGATGCACACAAATAGAAAAAAAATTCACAAATATATGCATGTAAAAGTATTTGCAATCTTCATCAAATGCATATGTGGAGCTTGTTACATTCATATATGAACTGTTGGATCTGTATTTACAAAGTGCTTTTAATTTGTAAACTTCGCTGCATTTGTGTGTGAGACTTTTGAGACTCCTCTGACGTGACTCCGATCCACAAATGCATTTTTTCTAAGAGGGATCGTCTGTAGCCAATCAGATGTCTCACTCCTTTACAGCCAATCACCTGAGTGCCTCCCCACGAGGGGTGTTTTATGACGTCATTAAAACGCACGTAGGCGGCCAAAGGCTGGAGGTTTTTAGGGAAGCTGCACCTGTGATATCACCTTTAACATACAGGCTGTATCACACCTGGGCAAAATATTTTTCAGTGGCAGCAACCATTGCCAACAGCAGCAGGACTTACATTTCTGTACCTTGCTAACCAAGCTAGCTATCGCGCTAATAAAATTATTCGCGGTCCAGTTGAATCTCGATGAAGTCTCGATTTTACCAATTATGTAAACGATGTTTGCTTTGTGTTTCTGGACCTGTTGCAGGACACTGCACTAACGGCACCTTCGTAGCAAGCTAGCTGGCTGGCTAGTAACGTTACAGGAAAACCGTAGCTCTCATTTAGCAGCCAGTGTTTCACATATTTCGGTGGCTAGCTTGCTTCCAACGGTTAGCTTGTTTGCAAAGATAGCTAGTATCTGTGTAAGCACACAAATGCGGTGTAGAGTCATCATTGCGGCTGTTGCGGAATCTGTGTAATAAAGTGCCTCTTGATTAGCAAATCACTGCTTTACGCTGTACTAATTTTTCCTCTTTATAGCTTGCCATCTCTAATATATTTAATACGAGTAATCTCATCACACTCCCTTTGACTTCCAGAAGAGACGATTTGGAATAGAACAAGACGAGGAGTGAAAAGGTTTTCGTGGATCTTCCTGAGTAAAAAACATGTTCATACATATATTATAGATATACGCAATGACTGTTGTAGCCAAGTGAATTTAAAGCCATTTCATAACCTCTGTCTTGATTAGCATACAATATCAGAAATGATAAGTCTACTGACCATACACAATAGCGATCATAAGATACTGCAACTTTCAGTATTAGGAAAAACAAAAATTTTTCTTTGTAAGGATGAAAATCAGTGTGATCACAATAAGCACACTAAAAAAAGCCATCTAATGCAGGGGCTCTCCAACCTTTGCCTTATTTCCTTCTTAAAATTTGCCTTTGAGAGCTACCATAAAAATAAATAAATACAAAGAGCAAGAGCAACTCTTGTCTTACCTGGCCATGATAACCAATATAATAAAATTGACGGGATATTGTTTCCTCTGAGGTTTTGAAATGGAAATCAAGAATTGTGGATTTCTACTGCTAGTACTAGTAATAACTACCAATACAGTACAACAAATGCATTAATTCACTATCACAGTCAGATGGTAGTCACTGCATGGAGTCCACACCAAGTATCCTAAGGAAATTGAATCAGGTCAACTAAGCTTAGTTATGTCTTAGAAGATGTTTCGCCCCCTCTACAAATGGCTTCATCAGTTCATGCTGTTCACTAGGCTAGACTGGCTGGTCTGCCTGTGACCTGGATGAATGAGAACATGCATAGACAGTCCATACTCAGAGTTCTGTAGTTGGAGGGAAATCTTGTTCATCCATGTTGACAATTTTCAAAACCTTTCAATGACAACATTACCCATACAGGCCATTTTTAACACAAGTACAATATACTTTTAGCTTAGTTGAATCTATCATGATTAAAATATGCATTTAATTCAGTAACTCAGTAACAAAATACATTCACAAAAATAAAGAAATTACATGAGATCAAGAAAATGCACATGGTCTCCTGGAGCATCTAATATTGTGATCAAATATTGTAAATTTGTTTCCAATGGTATCATTTAAATATTCATCAATGTAAGATGAATATACAGTGTACATAAACGCGGTATTAATGCTTTTCTGCTCTGAAATACACATCTCGGCCGTCCGTGGAAATAATTTGCATAGCGTGGCCAATATCGCGTTTATGTACACAATATATACATCTTATATTGATGGACAGTCAAATGATACTGTTGGAAACAAATTTACGATACCACTTTGATCACAATATTTGACACTCCAGGAGACCATATGCATCTTTTGAGAAATAATTTTTCGAAATTATTAAAAGGCAGCTCTCCAGAAGAAAATAAATATAAGGACAGAGAATTGGAAAAATATTTTTAATAGACGAAATTAAGGCACAGGGCAGGAATGCGACAAAAGGGAAGAAATGGGGCAATGAAACTAAGTATGGGTCCAACAGGCTATAAAATCGCCAGGTCTTCAAGATCTTCAAGAACAAGATCGATGGAAAACCAAATTATATAGCTGCCATAATTTTCACTAGTATGGTTTTCACAAGCTGGTTTGAACGCAGCATTTATAACATTACACCTCATAGTAACTTTAGAGAATAACATGATAAGCTATCGTTCATGCCAAAAGAGACTGATGATGATCGATCATTATTAGTAGTTCAAATGACTTGAATAACCACGAACATTCATGCTAAGATAACTAACGTAGACGGTTCGCATGGTCAGCATAGCATGCTAGCATCTACGTTTTAGTTATTAGGCCTATATTGTTATATTAGCTATTTAGCATTATTTAAAGGTTTAAGTGAACCATATAACGTCAATTCACACGTCACAGAGATATGCTATTAAACTTAATTATAGCTCAGTGAAACGTTTCGTTCACAGGCGTTAAGCACAGTTAGCAAAGACGGACAAAGCCGTGTCAATCTTCGCTCACTGCGTTATATCTTAAAATCTGCTCGAAAGAGACGAGCTATAATGTTTTAAATCACACTGTTAGTTCGGTTAAAATATACTTATAAAATGGTTATCATAAGACATTGGCCTGCTACTTCTTACCCTTAAATAATCACTTAAAAGATGTGAGACACACGACTTCTCCACAGCGATACGGTTTCCCAGGAAGCTTCTTTTGGAACTATTGGACGCCTCCATGATCCGCCATTGCAGTGGCCCATTAAAGTCAATGGAGTTGTCGCAACTCTGTTTCTCTATGGCTCTGGGATCCAAGGCTAAAAACCTCCAGCCTCTGGCCGCCTACGCGCGTTTTAATGACATCATAAAACACCCCTCGTGGGGAGGCATTCAGGTGATTGGCTGTAAAGGAGCGAGACATCTGATTGGCTACAGACGATACCTCTTAGAAAAAATGCATTTGTGGAACGGAGTCACGTCAGGGGAGTCTCAAAAGTCTCACACACAAATGCAGCGAAGTTCACAAATTAAAAGCACTTTGTAAATGCAGATCCAACAGTTCATATATGAATGTAACAAGCTCCACATATGTATTTGATGAAGATTGCAAATACTTTTACATGCATATATTTGTGATTTTTTTTTTCTATTTGTATGTGCATCGAAAATATGCTTATGAATCTTATTTTTTATATGTGGATTTTTTTTTTTATTATATATGGAATGAAACATAGTTGTGTGTGCATTGAAAATGTATTTGTGTATGAAACATACTTGTGTGTGCATTGAAAAGGTATTTGTGTTTTGAGTCATACGTATATATAAATCCCCAAATACATTTGTGAATTTTTTCTGTGCATTTGTCTATTTTGAGACTGTTATAGCTCCATACATAACAAGTCTTTTTCTGAAAACCCCAGTGTTTTTTCTTCCATTCCATGACCATGACTGTCTGTGGTTCACATTTCTTTATGTCACTACCTCAAAAGAATATTACACTATACAAAATGACACAAAACTGTGAGAATTCTGTTCATTTATGGGTTTTAACTTTAGTGTAGCACTGGTGCTGCAAAGCTCGTATTGACTCCTGTAGGATAGAGCAGTATGCCAACTTCACCAAAATCTGGAATTTGCAGAAGGTGCAGTACTACAACCCCAATTCCAAAATAGTTGGGACGAAGTGTAAATCGTGAATAAAATCAAAATGCAATGACTTTCAGATCACATGAACCAATATGTTATTTACAATGGAATATCGATAACATTTCAAATGTTGAAACTGAGACATTTTACATTTTTATCCACAAAATGAGCTTATTTCAAATTTTCCGGCTGCAACAGGTCTCAAAAAAGTTGTGACACAGGCAAAGAAGGGCTGGAAAAGCAATTAATATCGAAGAGAATCAGCTGAAAGAACATTTAGCAAGTAATTAAGTTAACTGGCATCAGGTGTGTAACATGATTGGCTATAAAAGGGATGTCTTAGAGAGGCTGAGTCTCTCCGAAGTAAAGATGGCCAGAGGCTCTCCAACCTGTGAAGTCTTGCGTAAAAAAATTGTGGAATATTTTAAAAACAATGTTCCTCAACGTCAAATTGCAAAGGCTTTGAAGGTCTCCTCATCGACAGTGCATAACATCATCAAAAGATTCAGAGAATCTGGAAAAATCTCTGTGCGTAAGGGACAAGGCCGAAGACCTTTACTGGATGCCCGTGATCTTCGGGCCCTCAGACGCCACTGCATCACTCACTGGCATGATTCTGTCATTGACAATACTAAATGGGCCCAGGAATACTTCAAGAAACCACTGTCTGTAAACACAGTCCACTGTACCATCCACAGATGCCACCTAAAACTCTATCATGCAAAAAGGAAGCCATTGTTGAGCATGATCCAGAAGCGCCGCCGTGTTCTGTGGGTCAAGGCTCATTTAAAATGGACTGTAGCAAAGTGGCGAAGTGTCCTGTGGTCAGACGAGTCCAAATTTGACATTCTTGTTGGAAATCATGGGCGTCGTGTCCTCCGGGCTAAAGAGGAGAAAGACCACCCCTCCTGTTATCAGCGTTCAGTTCAAAAGCCAGCATCTCTGATGGTATGGGGATGCATTAGTGCATATGGTGTGGGACACTTGCATGTTTTAAAAAGCACCATGAATGCTGAAAGGTATATAAAGGTTTTAGAGCAACATATGCCCCCCTCTAGATGACATCTATTCCAGGGAAGGCCATGTGTATTTCAGCAGGATACTGCAAAACAACATACTGCAGCTATTACAACAGCATGGCTTCATAGGAGAAGAGTCTGTGTGCTGAACTGGCCTGCCTGCAGTCGTGATCTTTCACCGATTGAGCACATTTGGCGCATAATTAAACAAAAAGTCTGTCAAAGGAGACCCAAAACTCTCCTGCAGCTGGAATCCTGCATTAAACAAGAGTGGGATCAAATTCCAATGGCTAAACTCAAGAAACTTGTCTCCTCAATGCCCAGACGCCTCCACTCTGTGTTGAAAAGTTGAGGGGATGCTACACCATGGTAAACAGGCCCTGTCCCAACTTTTTTGAGACCTGTAGCAGCCATCAAATTTGAAATGAGCTCATTTTGTGGATGAAATTGTAAAATTTCTCAGTTTCAACATTTGCTGTTATCTCTGTTCTATTGTGAATAAAATACTGGATGGTGTGATTTGGAAGTCATTGCATTTTGATTTTATTCACAATTTACACTTTGTCCCAACTATTTCAGAATTGGGCTTGTAGAATAGAATAAAGTGGGATAGATTAGAATATAACTTTTGGACCTTTGTTGGAGGGAACTTTCCCAGGTGAAAAAGCACTCACAGTGGTGTACCAGGCTCCTCAGTTTCAAATACGTGAGTGTTAAAAGCTTCGCATTTTGGATAATCTTCAGCCGAAATATGACTGAGTGAGAGAATGAGTGATTGAGAATAGACTGATCGATTTTACGAAAGATATAAGAACAAAAGAAAGAGATGTGATAGACTGAAAAAGCTGCGCAGGCTGTTTAAATTGAAAAGTAGTGTGCACCTGCGTTCTGCTGATTTGAGCGTTCACTCCCCATTCAGTTTGAGGGGCAGGAGATCTCTTTGGACGACCGTATGGGCATCTTCATCACCATGAACCCCGGCTATGCTGGCCGCACAGAGCTGCCTGAGTCGGTGAAGGCCCTGTTCCGGCCTGTGGTGGTGATTGTCCCTGACCTGCAGCAAATCTGCGAGATCATGCTGTTCTCCGAGGGCTTCCTCATGGCCAAGGTGATATTCGTGCACACGCATTTATACACTTCATGGAAGTATAACTTGACCAGCGGCGGCTGGTGAACTGGTGATAGGGGAGGCTCAAAACAATCCCTTAAAATTAATGATTGGTCACAACCTGTTTGCAATCATTCATTTAAATTACCATTACAGAAACTCTGATAACTCTCAACATTATCAGATGTGGCCAGTTTTCATTTATAACGCATACCAATTACGATTGCGGACTTCTCACGCTTTTCTTTATTCAGGGATTGGAAGCAATGCATGTGTTTCATGATCGTTTAAATGAAATAAGATCATTTGAAACGTCTTTATGCAATTCCATTGCTTCCAACCCCTCCAGTGCACAAGGAACTCAATTCCGCGCGAGAATCTCTTACATATGCGTTGATTGAATAATTGCTGACTACAGCAGAGGAATGTAAATATGCCACTTAAACTCACACCGAATGCGTGAGAGTTGACAAGTATGCATTATAAATGAAAACTGGCCACACCTGATAATGTTGAGAGTTTTCGGAATGGTAATGGTAATTTAAATAAATGATTGAAAACAGGTTGTGACCAATCATTAATTTTAAGGGATTGTTTTGAGCCTCCCCTATCGCCAGTTCACCAGCCGCCACTAAACTTGAAATACTATAGCTATCACAGCGGCTATAGTGTAACAATCAGCTAACCGTAACAATCTTTCAAATGCAGATACAAGCACCAGAATTTGCATGTTCATACCCCTGGGTCCATTTACGTATTTCAAAAATCTCATTAGCCACTGAAAGTTTCAATATGGCCACCTTTTTCCAATATGGGCACTATTTCCGATATAAAGAACATAAATTTCACCTTAGGATTTTAGTTTCTGGACCAATTTTGGTGATTTTTCTGTCGTATCCTATGTTTTTAACAATGTGGTTATCTAATGAAAATGGACTAATATAACAACAATGGACTTATATTCTGGTTTCCTAATGTGGAGCTTGTTAGTTAGCATTTAGGACACTGAACTAACCTAAACTACCATACACCTGTCATTAGTCTGATAAGATAGTGAATATTAGCTAGCCGACACTGAACCTCATACTGAGTTTTACAGCAGGGATGTCACCAGTGTGCCCTGGTTGCGCCTCAGCATCAACTCTGTCGCTAAGCTCAGTAATTCTCAAATAATAAGTTCCATCTATAACTCACCTTTCTTCAGAGATATTCTACATAGATCAGTTATGAATAAACCATGCTCGCTGATATACTCAATAACACTCTGAATCCATCTGCAAATGCTGCATCCGAGGGTGCGGCTACTGTTGAGTAGCTACTTGGATTTAAAAGCTGTAAAAGCAAAAAGAGTTATTTGCCACATGTATATTGAAAGAATTTAGCTGAAACATTAGCACTACCTAAACTACTGCACCCCTACACACTGAATACCCCTACCGCCTTTTGTGAACATATTAATTTGCTAAAATTGCTACGATATGGTACAAAGAAGCATCTGGGTAACAATAGAGTTCTAAATTTGGCTTTTTTGTTCCCCGCCACCGCAAAGTACTGAGCAGGGGATGTAGTTTTCATCTCCATCCGTCCGTTCGTTTGTTCATACGTACGTACGTACGTCCGTCCCATTGGTGTGAACGCAATATCTCAAGAATCAGTGGATCGATTTTGCTCATATTTACCACCAACGTGTACTTAGGGGGTCCCCCAACGCCAGTCGATTTTGGTGACCTGTGGGTCATTTTCAAGGTCACTCGGCAATTACATAGATTTTGCCTTTGTAAACCTTGTTTACGCAATATCTCATGCAGTGGGGGAAACAGTCACATTACTGACAATTACTTGTTATACTTAAAAATGACATCAAAATCATTCATTTAACACAATCCTGAGTGATTTTTTATGCAAATCTATGCATTTCTTGGTTACTAATGGAGGCCATCTTGAAAATGGCCGCCATCTTGAATTTTCAAATGGCTAATGGGCTTTATCAATAGAGTAATGCTCAAGGTGTATTTGTGCTCATTTTAGTACTTGTATCCACAGTAGTCAGATCTCCTTGAAATATTTAGTTTTCTGCGGGGCTAAGCATGGCCTGACATTATATAACGCAGCGTAGCATAGCATAGCTGTACATAATGTGACATAAAATGGCATAGCCGAACTTACGATAGCATAACACATGCTCAGAGTGACCACACACACACACAGACTCAGTTCTGCACCAATTCCTTCACAATCACACATAGGTACAAATGTGGTACTATGTCCTTTGTCTCAGATTCTGGCTAAGAAGATGACTGTGCTATACAAGCTGGCTAGGGAGCAGCTATCGAAGCAGTCACACTATGACTTCGGCCTAAGAGCACTCAAGTCTGTGCTGGTAATGGCAGGAGAGCTGAAGAGAGGGTCACCTGACCTGAACGAGGTAAACGTAACATCAGTTATGCACAGAAACACTCACTCTTTTGGAAACAGCTGGGGTAGCCCTCTCTTATTTTCATAGTAGTAACTTGACCCCAAAAGTTGTATTTCCTGAGAGTGTGTAAGAAATGCCCATTTATGTGACCCTGTTTATGACAGTCTTCAACGAAATGTTCAATTTTTTTAAATCTAATGTGTAAGAGTTCAGTTCTTAACCCCATAAAACCTGTAGACCCATGTATGTGTCCATAAAATGTAACTGCTGTATTCAAATCTGTGGAACTTCAGGCCTTTTTTAAACTCTAGTGCAGATCCAAAGGATTCCAACAAGCCGGAATATGTCCTGCTGAACTATAGGGGAAAATGTATAAAATGTACAAGACCTTGATATTTTCAATTCGATGTAATGCTGTGGCCATAAAAACTTGGCTTCTTGGATTTGAATTCTCCTCCCAATATAGGTTTGATGCAGGTTCAGTGAAGTGCTACAAACAGCAGATACAGAATTTGTATGTGACATTGTCCTACTGTGTGAAAAAATGCTTTTTCTGACTTTGAACCTTCTTACAGTAAAACCTAAGTGAAAAATTCGAGTCTATGGGGATAAAAGCCAAAATTGTGTCTCTGTCCAGATAGCAATGGATGGCACTGTTTATACCTTCAATGCACATAGTACAAAAGTACATCTGTGTATAATACCCTACCAGAAGCCTGGTTAACCAAAGTGTGATTAGGCTTACTATACTTGTACAGAGGTAGCTATAAAGGAATATTATCGCATGCAGTTGGGTCTTAAAGCATTTGAACAGTGGCAGAATTTTAGAGTTATAATGTATGAGGACTTTTACAATATATAATGTGAAATCACTGTCACTGTGTAAATACTTACAGACCTCACTGCAGTTGCTTTAGGTTTTGAGGTACAACCCCAATTCCGAAATAGTTGGGACAAAGTGTCAACTGTGAATAAAATCAAAACGCAATGACTTTCAAATCACACCAGCCAGTATTTTATTCACAATAAAACAAAGATAACATAGCAAATGTTGAAACTGAGAAATTTTACAATTTCATCCACAAAATGAGCTAATTTCAAATTTGATGGCTGCTACTGGTCTATGGAGAGTTTTGGGTCTCCTTTGACGGACTTTTCGTTTAATTATGCGCCAAATGTTATCAATCGGTGGAAGATCAGGACTGCAGGCAGGCCAGTTCAGCACACGGACTCTTCTACTACGAAGCCATGCTGTTGTAATAGCTGCAGTATGTGGCTTGGCATTGTCCTGCTGAAATACACAAAGCCTTCCCTGGAATAGATGTCGTCTAGAGGGGAGCATATGTTGCTCTAAAAACTTTATATACCCTTCAGCATTCATGGTGCTTTTAAAAACATGCAAGTGTCCCACACCATATGCACTAATGCATCCCCATACCATCAGAGATGCTGGCTTTTGAACTGAACGCTAATAACAGGAGGGGTGTCCTGTTATTAGCGTGTCCTCTTTAGCCTGGAGGACACAACGCCCATGATTTCCAACAAGAATGTCAAATTAGGACTCTTCTGACCACAGGACACTTTGCCACTTTGCTACAGTCCATTTTAAATGAGCCTTGGCCCACAGAACACGGCGGCACCTCTGGATCATCCTCAACAATGGCTTCCTTTTTGCATGATAGAGTTTTAGGTGGCATCTGTGGATGGCACGGCAGACTGTGTTTACAGACAGTGGTTTCTTGAAGTATTCCTGGGCCCATTTAGTCATGTCAATGACAGAATCATGCTGGTGAGTGATGCAGTGGCGTTTGAGGGCCCCAAGATCACGGGCATCCAGTGAAGGTCTTTGGCCTTGTCCCTTACGCACAGAGATTTTTCCAGTATCTCTGAATCTTTTGATGATGTCATGCACTGTCGATGATGAGACCTTCAAAGCCTTTGCAATTTGACGTTGAGGAACATTGTTTTTAAAGTATTCCACAATTTTTTTACGCAAGACTTCACAGGTTGGAGAGTCTCTGGCCATCTTTACTTCTGAGAGACTCAGCCTCTCTAAGACATCCCTTTTATAGCCAATCATGTTACACACCTGATGCCAGGTAACTTAATTACTTGCTAAATGTTCTTTCAGCTGATTCTCTCATATATTAATTGCTTTTTAGCCCTTTTTTGCCTGTGTCAAAACTTTTTTGAGACCTGTTGCAGCCATAAAATTTGAAATAAGCTCGTTTTGTGGATAAAAATGTAAAATGTCTGAGTTTCAACATTTGAAATGTTATCTATGTTCTATTGTACATAACATATTGGCTCATTTGATCTGAAAGTCATTGCATTTTGATTTTATTCACAATTTACACTTTGTCCCAACTATTTCGGAATTGGGGTTGTATGATGTGGATATGCTGCCTTTGTCTGACCCTGACCACGTCTCCTTCAGGACATGGTCCTCATGCGAGCCTTGCGGGACATGAACCTGCCCAAGTTTGTGTTTGAGGACGTCCCACTGTTCCTGGGCCTGATTTCGGACCTGTTCCCAGGCCTGGACTGCCCTCGAGTGCGCTACCCCAACTTCAATGACGCTGTAGAGCACACATTACGGGAAAACCAGTACCTCCTAATGGACGACCAGGTACACTGATTTGGCAGTCTTCGTAGTAATGTTGATCTGTAACAGCTGGCTATCCAACTGAGCATTTGGAACACAGACCTGCCAATGACTTACTATCATAGGCATAAAAAATTGTGGCAAACAAGTAGTACATAGCCAACATGCTAATTCATGCGCTATTGGCAATGCGTTCAACTCTGAGTGCACCTCCCCAGGATCCGCTCATGGCAGACATTGTGGCGCTTGTTTGGTGAGTTCTGGGCAAAATTGCTGCCATCCACTCCGACAGTTACTGTATAGTGTCAGTCTGTGGATGGGCTAATGTGGCTACTCTCTTTGCCTCAAGCATTTCCCAATAAATTGCAACAATTGGCACTCACACTGGGCAACACCATGAGGTCAGCGGCACAGACCTTCTCACAGGATACCTGAGATACAGGCTGGTGCAGCGAGAATTTAAATAGAGTTGTCTCTGGGATTAACAGTTAATAACTCTATTTAAATTCTGGCTGCATTAGGCTGTTAGCTCATGGTAAGAATTTGATTAATCTATGTGTTCAGGATTTAGGAGTTTCAATAAAGTGTTAAACTTGTAGTTCCTTTACAAAGGTGCTGTAATTTCAGGTGGACAAAGTGGTGCAGATGTATGAAACTATGATGACCAGGCATACTACCATGGTGGTGGGACCCACCGGTGGAGGGAAGTCTGTGGTCATCAACACCTTGTGTCAGTCCCAGACAAGGTCAGTGCAGTTAGTTACTCAAGTTGGAATTGTCATCATTATCGCTACCTATGTGTCCTAACACTGTCGTGCATTTTAACATTATCATCATTACTGCTACCCGTGTATGATAACATTATCATTATTACTGCAACATGTGCATTTTAATATAATCATCATTAGAGTTACCTGTGCACTCAAGCTTTATAATTATCACTGCCAGGTTTGCATTCTAGCATTATCATCATTGTGATACCTGCTATCTGTGCTTTCTAGTAGCATTATAATTGTTACTTTAAGTTGCATATCTTGGCATTAAAACCATTGGTTGTTAAAATGTGTATCGTCATTTCTAATTTTAGCCATTCAGAATAGCTTTATCATCACTTGAGAGAAAGTTCATGTGCTAAAACCTTAAGTAGCAATGAGTACCTGGTACTCTCAGTGCAGGACCACAGCAACATCATATAGGAGAGTACTGGAGCATATGGATCCTCTTAGACATCTGTATTAGGCGCACATAAAACTGATGCCTCGACGCAACAGTGTCTTCTTCAGAGTGAAGACGACAATGTTGTGTCTAAACAGTAGCTTTGCCTGACTGTACACATCAGCATTGCCATTATCACCATTGGTGGAAGAAATTATTATAAAGATCAATGTTGACTGTTTATTTAAGCCAGGGGTGTCCAGTCTTATCCAGAAAGGGCCGGTGTGGGTGCTGATTTTTGTTAGAGCCCAACACTAACACACCTGATTCTACCCACCAAGGTCCTGATTGAAACCCCTGATTAGTTAATTAGTGGAATAAGGTGCAGTAGCACTGCTGGCTAAGACAAAAACCTGCACCCACACCGGCCCTTTACGGATAAGATTGGACACCCCTGATTTAAGCAGTATCTTCATTTCTATCAACCAATGAAATTAGTATTATCTTCTTAACTTTTTGCTGTTCATATTAGCAGTATCATCATTATTAATTGCTGTTGAAATGATCACCATTACTGTTTGCTGTTTACCAATGTTACTCTTACATATGAGCACATAACCAATCACATAACCATTGTGTGCTGGCCGCACAGGCTGGGGCTCGTGACAAAACTCTACTGCCTGAACCCCAAGGCCATGAGTGTGATTGAGCTCTATGGTATCCTGGACCCTGTCACTCGGGACTGGACGGATGGGATCCTGTCCAATATTTTTCGAGACATCAACAAGCCCACTGACAAAAAGGAAAGGAGGTAAACTCTCCAAATCGAGCTCAGAGCGGCATGCATTTTACCTGTCAGCATTTAATAAAGATTTCAGTTCATGTGGGCTATGAAGCTTGATGTGGAGAAAACTGTATGCTATTTAAAATGTAGTACTGGGTAGTTGTTGTGAAGTGAGTAGTTTGGAAATGGAGCAAACATCCAAACGCAAAGGAATAAAACAAATTAACTTCAAGATGAAATTTCCTCATTTTTTTCCATCTTATTACTTCGAAGTATGTTGAATTTCTTCATTCCCTGTCAGGAAAACAATGGCCTGGTTTTGAAGGCAGATCGAGTACAGTCCTGGACAAATTGAGTTTTTGTACAGAGAATCTTCATTAGAGAAAAACTAAAACTGAGGTTGAAATCATCCATAAAAAATTGATAATTGATTTTAGCAATTTTAATGTACAGTTTTAGCCGCACGGTATCTGGACCATCGCCGATGTTTCAGAACATTGTTCACTGCCTCAGGTACATCCTGTTCGACGGAGACGTAGACGCCTTGTGGGTGGAGAACATGAACTCTGTGATGGACGATAACAAGCTTCTGACCCTGGCCAATGGGGAGAGAATCCGTTTACAGGGGCACTGTGCCCTGCTGTTTGAGGTACGGGCACAGCTGGGAGATGTTTCACAAAGCAGGATTATGGCGTTAGCTGGATAACTGCGTTGAGAAAATATGGAACTGATGTCCCAGGTTTGGGAGAGTTCAGGGTGATACCTGAGATTTATGTGACTCAGAAATTCCGTTTTGTGACCCAGGGCCGAGTACACAGTCCGAGCTCTGAACCTAGAGCTAGAGGTAGACGTGTATGGACACCAGATATCAGAGAAAGCTTTGAATGACAAGTACAGTTCAGAGAAAATAAAGTTTTTTTTCTACTGTTTCAAGCAGATCAAATAGGGTTAGAGTTGCAGTAATATTAATGGAATTGTCTTCATGAAATCTCCAGATTTTATGGATAAAGATTCTGTTCTAGGTTGGAGACCTGCAGCATGCCTCCCCTGCAACCGTCTCCCGCTGTGGAATGGTGTTTGTGGACCCCAAAAACCTGCGTTATGCCCCCTACTGGAAGAAGTGGGTCAACGCCAGGAACCCAAAGGCAAGCATTCCTAACCTTTCTCAGAGTGAAGTTCTTAGAATAACTAGTTATTTTTAACTGTCATTTATGCATGTATATATTGGAGTTGGTAACACACTGGTGAGGTTGTGTGTGAATTGATTTTCTATCATCTTCACTTGGCAGGAGCAACCAGAGCTGAACAATTTGTTTGAGAAGTATGTCCCCCAATGTATTGACATGATAGTGGATGGAATTGTGGATGGAAAACAAGAGGAGAAACTAAAGACTATTGTTCCACAGACTGACCTAAACATGGTTAGTCTGAAGTCGCAAATTATTTGTACTAAAAACACTGACCACTGACTCTCAAATGTTCATATTCGATCATGATTGCCTACGCATTCTCGATTTGAGTTTCCAGTGTTCTATGAACGGTGTTTTTGGTCGTATGGGGGTGAATACTCATTGTGCAGCTATTCTTATTCGGTTATCAGAGCTGTAAAGTTCAAGAATTGCAAAGTGAAAGTTCTGCCATGTGTTTCTTTGACCCACAAACTTACCTAGCTGATTTCATTACTTGGATGAGCCTCTTAGCTGATGAATTGTACTAATTATAAAATCAAACAACATAGCATTGTGGAGGAACTTAAAATTTTGCACCTTGATTTTTCCACATCTGGTGGGTTTTCACAGTGTGGCTGGCCATGCATGCCATTGCAGGTTTTGCAGCTGCCCTGAACATTGAAGTTTCTCTTTATTTTCTCTGTGATTAGTTGCAGTATTGCTGGCTTAATTATGTGATTAATCTTGTTGTTGGTTGCCTGTATGGTCCATCACTGTACTGCTGGTTGTGTGCAGGTGGTGCAGCTCTCCATGATGCTGGATGCTCTGCTGGTTCAGGAGGAGCTGGAGGCCCCAGTGCTGGAGTGCTTCTTCCTGGAGGCCCTCTGCTGCTCACTCGGGGGCGCCCTGCTTGATGCCGGGAAGATCAAATTTGACTCGTTCCTCAAGAAGATTTCCTGCATGACCACATCATGTGACGAGGATACCCTCGCTAACCCTGGAGAAATTCCAGGTGAGCCTCACCCTGCTAAAGACCAGACTGGTGCATTTGCATTTGGGTCGCTAGAATGTATTTGGAAAGGTTCTCCAGAAATCACCTTTCTCAATAACCAAGCTAATTCCAAAAGGCAGCAAAATATTACATAAAGAGAGACTAGTCAGTCAAATGGTATGAAAGCAGAAGTTTGATTTTACTTCTTAGCAGTAGCAGTCTTTATTCTCGTTGGGACAAAAAGACAATTGAAACACTGTATTGTTTGCTAGTTTTCTAGTGGTGCAAGAGCCAAAGGCTAAAACGAGGATACTTAAGTTCTTTTAGTAATTCTATACATCCAATTTATCACATCCTGTACTTTGGCTGCATAATCTAATGTATTTTGTGTGCCTGAGCAGGTTCCTTGCCAACCCTGTACGACTTTCATTTTGACGGGGAACAGAAGAAGTGGGTGCCCTGGACCTCGCTGGTCCCAGCATACATCCACAACATCGATGTCCAGTTCATTGATATCCTTGGTAAAGAAAATACTGGGCTCCAATTAGTGCTTGTGTCCTCCATTTAGGGAGCTCTGGCATGTTACACTACTTGCTAATCTTCCTTGCTAACGTTCAAACTTTGCCTGCCTCAGTGCCCACCGTAGATACCACGCGAGCCAGCTGGCTGCTGGAGCAGATGGTGAAAATCAAGCGGCCTGTTGTGCTGGTAGGGGAGTCAGGCACCTCCAAAACGGCCACGACGCAGAACTTCCTTAAGAATCTCAACACGGACACCACTGTGAGTGTTCTGCTGACAGGGTGTCCCAGAACCAGCGAAGTGGATCTGGCTGTTGCATTGCAGATAGAATTAACTTTTCTGGGAATGGGTTTTCTTAAAGGTGCAATCAGGAATTCTCCAAATTTCTATGGTGTTGCACAACCTCCAAATTGGCTGTTGGTCTTGAGCTGCATGAATGAATGGCTCTCTGCTGCCTCCACAACAGGTGTAGCTGAAGCTTTGTTCGCAGTAACATGACAAATTACATGAATATTGTTGGGTATAGACGTTTGTCTAGAACAAAGACGTGCCCAAAGACAGATTAATTTCATAAATTTACATGTAAATACTGCATAACTTCAAAATACTGTTTCATAAATTTTACTTTTGATTTACACATCCTTATGAGATTAATTTCAGGAACTATATCTTGTTTTTTTTTTTTTTTTTTAAATCAAGTTGTCGCAAAGTTAGGTTGCTAGCTAGCCAGGCTGGCAGGCAAGCTAACTATTGAAGGAACCTGGGACCTTTTTTTCCTTCTATTTGAGTCTAAATGTTTAATTGGGCCAATTATTTTTTGTAATTAGTCCAGTATTAAGTGAGAATGCTATAACCCGGAATCTGCAAAACGGCTGCAATATAATCCAATGGGGTGGTTGTTTGAGTCAAATTACGTCCACTTAAAGTGCGTGTTTTTGCAGCTGACTGGCTCAGATTGTTATTTTGTAATCAGTCATTACTCAGTTGATACTTCATACATGTTACTGGCCTACTGATTTTTTTAATGATGCTATCCTGCCATTCATTATCGTAGCTCTAAACTTCTTTACAAAGTGTCAGCAGAGAGATGATATGAGTAATTGTGTTGACTTTCACTGACTTTCAGATGATGCTAACCATCAACTTTTCATCACGCACCACATCCATGGACCTGCAAAGGAACCTGGAAGCCAACGTGGAGAAGAGGACCAAGGAGACCTATGGCCCTCCCATGGGCAAGAGGCTACTGGTCTTCATGGATGATCTCAACATGCCACGGGTGAGACTGGGATAGTACATTTTTAAAGGAGACAAAGTGCTGATCTAGGTTTAGGTTTCCCCAATCATATTCTGTTAGCTGAGATTAATAACTGAACCCAGATCAGTGCACCAACTGTGGACTCAGGTCATTCTTCTTTCTTCATAATCGTCCCACCCTACCCAAAACCTAGTCCCATCTCTTGTGGATTCCTTCAGTCTTATGAAGTCCTTCAGAATCGTATGAGGTGTTTTCCTTTGTCAAAGGCAAGGAAATGCTAAGGAGAATGAATTATGTGCCATTACTCGCTAACACTTCTGAAATCAGTCAGTGAGCCTTTGCTGGTTGACTCTTTTGAAAACAGTGAGCGTGAATTTCTGCTTTTCCCTGTAATCCAGCAAAGCCTCAACCAAGCAACCACTGTACCTTGAAAATCATAAACTCATTCTAAAAACCTCATGGAAAATCCGGGGAAGATATTTATTGGATTTCAGTGGGAACCCACTCTTTTCTCCCCACAGTAGAACAGCCCTTGTGTTTTTGCTGCCCTGTAGTTTTACACTGTGTGTATAAGTACGTGCACTTACTAGGGATGCATGATATTGGATTTTTGGCCGATATCTGATATACCGATATTTTACAACTCATTTGGCCGATAACTGATACCAATACCGATTACATGTACTTTGTTACTATGCACCTTTGAAAACGGGAGTATCATGCACCCCCCGGAGAAAATCTCACTCTAGCCTGCATTCAAAACTTGAGAGCCCTGAGACTCAATTCCAGCGTGTCCTGGCTTCTCGATAAGCAGGCCGCGGCATTGTGTTGCAGCATTATGAGTGTCGAGTTTACCTTATTATGCAAAAACACCGTATTGACAGAGCTACGATGCTGCCACCTAAATTGGTGCTTAATCCTGTCAGATTACCCAGTATTGCTGAAATAAAAAAAAAAAAAAGTGCCCCGCGCCAATTTTGGGCAACCTCCCGGACGATAAACAAAAGGTTTTTTTTTACTTGGCCATTTGGTTAATTATATCGGCGGAATGGCCGATGTCCGATGCTTAATTTTAAAGCCAATATCGGCCGATGCCGATAACGTGCCGATAATATCGTGCATCCCTAGTGCTTACGCCCACGTGCATGGGTGCGTGCTTGTGTTGAGCCGCTCTTATGCCTTCACACGTACCCCTGCAGGTGGATGAATATGGCACCCAACAGCCCATCGCCTTGCTGAAGCTGCTGCTGGACCGGGGGGGCATGTACGACCGGGGCAAGGAGCTCAACTGCAAGATCCTGAGGGACCTGGGCTTCATCGCCGCCATGGGCAAGGCCGGGGGCGGCCGAAACGAGGTGGACCCGCGCTTCATCTCCCTCTTCAGCGTCTTCTACATCCCCTTCCCCCAGGAGGAGGCTCTCCACCACATCTACTCCTCCATCCTCAGAGGACACTGCACGGTGACTAGCTGTTCAATTCGTAATTGGCCATTGAGGGTTTAATGAAAATAATGATATTATGACTTTCTGAACTGTGGATTCTAATGCTGCTGCAGCTAGCACTCATGCAGGTTAAAAGCCTGAGAGTCCTGTGGTATTGTCTTAAAAGTTTACAAAACATTGTTGAAAGTTGACTCTTCAAAGGGTTAAAGGGTTAAAATACAGCATAATTCTATCACTGGACAAAGTCACAAATTTCTACCGATTTGGCATGGGCCTTGTGTGTGGTGAGGTCACAAAGCCTTTTAATTTTGGAAGTGATTGCTTTAAGGGGTCCGGGGATACGAGTCAACCAGCTGCGATTGACTGTGTAGTTATATTGATTTGGAAGACCATATGATGGTAGTTACCACCCTCGATAGCAGTGTTGATGCTGGTATTAATCTGTGTTTTATCAGTGTGGGTGTGTCTGTCTGTGGACATTTCTTATTAACATGACAGCATCTCAGCCTTTGAAATGTGGTCATGAAACATTACAGGTGAGTAGTTGAGACAAAAGGGGAGGCTGAGTTCGAACATGGGTGTGGGCTGAGTACGCACTTGCTGAACGCGTTATGATGAGGATTTCTGTATGAAAACATTATCAGCATCGCTGTCCCAACTGCTGCGATCCCAGATGGTCTCCAGTTGAAATACTTCATTTATGATGAAATCATTACTAAGTACCTTATAGTACATTTAGCAGCAGGCAGGCCAAAATAGCAGGTGTCCTTGAAATATCACAAATTTGCATGTGCCAAACTGGCTTCGTCTTGCTCTTTCTAATCTGCTTTGCTTCTAAGCCAGTGATAGGCCGCACTCAGTGCAGTGGCGGTGCCAGAGATTTTTTCTTGCTGGTGCTATAGTGGGGCTGAATCATTCAGTGATGGGGCTTATGAATGTATCGTGTGGTAGTCTGTATTTGCGCAAAAGCCAGATGTGCGCCATTCAAGAGTAGTTTCAGATATGTTTTTACCAATGCCTCTATTGATTCACAAAACTACAGCGATTTTATATTTAATATACAAATGATACGGCAACATGGGAGACACCCTGGCTACACAAGAGCATAAAAAATAAACTAACAAAGCGTCCAAGCCAGATTGCACATCATCAATCACACCAATCCAGCAATCAGCATTAAATGGGTGCTTTTCAACTGAAAAACAATGTCTACTGCCACTCATATTGAATTGACAGAATTGACACCAAAATTCAAATCAGGAAAACCGCAGATGCTAGGCTTTGTTGGAGTTGTAGGACAAATCGCATGCAATAAACAAACGAAGTGACTATTCGCACTTATTTAAGTGCGTCCAAGCACAAAAATTGATCGAAATTCGCGTTAGACGCACTTATAAGTGTGGCCAAGATGCACATTGCTCCATTGCCCACACTTGTTTTTAAGTGTGTCCAAAGCCAAATTTTTTTTCTTGGCCAAACTTATTTTTTAAGCTGTGGCAAAGGGGAAATTTCAGCATGGGCCACACATATAAGTGCGAATATCATCGGCCATAAACAAAATCACAATTTAAACAAATACCAAGAATCACCCTTTGGAGGTCCATAAGCAAAACCAATAGGCTTAATAGCATGTATATTTAGATCACTAGATTGCGGATGATGTCATATTTTCACATTACCCAAAGTGAAGCACCCGGCCGCTAAATTGATGCATCAAGCTTCTTCATTAAAATGAATGGTTTCCTATGAGGCCAATTTTAAATAACTTAACAAAGTCGTTAAAATACCAAGATGTGCGGCTGCATTTTGCAACAATTTTTATTTGAAGGGCTGTAATAAACTGTTTCATGCGCAAGTTATCGTAGAAACGCAAATTTATTCATTTAATGGAGAAAATCGTGTTTGCGTGCAAGCTATCAGCCATCCCATGGGCTTGAATAGACCGCTGACTAAAAAAAAAATGCTGGCGATTGCTAACGTTCACCAGCTAACTAGCTACCTTGGTAACCTTACCGTTGCAGAGATTACGTTGACTTGGCAGTTAATAAATAGGTAAATCAGTGTGCAGGTTGCTTTGTCTGTTTATACTGATTTCCAAAAGACAAGGAAGAGAGAAAGGCTCGACTGTTACAAGTCAGGAGAAAGAACTTTTCGCCATCTCCTCGATCAGAGCTGTGCGGGGATCATTTTGATGAGCAGCGTTTTGAAAGGTGAAACTTGTTAAAGGAGTCTCTAGACTTCACTAGCGCCTCCGTTGAACAACGTTTGCGTTAGCCGTATGATTCAATATAAACAATTCGGTTGATGCCAAATATGCTCAACCCGGGTACAATGAAGTGAAGAAACACCGCTACCAAAATAACACCGACTCACATGCAAGTGTTTCTGAAAATGTGATTTAAAAGAAGGCGAAAACGAATGGGAGTCTGCAAGCGAATTTTACCTCCGGGTTTATACGCTGCTGGGACAGATGCTTCACTCGAGCGTACCCTGTCAGCAATGTAGTGTTCCATGGGGATCTATAAGCGGTTCAAACCGAACTTACAACAAAGGAGGTGTAGAGTGGATCTGACCTTAGACCATCAGAGCAGAGTTAATTACTTCAGAAAAAATATACAGAGAAAGTATAGCCAGAATTTAAATGTGAAAATTCAATTATTTTCTTGGTGGTGCTATAGCCCCAGCAAGCACCACCCTAGCGCCACCCATGACTCAGTGGTATTACTCCAAACCAGCACGTTATTGTGTTTTCCATGGTATCAGTTTTTTTGTTTCTCCTCTGTAGACCTTTGATGAATGCATACAAAACATCTGTGGCAAGCTGACCTCCTGTACTCTGGAGCTGTATGAGAACATAATTAAGGAACTGCCTCCCACCCCATCCAAGTTCCACTACATCTTCAACCTGAGGGACCTCTCCAGGGTGTACAACGGCCTGGTCATGACCAACGCTGAACAGTTACGTCTCCCGTTTTAGCCTTGTTAATTGACTGCAATGACACTGTGGGAACCTTTTTGTTTCCTCCGCACAAGGAACCATTTTGTTTCCTCACCCTTGTTTTTTTTGTGGGTTTGGTCTGCTGGCAGGTATCCGGAAGTGAAGGGGTTTGTGCGGGTGTGGAGGAATGAGTGCCTGAGAGTGTTTCATGACAGGCTCATCAACGAGACTGACAAGATGCTTGTACGTTCACTCACCTCAAAGAATTGTGTTGCCAATAAATTTGCATGTATTTCTCTGTCTGTTTATGTGTGTATTCGTGGACGATGCTGTCAGATCAGTTAATTTTTTTCGTTATGCTTTTGATTTCCCACTGAAAATCCACCTGTTGGTTTAAGCTTTGTTGACAAAACTTATAGCTGGTCTGTGGCTGGTCAATGCTGGTTGAAGCTGCTAAAGTAAACTGCTGGCCAGTTTTTTGAAAAAGGTTGATAAGGGGATAATCTGCATACATACAACTGGTCAGTGAGCAAAACCAGCCATTACGATCTATATCATTGATCTCCATCCATATCTCTTTGCTGTGGTCCCTCCCCAAAAGGTCCAAGGTCACATTAAGAGCCTGATCCAGGAGCACTTCCCTGAGGATCTGGAGTACGCAATGAGGGACCCTGTTCTGTTTGGAGACTACAGGAATGCCCTTGGTGAATCAGAGCCTCGCGTTTATGAGGATATCCAAGACTACGGGGCCTCTCATGCATTGTTCAAGGTACTGCTACCACTACTATCATTACTATAATGAACATTACTACAACCAATAATACTAATACTCCTATTACAACAACTGCATCTACTACCATCACTGCTGCAGCTGCTGGTACTAGCCACAGATCAGCAGAGCTGATTAGGAAAGGAAACTTTAAATCAGTTCAATGTTGAAATAATTAGCTGGCCTAACAAGGGCAAAATTAGGTATGTTGTGATAGCACCCTTAGCACACTTAGTTTCTGTTGATAAACAGAAACCCAAGAATGTGAAGGATCTTGAAAGGCTCTGCTTAGAGAAATGGTGCAAAATCCCCCAAAATGTGTGTGTTGACCTCGTCAAAAATTACAGGAAAAGACTCCATGCTGTTATCCTGGCCAGAGTTGGTTGTGCTAAGTACCAAATGAAGGGTGCTGTTTTGAAGCTTTGATTTTGTTGAAATTTATTTTGAATTAAATGATTGTAATGATTTTGATTGTTTCCATCCAAATATTAATAAAGTAAAGTATTTCACATGTTGGTATATTCCATTTCTCTATAATTATATTGTTTATATGTATTTTTTGTATTGTTTGTGCATTGCTAGTCAGGGGTGCTAGTAATTTTGGAGCCTACTGTAGGTGCCTGTCCTTAGTAGTTACGTAACAGTTCTAGAGGCACTAGTTCTTGAGTGAAAATGTTTTGTGGAAACATTGCTTTTCTCTCTCTCACACACTCACCTCTGGCCCGCAGGAGATCCTGGAGGAGTACAATGAGTCAAAAACACAGATGAAGCTGGTTCTGTTTGATGACGCTCTGGACCACCTGACCCGCATCCACCGCATCATCCGCATGAACCGAGGCCACGCCCTGCTGGTGGGGGTGGGTGGGTCTGGCAAGCAGTCCCTCACCAAGCTGGCAGCCTACACTGCGGGCTGCGAGGTAATGATGCATTATAATGCAGTAATACAATACAGAGCCTAGTGGGGGCTTCAGTTCCTATTGCAACTCAATGCTGTTCAGGAGTTAGGCAACAAGATACTGTTCCTGGTGCAACTCCGCTCAGATACCTAGTACAGCACATTGCAACAAAATGGGATTCAATGCTGAGTAAAACACAGAAGGATAATTATTTAGTGCTCTAAAAATGAGATGCATAACCCACTACAAATCAACATGCAACCAAATTCAATGCAATACACTCAGAGCACCCAGAGAGTGGCTACTGCAGTAAAAGGTGATGCAGTATCTTGTGCTACATTTTTTTACAGTTGTAGCTGCAGCACAGAAATATGCAGAGCCTATTTTCACGCACTTAGATACTGTACCTGGGACTCACCGAGACGTGATACAGTACACAGGAGCGCATCAGAGACAATAGCAGTTGCAGTACGAAGGCATTTGGTAAAAGTGCTGTGTACCCATTCTATCCCAAGCTTGATTTAAGCCTTGGATACTAGGCCCCTGGTGTTGATTTGAGTCTATTATTGATGGTAATGAAACATTCAAATGTCGCAGCGGTGTTCAAGTGTTCCGGCAGAGAACTGATAATTTTAGAATAAACTTGCGCTTTAAATCCCTAAAGCCTAACGTGCTCCTAATGGTAATGTTGGCGTTACGGGATTTTCCGTGATGCGCTGTACGCCTCTGACCCTTAAACACATAATTGCTTTAAAACTGTTCCTGTGTATGATCGCTTGATCAATAATTTCACAATTTATTTACTGAATAATTAAGACCAAAGTATAAGCCTGTAATTATTGAGAAATTATTAAGAACTGACAGAGATCACTGATGGGCAACACTACAACATACTTAATGGTGATATACTTGGGATGGAGAAAATAATAATAGTAAATTTATCTAATATTTTCTCTGAATTCCATCACCCATTTTAGAATTATTTCTTCAGCAGTGCAACATAATTTACTTGAAGATTGCACTTAATCAAAACATTTACGGCATTCAAAAGAATTTGCAATATTTGCGGGGAAGTGCAGTTACACATGATGTGATAATAATTCATTTATGAAATTACCGTTGCTTCTTACTTCAAAGCGTAAGTAATAATAATTTAGTAAATTTGTTTCTAGTGCATCGTGAAAGTTCGACAAATGGCATGCATTTAAAATAATTAAAAATTTGTGCCATGTGTCAAGCTTTCATGGCAACAAAATCATTGATGAGGTTCTTCTAGTTCAGCTTCTGGGAAAGTTGAGGGAGGTTGAGGTTGAGAGTTAAAGTGCATTATGGTAACGTCCCTGGTTGTTGACAGAGTTTTATTTTTACGTTAGCAAACTTAACTTGCTGACCTGAGTCAGCAAAACCGCAGTTTTGAAAATATTTTCACCATATCAAGCCAATCGGACACTGATGCAGAAAAAAATAACATACCATTTTGTGAGCTGCAGGAATTCAGAAGCTTCGTAAGACATTGATGTTTTATGTCACCATAAATGTGGATAGGAAAATGCCTCAATTAACAATAATGCAAGCTAAGGGGGAAATTGACGGTAAATCTGCCAAATCATCCTCGCAACTGAACGAATTAACACTTATTTGCTAATTAGGAAATCTAAATGGAAACTAGTTAGGAGAAGTAATGCACTTTAAGGTGAGTAGAGGGCAGGGCTGCTGTCCCTCCAGTGGGAACTCCAGAGTGGGAGAGGTTAATGAACCACGTGTGTTTGCAGTCATGAGGAGTTGGAAAGCTCGGCTTGCCATTGTTTAATTACCAGTTTTTTGTCTCAAATCTTGTTTCTCATCGAGTCTCGGAATTTTCTCTCTGAAAATTCTGGAGTTTGCTAGAATTGCCTGTGAGTAGTTATGCTGGTGTGCTAGGTGTTCGAGATCACACTCAGCCGTGGCTACGGTGAGAACACCTTCCGCGAGGACCTGAAGCTGCTGTACCACAAATTAGCCATCGAGAACAAGAAGATTGTCTTCCTCTTTACCGACGCGCACGTAGCTGAGGAAGGCTTCCTGGAGCTCATCAACAACATGCTAACCTCAGGTCAGTATTGAACTCTGCTTATTCTCAATGCTTGATCCTGTCACACCCTCATGTGGTCCTGCTTTCGCTGTGCTATCAAGGGAAATTTTACTTTTCAAAAAAGATTTTTAAATTGATCTTTTGATGAGTAGGATCTTTTAGGGTGTGTTTTTTTTTTTTTTTTTTTCCACAATTCTGAGTCGGTATTCAGAAACCCTCTTACTTACCAGCTACCACAAGTGATTGCTTCATCAACATGTCGATGTTTTTAGAATGTTAACCGCATTGTGTTCTCACACCTTAAAGGTTGAAATTCTCCAGTGTGACTGTTATACCCAATGGCTGGTACTGTACCCAAACGCTCTTGCATTGTGATGAGCTCTTGACAGGAATATCTGGTGAATGAATGTAACTTATAATGCTGCAGGCATGGTGCCAGCTCTCTTCGCTGACGATGAGAAGGAGTCGGTGCTGAACCAGCTGCGTGAAGAGGCCCAGAAGATGGGCTGCGGGCCGTCCAAGGAGAGCATCTGGCAGTACTTTGTTAACAAGAGCGCCAACAACCTGCACATCGTGTTGGGCATGTCTCCTGTTGGGGACACCCTCAGGACCCGCTGCAGGAACTTCCCAGGTGAGGCTTGTGTTTGTTTCTGGATCTGTTTGTTTATACTGCTGCTTTCTCAAATATGTTTGTGGATTAGTGAGGTAAAGACCCATTGGCAGGGGATTATTGACTTTATTGGCTCACCTCATGTTACCGAATATGTGTACACTACCACTCAAAAATTTGGAATCACTCATCATATAAGTAGTTCTGCTATTTTATTCAATAATATTGTTTGTATAATAGAACATGATATGAAGCAAACTCTGGAATGTATTTCAAGATGTTTTGTTTACTTTTTCTGGAATTTGACGGCAAAATTTAAATGTTTAACAACAGTTACTTATTTTTTGATTTCTTATCAAAGTTTCCCCGTGAGATTTCAGAACTGTTTTGTAAATTGTAGGCATTCAGGGCATTAATTTAATTTTAATATCAAATTCTCAATGGAGTTCCACATGGATGCAATATTTCATTTAACTTCGGAATTCGTGTGATTCTAAGTCAGCTCTACTGACTCTAAATCAGGTGATTGAGCCGTACACTCCAGATATTGTCATTTCTTTACCAGAAAGTCCCTGCAGAATTGGGATTCAAATTTTGGGTCATAGTCATAATTTCAGTTTTTTTTTTTTTTTTTAATTGAAAATGTGAAAATTGCTGGTTATTGCAAACATTTGAGTGGTTGTGTGTGTGTGCGTGTGTGTGTGTGTGTGTGTGTGTGTGTGTGTGTCATATATACCTGTGTGTGAATGTATCTGGGTATGTTCTGTACCTGTGTGTTTCAGGGCTGGTGAATAACACTGGAATCGACTGGTTCCTGCCCTGGCCACCGCAGGCTCTGCTAGCTGTAGCTCAGTCCTTCCTTGGTAGGGCTCCTGATGTTGGGTTACTGTGGCTGCCTGTGCTTTCGTTCTTCTTCTCACATTTCTTTTATAGAAATATCTGCTTATATATGAGGATACTCTGAAATATATCATTAAAAAAGTAGTGATGAGATTGCATAATCAGAGGGATCAAGGATTGCGTTGAGTAATTGAATGAATAATCCGTTTTGACACTGACTTTCCCAAGATTCTGCTTTAATTCTACTTAAATCTGCATCACGGTTGCTCGGTCAGTTAATTTAATTACCTGTCTTGAGGCTTTTGGCAAATGAAATATGTCACTGAACTGTTTTTACAATGACCATCATTTCAAAATGATCATTCATTACTTACAACAAGCATGCAGTTTATTGTATAAATGATGAGTTTGGTTAATCTGGCACACGGTAACTGAAGTATGCGGCTCTGCTGTCCCAGGGGAGAGCTCCATGATCCCGGAAGAACACCTGGCCCAGGTGATAGACCATGTGTGCCTGGTGCACAGCTCAGTGGGCGAGTACAGCAAGCTCTTCCTGCAGAAGCTGCGACGAGCCAACTACGTCACGCCCAAGAACTACCTGGACTTCATCAGCACGTACTCCAGCCTGCTGCAGGACAAGGACGCCTACATCCTGTGTGCGTGAGCTCACATCCTGGAGGGAGGGGGCTATGGAACCAGGCTAAGGGTGGGACGCCTTTCAACTGTCTAGTAGCCTCGCCCTCGCATGTATGGTGCATGGAGAGGAGATATTTAAGATATTATGTTAGGATTTTCCCAAACATGTGTTGTGGTTGCAGTCACGGTTTCAGTCATTAAAGGAGCTGTGTCACGATTACTGCACATGCTCACAACTTTGAACTTTTAAATCCACTCAACTGCAAGTCTAGCAGGTCATTTTTTTCTCCTATGATTATTGGCGATATGAACTCGCTTACATTCTTCATATTCCCTGGCTAAAGCTTAAAGGAATAGACAATGGAATTTCAAAATACAGTTTGGAAGATAGATCATATCATAAACTAACGATTCATGCGAGTGTTTAAGCATATAGAGCTCATAAAACTAAGCAATCCATCTCCGAAAGTCAGTCCTGAAGCAGAATTGACGATTTCATAGATGCTGCCATTGAAAATATTTCAACCAATCAGAAGAATCCTCGCGGAGATGCTCTGACGTCACATGGGCGCAGCACGTTGAAGCTATACATAGCGAGTGAGACTGCACAAGCATTGGGATAGTTGTTAAATTACTCACTGTTGTCACCATTTTTCTGTGCCAAAGGACATTGTTAGTCACAAACAGACCCTACTATTCGTGAAAATATTCAAGAAGGCTGTTTGAAGGCCGAGAGAGAGAACAATATGCCTGCGTGTACAGCGGTTGGGTGTACATGCAGGACTGGTTCAGGTCAGCAGCATGGCCGCACATTCTATGCTGCCGTGCAAAGGCAAAACACCGTAACATCACATTTGGTCGAAAATGAGTTATTGTCATTTTGGGGGTATTGAAGACCTCCTTTAACATGTGGATGAATATTTTGAGTCAATTTGATTGTTTTTATGAAAAAATCAAGGTCTGTGTCAACAGTAACTCTGAAAATCCCACCAGAAACCATGACAGAACGCCGTAATTGCAGTTACTGTGCTTAGCCTTTGTTTCGGGCTGTGACGTTGAGTTAAGGTACTCTGGCTTTGTTTAGCCGCGCATCAAAGCATTGTTACTGTACAGCCCTGAAGTTATGGTCAGTGATAGTCGGTGCAGGCTTGCCTACGTCTCACTCACACACCACCCTGTCAGCTAGCCTGCCTGTCATCAGGCCCATAAACAATTAAGTGCACATCCTACCTTTTCTTGTAAACCGATAAAATCCATGCCAGCCACCTCATCTGGAATTTTTTTCAATGATAATCCACAAGCGTTAGAGTAAATATTCCTTAGATGCTGCAGGTGGGCAGACCAATTCTTTATGATCAAAATGAGTCTGCAAGCTAGGCCACCCAACGTCCACTGTTGGTTGCAAAGCAAACCGTTAAAAAACACAGGCGAAACGCGTGTATTCGCGTCTTTGCATTGACTTTGAATTAAAAATAATTTCCTGTATTTATTCATACTGTATAATGCAAAGTAACTTATCTGCTGGCATTCTGTTTCTGGTGCCGCACACCAAACTGGAGCTATTCTCTATCATGAAGATATGATGTAATGTCACCACAGCTCTGTATAGCAACAATTAAATGTATCTCATTCATTCTTAATCATTCAAAACAAATGTCATTGATGGTTAGACCTTAGGTAAGTGCTCTTCTAATGGTCTTGTGTACAGAAAACAGCAACCAAATATTGAATTTATGCAAGTTCATGGTAGAAGAGCAAATGCGCCAACAGAAGAGTACTGAAGAGCGGAGATTCACCCTTGCGCCCGTGTGACGTCACGCATCACCCTTCCGGGAGGCAAAATGGCAGCTCAGCAGTGGCCTTAGGACTGCCACACAAAAACGCTCACAACTTTTTCACAAATGGTCAAGTATGCCTGAAATTTTTCTTATGGGCTCTCAATATTACAAGCTATCAACCTATGCATGTATTGAAATTCCGTTGTCTATTCCTTTAAAATAGCACTTTGAATGCTCAAATTTCCTTAGAAAGTTCCTTAATATAAAAAGCAGAATGCTGGAGTAACTAAAATATATAAATACAAAGCCAAACGAAGAGGGATTGCAAGGATAGAATCAGATTATGACTTGGAGTCAAGCAGATTCACTCTCTTAGGATGGATGTTCTGAGCATGCTCAGTAATCATGACACAGCTCGTTTTAAGCCCTATTCAGATTGGAAAGTTATGAAACGAGTCCAGTAATGTTTGGGTCTGTTAAATTTATGCAACGAGTTTCATAACTTTCATTTGAGACGACCAAGACACAAGAGTAGAAGATGTAACACGGAGCAATTTTTTTTTTTTTTTTTTCCCCCATGCTCTGTCAGCAATGAAATTTTTGCAGAAGTGATATGTACCTACAGTAGTGTGCAGTGATGATTATAGACCACCACTTTCATCTGAAAGGGGTTCCAGTATATTACTTTTCACTAATTTTTTGGTGAAAATGTATTTGAATATACTATTGTTGGCAATGAGAATGAAAAAAAAAAACATTCCCCCAAGTATACTGAGGTAAAAAAAAATTGGATAATTAGCAAAAACACTGAAAACATCAGTTTTCTATAACAATTGAAAGATTTCGCAAATAATTATTTTTTTGACTCTTACATAGCTTGAATGCATGTTTGAAGGCTCATTCCATGATTATTGATGCTAAAAAATTTGTATAAACTGGTTTAAAGCAGCATTATTCTGCAAAATTACCTCTGATTGTCAGTCGTTCCAGTATATAAGGTGACATGAACTTTGAGCAGTGTCACAGTGTAAAACATGATGGCACGATAGAAGGAGCTCTCTGTGATTGTTCATAACGACATTGTAGCCTTATATGATGCAGAAGTCGTTGAATGCTGCCTTGGCACTGTAAGAAACACCATCAACTGTTTCAAAGAGACCGGTTTGCTGAAAACTAGTGGCAAAAGAGGTGCAAAATGGCAGTTAAGTGCCTCTGATGTTCGTTATCTGTGTAAGACAAGTAAAAAAAAATGTTGGTTGACAGTACGACAACTCAGTAATGATATTAATAGTGCCAGAAGCGAAGAGATGAAAGTTGAAGATCTAATATTTCCAGACGCCTGTGTGAAAATGGTCTGTTTTGAACAAAACCACTTTTTTGAGCTGGCAACATCAAACAAAAGTTATGACTAGGCCTGCTGAAAATCCAGACCTTAATCTGATTGAGCAAATCTGTTGTAACATTGAAAGAATCTCTTTGGAATGAACTTAAAACCATATGGAATGGTTTCGGGGGAGAGGAAAAAATATGTGAAAACTATGCCTGAAAGATTAAATGCTGTAATCAAATCAAGTGTAAAATCATCACTGCACACTATGGTATTATGAAAAATATGCCATGAGCTAGGATGTAGGAGAAGTACTACAGTGATGTGATAAAAGTAAAATATCAGGGAGTGTGGGCTCACAGTTTGTATGGGACCACAGTTATGGTTGTCTGGGGACTTGTGACATTTGTCATGACTGTAGATGGGTATACAAGGCTATGGCAGCATTATAGCGTTGTTTGGTGTACACTGTGTGGGCGTGCGATAGGCGCATGATTCACAGTTGATGGCAGAATTGACCCGTTAGCGCTGTGACTCCCTCAGCTCAGTGTAAGCGGCTGGAGGGGGGGCTGGACAAGCTGAAGGAGGCCAGCGGCCAGCTGGAGGAGCTCAATGTGAAGCTGGCCGACCAGAAGGAAGTGCTGGCCGAGAAATCCAGCGCCTGCGAAATACTGCTGCAGGAGATCTGCTCCAACACTTCCGTGGGTGGGTGTGTGTGTGTGTAAGAGAGAGAGATGCCGAGTGTTTGTTTGAGTGGGTGTGTCTGAGTGTGAGAGAAGATGTATTTTGGAGATAGACACAATATCTACAGTTTATGTCAATGTGTGTGAGACTGTATGTGTTTCATGGACATAGAGAGAGTTTGTGTGTGTAGGAGAGTGTGCGGGAGTGTGTATATGCGTGGTAGAGCATCTGCATGTGCTGGGTATGTGTAGCCCCGTGTTTGTGTATGTAGCTATGTGAGTTTTGTTGTTGATGGTAGCTTGTGGCTGAAGTACATTATCACGTAAAAGTGCCAAAAAAGATTCAAATTGGCAAATGCTCACACCCTTCCCCATCTGCTCAGCGGAGGAAAAGAAAGCAATGGCAGAAGAAAAGGCGAAGGAGATAGAGGAGCAGAACAAGGTGATTGCAGTGGAGAAGGCTGACGCTGAGAGCTCGCTGGCCGCGGCCCTGCCTGCCCTGGAAGCTGCTCGCATCGCCCTGCAGGATCTGGACAAATCAGACGTCACTGAGATCAGGTCGGACCTTAGAAAACCTATAAAAACATGTCCTGTACCCTGAAAATGTGCGTGATGCTCTCAAAAACATATATTGTATCCTCAAAAACATGCCTCAGAGGCTCAAAAACATCCGGTACCCTCAAAATGTGCCCTATACATTCAAAAACGTCAAGTACCCTCAAAATATGCCGTATACATTCAAAAACATGTCCTGTACCCTTAAAATGTGCCTGATGCTCTCAAAAACATATACTGTATCCTCAAAAACATGCCTCAGAGGCTCAAAAACATCCTGTACCCTCAAAATGTGCCCTATACGTTCAAAAACGTCAGGTTCCCTCAAAATGTGCCATATACATTCAAAAACATGTCCTGTACCCTTAAAATGTACCCTATACGCTCAAAAACATCTCCTGTCCCCTCAAAAACATCCCCTATATGCTCAAAAACATGTCGTGTACCGCAGTGTGCTGAGTGAGTGTGAAGTAAATGTATTATATGTTATTAATGTAACTTGTGCATTGCACTGAGTAAACATAATGTAATTGGTGGCTTTCCCTCGCTGTGCGGATGGACTGTACTCCTCTCCAGGTCTTTCGCCAAACCACCCAAGCAGGTGCAGGCAGTGTGCGAGTGCATCCTGGTCATGCGTGGCTACAAGGAGATCAGCTGGAAGTCGGCCAAGGGCATGATGTCAGAGGCTAACTTCCTGCGCTCACTCATGGAGATGGACTGCGATGCCATCAACACCAGCCAGGTCAAGACTGTTCGAGGTGAGCCATGGTACCATAATGTCCATACCTGTGAAATATTTAAGTTCAGTGAGTATTTGGTCCGCATTAAATCATAAAAAGGCTGAAATTCTTATTTTGTTCACATAATATAGATGCAGATATTTGCCATTTATAGCTGACAGTCTCTTCTTCAAAGAGGCTGTATCACCAGCTGGGCATGTGCAGTTTGGTCACAAGTAACTATCACTATCCACAGTTGGAAGAGGAGGCAAATTAATCCATGCAAATCCCAGCCATTTTCCTTGCCATCCTGGCAGACTTTATGAACAGTTAGAAAGCTTAGCAACCTTTAACCACTTTTGAAAGAAAATTTTCCTCAGTTGTGGAATTTGTTGTTCAAAGTATGGCTCTGGTGAAGCCAAATATGAGAAGGCCAGTCATCAACCAACCAATGCTTTCGCCTAAACACCCCATGAAGACTCAAAAGGCATGAGGAAAAAGGCATAAACACATATGGATGTGCAAAGAAGTGTTTGCCATTTGGAAAAACCTAAAAACGACCTGCCTTTATGCCACTAATTTGGCGTTTACGAGCCATTTGCTCTCGCTTGAGCTTTGGTGGGGTGACAGGTTAGAGAAATCTACATTTCAGCCGAAATGCGCATACACAGCACATTTTCTGATTGGCCAATGGCCGTTCCTAGCCCACATGTTCAGCTGGGGACGCAGCCCCTTTAACCTTATATCCATAGTGTTCAAATTCCAATGCCATCTCCTATCATCTACAGAGCAGAATGGGGAAACTGTCAATGTTTAAATATTTATGAACTGCACTGTTTTTCACTGAGTATTCTTATGTTTTCATCCTGTTAATCTGTGATTCTGAGAGCCGTAAGCACACTGTGTGGCAGAGTTTACTGATTCAGAGATATACACTACAGGCCAAAAGTTTAGGGCCACCCTCTCAGATTTTTTTAAAAAAAAATCACACATCAACTGTTCTTTCCTTATTATAAATGCCTATTATAAATGCCTTCCCCCAAACCAAGGGGTCACATTGCACTGGGCACACCATTAAAAATCTGCGGGTGGCCCCAAACTTTTGGCCTGTAGTTTACATCATTGTCTGCATTTTGTTTGACCTGTCTGTGGCTTGTAGCTTCCCATATTTAAAAGCCATTCATGAAAAATCCTGCAGTTAATTTTTGGTCTATAAACATGTTGTCTAACATGTATTTTCAATGAGGACAGAGTGCATGGCCTGCATTGTTGTAGATTGTGTTCATAGCCATATACTGCAGGGCTGTCCAGCCCTGGCGATCTACCATACGACAGGTTTACACTACTACCCGCACAATGCACACCGCACTCAACAGCCTGTGATCTTGTTGACTTTGCCAGTAGAATAAGGGGTATCAAACAGAAATGCAAAATAACTGGAGATCTGGGTGGATCTCCCTGAATTGGCTTGGGCAGCCCTGATGTGCTGCATCTCCTCTGTTGCCTTGTATGGTTGCTGTAGGGGCACCCATTACTGATGTGTGAAGGTACCTCCTTAGATGGCACACTGACCTCCCTCCAATTGGTTCCCACCTCCCTGCACCCTCCTCCCCCCTTCCCCCCCAAGGCTTCTTGAAGAACCTCAACACCTCACTGGAGGAGATGCAGGCCATAAGCAGAGCCGGAGCTGGGATGCTGAAGTTTGTGGAGGCCGTGATGGGCTACTGCGATGTGGCCAAGGAGATCAAGCCAAAGCGAGAGCAGGTAATTTTAGCCACGCATTTGGGAATGGAGACTCATGGGGAATGAATGGATCAGCACTGTACAGTCACTCATGCTACTCTACGGCTGACTGGCAGATGCTAGTTACCTCTGCCCAACGAAGTTGGACGTGGTTATGTGATCATTACCGTTTGTCTGTTGGTTGGTTTGTTGGTTTGTTTGTAAGCAGGATTACACAAAAAGTTATGGATGGATTTTCCTCAAATTTGGTGGAATGATTAAGTATTGTTCAAGGAAGAGGTGATTTGATTTTGGGAAGTCAAGGTCAAGAGCACGCAAAAGGTCAAAAACACATTAAAAACATATTTGCTCGAAGACTACAGGACTGCATAAACACAGGGGTTGCTAGCTAATACTGGCAAAAATAACACTGAGTACATTTTCGGAGGTACTTGCGCTCTCTGAGCGCAGCTCTAGCTTTGCCGTGTGGTGGGTGAGGTGAGTATTTTGACGGGAGGCCACGTGGACAGACTCATTTGGAGTGGTCTTCCCTTTGGACCAAAAAAAAAAAATTTTTCCGATTTTCCAAAATTATTACTAAAACTCTGTGTTGCTGGAGATAGTTGAAGGATGAGATGTTTTGCTGAACAGCAGTGACCCTCATGGGCATTAAAAGCACTGTGGCACATTTTGCAAGGAGTTGAGAGTTGCCTAGTCTCTTAGCAAATTCTCAACTGCACCTTTCAACCTTCAAACTTTAGTTATTTAGATCCATAATTCCCTCTATCTCTGTCTCAAAATGGATGCCTTGAATCACGAAGTGTAGGGCTGAAAGGTGAAATGTAGACCGTGATGCATCTCTTCTCAGGTGGCTCGGCTTGAGAAGAACTTCTTCCAGAGCAAAAGGGAGCTGGAGAAGATCCAGGATGAGCTGGAGGCCATTCAGAAGGAACTGGGCGCTCTGGGGCAGAAATACGAAGCCGCCATCTCAGAGAAGCAGCAACTGCAGGAGGAGGCCGAGATCATGGAGAGGAGGCTGATCGCTGCCGACAAACTCATATCTGGTCTGGGCTCTGAGAATGAACGGTAAGAGCTCACGTATGTGTAGACACACATGCGCAGAGATTTTAAAGAATTTAGGTTCCGAAAGTTGATGTCCATCCAACATTGTATTCCAGGATTAGCTAATTACCACAATTCTTCAGCTTTATGGTAGTCTAATTAGTGAGATCAGCTTGCTGAGTCACCTGACAGAGATCAGCTGTGTAGTGATCAAACACATGACAGGACTTATTGACCCCCCTGGTCTTTATGCCTCTGTGCACACATGGGTAGACATGCACAAGACACGGACGTACAGACACACACACTCACACACGCACGCATGCATATACACACACAAATATATGCAAATTGCTACGACAGGTAATTATCTTGTTTTTTCTCCTTCATATTGTGCTTTTACGTGGTGCCGGGTTGTTGGATGATAGTAACTAGAAGGCTAAGCTCCATGGCCGGAAAGTGTCACCTGTCTGCTGTTGCGCCATGTTCCTTCCTTCCCTTCTCCTCCGACACTCAACTTCCTCCTCTCCTGTCCCACTCCTCCTCTCATCTATCCTTCCACCATCTTCCTGCTTCCCTCTTCCCCCTCGTCCTCTTCACTTATGCTAAGCGCCTTGGAGATGCATGGCAGCCATTTTATGCCAGAACACTGAGGCAATAAGAAAGTAAATTACAAATCTTTCAGCCTGCTTCCCCTGGTCATTAATGGTACTCTCCCAGCTGGACAGAGGACCTGGAGGAGCTGAAACAGTGTCGGGTGCGACTGCTGGGTGACTGCCTGGTATGCGCAGCATTCCTGAGCTACGAGGGCGCATTCAGCTGGGACTTCCGAAACGAGATGGTTTACAAGGTGTGGCAGCAGGATGTGCTGGACCGGTGCATTCCACTGAGCCAGCCCTTCCGCCTGGAGAACCTGCTAACTGACGAGGTGGAGATCAGCCGGTGAGTGTGTTTGTGTGTGTGTGTGTGTGTGAGCGTGGCATGTGGGGTTCCCTAATGGTCAGTTCTTGGACGTTTTCTTTTCATCCTTCCATAACCCCATTAGGTCAGATTATGTAAATCAGTGATGTGAACAGAAAGGCCCCTCATTGGAGATTGACCCCTCTTTTGGAAGACAAAAAGTTTTTCATATGTTGCATTGTTTGATTTCTTTTTGTTTTTTTGTTGTGTTTCATGTTATTTTTCTTTTATTTCAACTTATTTTTGTTCATTTTATTGCCTTTTATTTTGCCATTTTTACTGCTTTTTCATTTATAATTATAATGTAAGCACGTTGATATGCGGCGCATTTTGCATCAAATGAACTTTCCGCACCTTGCCTTGTGAATGTCTTAGTCAGTGGTGTAGCCAGATTAGCTCGTTCGCCAGCTACCAAGTTATATAGCAAACAAACGTTGGCCAAAAATGCCTGGCTATTAAAGTAAATTGGCGCTAGTTGTAAAACTTAATATCTAGCAAGGTAAGCATAACTAATTAGAACGTAGAGTGGCTAACTAATTCACAATCTCACCAGGCTGAGCAAACAAATAGCTATCACAAGGTGCAAGAAATTTCTAGCGCATTTTGTGAACTTGTTCTGCTCAGGAATCAGGAGGATCATGGGACGTGTAGTTTTTGGACTACAAAGAGGATTAGCATGGTGGCGAAAAATTAAAATAATTTAAAATATTGCAAACTCTGGTCAAGAAAAATGACATTTGTTGTTACTCAGAAATATGACGTAAAATCTCGAAATCGATGGAGTCTTGAAAACAGCGGAAAGTGCTTCAAAAGTGAATATTTTAACAAGTTAATGGGTAAAATTAATGGGAACTTTTACTTCCAGCACCAGCATGATGTCATCACTTCAATTTGGGCCATTATTTTGTCACCTTTAGATTGTATGCTGTGTCTTTAATGCTTGACATATTATTTTTATTATTGGAAAACATAAAATAATAAAGGATAATGACTGAAAACTGGTCAGGACATATAAGTTTAAAGGGATGAGGTTTGCCCACCCTATTATCAGCTTTGGTTATGCCACTGCTTTTTGTATGTGTAGTACATGTATGAGTGAATGCACAATGTCTGCGCCTATGTATTATTATCCAGACTAGGAATTAAGTGCAGAGGCAGTGTACAGTCCAGCAGGTTGTTCATTGACAGCTTGTATGGTAGTAAAGGGGTCAGAGCCTCAGCGGAAGAGGTGGGGACGGAACCCTGGATAAAGATAGTATAGTTCCTTACAGATATTATAGATGAAGCTGAGCTGTCAGTCACCAGCCAGTGGCTTCCGGGATCACAGCCAGTTGGTGAGCAGACTTCGCCAGCACCGAACTGTCCCACAGGAGGATGGAGCTGCTTGAGGGAAACTCATTTCCGACCCTTATGACCGTAGAAGGATTGGGAGCTTGTACAAATTAACTCAGAGTAATAAGAAAAGTTTTCAGGAGCTGCTGTCATTGAAGTGCACATTGCATTCAACAAAGACAAAGAGTTTTCTCTAACAATCCTGACTGGTTCTAAGCACAAATGGCACATTTACAATCCAGCGACTTGCAACACTGAGTAGAGGGCTTAAATACATATCACATGACAATCACTTGATAACCACGTAACGAGATGTAGACGGCGGTGGGGAAACACACACAACATGAACCTGTCCCTTAAGACATACACCTAGTAGACATGCAAATTGCTGAATTGGAAGAGACACGAAAGGGATTCGCACGAGGGTTGTGACACTTATGCGCGTTATTAATGTGCATTTTTGTTACTAGGTGGGGTTCCGAAGGGCTTCCTCCTGATGAGCTCTCAGTACAGAACGGGATCCTGACGACCCGGGCCAGTCGCTTCCCCTTGTGCATCGACCCCCAGCAGCAGGCGCTCAACTGGATCAAGAGGAAGGAGGAAAAGAACAACCTGAAGGTTCAGAAAATCAGCCCTGCTGTGACCTCACTTTGTCTTCACTTCCCTTCAGTGTGCCCTCTGACGGCTTCGCTTCAGGGTTTTAATGCGCATGATGGCCACAATTCACTTTAGAGGGCTTCACCATAATTCAGTCCGCTATAATGTGAACCTTCACATTCTCAAATATGCAATAAGAATGGTCTCCAGAAAACAATCCAAAGGTTTAAAATGTAATCATCTCACTGATACATCCTTTAAAATTTGTTTTATAATGAGTGCTGCAGTGTGTTCTTCACTAGAATTTTTTTTTGCTGATGTCACATTCACTGCAGATAATATAGATTTGTGGCGCACTGCAATAACTGACTTCAAACACTGATGAAAATGTTCTCAAGGGTTAAAAACTTGTTCACTCACCCGCTCATCATCGTTTAAGCTTCATTACTGACCTGCTGTACAATGATAAAAATGTTTATGATAAATGACGTCCTGACTTCATGCCTCTGCTCTCTGCGGTCCAGGTCTCCTCCTTCAATGACCCGGACTTCCTGAAGCAGCTGGAAATGGCCATCAAGTATGGCTTCCCCTTCCTGTTCCAGGACGTGGATGAGTACATCGACCCTGTCATCGACAACGTCCTGGAGAAGAACGTTAAGGGGGCAGAGGGTCGCCAAGTCATCATGTTGGGGGACAAGGAGGTGGACTATGACCCAAACTTCAAACTGTACCTCAACACTAAGCTGTCCAACCCCAAGTACTCCCCTTCGGTGTTTGGCAAGGCCATGGTCATCAATTACACTGGTGAGGGAGGCTACGTGAGCCAGGCGGCTCTGACAGGGGATCAATAAAAGTGCATTTATTGTGTGAGTGTATGTTTGAGTGATATTGTGCTATTCAGATAAGGGTTATCTGATGTTGTGCGTTGGTGTACATGTTTGTGTGTGCATGTGCATGCACACTGAAATGGAGTTACTTCATCAGTTGGTCTGTGAGTGTCTGTACCTAATGGCTAAATGTGTGTGCATGCTGATGCAGTGCTTTCTATTGGTGTTTGTTTGGGTGCAGGACTGTGTGCACATATGGTCTGATATGGGTGTGTGTGAATTCAGTTTTTTAGTCTAAAGAGTAAGAGATCTTTGTGTAAGTGACTCTGTGCTGTTGTGTTTCAGTAAGGGTTTGTTCAGCGTGTGTGTGACTCTGTGCTGTTGTGTTTCAGTAAGAGTTTGTTCAGCGTGTGTGTGACTCTGCTGTTGTGTTTTGTTCAGTGTGTATGTGACTCTGCTGTTGTGTTTCAGTAACAGTTTGTTCAGTGTGTGTGTGACTTTGTGCTGTTGTATTTCAGTAAGGGTTTGTTCAGTGTGTATGTGACTCTGCTGTTGTGTTTCAGTAACAGTTTGTTCAGTGTGTGTGTGACTTTGTGCTGTTGTATTTCAGTAAGGGTTTGTTCAGTGTGTATGTGACTCTGCTGTTGTGTTTCAGTAACAGTTTGTTCAGTGTGTGTGTGACTTTGTGCTGTTGTATTTCAGTAAGGGTTTGTTCAGTGTGTATGTGACTCTGCTGTTGTGTTTCAGTAACAGTTTGTTCAGTGTGTGTGTGACTTTGTGCTGTTGTATTTCAGTAAGGGTTTGTTCAGTGTGTATGTGACTCTGTGTTGTGTTTCAGTAACAGTTTGTTCTGTGTGTTGTGTTTCAGTGGGTTTGTTCAGTGTGTGTGTGACTCTGTGCTGTTGTTTCAGTTTTGTTCAGTAAGGGTTTGTTCAGTGTGTATGTGACTCTGCTGTTGTGTTTCAGTAAGAGTTTGTTCAGCGTGTGTGTGACTCTGTGCTGTTGTGTTTCAGTAAGAGTTTGTTCAGCGTGTGTGTGACTCTGCTGTTGTATTTCAGTAAGGGTTTGTTCAGTGTGTATGTGACTCTGCTGTGCTGTTGTGTGATTTCAGTTTTTGTTCAGTGTGTGTGTGACTTTGTGCTGTTGTATTTCAGTAAGGGTTTGTTCAGTGTGTATGTGACTCTGTGCTGTTGTGTTTCAGTAAGGGTTTGTTCAGTGTGTGTGTGACTCTGTGCTGTTGTGTTTCAGTAAGGGTTTGTTCAGTGTGTGTGACTCTGTGCTGTTGTGTTTCAGTAAGGGTTTGTTCAGTGTGTGTGTGACTCTGTGCTGTTGTGTTTCAGTAACAGTTTGTTCAGTGTGTGTGTGACTTTGTGCTGTTGTATTTCAGTAAGGGTTTGTTCAGCGTGTGTGTGTGACTCTGCTGTTGTGTTTCAGTAAGGGTTTTTCAGTTCAGTGTGTGTGTGTGTGACTCTGTGCTGTTGTATTTCTCTGTGCTGTTGTATTTCAGTAAGGGTTTGTTCAGTGTGTATGTGACTCTGTGCTGTTGTATTTCAGTAAGGGTTTGTTCAGTGTGTGTGTGACTCTGTGCTGTTGTGTTTCAGTAAGGGTTTGTTCAGTGTGTGTGTGACTCTGTGCTGTTGTGTTTCAGTAAGGGTTTGTTCAGTGTGTGTGTGACTCTGTGCTGTTGTGTTTCAGTAAGGGTTTGTTCAGTGTGTATGTGACTCTGTGCTGTTGTGTTTCAGTAAGGGTTTGTTCAGCGTGTGTGTGACTCTGTGCTGTTGTATTTCAGTTTGTTCAGTTTGTTCAGTTGTGTTTCAGTGTGACTCTGTGTGACTGTTGTGTTTCAGTAAGGGTTTGTTCAGCTGTTGTGTTTCAGTGTTCAGTGTGTGTGTGACTCTGTGCTGTGTTGTATTTCAGTGTGTAGGACTTTGTTCAGTGTGTTCATGTGACTCTGCTGTTGTGTTTCAGTAACAGTTTGTTCAGTGTGTGTGACTGTGCTGTTGTATTTCAGTAAGAGTTTGTTCAGTGTGTATGTGACTTGTGCTGTTGTGTTTCAGTAAGGGTTTGTTCAGTGTGTGTGTGACTCTGTGCTGTTGTATTTCAGTAAGGATTTGTTCAGTGTGTATGTGACTCTGTGCTGTTGTATTTCAGTAAGGGTTTGTTCAGTGTGTGTGTGACTCTGTGCTGTTGTATTTCAGTAAGGGTTTGTTCAGTGTGTATGTGACTCTGTGCTGTTGTGTTTCAGTAAGGGTTTGTTCAGTGTGTGTGTGACTCTGTGCTGTTGTGTTTCAGTAAGGGTTTGTTCAGTGTGTATGTGACTCTGTGCTGTTGTGTTTCAGTAAGGGTTTGTTCAGCGTGTGTGTGACTCTGTGCTGTTGTGTTTCAGTAAGGGTTTGTTCAGTGTGTATGTGACTCTGTGCTGTTGTGTTTCAGTAAAGGTTTGTTCAGCGTGTGTGTGACTCTGTGCTGTTGTGTTTCAGTTAGAGTTTGTTCAGCGTGTGTGTGACTCTGCTGTTGCGTTTCAGTAAGAGTTTGTTCAGCAAGTGTGTGACTCTGTGCTGTTGCGTTTCAGTAAGGGTTTGTTCAGTGTGTATGTGACTCTGCTGTTGTATTTCAGTAAGGGTTTGTTCAGTGTGTATGTGACTCTGCTGTTGTGTTTCAGTAACAGTTTGTTCAGTGTGTGTGTGACTTTGTGCTGTTGTATTTCAGTAAGGGTTTGTTCAGTGTGTATGTGACTCTGCTGTTGTGTTTCAGTAACAGTTTGTTCAGTGTGTGTGTGACTCTGTGCTGTTGTATTTCAGTAAGGGTTTGTTCAGTGTGTGTGTGACTCTGTGCTGTTGTATTTCAGTAAGGGTTTGTTCAGTGTGTATGTGACTCTGTGCTGTTGTGTTTCAGTAACAGTTTGTTCAGTGTGTGTGTGACTCTGTGCTGTTGTGTTTCAGTAAGGGTTTGTTCAGTGTGTATGTGACTCTGTGCTGTTGTGTTTCAGTAAGGGTTTGTTCAGCGTGTGTGTGACTCTGTGCTGTTGTGTTTCAGTAAAGGTTTGTTCAGCGTGTGTGTGACTCTGTGCTGTTGTGTTTCAGTAAGGGTTTGTTCAGCAAGTGTGTGACTCTGTGCTGTTGTGTTTCAGTAAGGGTTTGTTCAGCGTGTGTGTGACTCTGTGTTGTTTCAGTAAGGGTTTGTTCAGTAACTCTGGGTTGTGTTTGTTCAGTGTGTATGTGACTCTGCTGTTGTGTTTTGTTCAGTGTGTATGTGAGTTTCAGTAACAGTTTGTTCAGTGTGTGTGTGTGACTTTGTGCTGTTGTATTTCAGTAAGAGTTTGTTCAGTGTGTATGTGACTCTGCTGTTGTGTTTCAGTAAGGGTTTGTTCAGTGTGTATGTGACTCTGTGCTGTTGTATTTCTGTTTGTTCTCAGTATGTGACTCTGCTGTGTGTTTCAGTAACAGTTTGTGTTCAGTGTTTGTGCTGTTGACTTCAGTGCTTGTTGTGTTTCACTCTGTGCTGTTTTTTCAGTGTGTTCATGTGACTCTGTGCTGTTGTGTTTCAGTAACAGGTTTGTTCAGTGTGTGTGACTCTGTGCTGTTGTGTTTTTCAGTAAGGGTTTGTTCAGTGTGTATGTGACTCTGCTGTTGTTTTCAGTAACAGTTTGTTCAGTGTGTGTGTGACTCTGTGCTGTTGTGTTTCAGTTAGTTTGTTCAGTGTGTGTTCTGTTCAGTAAGTTTGTTCAGTGTGTGACTCTGTGCTGTATTTCAGTAAGGGTTTGTTCAGTGTGTATGTGACTTGCTGTTGTGTTTCAGTAACAGTTTGTTCAGTGTGTGTGTGACTTTGTGCTGTTGTATTTCAGTAAGGGTTTGTTCAGCGTGTGTGTGACTCTGTGCTGTTGTATTTCAGTAAGGGTTTGTTCAGTGTGTATGTGACTCTGTGCTGTTGTGTTTCAGTAAGGGTTTGTTCAGCGTGTGTGTGACTCTGTGCTGTTGCTGTTTCAGTAAGTTTTCAGTGTGTATGTGACTCTGTGCTGCTGTTGTTTTCAGTAAGGGTTTGTTCAGCGTGTGTGTGACTCTGTGCTGTTGTGTTTCAGTAAGGGTTTGTTCAGTGTGTGTGTGACTCTGTGCTGTTGAAGTGTGTTTCTGCTGTTGTAGTAAAGGTTTGTTCAGCGTGTGTGACTGCTGTTGACTTGTTCAGTGTGTGTGTGACTGTGCTGTTGTATTTCAGTAAGGGGTTCAGTGTGACTTCAGTATTTCAGTAAGGGTTTGTTCAGTGTGTATGTGACTCTGTGCTGTTTTTTCAGTAACAGTTTGTTCAGTGTGTGTGTGTGACTTCAGTATTTCAGTAAGGGTTTGTTCAGTGTGTACTGACTGTGCTGTTGTGTTTCAGTAAGGTTTTTGTTCAGTGTGTGTGTGACTCTGTGCTGTTGTATTTCAGTAAGGGTTTGTTCAGTGTGTATGTGACTCTGTGCTGTTGTGTTTCAGTAAGGGTTTGTTCAGTGTGTGTGTGACTCTGTGCTGTTGTGTTTCAGTAAGGGTTTGTTCAGCGTGTGTGTGACTCTGTGCTGTTGTTTTCAGTGTTTTGTTCAGTGTGTATGTGACTCTGTGCTTTGTTTTCAGTAAGGTTTGTTCAGTGTGTGTGTGACTCTGTGCTGTTGTGTTTCAGTAAAGGTTTGTTCAGCGTTGTGTGACTCTGTGCTGTTGTGTTTCAGTTAGAGTTTGTTCAGCGTGTGTGTGACTCTGTGTGTTGTGACAGTAAGAGTTTGTTCAGCAAGTGTGTGACTCTGTGCTGTTGCGTTTCAGTAAGGGTTTGTTCAGTGTGTATGTGTGACTCTGCTGTTGTATTTCAGTAAGGGTTTGTTCAGTGTGTATGTGACTCTGCTGTTGTGTTTCAGTAACAGTTTGTTCAGTGTGTATGTGACTCTGCTGTTGTGTTTCAGTAAGAGTTTGTTCAGTGTGTGTATGTGACTCTGTGCTGTTGTGTTTCAGTAAGGGTTTGTTCAGTGTGTATGTGACTCTGCTGTTGTATTTCAGTAAGGGTTTGTTCAGTGTGTATGTGACTCTGTGCTGTTGTGTTTCAGTAAGGGTTTGTTCAGCGTGTGTGTGACTCTGTGCTGTTGTGTTTCAGTAAGGGTTTGTTCAGTGTGTATGTGACTCTGTGCTGTTGTATTTCAGTAAGGGTTTGTTCAGCGTGTGTGTGACTCTGTGCTGTTGTGTTTCAGTAAGGGTTTGTTCAGTGTGTATGTGACTCTGCTGTTGTGTTTCAGTAACAGTTTGTTCAGTGTGTGTGTGACTCTGTGCTGTTGTATTTCAGTAAGGGTTTGTTCAGTGTGTATGTGACTCTGCTGTTGTGTTTCAGTAACAGTTTGTTCAGTGTGTGTGTGTGACTTTGTGCTGTTGTATTTCAGTAAGAGTTTGTTCAGTGTGTATGTGACTCTGCTGTTGTGTTTCAGTAAGGGTTTGTTCAGTGTGTATGTGACTCTGTGCTGTTGTATTTCAGTAAGGGTTTGTTCAGTGTGTATGTGACTCTGCTGTTGTGTTTCAGTAAGGGTTTGTTCAGTGTGTATGTGACTCTGCTGTTGTGTTTCAGTAAGGGTTTGTTCAGTGTGTGTGTGACTCTGTGCTGTTGTGTTTCAGTAAGGGTTTGTTCAGTGTGTATGTGACTCTGCTGTTGTGTTTCAGTAACAGGGTTTGTTCAGTGTGTATGTGACTCTGCTGTTGTGTTTCAGTAACAGTTTGTTCAGTGTGTGTGTGTGACTTTGTTGTATTTCAGTAACAGTTTGTTCAGTGTGTGTGTGACTTTGTGCTGTTGTGTTTCAGTAAGGGTTGTTCAGTGTGTATGTGACTCTGCTGTTGTATTTCAGTCTTTGTTCAGTGTGTATGTGACTCTGTGCTGTTGTATTTCAGTAAGGGTTTGTTCAGTGTGTGTGTGTGACTCTGTGCTGTTGTATTTCAGTAAGGGTTTGTTCAGTGTGTATGTGACTCTGCTGTTGTGTTTCAGTAAGGGTTTGTTCAGTGTGTATGTGACTCTGTGCTGTTGTGTTTCAGTAAGGGTTTGTTCAGTGTGTGTGTGACTCTGTGCTGTTGTATTTCAGTAAGGGTTTGTTCAGTGTGTATGTGACTCTGTGCTGTTTGTTCAGTTTCAGTAAGGGTTTGTTCAGGTTGTGTGACTCTGTGCTGTTGTGTTTCAGTTAGGGTTTGTTCAGCGTGTGTGTGACTCTGTGCTGTTGTATTTCAGTAAGGGTTTGTTCAGTGTGTGACTCTGTGCTGTTGTGTTTCAGTGTTTGCTGTTGTGTTTGTGCTGTTGTGGTTTTGTTCAGTGTGTGTGTGACTCTGTGCTGTTGTGTTTCAGTAAGGGTTTGTTCAGCGTGTGTGTGACTCTGTGCTGTTGTGTTTCAGTAAGGGTTTGTTCAGTGTGTATGTGACTCTGTGCTGTTGTGTTTCAGTAAGGGTTTGTTCAGCGTGTGTGTGACTCTGTGCTGTTGTGTTTCAGTTAAGGTTCAGTTTGTTCTGTTGTATTTCAGTAAGGATTTGTTCAGTGTGCATGTGACTCTGTGCTGTTGTGTTTCAGTAAGGGTTTGTTCAGCGTGTGTGTGACTCTGTGCTGTTGTGTTTCAGTAAGGGTTTGTTCAGCGTGTGTGTGACTCTGTGCTGTTGTGTTTCAGTAAGGGTTTGTTCAGTGTGTGTGTGACTCTGTGCTGTTGTGTTTCAGTAAGGGTTTGTTCAGTGTGTATGTGACTCTGTGCTGTTGTGTTTCAGTAAGGGTTTGTTCAGCGTGTGTGTGACTCTGTGCTGTTGTATTTCAGTAAGGGTTTGTTCAGTGTGTATGTGACTCTGTGCTGTTGTGTTTCAGTAAGGGTTTGTTCAGCGTGTGTGTGACTCTGTGCTGTTGTGTTTCAGTTAGAGTTTGTTCAGCGTGTGTGTGACTCTGTGCTGTTGTATTTCAGTAAGGATTTGTTCACTGTGTATGTGACTCTGTGCTGTTGTGTTTCAGTAAGGGTTTGTTCAGCGTGTGTGTGACTCTGTGCTGTTGTGTTTCAGTAAGGGTTTGTTCAGGTTTGTTGTTGTGTTTCTGTGTTTCAGTAAGGGTTTGTTCAGCGTGTGTGTGACTCTGTGCTGTTGTGTTTCAGTAAGGATTTGTTCTGTGTGTATGTGACTCTGTGCTGTTGTGTTTCAGTAAGGGTTTGTTCAGCGTGTGTGTGACTCTGTGCTGTTGTGTTTCAGTAAGGGTTTGTTCAGCGTGTGTGTGACTCTGTGCTGTTGTGTTTCAGTAAGGGTTTGTTCAGCGTGTGTGTGACTCTGTGCTGTTGTGTTTCAGTAAGGATTTGTTCTGTGTGTATGTGACTCTGTGCTGTTGTGTTTCAGTTAGGGTTTGTTCAGCGTGTGTGTGACTCTGTGCTGTTGTATTTCAGTAAGGGTTTGTTCAGTGTGTATGTGACTCTGCTGTTGTGTTTCAGTCAGGGTTTGTTCAGCGTGTGTGTGACTCTGTGCTGTTGTATTTCAGTAAGGATTTGTTCAGTGTGTATGTGACTCTGTGATGTTGCGTTTCAGTAAGAGTTTGTTCAGCGTGTGTGTGACTCTGTGCTGTTGTATTTCAGTAAGGGTTTGTTCAGCGTGTGTGTGACTCTGTGCTGTTGCGTTTCAGTAAGGATTTGTTCAGTGTGTATGTGACTCTGTGCTGTTGTGTTTCAGTAAGAGTTTGTTCAGCAAGTGTGTGACTCTGTGCTGTTGCGTTTCAGTAAGGGTTTGTTCAGTGTGTATGTGACTCTGCTGTTGTGTTTCAGTAAGGGTTTGTTCAGCGTGTGTGTGACTCTGTGCTGTTGTATTTCAGTAAGGATTTGTTCTGTGTGTATGTGACTCTGTGCTGTTGCGTTTCAGTAATAGTTTGTTCAGCAAGTGTGTGACTCTGTGCTGTTGTGTTTCAGTAAGGGTTTGTTCAGTGTGTATGTGACTCTGCTGTTGTGTTTCAGTAAGGGTTTGTTCAGCGTGTGTGTGACTCTGTGCTGTTGTATTTCAGTAAGGATTTGTTCAGTGTGTATGTGACTCTGTGCTGTTGCGTTTCAGTAAGAGTTTGTTCAGCGTGTGTGTGACTCTGTGCTGTTGCGTTTCAGTAAGAGTTTGTTCAGCAAGCGTGTGACTCTGTGCTGTTGCGTTTCAGTAAGGGTTTGTTCAGTGTGTGTGTGACTCCGCTGTCATGTTTCAGTGACCCTAAAGGGTCTGGAGGACCAGCTCCTCAGCGTGATCGTTGGGTTTGAGCGCAAGGAACTGGAGGAGCAGCGGGAGAGGCTGATCCAGGAGACCAGTGACAACAAGCGGCTCCTCAAAGACCTGGAGGACTCACTCCTGCGCGAGCTGGCGACCTCCACCGGAAACATGCTGGACAACGTGGAGCTGGTGCAAACCCTCGAGGAGACCAAGTCCAAGGCTAGCGAGGTGAGCTGGACATCTGCACTGCAAAAAAGTCTCTACTCTCAGCTGATTTTGTCTTACAGTGGGACTTATTTATTTATTTTTTTGCAGCATTGACTTTTCTGTATGAGCTTGTAAACTGAACTTTACTTTTCGAGCTGCATAAGGGCTATTTTATTCTTCAGCGTAGCCCATGTAGTCCAAGTGATTTGCGTTTTGTGTGGAATTAGCGAATGGGTCAAACATTTATAGTTATATTGCACGTGTCACATTGGCCACATAATCAAATATATGGCGTAACATATATTTTTTTTTTTTTACCATATTAGCCTCACTATATCTGTCCATGAATATGTAGCTATAATATGTGTCATTTAAAATGTTCTATATTTATGACTGCTACTTTGTGTGTGGTCACCTGAAAACCAATCATTGTCTGAGCAGAATATGTAACAACATCAAGCTAACTATGGGCTTCAAACTTTATGAGGAAGTTAGTACCCAGCGTCTGTGCAGACATGGTTTGCCAGAAGCTGCACATCCCACACAACCCTTATGCAGACTCATTTTTACTCCGAATATGCAGAAGTGTAAAGCAGTCATTAGTCGGACGGTACACACTCAAACCTTTAATGGAGTTTTATAAAACTTCATCCGTGCACCACCTGGACGTCTGAGCCTCTCTCCTCACGGAACATCTTACAGGTGTTCGAGAAGCTCAGGTTGGCGGAGAGCACCACCGTGGACATAGACAAGCTGCGCGACGGCTACAGGCCGGCAGCCAAGCGGGGCGCCATTTTGTTCTTTGTGCTGGCGGAGATGGCGCTGGTCAACACCATGTACCAGTACTCGCTGGCGTCGTACCTGGAGGTGTTCGACCTGTCGCTGCGCAAGTCCCTGCCTGATCCGGTGCTCGAGAAGAGGCTGAAGAACATCATGGATACGCTCACGTATAACGTCTACAATTACGGCTGCACCGGTAAGGGAGCCATGGAGGTGATACAGTGAGCTCCATTAGTATTTGGACTGCACCCAAGCGCTGTAATTTAGCCTGTCTGCCTTATATTTAAAGACTATTTACATCCATACTAAGTTGCGCTTCTTGGAATGGCAGTGCTTTAAAATTGTGTGACTTTTCAGATACTTTCAGATACCTACCAAATACTGTCCTGTTCAGAGATACATTTTAAAGCTGCACAGATGTTTACTCCCTATATCTGTCAGTGCTGCTTTGAATGTATTTCTAACACAAACAAATGTAGTTTTTGAGAGTGAAATCTCAATACATGTAATTAGATTTTGTATTGTGCCCATTTGCGTGTATGTGTGTACTGTAGCAATATTGTTCGCGTAATATACTGGATTCCTCCTAGTTTGAAATTGAAATGTGTTTCCTTCCACCCTGTACTCTAATGGTTTATGACAAGTATGGTTATTAATGAATAATGTTTCGGTGTTAAGTGCACTGTTGTCCGCCCTGGTGCCCACCCTTACTGTTCCAGGACTGTTTGAGAGGCACAAGCTTCTTTTCTCCTTCAACATGACCATAAAGATGGAGCAGCCGGAGGGCCGAGCCCCTCAGGAGGAGCTGGAGTTTTTCCTCAAGGGTGAGCCCCTGAGCCAGCCATTAACTGAACAACACCACCAACAAGCTGCTACAAGTTGCACGCATGTACTTTGCCACGCTAAAAACCAAACATAACCTGGGTCAGCCACGTAAAATCCTCTGAATCCTTTATTATTTCTGAAAATTTGTTCGGTACTGAGATCCTTTCATGTTGTGTGTTACAAAATGATAATGTCATATTGTAAAAGACTTGTGCTATGAATATTGACAGAAATGGATGTTTTATTTTACATTGTCAGCGATGTTTCACAATTTTACTGGCCTTTAAAGGGTTCACATTTGGCTCAGGACTGATGTAGCCTCTCTTCAATTAAAGAATTAGCTTAGCCGCACACGCCCCATGGCTGTGTATAATCCATGTCTTGCACACGGTACTAAGGAATCAGCCATATAATGTAGCATCTGCCCCCACAGGAAACTTGTCCCTGGAGAAGAGCGCACGTAAGAAGCCTTGTGTCTGGCTGCCAGATCAGGGCTGGGAGGACATCATCCGACTCGCCGAGCTTTTCCCCAACGAGTTTGGCACGCTACCCGACGACATGGAGAAGAACCAGGAAGAGTGGAAGAGAGTGAGTGGCTTTGAAATTGACTTATAATGTGACCTCTCACGGTGAACTGGCCAATTGTGTGTTATTCTTCACCTATCTTCACCTATGCCCCCCACCCCCCCTCCTCCTCCACCCATAAAGTGGTACGACCTCGATGGGCCAGAGCAGGTTCCTTTCCCTATGAAGTACAAGGACAGCCTGACCAACTTCCAGAAACTTCTGCTGCTGCGCTGCTTCCGCTTGGACCGCGTGTACAGAGCCGTCACCGACTATGTGGCCATTACCATTGGAGAGAAGTGAGCTCATATCTGTGTTGCACACACAAAAAACTGCTACAACATGCAAACACTCAGTGCTTCATCACTCACAGATCACAGCCTTCTCTAGAGATGGCTCTCACCTGATTATTTACCCATAAATAAGCGCTCAACTGCAGAAGAAATCTAGAAGTCTTTGTTGACCTAAACTAGTTTCCACACAGTGGTCAACTTTGAGCTTCATTTCATCCGGGGTTGATTTTGTAGTTACTTTGTACATCTCCTGTGAGTGCATTATGAGAAAGTACTTTGTTTTTTTGTATCTACTGTTCTGTATAAAGGAAATTAACCCTTGAGGGACCCTGAGAACACACCAGAAGAAATGGCAAAAAATGAAGCATTACCCATGTAACAGTAAAGTCATGCTGCATATCAAATTAAACAGAAGAACCTCAGCTACAAGAACATATAAGCCATTTTTACATGCAGTTCCCACACCAATGAAATGAATTACCAAACACCAAGATCCCTACAGCGCCACCTAGTTAACCCACTCGCCACAATTTCGATGCTATCGCTCCGCTGCTTTATGCCACATGCACAACCAATAGCTCAAATAAAACCAGAGACTCCACAGATTCCAGTGATAAGCCCGCTTTACTCTACTCCAAAGCATCTGTAAGATATCAGCAAAAGAAGAGCAACAGGAACAGAAACATAAAAAACGAGTATTTACACATCTGAACAAATCTCACAAGTGTCCCCTTCATTTTGAGACCAAAATTATTCAAATAAACCTTATGGTTGCAGAGATATGCCCTTTTCAATTTGGGTATGCAATTTTTGGTCTAAAAAACAAGCTAGAGGTCATATGTCTTTATCATACATTGAAACATGCAAGGTAGGTTGGAAAAACTTGTGCTATCTGATTTTTAGCTTACCGGCCCAATAAGCTATTGTCGTGGTGTGGCGTCCGTCGTCCGGAACATTTTTTATCTTTTTTTTGGCCCGATAATTTTTATATAAATTTTCAATAGCATACTACTAGACCATATCGCCAGACGTTTTTCTCGGATTTTTGATTGAATCATTTTTGTCCGTTTTATGGGCCCTTGAAATTTTGGCTCCAATGTTAAAGATAGGACTGAGAAATTTTAAAAAATTATTTCTCAAAAACTGCTTGATAAATTTTTTTCTAAATCTGGCAATCAACTTACCTTGGTATCGTCAATGTACAGTGCGAGCACCATTTTGATTGAATCGACGGAAGTGGGTCTATTGGGGGCGCTGTACTTTATGAATATGCATGATGGCTGGTGGAGGCCAAATGGTTGCATATAGAGATTAAGTTTGTATTATCGACATATAGGAAGTCATATATGACCTGTACATTGGCTATGTTGAAGTTGACCACAGATGACTTTGAAAGGTCAAACTCGAGGTCAGGGAACATATTAACAATGTTAAAAGATATGACTTGAAATTTCAAAAAATCATTTCTCTAAAACTGTCTGATAACTTTTTTCTAAATCTGGCAATCAACTCGCACTGTACATAAAGTGTATCAAGGTGAGTGCCATTTTGATTGAATCGACGGAAGTGGGTCTAGTTGGGGCGCTGTACTTTAACATTGAGTCTTATGGAGAATGGGCCAAATCGCCTGTGGAAGCTAAATGGTTGCAGATAGAGATTAAGTTTGTATTACTGACCTATAGGAAGTAATATATGACCTATATTTTGGCTGTGTTAAAGTTGACCTCAGATGACCTTGAAAGGTCAAACTTGAGGTCAAGCAAAATGTTACAATTTTCAAAGGTTTCATGGCTTGAAAATATTGAAGATTGGGAACATATGTGCATTGAACACTTATAGGAAGTCATGTATGAAATTTCATTTGGTGGCCTTGAACTTGACCTTCGGCGACCTTCGAAGGTCAAACTTCACATAGTGAAATATCAATTACTGCTATATCCAAAACTATTGCATATAGAGCTTAGGTTTGTATTGCGGGCATATAGGAGGTCATGTATGAAGTTACATTTGGTGACATTGAACTTGACCTTCAGTGACCTTGAATGCCCAAACTTCACAGTGAAATTACAATGACTTGTATCACCAAAATGGTCACAGATTGAGCCAAGGTTTGTATAGAGACATTTAGAAAGTCATACATGAAGTCCATTTGCTGACCACAACTTGACATTCTGTGACCTTTAAAGTTCACAATTGACATATTGAATACATAGTGACATATTTTAATGACTTGTATCACCAAAACTGCTTCAGAGCTTAGGATTGTATGACAGAAGGTCTTATAAATGTATGTGAACTTTTATTCAGTGACCTTGACATTGATTGTCATTGATTCAAATGTCAAACTTCACATGAAATTTTCATAATTTGTATCATCGCTGTAAGACTGCTTGCCAGTAAGCTGCAGGACCCTTGGTCCTATTTTTTTTTTTTTTTTTTGAATTTCTTTACTGCGCTGATTGTGTTAGTGACAGGGCTAGCAATGCAGATTTCTCTCTAATTGAGCCCGTATGCATATTGGCCCTGTTGTCTGTTGGGCACGCTCAAATGGTTCGGCTCTCTGTTAGCACAAATGTATATTAGTGCAACTGTTTATTAGCCAACTGCTGTGGCGAAAAGGAAAAGTGTCGAGCCCCTCTCCAGCTCCCATCTCCCTCATGCCTTTCTTTGTCCCCAGGTACGTGCAGCCACCCGTGATCAGCTTCGAGGCCGTATTCGAGCAGAGCACGCCCAACTCGCCCATCGTGTTCATCTTGAGCCCGGGCTCGGACCCTGCCGGTGATCTGATGAAGCTAACCGAACGACTCGACTTCCGCAGCAGCCGCCTTAAGTTCCTGGCCATGGGGCAGGGGCAGGAGCTGGTACGGCTGCAACAGGGCACTTTGTGCTGCTGTGCTAAACTCTCTTAGAGTGGGGCTGTACTGTAGTATACTGAAATGCAGTAACACTATCACAACCAGGATCTTGCATAACTAGGGAATATATGCACCCTCTATTCAAATAACAAATTTTCCAAGATGCTTATACACTGCCCGTCCAAAAGAAAAGTCACACACTGCAGCACTTTGTTGGGCCACCTTTCAATTTGATCACGGCGCACATTCGTCGTGATATTGTTGCAACAATCTCATACAATATTATAACATTTATTTCTGACCAGATTTGCATTTATTTTTGGCCAATATATCGTATTTGACGATGAGTGATTCATAGAGAATGTCATATGGGCATTTTCATATCACACGCTGTATCAACCTGAGACCCCAGTGTCAGCCCGAGAGCTTTAGCTGCACATAGTGAGCAGTCTTGCCTACGGACAGGCACGAACATCCAGGCATCTGGGCTTTGTCACCATAGCAACTGAGTATGGCGGTGAAAACAAATCAGCTAGAGCCATTGAATGCAGTCTATCTCACATTTAAACTCTACAACATCAAATAAATTAGTCTTCAACCATGCCCGGAAGTTCGGTGGTGGTTGGCTGCAATTGCAATAACATGATGACAGGTGAAAAAAGTTACTATTTTGAACTGCCTAAGAGACATAAGAGCCCTGACAGATGAGATACGAGGCTGTCAGCCATCTACAGAATGAAAGAGGGTGGTTCACACTGGAGCCCGTCTAAAAGGAGCACTATCTGTTCTGACCTACTTGTAAACAATAAATATCATTGCATTATACTAACTCTGTGTTCATCATTGAATTGGAGATGTCCGAAATAAAATTTGAATAGAAATCTATGGTGAAAGTTGATTAGTTCTAATTGAGGTACAGATATCTACAATGAACATTTCTACTAATAAGAAAGTAATTGTTGGTATCAAGAATTAAAATTTTGACTGATGAGAGAACTGAATTGTAGATACCTTTACTTAGAATTTTCATTAGTCAAAATGACATTATGGATATGTTGGCTTTGAATTCTCAGTAGTCAAAAAGCAATTGTTGATATCTATAATTGTAATCACTTCTACTGATTAAATGTTAAAACAGCTTGTCATACTCGCTGTCGAGAAAGGTCCTTATAAAAACATCAAACATATTTCTAGTTTTGGAAATGATTATTGATGCAAACAGCAAACTACATTTTGTTTAGCACCACTTGAACCATCAAAATTTAAATGATACTAAACAGTGAAAGCTGGTGAAAATAACAAATAGATCTCCTTCTAACTAAATTAGGCCTAACTGTTGACAAGAGAAAAAAATATCATTAATCACAACCCAACTAGAGTGTATTTTGCATTGTATGTAACTACTCAGTGGGGAAGTATTTTCTGTACATATACCATGGTTTGAAGGTAGCTTTATTATATTTAAAGGACCAGTGTGTAAAATGGGGGGGAAACGGTGATATCGAGTGTTCAGATTCTAGACTGCAGCGCTCGCTCACTCACTCACGCTCACCCCTCCCATCGGCAAAAAGACGGTGGCCTCCGAGGACCAAAACACTTTTGCAGAAATAGTCTTCCACGACTGGGATTTTTGCACCCGAAACGCGTTCTCTAGTTGGCTGGATTGTCCGGTCGGGCTGCTGTACCAACATGGTGGTGCAAGATGGCGACGTCTCTAAAGCAAGGCCCTTGCTATATGTATATATTAACGCATAATTATAAGGCTACGAAAACGAAACAAATTTTATTTTATAGCAATTATACACTTATATAAATATATTAATGGGCAGTATATTAAGATTTTGCCAATAAACCATGCCAAATATTACGCACTGGTCCTTAAATAAGAAAATTTAACTTGAACTAAGAATAAGTTATCAACTAATCATTTAACGTCATGTCGACATTATGAGACCATCCTTCAGTTAACGCACATGAACATGCATGCTTACGCACATTGTCATACATACGTGTGCATAACAAGAGATATGCTACTAGCTGAATTACCACAGGAAAGAATGAAACAAATCTCGCTGTTTATGTTACTGCATAAGTCCAAAACGTCTGATCTGACAAATGAACAATAAATTGCAGTCTTAAAAATGCATGCTTTACTACATATGAGCTATAGAAATGGAGGCCACGCTTCTTCTCAACCAGAGAAACCATTTTATTTTGCATCGGTCAGATCACTTAATTTCATAACGCCAATGCTATGAAACATCAATAACAGAGACAAAAAATCCAGTTGTCGTGTTGATTGGTTTTAGCTTGTTCGCAATAAACAGATCTCAAATTCAAGTCCTAAAATGGCAGTTTTAATGGCATATTTCTGAAAATATCGTCTCTTAAAGACCAAGTGATCCACTACTCCTTATGATCTATCACCTCTTAATATACTGCCTGAACTCGTCAGTCTAAGATCCCAGGCAGAGCATGTATAATTGTCAATAAATCCTTCCCGTAACAGCAGAACGAACAGTTATTAAAAAATGGCAAACATGGAATACGGGCCACTTTTATTTTATTTTCAGACCGCTTCTTCATTTAGCTTATTTTCAAGGTATTTATTTAATTTGATGAGCTTAGAATTCGAAGAAAACATACTGACATACATTTCGGACCGACATGACTTACCATGTTCGAGCTACCAATTTTGTAGCTATCGTAAACATAGCGCTTAACTTGACTCGTCGTCATGGTTAATGACTTCACTGGCACGCTCCTACGCAGAACTTTTCTGCTCTTTGTTTTTAATGCTTCTTGTTTAATTTTCTCTCTTGCAGCATCTTTTTTGCCACCATAGCTGCTGGAAAATACTCTAGACTATGCAATTTGTGCGCAGGCGCAATAACAGTCTAGTCAACTAATTTGCGCATGACGGAAGATGATGCTAAAATTATGTTCACATTATAGATAATGTCATGAATATTTTCACTTTAAGTATTTATTATTTCACCCTCCTGCAACCCATTCGCTATTAATAAAAATCTTAATTTTTACAACCCATCCACCCGATCTGCAGATTAGCCGCGGTTCCGGCGGATATAACTGCAATCCGCACATCTGTCGTGGAAGCCAAGTACCATGTTCATTCACAAACATGCTATTGGTTTTGCGCTAACTTAAGTGTTTTGCTCCTGCAAAATCTTTTAATTAGGCCCTGCTTTTTTCCCTCAATCAGAAAATCTCAAGTTCAGAAAGTAGTGGTCCTCCATCCCATGATATGACCATTTTATTTGCCTGTTGCATTGACCAGGGGTCGGAATTTATTGGTAAAATCAGCTGGCTCAGTTTGTGGGTGGAGGAAAGAGAAAATAAAGGTCTATGTCTCTGGACTGTGCTCCTCTGACTTCATTTGTCTTAGACATGTCTCTGTCACTAAAACCTGCCCATTGTGGTGATGATGCTCGTCCCCTAGGTGGCGCTGCAGTTGCTGGACACAGCGGTGACACGAGGCCACTGGCTCATGCTGCAGAACTGCCACCTGCTGGTGAGGTGGCTGAAGGAACTGGAGAAGGCCTTGGAGAAGATCACCAAGCCTCACCCCGACTTCCGTCTGTGGCTCACCACTGACCCCATCAAGGACTTCCCCATCGGCATTCTCCAGAAGTCCCTGAAGGTCAGGCTGTGTGCTGGGTTATGCTAAGCCTGTGGGCTAAGGTGTAATGCTAACATGTTGCGTGCTAACACAGCTGTGCTAACATTCTTGCAAGCTAACAGAGAGTAGTGCAAACACAGCTATGCTAACATGCTCATGTGCTAACAGAGACTGGTGCTAGTAGTATGCTAGTGGAGGATAATCAGATTACATTAAAATTTAATTTGATTAATGCACAGGTCATATTAATATCATTGTATAATTCACAGATACCATATCATTACAGAGAAAAACAATTAGTAACTGTTAAAAACAAATGGTTAATATATGTGCTGTAAACTTGATGTATACTAAAATCATAGCGTATAAACCATGCCGCAGGGTTTAGAACAGTGCTTTGCCTAGCTCACTATGCCTGTTTGAACTTCTGTCCCTCCTTGATCACTAACTTTTTAGCTCCACTGTGACGACAGTCACAGTCAGCGGAGCTTTTCTAATGCCGAGTTGTCGTGCGTTTATCTGTCCGTCCGTCCTTCTGTCTGTCTGTCTGGCATCAACTTCTCACTTCGAATTTGAATATCTCAAAAACTTTCTGATAACTTTTGTTCTAATTTGTTGTGAGCCTCTCTTATGATGTTCTGAATATCCCTTGCGAAAATGAGAAAATTTTACATCTCGGTTTTTGAGAAATCCAGCATTTTGGAAAATCAGTGTTTATGCTAATTTTTTCAGTCTTTCATTAATGTGTCATATGTGTTAATATTGCAATAGTTTTCAATGATTTCTGAAATTAAGTTATGACTTGGACATTTCAGTCATCCTCAGCGGAGCAGACAGGCCTCTTGTTCTCATATGTACACATGTATACACACTTTCACTTGGAAACGCGCGCGCACACACACACATACACATGTCACACATTCACTCTCTCTCCCTCTCTCTCTCTCTCTCTCTCACACACACACACGCACACACACTTATGCACTCATACACTCTCATACACACATGCATACTCACACACACCTGTCACACATTTTCTGTCTCTCTCTCTGTCTCACTCTTTATCTCTCACACATACACGCACAAACATGCACAGGTGGTGACGGAGCCGCCAAATGGGCTGAAGTTGAACATGCGGGCCACATACTTCAAGATCTCACACCAAAGCCTGACGAGTTGCCCCCACCCAGCCTTCCGCAGCCTGGTGTTTGTGCTGGCCTTCTTCCATGCCGTTGTACAGGAGCGCCGCAAGTATGGCAAGATTGGCTGGAACGTACCCTACGACTTCAACGAGTCTGACTTCCTGGTGAGCTCCCGCCCCCTCTACTGATGCTATCCCTGAGATTTAGTAAGTCTGACTTCCTGGGTATTGCCTTCAGTACTAACACCCCCATTTCTCCCATGCTGAATGTATGCTCTGCCTTGGTGTGTGCTGGCACCAGAAATTTTTGCCTTGAGGTTCAAAGGGTCAAGCCAGGTCAACACACAATTTATTTTTGATGTAAAAAAGTAACAAAATTCTTACTCTATGGTAGGACTATCCCGTGGGTTTTCACTCCGGCCCTAATAAACCACACCTCATTCAACAGCTAAATATCCCATTGAGCTGCTAATCAGTTATGCCAAGGCTTGAAACCCAACCGCTAACTGTCAATCTGGCGATTTACAGGGTTGGCCAACCCTGTTAATGTGGAGCAGATTTAGTTAATTCAATACAACGAGGAATTTTAATTTTCAGTGTGATAGCTGAATGTGTAGTTAATACAAGTCATGCTCTTCCTAATCAAGTTTATCTACCTGTATTTCAGGTGTGCATGGAGATCCTGAATACCTACCTGACTAAAGCACACACTCAGGGGGAGGAGAACATCCCCTGGAGCAGCCTGAAATACCTCATCGGAGAGGCAAGGCCCTGTGATGTCACCCACTGTCACTGCTGGTGTTATGTGCCTCTGTGTTTATTCTTGAGCCATTATAATTGACCTGCTTTTGCACAAATTAATTGTGGCATGCCTATAACACTGTGTTTATGTGTGTGAGTGTATGATTGCAGGTAGGTTTTTGAATTTAAAGGACCCATATTATGGGAAAGACATCCTGCTTTGAAAACTACTTTGAAAGCCTAGCTGAGATTACACCCTGCAGATAGCCAGGCTAGATCAGGGGTTAGCAGCTGGGCCTAGAGTTCCTACTCTAGCCCAGAGCCATGTAGGCCTGTGCGTAAGGCTGTGCTCTAGCCTAGCCACATGACATGACCAGGTGTGACGAGTTCTGTCGGTAGACTTTAAAAATCAAGGTCTTGTCACTTAAAGCAGTCACACTCCTAATTATGCAGAACTTTAAGCCTTATAAATAATGTAAACAAGTGAGTTACATAAAAATTCACACACATACACATACACACACACACACACACACACACGGTTTTCGCAGAGGGGAGAATTAGCTATAGAGACTGAAACAGTTTTTTGAACAAGGCTGTAAACATGTTTATTTCTGCTCTAAAAGTGGGCTTTTTTAAACATGGGGGCTAATGGGTATTGCCTTACTTTTGCAGCCAGCCTCAGGTGGTCATTCGGGGAACTGCAGTTTTTCGTACTTTGGCGTTGGCCTCAGTTTTCAGCCGCGGAGGTTGCTGTTTGGTTGCAACATAAGTGTAAAGGAAAATCTGCTCATGGAGCCATTTTGTTTCCATCGCTTTAATGGGCACCGTCTAAAGTTAACAGGTTTTTCTTGTTTTCTTTTTTCTCATCTTACCATCTGATGCATGTCAAAACCATTGCTAGCTGGTTATTGTTTTACCCCCAGAAGTTTCCCTCCTGAGAAAGGAACAAAAAAATCCAACGATTTCCGTTGTACCAAACGGCTTGGTTTTGCGCGATAGAAACAAAATGGCTCCTTTTCTTGAGTTGTTGCGACTCGATCTAGAGACTCTAGTTTGTTTCACGCCCCCTCCCTCTGTCAGGTGATGTACGGGGGTAGAGCCATTGACAGCTTTGACCGAAGGATCCTCACCGTCTACTTGGACGAGTACCTTGGAGACTTCCTCTTTGACACCTTCCAGCCCTTCCACTTCTACCACAATAAGGACGTGGACTACAAGATTCCACCTGACGGCAACAAGGATGTGTATGTGGGTGAGTGTCAACTGAGATAGTGCGGAGGACAGAACCGGGCTCTATCGTTACTCTTAACACAGGGTTATCCAACCCTGCTTCAAGCAATCTGATAAGTTGAGGTTCGGAAGAAATGTCATTGAGACGCTGATTAGCATATTCAGGTGTGCTATCTTATTTTTGAATTGAAAACCTATTGGATGGCAAATATCTGGGAACAGGGTTGGGCCTCCTTGGTCGAATTGAACATCTGGTGGAAATTCAAGATTGTTGCCACTGTTAACACCCTGTGATAATGTTGCTTTTTATACGGTGACATAGAAAATTTTTAGTGCGTCTAATCATGTCTGTATTAAACTAATGGATTTATTAAACATTAAGGGCCTGATTTACTAAGACCTTTAGTACATGCAAAATCTTTTTGCCGGTGCAAAACCAATAACATTGCCCATGATTGGCCAGGGTACTTGCCTTGCACCAATCAGTGACAAGGTTTCTGGTTTTGCACGGGCAAAAAGATTTTGCATGTGCTAAAGGTCTTAGTAAATCAGGCCCTAAGCGCTCTAATTATAATGCTGGATGTAGCCGTAATGTCAATATCAGCCTGAATGCCGTTTCTGTTTATCTACTGTCCTGCAGGTTGACATTTTAACCATATTTTGATTCAACCAAGTAGCAGTGTAATGAGATCTCTTGCTGTTGGACTGGATGAGTTGTCCTTTATGAGAGTTGAAGTAACGACCTACAAGATAGTAGCTGTCCAGAATTAGGATTGCGTAGAATTTAGTCAATAGGCTTTAGGCATAGGCGCTATACGCTGCGCGGGCTGAGCTGAAGCTAAACTGCAGAAATGAGGCTGAGCTAATATGAAACAGCGTTGAACTGGCGCTGAGCTGTAGCAAAAGTTGCAGATGGTGGGTGGTGCAGTGAACCTGAACCCGTTGCGTGTTGCTGTGTGTCTCAGAGGAAATCGAGGGCTTGCCTCTGGCTAACACCCCTGAGGTGTTCGGCCTGCACCCCAACGCAGAGATCGGCTACTACACGCAAGCTGCTCGTGACATGTGGACAAACTTGATCGACTTGCAACCACAGACAGGTAAACACACCTAGGCAACTGGTCATTTTAGAGCTCTGTCTGATGTAGGGCCCTATGAAATCCATTTTATTTTTTGTAAAATTTTGTGTTTTCCGTTTAAATTTTTCTGAATTTTGTGTATTACGATTTAAGGACATTATGTCATCAGAGAGAGTACCTAATTGTGGTGGTGTCGCGCCCATGTTAAATGGGTGCCAGGGCAAGGAGTTGAGGACCCAGGTGCAAGGACATGGATTTTAAGAAATAATAAAGGTGAAAAAAAAATTCCAAACTTCAGGATAACAAAAAGGGAGTGCACTAAACAATGGACTATGGCTACCTGACAATGAAGGGGGAAACTGAAGCCCAACGCCCACCAGTGGCGTGTGACGTACGTCAAAAAATAGGTTCCAATCATTTCAATGGAGCAAAGCCCACTGGCGGCGTGTGACGCGCGTCGACGCACGTCAATCTTTCATTTTTTGCCACTGCTCAGTCTTTTAGGTAATTTAACAATTTCACATTGTCATGGTTAGTGGCACACTTAGCAGAATCCTCACGTAGTTGTCGAAATCGATGTAACCGCTTTTTAACCAAGTTGTGGTTTTTGAAGGGAAATCAATTTCTTTGCGGGCATTTAAGTTATTAAGCGCTCTACAGTTAGAAAGAACCAAACTCAAGGTTCACTGATAGACGGCGCGTTTTGCCATCACTTAAAATAAGCTTTATCGTTGGGCGTTTTCAAAATTAAAGGTTGTCTTGTTGAATATTTTGAGAGTGACACGCATGGCTTGCTTCTCGGCCCTGTTGTCATATATCAATATTGATGCTACTGACGCTTCCAGTTGGTGTTTAAAAACGTTCAGCGTTTTGACGTGAGGCTTCGCTTCGCCACCAGTGGGCGTTGGGCTTAAGCTTTAAACAGAAAGGGAAACTTAATTAACTAAAAGGGAACAACCATAAACTGAAGGGAACTGAGGATAATAGAATAATTGGTTAGGGCAGGTAGCCAGACATAGGAATGCCTGAGGGGAGGGGCATTACGTACCCCCCCCTTCTCAAGGCATGGCTTCCAGATGGGCCTGCAGTTGGACCGGAGCCGGGCGGTGCGCTGCAGCATGGGCCGGGGCCGGCCGGTGCGTCAGGTGGCCAACTGTAAACTGACCTTTAGGAGCTATGGGGAAAACAATGATTCTAATAAATTACATCCACATTTTGGCAAATTCCGTGATATTCTGCTTTTCATTGTTGATCATCAAATTCTGTGATTCCTTCCGCTTTTTTTGAATCGCTGAAATCATACAGTCCCATCGGTGGGCACTACCTGACATTTTTTTTAAACAAAGTTAGTGTCATAGAGACACACTGTGCTGTGGCTTTCCCGGAGCAACTCATTGCATGAACAGCTGAAATAAACTGAAATGAACGCAAAGACGATATAAATGCAGATCTTTACACTTTCATTTGGGTCCAGAAGTATTTGGACAGTGACTCAATTTTCATTATTTTGCCTCTGTGTTCAGTGGCTTCTCTAAAACTGATAATTGGTGGGGCCCGGACCATGCCTTTACGTCAATGATTATTCCTGGCTTGTACTCAGTTATTTTCCCTTATTAGCACGTTTTCCAATTATGACAATAATCCTCTGGCAATCGAAGTTACGGTTACTCTCTCCATGCAATCTGTTGACGACTAAATATTGGGCTAAATTCAGATCAGAAAAATAATTTAGGCAACTCAAAAAATGCTTTATGATAGACAAACTGCTCTGAAACGTCTGCGCTACCTTTTCCACACATCAAGTGATTTAACTTGCGCTTCATGATCGTTTTGTTTAAATAAAATAAAAGACCATTTGAATCATCTGTGTGCAATTCTGAATAACGCTGATTTAAATGCACGAAATTACGCGTCCAGATTAATGATTGTCGCCGTACCGAAATGTACCGTACTGTACCGGCGTGTTCTCGGCATGAATCTATTGCTCAGTCCCTCAAGGAGGAGATGGAATATTCTTGAATGGCCAAGTTAGTCGCCTGACCTCAACCCAACTGAGCTGCTCTTCACTTACTGAAGAATAAACTGAAGGCAGGAAGACCCGCATGTAAGCAGCAACTGAAGTCAGCTGCAGTAAAGGCTTGGCAAAGCATCTCAACGGAGAAAATTCAGCATTTGCGGATGTCCATGGGTCCCAAACTTCAGACCGACATGGACTACAAACGATTTTTACCCCAAGTATTTGAAAAACCTGTTTATTATATCCCCAAAATACGAGTTTCGGGGATATGATGGTTTCGCCCCACCCGCCGCCGCGTTCGCGTCCACTGCCGCGTCCGCAGATTTTAGCCGTTAGCGCGATAACTCACAAAATACTTGACATTGGCTTCTCATTTTTAGCATATGGGTAGATGTGGTAGAGAGGATGAAATGATTAGATTTTGGGCAAGTGTGCACTCCTAGGTTTGCCACCAGGTGGCGCTATATATTGAAAAAAATCATTTTTTTAACCATATCTCTGGAACAATTGCTTAGACAGACCTCAAATTTGCCTCATATTGTAGGTCTAGTAAAGGGGAATCTAATAAAGGGGACTTCGAGGATTGGGGAATTTCGGGGATGTACCCCTTGCTGTCGGCCGTCGATAGCGTAGGCCTAGTTTATAATTGTTTGTTTGTCCAATTCCTTTTGAGCCTTTATAAATGGAGGACTGTGTGTAAAAATGGCTGTAATTCCCAGTGCAATATTTTTGTGAAATCCCTTGAATTAAAGCTGAAAGGCTACACATAAATCACAAATCCGTTGTGGCCGTGCCCAGAAGCATAATAATGCAAGTCATGTCACTGTCCAAATACTTCTGGACCTAACTAAACATTTGGTGGTGAGAGTAGGAAAAAGAATTTCAGTTAAGCACTTATACTTGTCAAGCATGAAAAATAACACTTCAGCTTGAAGCTCTCATCATGCAGAGTGGTGACTTGTAAAGCCTAAATCTTGACAATGATACTATGCGTTAATGTTTCTGTTATTTTGAATGGTATCTATGAATTTCACCATCTTATAATTCATTCGATATGTTTTTGAAGGGATATGTTTTGATTTGCTTGTCTGCATATTGGTTTTGTGTGCATATAGTTCTTACTGGGGCTGCACTGGGACTTAATCTGCCAGCCTACCAGGTCTCAGTCTAACAACTTAGATGCTAGGCTCAGGGCCCCTCCTTATTGTGTTCATTCTGGTGCACATTCAGCCCTCATTCTGGCACATTTAGGTTTGCCTCAGCCTTGGTCTCTGACCCCACGGTGCTCACTCCCCACCAGGTGAGTCTGGAGGGGGGATCAGTCGGGACGAGTACATCAGCCAGGTGGCGCGGGACATCCAGAGCAAGCTGCCGGCCGTATTCGACCTGGACGTGATCCGCAAAGAGATGGGCTTGGACATCCAGCCCACTACTGTGGTTCTGCTGCAGGAGCTAGAGAGATTCAACAAGCTGGTGCAGCGTATGGGCCGCTCGCTGGCTGAGCTACAGCGGGTGAGAGATGCCCGCAGAGAGAGAGAGGGAGAGGAGGAGTGTAGTGGATGAGTGTACCCGCTCATTAGTTGAGCTACAGCAGGTGAGAGATACCTGCACAGAAAGAGAGAGAGGGGAGGGGGAGGAGGAGAGTAGCGGATGAATGTACCTGCTCAATCGTCGAGCTACAGTGGGTGAGAGATACCTGCAAAGAAAGAGAGAGAGAGAGAGACAGAAGTGTAGCGGATGAGTGGCCCGCTCATTAGCTGAGCTACAGCGGATGCAAGATACTGGAATACAGTTGGGAGGATGTTGGACTGATGCAGCTTTATTTAATGCCACAGTCAATTCATTACACTGCAATTTTAAATAGAAGAGAGGGTAGAGCATTGGACTGATGGAGGAGAGGGAGCAAGTGAGATTGAGAGCTGAGAGAAGAGAACAGAGGGGTTTCATCGTAATGTTACCTCAGCAAAATAGGGGCCAATCAGAATGATCACAAACAGTCTGTAAACAGTTAGTGTTCCACTGGCTCAGGTGTTGCTGAGTTGACCTGATCTCCACTTGTGTGCCCGCTTGACAGGCATTAGCCGGCGAGGTCGGCATGAGCAATGAGCTAGACGAGGTGGCACGGGCACTCTTCAACGGGCAGATCCCCTCCATTTGGAGAAAACTGGCACCCGATACGCTAAAATCCCTGGGAAACTGGATGATCCACTTCAGAAGGAGGTTTGAGCAGTACAAGTCATGGGTGAGTCTCTCTTAGCCCAATTTCGATCCCAAACGCACACCTTGTCAGCATATAGTCCTTTCTTTTTCTATGATTAACAGCTTTGGCATAGTACTGCCTCAAAGCCAAAATGCATACCGTGTTAGCGTGGTCTGGTTGCAAACTAAAATATGCGCTGTGTTAGCATGGTCATGTCACAAATCAAAACGCATACTGTGTTAGCACGGTCCTGGCTCAAACCAAACTGTGTACTGTGTTAGCATTGTCCTGCCTCAAACTGAAGTACATGCTGCCTTAGCGTGGTCCTATCGCAAACGAAAATACATACGGTGTTTGCATGGTCCAGTTTCAAATCAAAATACATGCTGTTTTAATGTGGTCCTGTCACAAACCAAAATAAGCACTGTATTAGCGTAGTCCTGCCTCCAGCATAAACACACAGTGTTAGCGTAGTCCTGTCGCAAATTAAAATACGTACAGTGTTAGCGTGGTCGTGTCGCAAATCAGAATGCGTATTGTGTTAGTGTGGTCCTGTCGCAAATTAAAACACACAGTGTTAGCGTGGTCGTGTTGCAAATCAAAATACATACTAGGCCTTTTCTCCCTGGCAAAAATTTTGCCTAGCCCCGGCAATTGGTGGGGCTAAGGCCCCCCTTTAGCCCCACCAATTTCCCGGGGTTAAGCTCAGCACCGCTTCTGTTTTCACTGGGTTTTTGGAAAGTGGGCTAGCCCCACCGATAGTACGGGACTATCTAGCACCGCCAATTGGTAGGGTTAGCACCGCAATTGCACCAAATTGCGGTGCTAAGAAGGCCAGTGAGAACAGAAACAGAAATAGTCCGGGGCTAAGGAAGCCGACGAAAACAGGTTGTGCTGCAACCAATCCGAGGCAATCCGAGTTCATGAATATTCAATTCCACAACTTGATCGCAAAGACTTCAAGCGGTATCTTGTAAACAAACCCGCTCTGGTGTATGGTCGTTGTGAGCGGAAGTAGCAGACTTCTTCGATTGAAATAAATATTTATTGAATTGATATCAGACATGCCAAGTCTCACGCATTAGGCGTGAGTCTCTCCTCTTTGTGGCATTCCCGTTCCTGTGCATTACGGTGGATTTCTCCTCTAGTGACACGGAAATCGATTATGACTCAGGAATTCTCAGGCTTGTCTTTACTGAGGGATTGAAAGCAATGGAATTGCATAAAGACGTTTCAAATGGTCTTATTTCATTAAAACAATTTAAACGATCATGAAGCACATGCATTGTTTCCAATCCCTGAGTAAAGAGAAGCACGAGAAGTCCGGAGTCATAATCGCTTTCCATGTTACTTGTGGTGAGGTCCACCTTTACGCAAGTGAAACTGAAACTTCAATGCACAAGGATTTTAATACCGCGTGAGAATCTCATTAAGCGTTTAATGAATAATTGCGGACTACGGTGAATAAGCCTAAAAAATGCGTGAGACCTACGCCGAATGCGTGAGACTTGGCATCTCTGCGATATTAAGCCTTACATTATTGGTAGATGGCTGAAAAGACCCTTGTAATATTTGTTTTTATTCTATGATTGAGTTTGAAAGAGTGATAAAACGAATGAAATAAGATCAGAATGCATGACGTTTTGTGTCAATGTTGAAACAGTGCTGTGATTGACGGCTTGCTTGGACACACGTGTTTTGTATGCGTGACGAAAAGACACGTTGTTACATTGACTGTACGTGTGCACCTACCCACGTGTATGGCGGGTTATTTGTATCGAACACACCACACAGAACATGCAATACGTAGCTAGCTACCTGTACTTCGTTTGGACTGTCATCAATTTGACAATGGCCGGCAAAAAAAGGCAACTGGGATGACTGTGAAATTAGACTCATGAAGCCTCGATAGTCCGGGGTTAACGATAGCAAGTGAGAACAGGAGCAATTTTTCTTAGCCATCATTTTGTTGAAAGTACGGTGCTAAAAATGCAAGTGAGAAAAGGGGCTAAGGATAGTCCAGGATTAAAGATAGTACGGGGCTAAGGATAATACGGGGCTAAAGAAAACCAAGTGAGAAAAGGCCTACTGTGTTCGCGTTGTCCTGTTGCAAATCAAAATACATACTGTGTTAGTGTGTTCCTGTCGCAAATTAAAACACACTCAGTGTTAGCGTGGTCATGTTGCAAATCAAAATGCATACTGTGTTAGTGTGGTCCTGTCGCAAATTAAAACACGCAGTGTTAGCGTGGTCATGTTGTAAATCAAAATACATACTGTGTTAGTGTGGTCCTGTTGCAAATCAGAACACGCACCGTGTTAAAAATGTCCTGTCACAAACAAAAATACGCTCTCCGTGTGGGCATAGCCCTGTCTCAAACCAAAATGGTCACATAATGTTAGTGTAGCCCTGGTCTTAAAACTAGAATGCAGACCCAAGCTTAGCATTGCCCTGTCCCAACCAAAATATATTCTTGGAATTAGCTTAGACCTATTCCAAAATGAAAACCCTATGTTATCATGAGTCTATCTCAAACTAAAATTCTCGTGAGATATTAGCATAGTCATGTCTCGCACCAAATCAATGTTAGCATAGCCTTCTCCAAAATCAAAATACTGATCCACTGTCAGCATACTCCTGTTCAAAGCCAAATTGGACTAAGTTTTAGCATTAGCCTGTCCCAAACAAAATTACACGCTTAATCACAGCACAGCTTTGTTCGGAATCAAAATGCACTCCTAGCAGAATGTCTTTAAAGTTTGCCCATGCTAAATTACGAGTATTGGTAATCACAGGGTATTTAGAGAAACAGAATTCCTTTTTTTGTGTGAACCTGAAGGGAATTTGTTTAATGTATTTTTGCATATTTCTGTTTGTGGTGTGTTTCTTTACGTTTGCTTGCTTGTGTGTATGCACCTGTTTGTGTTTGTGTATGCATTGTGGCATACACGTGTGCATATGCGTGTGTGTATGTGTGTGAGTGCGTATTTGTGTGTGCGCATCTATGCCTGTGTGTATGTGTTTGTATGTGTATGTGCGTGTGTGTGTGCGCGTGTGCACGCGGATGTGTGTGCAGGTGGAGGAGGGGGAGCCCACTGTGATGTGGCTCTCAGGGCTGCACATACCTGAGTCGTACCTGACCGCTCTGGTCCAGGCTACCTGCAGGAAGAATGGCTGGCCTCTGGACCGCTCCACCCTCTACACTCAGGTCACCCAGTACAGGACTGCGGACGAGGTCCAAGAGAAACCTGAGCAGGGTGAGGAAACACACACAGAGCTGGGTTCTCCAAAAAGGCTGACAGCTGGCCGTTTACGTTCAGCTGTTTTCCGTTTCACCGCAAGGTGTTTTGGACAAAGTCTCAACCAAATAAAAAAAACTGGGTTCTGTTTAAAAAGAGTACTTGACAATGTACCGCCCTCTCTAGGAAGACGGCTAGCTGGCCTCACAGGGCGGGAAATTATACAGTTTATGTTACTGGCAAGCTAGCTCGGAGCTGACAGTAGTGTAATGACAGGGGCTTGTCACGCACGATCGTGGACTGTCAGCATAACTTAAAAAGCAGATTGCTTATTGACACAAAGGGCCCTATTTTAATGATTTAAGCGCACAGTATGAAGCACGTGGCTCAAGTGCATTTAGGGCATGTCCAAATCCATTTTTGCTAGTTTAATGGCGGGTTATCCAGGCGTAATGCAAGGCGCAAGGTTCAAAGGGGTCTTACTTAATCTCCTTATTAATCATAGGCGTGTTTTGGCTGTAACACGAAATAAGCTAATCAGAGTGTCTTCTTTCATGTCCTGTAATAGCCAGATGCCCTTGCACCTTGGCAAACTGCTATTATAAGGGCGTACTTGCCTAGTAGCGGGGGTGGAACTGTACACCGCAGATGAAAGGGTCTGAAGCGCACGAGTAAACCTTTACTGAAAGTACGGAAACCAGAACACAGTAATCTGCAAAAATGTAATAAAAACATTTTTAAAATATTGTTCAAAATGGTTTTATTCATAATCTGATGTTAAAAATCATCATAGTAAATTTGCAAGGTTGCATTAGAACTTTCATTACATTACAACTTGTGGATAAAACAAGCAAACGAAAAAAAAAGATATTAATTTAGGGTCGCAGGTTTAACAATAATTACGCACTAGTGGGGAACGATCTACCGTAATTAAAACGAGTGAGAAAAACGGCCTACGAGAAAGAGACAAAAAAAGCGGGACAAATGGGTTGCGGGCACTGTATTAATGAATCAGGTCTGATTCAAAATTGATTTTTCAGATAACTGCGGATAATGGGTCGTTACATGCACAACTTAAGATCTGAAGCACATTTTCAGCACTTCAAACATTCAAACAATTAGTGTTTTGTGTGATGGAACCAAAATCCACTCAGTGTTAGACAATGTTCTCCTGGAGAACAGCGGGAATGACAGAGCTCGCCAATATCAAAAAGTCGTGGCTTTGTCCTAAAGAATTTGTGAACACCAAAACACCAACATGCATAACCTCACATTTTGAATTGCATATTACCTGATGGGGCAGGTTCACTTACGAATTAAATAGCCTGTATCACAGCATGCCCTGATATTCGTATGTCGGTTGCACTAACCACTCTGACATGCATTTTTTAAATAGCTTGAGAAAAATCATTCTCATCGTAATCGCTGCTGCTTGTCCCTGCATGGATAGTATGTGACAAGCAGAGTGTACGTGCCTTGTGCACTCACCTGCAAAGACTCATAATACTATCTGACTGTGTGCCCTGAAATGAGCAGTCAAAAACTGACAATTAACATTAGACTAGGTTTTTGTTAGTCAATAGCTCCATCGCTTTTTTTGGTCTCAAGATAGCAATGCACATTTTAAGACCAACTCGTCCGTGGGCGCTCATTTTGGCTGAAATTAATTGGCTATTTATGCAGCAAGGACGCTGGACGGGAAATTGGTATTTTTGTCGGTCATTAAGTAGCAAAGGCACCTGCACTACGTTTTGCGCCCCACTGAGCTGGGTGTAAGATAGAGGCCAAAGCCTCTGTTGGTAACAAATCTAATGCTTGTTAATATATGGCTTTAGATCAGCACTAGCCACATACCGGTGGTTACCGAGAATAGAAACTCTAGCTATTAGTCGTCTGAAACAATGGATAAAAGGAATCACTTAATTTTCTGTAAAATTCTGTAACCAAGCTAGCTAGATTGTTAGCTAGTTAACACTACCAAGATCATTGTGGACGTCAGTGGGAGCATCACAAACCTTTTGTGACGCATGAATTCACCAACATTTGCAAAAATGAGTTAACGTTAGATTATGTAACCGTCATGACTAACATGATGTAGCTAAATAGTTAGCAAGCTATTCTTTCCATAAGCTTCAAATAACGGAAACAATGTAACAAATTAAGCTTCACAGCTGCAAGTAGGCAAGCGGTATGTTAATTATTACATTGCGTTAATTATGACATTGCATTATACAGTTAAAATATCAAAGGCCACCCTTGCCCAACCCGTGGATTGTTCGAAAAGTTTACAATTTGCGAGTGAGCGAATGAGGGACACATTTGCATGTCCGTCCTCCCAGAATAACTCACGGATTTGCAATCCATGAGTTAAAAATTACTAACTCGTGAACAATTGCCAACAGTAGCAATTTTTTCACTTGTCTCGGTTCGCAGAATGCATTGACTTCTGCGAGCTGGCTTTAACACAATCCTGTTTCCTTAGGCGGGTAATTCTGTCTTTAAAGAGCTTCGAGAAAAATCCATGCCTGATTTTTTTGTTAGAGTTGCCTTGTGCTATTAATGTGCAATCAGTACGCACAATGGGTTCTTAACCACATTTCTGTCACATCTGTTTCGATGTGACTCTGATCCGTATCTACGACTGACCATACTGCCAGGTAGACCTTTAGTCCTCAATGAATGCGGTGGTGGGAAACAAGCTATTCAGAACTTTATTCACGACTGATAATTCCAGTGAATATTCATTATAAATGTCAATGATTATGGGATTACTTTGCTAGTATTCTGCATGTGCTTAAAATTTTTGAGAATACATTTCTAAGTGTCTTAACATCATGGTGGTTGGGGGCCACAGGCTCTCAGACCCCTGGCTAATTTTTCGCCATGCTGCGCTCGGCAGACACCTATAATTTAAAGTACAGACTGGTGATTTCAAAAGTGTGGAGAACCCTGACAGAGACACTCACAAATAAACACACACTGCACTGTATTCCACTGTGCTGAGGTATGCTGTGTTAGTTGACAGGCCTGCTCTGTTGCCATCAGGTTGTTTTGTGTCTGGGCTGTACCTGGAAGGAGCCGACTGGGACCTGGAGAACAGTTGCCTGGTGCGCAGTACTCCCAAAGTGCTGGTGGTGGAGCTCCCTGTTCTCAGAGTCATCCCCATTGAGGCCCACCGCCTCAAACTGCAGGTAGGCTACTCTTATGCTGACTCAGGCAACTCACTTTGCACATAGCCCCCTCTCTTACTGAGGCCCAAGTGTCTCAAACTGCAGGTAGACCCCTCTCTTACTGAGGCTCAAGCGTCTCAAACTGCAGGTATTCCCCTCTCTTATTGAGGCCCAAGGACCTCAAACTGCCAGTATACCCCCATCTTATCAAGGCCCAAGCGCCTCAAAGTGCAGGTAGACCCCACTCTTTTTGAGGCCTAAGGGTCTCAAACTGCAGGTAGACTCCTTTCTCATTGAGGCTTAAGGACCTCAAACTGCCAGTGTACCCCCATCTTATCCAGGCCCAAGCGCCTCAAACTGCAGTTAGACCCCACTCTTTTTGAGGCTTAAGGGTCTCAAACTGCAGGTAGACCCCTCCCTTACTGAGGCCCAAGTGCCTTAAACTGCAGGTAGATCCCTCTCTTATTGAGACCCAAGTGCCTCAAACTGCAGGTAGTCCCCTCTCTTGTTGGGGCCCAAGCGCCTCAAACTGCCGGTATACCTCCCTCTTATAGAGGCCCAAGTGCCTCAAACTACAGGTAGACCCCTCTCTTTTTGAGGCCCAAGGATCTCAAACTACAGGTCTGCTCCTCTCTTATTGAGACTCAAGTATTTCCAGCTGCTGGTAGGCCCCTCCCTTATCCAGGCCCAAGCATCTCTAACTGTACTTAGGCTCGTCTCTTATCCAGGCCCAACCACCTCAAACTGCAGATTGGCCCTTTACCATTCAAGGCCTAATCACCTTAATCTGCGGGTAGGCCCTCAGTTATTGAGGTTTTACCCCTATCAAGGCTCAGTGCCTCAAACTGTGGGTTGGATCTGCTTTATTGAGAAATACTGCCTCGAACTGTAAATAGGCTTTGCCTGCATTAGCTGGCCTCTGGTAACCTGCTGCTTATAGAGCTCACTGTCCTTAGGCTTAGACTAGAGTCAACTTTTGAGGCCGTTTTATTGGAAACGTTTTGTCAATAATCAAGGCCGTATTTTTAGTAAATGTTTTGGTCTGTGAGAATGTCTACAGTGACATTTAAAGGTTGTATTAATAGCTTGTAATGTGTAAAGTAAGTGACATTTCTGGGCATAAGGATGTGGAATTTTGTCACTTCTAAAGCCCAATGCCCACTGGCGGCTTGTGATGTGTGTCAAAAAGATAGGTTCCATTCATTTCAATGGAGTAACGTGCAACAGTTTTTCATTTTTCGCCCCTGCTCTATTTCTTGAGCATCAACACAATAAAAACACATTTGTCTTTTGGGTTATTTAACAATTTCGCCTTGTCATGGTTGGTGGCACACATTTAGCTGAAACCTCGTATGCAGTTGCTGAAATCGATTTAACCACTTTTTAACCAAGTTGCAGTTTTTAATGGAAATCAATAATTTTGCGGACAAGTTATCAAGCGATCTACAGTTAGACAGTACCTAACTCAGGGTAAACTGGTAAGAACTTAACGCTGCTAAGTTAGCTAGCTAGCTAACTCGCTGCTGGGTGAAGTAAATCATGAACTTGCTTTACTAGACGGCTAAATTTAGGAAGAAAATTATGCTGATATATAACGTATAGTGCACAGTAACCTGAACGTCGCACTTTGCCATCACCGGAGACGTAAAATCCAGGGGTCAGAAAGTAAAAGTCCTGCCAAGTTTTTCTCCCTCCCACAAAATGAGCTGATCACTCATATTGGCTCTATCTTCTGTCCAAAGTAAACCCAGGTGGTTGGAATTAAGTTCTGGAGAGGATTTTTACACTCTGAACCCGGACTTTACACCCCTGGCCATGACTTAAATAAGCTTGATCGGTAGGTGTTTTCAAAATTAAATGTTGTCTTGTTGAATATTTTGAGAGTGACACCCATGGCTTGCCTCTCGGTCCTGTCATCATCCATGAATATTGATGCCACTGACGCTACCAGTGGGTGTTTAAAAATGCTCAGAGTTTGATGCGACACTTCACTTCGCCACCAGTGGGCGTTGGGTAGAGTACATAAAAACCTCACTATATGTGTATAATACATTCCAGGTCAGTGACTGTAGTTGCATTGATTTTGATTACGATTCTGACCACAGGAGTCGTTTAAATATGTGGAGTGTACATCTGACTGGTTTTTGCTCATGCTTGTGTGCATTTCCTCTGCAGAACACTTTGCGGACACCAGTCTACACCACCTCCATGAGAAGGAATGCCATGGGGGTGGGGCTTGTGTTTGAGGCAGACCTCTTCACTACCGAGCATATCTCCCATTGGGTGCTGCAGGGCGTCTGTCTGTGTCTCAATTCTGACTGACCTGCCCCTTCACCAGTGCACTGCTTTTTCCCCACTTCAGTTCTGTCAATCTTTTAGTCTGTTTTGAGCTTCAAAGATGAGCCAGTGTTTATTAAGATTATTCTATTATAAGGCATCCAATATGAGGTGTTTTAGGGCCAATAAGCTATTGTCGTGGTGTGGCGTCCATCGCCCAGAACATTTTTTGTCTTTTTTTTTGGCCTGATGAATATTCGTGTGAATTTGCCAGAACATACTACGAGACCATATCTCCAGAAGTTTTTTTATTTTTTTGGATTTTTGATTGAATCATTTTTGTCCGTTTTATGGGCCCTTGAAATTTTGGCCCTAATTTTAAAGACAGGACTGAGAAATTTTAAAAAATTATTTCTCAAAAACAGCGTGATAATTTTTTTCTAAGTCGGGCAATCAACTTACCTTGGTACTGTCAATGTATAGTGCGAGTGCTGTTTTGATTGAATCGACGGAAGTGGGTCTAGTGGGGGCGCTGTACTTTATGAATATGCAAGATGGCCTCTGGAGGCCAAATGGTTGCAGATAGAGATTAAGTTTGTATTATCGACATTTAGGAAGTCATATATGACCTATATTTTAGCAATATAAAATTTGACCCCAGATGACTTTGAAAGGTCAAACTTGAGGTCAGGGAAAATGTTAACAATGTTAAAAGATATGGCTTGAAATTTCAAAAGATATTTCTCAAAAACTGTCTGATAACTTTTTTTTTCTAAATCTGGCAATCAACTCACCTCGATACACTTTATATACAGTGCGAGTGCCATTTTGATTGAATCAACGTAAGTGGGTCTAGTGGGGGCGCTGTACTTTAACATTGGGTCTTATGGAGAATGGGGCAAATCGCCTGTGGAAGCTAAATGGTTGCAGATAGAGATTAAGTTTGTATTACTGACATATAGGAAGTTATATATGACCTATATATTGGCTGTGTTAAAGTTGGCCACAGATGACCTTGAAAGGTCAAACTTGAGGTCAAGCAAAATGTTACAATTTTCAAAGTCTTCTTGGCTTGAAAATATTGAAGATTGGGAACATATGTGTATTGAACACTTATAGGAAGTCATATATGAACTTTCATTCGGTGGCATTGAACTTGACCTTCAGTGACCTTCGAAGGTCAAACTTCACGTAGTGAAATTTCAATGACTTCTATCACCAAAACTATTACAGATAGAGCTTAGATTTGTATTGTGGGCATATAGGAAGTCATGTATGAAGTTTCATTTGGTGATGTTGAATTTGACCTTCAGTGACCTTCAATTACCAAACTTCACAGTGAAATTTCAATGACTTATATCAGCAAAATTGTTAAAGATAAAGTATAGGTTTGCATTGGAGATGTATAGGAAGTCATATATGAACTTTCATTTGGTGGTCTTCAACTTGACCTTCGGTGACCTTCGAAGGTCAAACTTCGCATAGTAAAATTTCAATGACTTCTATCACCGAAACTATTACAGATAGAGGTAAGGTTTGTATTGTGGGCATATAGGATGTCATGTATGTAGTTTCATTGGGTGACCTTGAACTTGACCTTCAGTGACCAAGAACGGCCAAACTATACAGTGAAATTTCAATGACTTATATCAGCAAAATCGTTACAGATAGAGTGTATTGGAGAAGTATAGGAAGTCACATATGAACTTTCATTTGGTGACCTTCATATTGATCTTTGAAGGTCAAACTTGACCTTGAGAAAATTCACTGATTTTTGTCACTGAAAAGGTCACAGATAAAGCCTCGGTTTGTGTTACTGACATCTAGTAAGTCACATATGAACGTTCATTTGGTGACATTCAATTTGAATGTTGGTGACCTTTGAGGGTCAAACTTGACAAAATACAATTACAATGACTCGTATTGCCAAAACGGTCACAGATGGAGCCTAGGTTTGTACTTGTATTGTAGACATATAGGAAGTCATATATGAACTTTCATCTGGTGACATTTGTATTGACCTTCAAAGGTCAAATGTGACCTAATGAAGATTCAATGACTTGTATCACTAAAATGGTCACAGATGGAGCCCAGGTTTGTGTTACTGACATCTAGGAAGTCACGTATGAACTTTAATTTGGTGACATTCAACTTGACTGTCAGTGACCTTTGAGGGTCAAACTCCACAACGAAATTACAATGACTTGTATCACCAAAATGGTCACAGATTGAGTCAAGTTTTGTATAATGACATTTAGAAAGTCATATCAGAAGTCCATATGCTGACCTCAGCTTGACCTTCTGTGACCTTTAAAGTTCACAATTGACATAATGAATTTTCAATCACTTATATCACCAAAACTGCTTCAGAGCTTAGGATTGTGTTTGTGTTACAGGAGGCCTTATAAATGTATGTGAACTTTTATTTAGTGACATTGACATTGATTTTCATTGATTAGAATGTCAAACTTCACATTGAATTTTCATAGCTTGTATCATCACTAGAAGACTGCTTGCCGGTAAACTACAGGACCCTTTGTCCTATTTTTTTTTTTGCCTTTTTTTTTTAAAAAATAAGCCATTTAGCATTTTTGGTATTTTCAAATTAAACAGAAGTTGATACCTCGTATGTTTGCATTTTTATCTTTGACAGTTTCTAGAAGCATATGCTCAGATGATATTTCTGTGTTTTTGTCATATACTTGTGATGTTCTGTAGAGGAGTAGTGATGGCTGTTGCTTGCAGTTACATCACAGAGAAGAGAGTGGCAGCAACATTGTTAGTGTGATTGCAGAGGAAGCCACCCACTGTCAACTGATTCTGTTTATTTTATCTGATTTATTTATTGTTAATATTTATTTGCCAAGATTAGCAGTGACAGCCATTGGGACCTTGGAGCAATCACAATCCACTGTTCTTTTTGGAAATGCTCATTTCCAGTTAATTGTTTTTGGAAAAAAAAACATGGGAAACAGAGCCATTTTGTGTTACAAGCAGCAGAGGCAAGAACTGAGCGCTGATCAAGAGTTTGCCACGTTTAGCTTTTAATGGCAAAAACAGTGCAAACTCAGAGGTGCTCCAACAGGAGAAAATATTTCACCCAAGACACTGACACGATGCAGGGAGGGTAGCACAGTGCAGAGAAAGTAACTCAGTTCAGGAAAACAATCCAGAAAATAGGAGACGAAACCCAGGAACTTAAATACTCAAGGACAATGAAAAACAGGTGAATAAATGTGAGTGAGGAATACTCAGGAGGGGGGGATAATAACGAGACAACTAGACAATTCCCGCAGAAATTGTAAGAGTGGGCCTGGCCTCTGCAGGTCGGGACACAGGGGTGCCCTGGGATGCTGCTGGGACTACTCAATTGTCTATTTTGTCTCTGTCTATATTTTGTCTGCATTTTTTACACGTAAAAAAACACTAACATATAAAAAAATAAAAACAGTGTTTAGTAGCAGTTCAGAGGTGAGGAAGAGGGTGCATTAACTTAGTAAAGAGCCGTTTACAGTTCAAAATTTGTCCTTGACAGGTGGCTAGTTGTCAAGCTGGAGGGGGGGTGTCAGAGGTGGTGTTGGGTGGGAACTCAGTCCATTCGCAGGTCCATTTGGACCTGCAACAGATGCTTCTGTACCCTTTTCTGGATGGCAGGAGGGAAAACAGGCCATGATAATGGTGGTGAACGTCCTTGATGATGTAGGCAGCACTGTTGGTAGATCTCCATCAGGAAGGGGAGAGGGGCACCAATTATTCTGCTGGCTGTCTTTACAATTCTGTTAAGCTGCCTTTGTTCATATGCCTTGCAGCTCCCGAACCATACCGCTAACATACATGAATAGCACTTTCATCCTTGTCATTGATTATATTTCAAGGTATTTAGGGATCGAGCCCCTTGGCCTGCAGGGCCGGGGCGCAGGCGCAGATTCGCGTCACCTTCTGTCTGAAACGGGTTAAACCGCCGCAACGGCTGTTACTACTCGTATCGCAGTGATTCAAATCACAACAGGTCAGATATCACGACTTCGCGCCGTAAATGTTGTTCACGCCAATTTTGCAGGTGCAGTGGCTTCTTGTTTTGTAAGAATAAATTAATTTTGCAACCTTTTTTATGGTTAACTGTTCAGTTTTCACGTAAACACAGATTTCGTGCTAATGTAAATAATGCATTATTTTCGCCGATTGTGGAGTTTGTTTTGGAGCAACAGTGTTGGAAATAGTAGGCTACCATATTAAGCCTCCATCAATATCGAATAAAATCAGAACCTTTGCGGTGTTTGGATACCGAACCATTCGGGTGCGAAAAAACGTCAAGCTTACATCCAGTCAAGAATTTTTAGAGTTTAATTTGTAGTGCTGCTGTACGTGGTAATAGCATACAACGGCTGCAGTTGGGATACTGATGACACTCCTGCAAAATTTTTTTCATAACCAAGCTAAGAACATAAACCAGTTGAAAATCAATTGGAACATTTAAGTGTTAGTGTTAAGGTTACGGGTTAGGGGCCGATCACACCGAACGCGCTTTATCGGCGTGGGGCGCCCGTTTTGTTAATATTCTCAATGATTAGACGCGTGCTGGACGCTGCTTTTGCGCACCGAGCGCCTCGCGTTTAAACGCCCCAGGCGCCTCGCTGTTTTTTGATGCGCTTCTCTGAGGCGCCTCGAGAAAAGGCGCTTCACGTCATTATCAGTCTTTTCCCTGCTGTCCAATCGTGAAAAAACCTGAAATAAGTTCGCTGACTAGTTCGTTGAAACGGTTAATTTCAGAATGTTCGCAGATGAGTGACAGGAACGTTACTTAGCAACACAAAAAAGACGCGTCCCGCGCCTTTTTACAACGTTGGTTTCAAAAAAACAGATCAGACGCGCCTCGTGTTTCCACGCTGATAAAGCGCGTCTGGTGTGATCGGCCCCTTACGAGGTCCTAACAGTAGTACCCTCTGCACAGCGAGCCATTATCCTCACTCGAATCACGGAGCGCTACCAAACTGGTTGGCAGCTATCCAGTATCGTCATGGCTGCCACCGTCCCATGCGATTAGTTACCGTATAGCAGCACGAGAAATTAACTTGTATATTCTCTTTACTGGATGTGCGCTGGACGTTGTTAGACACCCCAGTAATTGACTTGTTATCAAGGATTAAGGTAAGCCGAAGATTTCTGAATTTCATTTTATTGTGCCCACCGGTTCTGTGTGGTACTCTTACCGAGCTACTTGGCTGACATTAGCTGATGAGCTAGGTAGCTAGTGTAACAGGGTTACTATAGGTTGTTGAAGTTCGTCAAAATTCATTTCAATGTTCATTCGGTATTCCATTTATATTCAAGAGGGTCATTGAGCCTTTGTAATTCCTTTTGATGAAAGCCTTTTCTTCTGCCTGCATCTGTGCGAGTCCTCATGTGTTTGTTTGATTGGGGTTCCCTCATGTGGTGGGCGGTGGTGATATTTATAGAAAAACAAAATCGTCAGCTAGCCCTCTTGCTCGCTGATGATTTTAACTGCGGTACGTACTGAAACGTCAGTTGTTTCAAATATCAAGTCATATAAGTAACTTTGCTTGGATTAAAGTGTATAATGAATGACATGAATAGTCTTGTCATGTTTTGTGACTGTTGTTGAGTCATCAATCCATAAGTATATTGCTTAATCGAGTGAAGTGTGTTTGCTAAGTGTGGTAGCCATTGTGGCTAGCGTTTAGTTGCTCTGGCTCGTGTACTTGTGTTCAGAGAAATACCGCGCAGCTAATTTACATAAAGCATTTATTTCAGTATGTTAATTGTAACTTTATTTGGACATGTAGGAGCTGGAGCTGAATTGTACATTATGCCATCACCACTGACCACGTAAATGTGTTTGTCTAACAGAGCTGGAGCTGAAAATAAATGCCGTGAACCGGAAAGAAGTCGTGGCGTGATTCCTCCTGTCAACCGAAATTAAACCGAAAATACTATGAGGGGTTACACTAGCAAGGAACGGAGCAAGCTAATAAAACACAGAGAATTCATTATTCAATGGTTGGCGCAAACACAATCTCACTGAGTAAAATTACACTTTACAAAAAATTCAGTAGCAGCTGTGACGAAATGCTAACAAGCTAGTTTAAAAAGTTCGTTAAACACATAACTAGTAGACAAACTTCACCTACCTCAGACCCAGGTCAAAAGGGGATCAAATCAAGACAATATGAGTATTTTAATGACATCCAAAAGACAATGGACCAATGAGGATTGCCGGCTTGTCTGATAGACTAACAGCAGCTCCAATTACAATCAGCTCATGACTGGTTGCCAGGCAGGTATTACCAGAGACAAATGAATCACTTTCATCCAGTGCCATATATGGCGCTGAAATAAAACACATCTAGCCAATGGCGTTGCTGCACTAAAACAAGCAAGGGCTACGTTCACACTGCAGGCAAATGTGGCCCAAATCAAATTTTTTTACCCCCTTTGTGACTCAGGTCAGATTCTTTTATGACAGTGTGAACAAGAAAAGTCACATGGAATCTGATCTTTTCAAATCCGATCTGGGCCATTTTCAAATGTGTTACTGCATCGGATTAATATTGGATTCTTTTGAAGGCGACCGCGGTCTGAACAGTGTTGAATCAAAGAGTATTATGTGAACAGCCAAACAAAAAATCTAATTTGCGCAATAAATCGGAATTGAGCATTAAGGCCTGCAGTGAGAACATAGCCCTCAGTTGAGGCTCACGACAGTTTCAACTGATTTTTGACAGTTGGAATTGTCAGGACGCTCTGGATTGAGCCGTAAAGTAAGGGTTTGAAAGCCAATGGGGAGGGAAAAGGCGATTTTAACCATACTTTGGGGTAAAGTCATGGAACTGTTAGTTTTTTTTTTAAATCAGATTTGACTGCTGATTGGACATGTCTGGGTTTATGTCTCTGTGACCATTAATAGTGAAGTTATGGTTATTGCCCTCTTCAAAAATGGGAAGCCTAGTTTGCTGCTAGGCGGTTGCTAGGGCATTGCTAGGCGGTTGCTAAGGTGTTCCGGGTGGTTTCTAGGGCGTGCTAGGCAGTTGCTATGGTGTTTTAGGTGGTTGCTCTATGGTGTTTTAGGTGGTTGCTAGGTCATTGCTAGGTGGTTGCTATGGTGTTCTGGGTTGTTGCTAGGGCGTTGCTAAGTGGTTGCTATGGTGTTCTGGGTGGTTGCTATGCTGTTCTGGGTGGTTGCTAAGGCATTGCTAGGCATTTGCTATGGTGTTCTGGGTGGTTGCTAGGGCATGCTAGGCGGTTGCTATAGTGTTCCGGGTGGTTGCTAGGTGGTTGCTATGGTTTTCTGGGTGGTTGCTAGGGCGCTGCTAGGCAGTTGCTATGGTGTTCCAGGTCGTTGCTAGGTCATTGCTAGGCGGTTGCTATGGTGTTCCGGGTTGTTGCTGGGGCGTTGCTAAGTGGTTGCTATGGTGTTCTGGGTGGTTGCTAGGGCATTACTAGGTGGTTGCTATGGTGTTCTGGGTGGTTGCTAGGTCGTTGCTAGGCAGTTGCTATGGTGTTCGGAGTGGTTGCTAGGGCGCTGATAGGCAGTTGCTATGGTGTTCCAGGTGGTTGCTAGGTCGTTGCTATGGTGTTCTGGGTGGTTGATATGGCATTGCTAGGCAGTTGCCAAGGTGTTCCGGGTTGTTGCTAGGGCGTTGCTAAGTGGTTGCTATGGTGTTCTGGATGGTTGCTAGGGCATTACTAGGTGGTTGCTATGGTGTTCCAGGTGGTTGCTAGGTGGTTGGTAAGGTGTTCCGGGTGGTTGCTAGGGCGTGCTAGGCGGTTGCTATGGTGTTCCGGGTGGTTGCTAGGGCGCTGCTAGGCAGTTTCTATGGTGCTCCAGGTGGTTGGTAGGTCGTTGCTAGGTGGTTGCTATGGTGTTCTGGGTGGTTGCTAAGGCATTGCTAGGCGGTTGCTAAGGTGTTCCAGGTGGTTGCTAGGTGGTTGCTATGGTGTTCCAGGTGGTTGCTAGGTCGTTGCTAGGCAGTTGCTATGGTGTTCGAAGTGGTTGCTAGGGCGCTGATAGGCAGTTGCTGTGGTGTTCCAGGTGGTTGCTAGGTCGTTGCTATGGTGTTCAGAGTGGTTGACAAGGCATTGCTAGGTGGTTGCCAAGGTGTTCCGGGTTGTTGCTAGGGCGTTGCTAAGTGGTTGCTATGGTGTTCTGGGTGGTTGCTAGGGCATTACGAGGTGGTTGCTGTGGTGTTCCAGGTGGTTGCTAGGTGGTTGCTAAGGTGTTCCGGGTGGTTGCTAGGGCCCTGCTAGGCAGTTGCTATGGTGCTCCAGGTGGTTGGTAGGTCGTTGCTAGGCAGTTGCTGTGGTGTTCTGGGTGGTTGCTAAGGCATTGCTAGGTGGTTGCTAAGATGTTCCAGGTGGTTGCTAGGTGGTTGCTATGGTGTTCGGAGTGGTTGCTAAGCGGTTGCTATGGTGTTCTGGGTGGTTGGTAGCTCGTTGCTTGGCAGTTGCTATGGTGTTCTGGGTGGTTGCTAGGTGGTTGCTATGGTGTTCTGGGTGGTTGCTAAGGCATTGCTAGGTGGTTGCTAAGATGTTCCAGGTGGTTGCTAGGTGGTTGCTATGGTGTTCCGAGTGGTTGCTAGGCGGTTGCTATGGTGTTCTGGGTGGTTGGTAGCGCATTGCTTGGCAGTTGCTATGGTGTTCTGGGTGGTTGCTAAGTGGTTGCTATGGTGTTCTGGGTGGTTGGTAGGGCATTGCTAGGCTGTTGCTATGGTGTTCCAGGTGGTTGCTAGGTGGTTGCTATGGTGTTTTGGGTGGTTGCTAGGGCGTTGCTAGGCGGTTGCTATGGTGTTCTGGGTGGTTGCTAAGGTGTTTCTGGGCAGTTGCTATGTTGTTCCTGGTGGTTGGCAAGGTTTTGCAGGACATATTTCATGGTGTTCTGGGCTTTTGCTAGAGCGTTGCTAGGCTGTTGCTATGGTGCTCCTCGTGGTTGCTAGGGCGTTGCCAGGCGGTAGCTATGGTATTCCTGATGGTTGCTAAGGTGTTGCTTGGCAGTTGCTTTGGTGGTGCGGGTGATTGCTTGTGCGTAACTAGGCGGTTGCTATGGAGTTCTGCCTGGTTGCTAGGGAGGGATGAAAATCCATGTTTTTCGGGAATTGTGGGAAATCCGTAAGTCGGATCGCTTAGAAAAGACATACCACACCTTTCCCGATCGAGCCGCACGATTTAATGTATATAGTATGGGTTTTCTCAAAGCTGTAAGACTAGTGGCGAACCGAAATTTTTATGGAAGAATAAATAATAAAAATATAGGCACAGAATAATATAAGTGGCCTGGGCTTTGCCCAGGCCCACTACACTCCCTACTGGGGAGTGTAGTAGGCCTGCACTCAGCTCAGGCCCACTAATAATTCATTAACGAGGAACAATGGAAAAAAACTGAAACTGACACAGTCAGCTGGATTGTGGAGAAAACAATGAAGGAGAGAGACGGGACGTGACAGTAATCCCCCAACCTCATTCCCTCCTCAAGGGTCACCACATGGCGACCTTGGGCAGAACGTGGTGGGGAAGAGGGCGGGGCAGATGCGTCAGGAGCTGGTCTTGATTGGTGGAGCCAGGGCAGAGGCAGGAGACCCCCCTGGCCCGGGCAACAGCCAGGGACACCCTCTTAGCCCAGTTGGCAGTTAGGTATGCCGACCTGGCTTTGGTGGAAGCAGAAGCCTGCCAGGCTAGCGCACAGGAACAAGGGCCTGCTGACAAGTGTGACTGCCAAAGCCTGAAATGACCACAGGCTCCGGGCAGAAAGACCCGCCCACTGCTGCAGGAACAGTCAGGCGGCTGATGAGAAAAGCAACCCTGGAGCGTTCGTGGGAAAAAATGGTTGGAGATCAAAGATCATGGAACATTGAGCCTGAAACTATGGCAGGCGGATGGGTTGCCGTGGTACAAATCCAACAAGGCACTACTGGGCTCCTGAGGCCTGGAATACTGGACTTGAGCTTGCAGGAGGGACGAATTAGCAGCCTGGGCAGCAGCAGCTGAATCCTGGGAAATCTGAGAGATCAATGCAAGCTGATTGGCGATGGTGCCAACAGATTGTCGCAGCTTTTGCAGTTTTGCTTGGAGCTGCTCCGGGAGGATCCCTTGAAACCTGGTGGCTTCCAAAGGGCAAGAGAGATCCGCTGGTTCCACTGGTAGATGGATTGTTCTGTTACGAGCAACAGAAGCGGGAACCAAGCGCAGATCAAGGGTTTGCCGTATTTGGCTTTTAATGACAAAAACAGAATTCAAACTGAGGTTTTTCAACTGGAGAGAAAATATTTCCCTCAAGTCTCTGACAGTGCTATGCAGGAAAGGTAGGTCCAGTCCAGCAAAAGGGAGACGAAACACAGGAACTTAAATACACAAGAACCACAAGCAACAGGTAACAGAGTGGGAGTGAGGAATGCTCAGGAGGAAGGGAGAGTAATCAGGTAATAATTGAATGTCAAGAAGCTGTCAATGAAAAGAGACTGAAACTGACAGACAGCTGAATTGCAGGGAATACAAATAAGGAGGGTAGTGAGACGTAACAGTTTTCCACATAATATTGTGACATGATCACAAACCCTTCTTAGTAGCAGGTAGCATAATTTGCATTTTCTGTTGAGGAAAATATTTTAAGAACTCAAATTGTGTTGTACTGCTGCCAAATCAAATAAACGAGGCACAACTATAGCAACTTAGTTACAACAGAAAGCCAAGACTAATTACAAAATGATGAATACTGCTTATGAAAAACCTTTATTTTTTGCATGACACTTCAATCATGTGATTTAGCAGTCTACAGTACAAAACATTACAGTACACTGGCAAATTTAACACTGACCATTCACCAAAACACAATGTTGTTTTCAATACGTAAGTACATACATTATAATATACATACATATATTTTAGTTTCATTCAGAAATAGATGGACAAAAGTATCTCAGATCTAACTGAGTGAAAGCATGACTTGATGATGCAGTAAAAGAACAAATAACAAAATTGTGAGTCAGAAATTTACAGAGAAGAATGCATAGCATTCCAACTTCTTCAATCAAGTCCTATTTTCATTCATTAACAAAGAGCAGCCATTAATTCTGATAGCCAAACAGGACCTTACTGGAAGAATCAACTCCTGTTCGCCAATCACAAATCAAACCGTCTAGGTTTGACCTGGCATCGCACCGTCACATGATGCTGAGGTATACTGGCTTACCCTCTGAGAATATAGCCATCACAGTAAATCAGTGGAAGTGTGTTCTCGTGTCCGTTCACAGCTGAGAAACGTAAAATCTTTGAAGTTCATTCAGGGATGTGTGAATGAATGGCAGTCAACTGACCCAACTGAGATTATACAAAAAGAGATTATGCTGCTTAATGACCAACAATGATAGGCTTTCCAGAATATTCTGTAAAAGACATGCAGCTTCAGAATATTAAGCATTCTGCCAGGCTATGTCAGTTGCAGTTGTCCTTTTTTGTCATTTAAAATTAGCAGTAATGTGTATTCCCTCATTAAAACTTAAAAATTTCCCCTAAACAGAATCCAGTTTACTCTATTAGATTCAGAAAAGTTATCCTTGAGCTATATGAGTCAATACATATCAAAAGTTTTAAAATAAATACATAAAATGAATACAGCAGTATGAACTCAAAAACTCAGCCCTGCTGGGAAAAATATCTGCCAGCTGTCAATTCTGACAGCGCTCAGTAGGCCAGCTGACAGCATGGCTACTCTATTCAAGACAAAACTGCCACTGAAAACATAAAAACACAAATTAAATCAGTTGTATGAACATTATACATGAGGACAGCTGAGGTGGCCCAAGTTGACATCACACCGTGGACCAGTGTCCGGGCGTTTGACTCACTGCAGAATAGTATTTCCTGGGGGAAAAACATTAATTTAGGACCAGTTTCACATACAACATTTAAGCTACGACCCATACTTAATTGAGGTTTTGCATTTATTCTAGGACCAGGCTTAATCTAAGCCTGTGATACTGGCGATGTCACACAATGCGTAATGAAAACACAGTTAGTACTGTGATATTCGTACAAATAATAAATGTGCCTGACGTGATGTTCCCTGGGCTAAACTATTATTTATTTTGGTGTGTTCACTTAGAGCGACAAATTATTACAGCGTGTCCACTAATGGACAGGAACAACAGAGTTGACAAATACTGTAAACTGTGACAGGATATTTCACATTATTAATACAAAACCACAGATATCAATAGACAATAGAATGTCTGCAGATGAATATTGTCCAAACTGCAGTACAGTACAGTTTGCCAGAAGAGCAGTTTTGTATTCACCACTGTACCATTCAGGATAATTGATTGGCAGGGTCCATTCACCAACTTACCAGTCTGACTTCCTCAGTTAATGAGAAAAAAAAAAAAAAAAAAACATTTTGCCACAAAGAAACCACATAACATAAACATTACAGCTCCTCAAGATGGTGATATCACATTGTTGCTGACCATTTTCCACATTTCCTTCAGCTTTTGTGTTATTCTTACAATAAATGGGCTCCTAGTAAAAAAATGAAAAAGATGAAATTGCCTGATAACCGGGACTTAGCAGAAAAAAAGTTGCATTGGATAAATTCAAATATTTTGGGTCAGTAAAGACTCGTGAGAAAACCTGAATTGAACCAAGTGCCTCTTTTTGAAATTGGAGGACAGGGTAGTTGGCTGAATCACAATGAACTCACCGACACAGGTTTAAAAGTTTGAAAGATTATATCTAACTAGCTCCATATTTACTGAACTAAGCTGTCTTGCCAAATAAATCCCCTTTGGAGCAAACAGAGCTACTGGATTTACCTGATGCCTAAATTTTAAAGCTTCAACAAAATGCTGGAAAATTATAAGCAAGAAGCCATTCAGTCTGAGAAATGTATTTCAATGTAGGGTACGTGGAGCTTGCATTTTATTTGCCTGTCATTTCATTGCAATAGGGATTTCCGTGGCACAAACATTCCAGTCCAGAGGTCTTCAGGCAGTAACAATTAATGAGGGCCGTGATTCCTACATGGTTCAAGCATATCCAAAAAATTAAAGCTGTCATTCCTTTAATCGCATATTCATTATTTCCATATCCAGTGTTCTTCAGTACAGTCCCTTATGCCACTGTCGCGAGTACTAATGGATTGCATTGTGTCTGCTGATGATGTCAAGGTATTGCCCTATTTTTGTACACATCTCCGCGCTTAGAAGCGCCATTTATGATGAGATCCCCAACATAGCCAATTACCTTTCAACTCAGATCAAAGAAAGGTGAATCATGGCCTTCCCTCAGCCAGTGTGTTCGAAGCCACATTATGAAACTGAGGTCCACATATTAGTCAGAAAGTGTTCCCAGTAAAAAATCCAGATGTGATACTTTTGAGGCACTTGGAAAAAAATGAGCATAAAAAAAAAGTTCTTAACACAATGAACACCTTCTTTCAGTAGATTTCCCGGACACACACACACACACCCCTGACATCACACTTCTGAGCTGTCACTGCTCTCGTCTCCCTGCCGCGTCACCATTGGCTGCCTGCTGCTCCGCACCTTTTGGGGCTGCACCACCTCCTTCTTCTCCTGCTTGGACCGAAATAACAGAGCCAGCACAACCGCAACCAGGATTGTCAGCAAAAGTCCCACCAGCACCCCGACGGCGGTAACAAGCCCCTGCTCGCCCCCTTGTCCACTCAGCTCTTGAGGGAGCAGGCCGTCGGCTGCGGGTTTGAGATTGGACCGCGACCGTTTACGGTCCAGGGCAATGTGCATGATGTTGGTTCCCCGGTTGTTTTCGATGCCGATCTGGTCCACCTCCTCCGGACGGTCCGCGGCTGACCTCCGGGAGCGGGAGGGGTTCCCTGGGAGCTGAGTCCTGCTGTTTGACATGACATGGTGGAATTCCAGGCTCCTCTTACCCAGGCCGCGATTAGCGTTACTCCGTGAGCGCACTGTATAGATGGTGTGGATGTACCACTCCCGACCTATGGCAGCCTGTGTGGGAAGTAGTTAGTCATTAGTTAACACATTGTGGAGTGACTGTGCTCGTTCCACGTAATATTATTATTGTGGCTCTCTATAACATTTGCTTAGACAGCACTGCATGAAGCCAGTTAAGTACCTGAAATGGAAAACAAATTTAAATTCAGGTCGAGACAGCGAGGAAAAAAACGGAGATTAGAGAGCAAGGTATTGCACAGAAGAGTTTTGGCATACTGTGCTTTGAAAAAGTATCTGCCCCTTTCCTGATTTCTTCTACTTTTGCATATTTGTAACATGCAAATTTCAGATCATCAGAATCGTTTTAAAATTTAGACGAAGATGCCAGGCCTTTTTATTAAAGGCAGGCAATAGCAGCGTACGCGCCTGAAGTTGCATTTTAGCTGCAATTTTGCAGTGATTTTCAGTGCCACATTGAACACTTGTGCCGCATACCCAAGAGCTCTAAGCAGTAACAGGCAAGCCCCGGTCACACAAGTATTGCTGCAGTTTATCTTGGCAAGACTGGTTTACTGCCATGGTGTCAACACCAGTGCGTACATTTGTTTAAATGCCGGGACCTCCGACACAGAAGCATAAACAAACTCTCCAGACGTGCACTCCGAACTGCGAACTCGCTTGTAAGATTCCCAATCATTCCGGGTTTGTATTTCGATTGGTATGAAACTAAATGTTATTTTAAAATACCAAAAGTTTCTCGTATTTGTAAGTTTAAGCCTAAAATAAAAATGCTCAGTATATTTTTCATATTTTCAAGTATATATTCTAAATTTTCCATCACTATTCAGGGACTTTTAGATGCTTTTTCAAATTCAAGTAGTTTTCCAGTATCACATGAAATTCAGGGACTTTTCAAGGCTGTGCGGACCCTGATATATGAGTCTGGAAAGGGTTACAAAGCTATATCTAAGGCTCTGGGACTCAGCGAACATGGCTAGAGCCATTATTTACAAATGGAGAAAACTTGGAACAGTAGTGAGCCTTCCCAAGAGTGGCCAGCCAACTGAAATTCCTCCAAGAACACATTGAAGGCTCATCCAAGAGGTCCCAAGAGCACCTAGCAAAAAACTTGCTGCCGGCCTCACTTTGTTCAGTTAAGGCCAGTGTTCTCAATTCCTCATTAATGATGGGACTGGGCAAAAATTCCACCCATGGGAGAGCTGTAAGGCAAAGGCATTCGCCAAAAAAACTCTTGATGAACTCCAAGACTTTTGGAATAATATTATGTGGCCTGATGAGTGAAAAGTGGATCTTTTTGGTAGACATGGGTCCTGTTACATCCAGTATAGAGCAAACAAAGTATTCCACGATGAACATCATACCAACAGTCTCAACCATGAATCTGCTCTCTGACAGAAAATTTAAGGAAAATGTCCAGCCATCAGTTTGTGACCTAACAATCATGCACAGTTAGGTTATACAACAGAACAATTATCTGAGGCAAACAAGCAAATGGACCCCTGAATGGCTCAAAAGAAACAAAATTATTGTTGTGGAATGGCCCAGTCAAAGTCTTAGCTTGAATCCAATTAAGATGCTGTGGCATGATCTTTAAAAGGCAGTTCATGCACGGAAACCCTTCGATGTGCCTGAATTCAAACTATTCTGCTAAGAAGAGTGAGCCAAAATTCTTCCACTGTGATGTAAATGACACATTGCTAGCTATCACAAACATTAAATAGCAGTTGCTGCCGCCAAATGTGGCACAACCAGTTATTATGTTTAAGGGGGCAATTGTTTCATTTTATTTATTGATTTTTCTTTTTTTTTTTTTTTTTGTCGGGGTGATCTAGGTTTTGACTATTTCTTTACGTTCTATAAATTAAATGATCAGACAGACAGCTAGGGAAAAAATGCATATCTGCAATTCGCAAAGCTAAATCTAATTTCTATTTGTTTTGAATTCCCAAATTGTATTCAAATCTAGCAAAACTTTGGAGGGTAGTTAATTCCATTAAACAGAAGTCCTCCTTCTCAAATTTGTGCAGCTTTTAATAAACATTCTGCCTTAGCTGGTATCTTGTTTGATGAAACCCACACAGGATCCCCCTGCCTTCTGATCCTGACACCCAAGAAATGCCATGGCCCTGTAATACATTACAGCTGTTCACTGCAGGTGATGTGGCCAATGCCTTAATAGCTATAGAATTAAATTATATTATTTTGGCTTTGAATGGAAAGAAACACTGTAACTTTTTTAATAGATCTTTTGAAGGCATTTGATACAGTTGATCATGCTTTGCTTTTAAAAAGACTATAAAATCTAATGTGATGAAATTGCATATAAATGGTTTTAGAGTTATCTCATGGACATGAACACGTGAGGCATTTTGGAAATATTAGATCTAATTTTTTACAAATCAAAAAAGGTATCCCACAAGGCTCAATTCTGGGGCCCTTTCTTTTCTCCTAATATATAGATAATATTATCTCCTCTGTAAATGGGTGTAATGCACATCTTTATGGTGATGACACTTTGTACTGTATTGAGGATTCTGTGCATTCTGCAAAAGAATCCCTTCAGCACTATTTTGCTGATTTACAAGTAACACTCAATAACCATTCATTAATTCTTAGTGCAGTTAAAACTAAATTCATGTTTTCTCCAGAGCCAGAAATATTGATTATTATGATCTCTAGGGGTGTAACAATAAGACGATATGGATTCATATATCGATTCAATGACTAATAATACAATGTCATCGATGAAAAATCCAAACATTAATCTATATTGCGATCCGCCATCTTAGGTGCACCTTCATTTTTAAATTCCCACGGCATGGCTTTATCATTCCGCTCCTCTGAGGTCAGCTAGCATGTCCCACTTTTCACTTAAGGACAACAGTGTCAGCTAGCGGCGCAAGTAATGATAAGCAGCAAAAAAAAAGGACAATTAAGATGTTTACTCACCTCCCGGCAATAAAATAGCAGTGTGAAAATATTGTGGATTTCGGAAAACAGACGGAACAACAGACTAAACCAATGCCCTCTGCAAACATTGCCGCTAAGAGGTAAGCTACTCAGTAAACACGATGAACCCAGCTATGCACCTAAAGAAGAAACACAGTATTGAACCACCTGCTTGCATTATCATTTCAGACGCCTCCCCAGTAACTTTGACCTATTTTTTTTTTTTTTTTCGGAAAACTGAACACTAACCTTAAACATTAAAATGTTAAGGAAAGAATTCCCTTGTCAACCTTCATCAATATTGAATGAAATCAGTACTTTTTAGGCTTTCCTTGACAATTGGGTACCCAGAAAAACATTAGGGTGTGAAAACGTCAAGCGAACATCCAGTCAAGACACTGGGTTTTATTTATTTGTAAGGCCCTCATTGGTTTTCTGAAGTGAATTAACTAATTTATAAACTGAATTTTGTGTTCATCAATGTTGTTGTCACATTACAATTAGTTGGGTGATTTGAAACTTCAAGTAGAAGAAATAGGGGAGGCGCAAATGCTTCTTCACAGCGCTGTGGAACATAAACATAGGTAGAGACATAATGTACCACATCCTTTGTCTGACTATAAGAATGTAATGAAAGAAGCAGCATCACTGCTTCCACAAGAAGGTGCCTGCTGTAAATCATTTCATGACAAGTAGTGTTGCATTGGCATATGAAACAATAACCAGTGCATGTATCTTCAATGTTAATAGGTAATAAAGTTTTTTTCAAAAGGTTGGTGCAATTAGTCATCCCAAAAAATGAATTTGCCAATAGTATTTTCAAAAACTTTGGGAGTAGCCAAACAGGCACTTTATTTTGCGTGCAAATGCAATTTCTCATAAAACAACAAAAATGTGATTGAATTCTGGCCGATATCAGTTGGAAAAAAATGTGACGCGAGACACAAACCTGGAACATGGCAGAGGAGTCCACACTGAACCCGTCTGACCCCGGCTGCTTCACAAGGGAGAGCGCCTCTGGATCGTCCACGGCCAGCAGCGCCCTGAAGTTTGCGTTTCCAAAGTACTGTGCTTGTGTCTCTGGCTGGGCTTTGTCCTTTAGTGAGAACAGGGAAAGACCTCAATATGCTTTCATAAACTGCTATGTACTTACTCTATTTGTAATTATGCACATGGGAAAAACATTCATAAGGCCATCTCTTGATGAGAAATAATGTAACAGATTTTGGACTGAGGCAGAAGATCTAGGTTCAGAAACTAAGAATTCTCCTAAATGCTTCCAATGGCCTATATTTACCAATTGTCACAATTCTTTGGTCATGTGGCAGAAATATTCAGTTCAATCTCAGTTTCCAGGAAAAACGCAGAACTTATTTTTTCACGCCTGGAATTTTCACTGCCGGTTTTAGGACCATGTAATACATTTCGTAAGAGTACCAAAGCACATTAAAGTAACGTGTATTTGTGTCTACAATGTAATTTGCTTTACTATGATGAAGATTTATGATAGATTTCAAGAGTTCAATTAGTATGATATAATAGGTAACACTCACATGTAATACGTTATGAGTCAAATTCATTGTGGTTAATGTTTTTATGGTTTTGAGAGCTAATGCCTCTTTTAAACTACACCCAGCCCAGTACTTACGAGAATCTTAAATCTGTGCAAGAGGGATGGCGAGTCAGCCAGGCAGCCAAACTCTAATTTAGAGGGGTTGTATTTGGGGACGTAGCCGTCAGCTCCCGTGCAGAGGAACACCCTCTCAATATTACAGGTGAAGGAGTCACCCAAATTCTGCACTGGGTCCACCATCACCCGCCCGTAGATTGTATCGCCTGCAGCCAGGGACGAGGGTATTCTCATATTTAATTCAAATTTCATTCAAATTCAAAACACTTCATTGCTCTCAAAGGACAATTAAAACTCGTGAGATACAAAGCAACAGTTAACATTTAGGACTGGACTTCTTAAAAATGCGACATTTCCAAATGTCATTATAAAACAGATAGCTAATAAATGAAAACAATAATAATTACATGAATGATGGCAGCAATTTTAGATTTATGACACTGTTATTTTTACAAACTCATGCCCTAATCTATGACATTAAAGGTCCCCTATTATGCCACCAGGTGCACAGCTAATTAGCCATTATGAGCCAGTTCCAAATCTCCCCTTCCTGACATCACAAGGGGGAGTGACCACCCAGAATAATGAAATCTGATGGACTGCTTGGCTGAAGGTGATCAGTTCTTCTAGCATCTGGTTGGTTACTTCCTCATGTGATGTTGAGAGGCAAAAGATTTTGAAATGGCTTGTACAATAACTAATTGGCTGTTCACCTGGTGACATAATAGGGGACCTTTAAGGTCACAATCAGGTGGAAGAATAAGAGAGACCTTTGGCCGGTAAAAAAAAAAAAAAAAAAATTGCGCAGATAGGGGAAGAGCAGCATAAACAAAGAGAACATAATGTGTCCAGTGAGAAACACACTGCAGGTTAGGATTGCCTAAAATACCCTCTGAAAAAGCCGTGTCACTCTCCTCCCCGAAGCCCATTGTTCCGTCCGACAGCCACAAGTCCCTCTTGGACAGCAGGAACATCTGTGTATTCAGATTGAACTCCACCGCAACTGGGTCACTCACCTAACAGACACACAAATACACACACATACCTAAATGACAGAAGAAATACAAATGGTCTAATTAAAGAAAAACAGCATCCTTGGTAATGGTTCAGCACAGGGCTACCCATGACCCTGTTCATTGAGATCTACTGGCTCGTAAGTTCTCACTCCAACCCTAATTTGGCACGCTAATTCAAACAATTAGCATCTTGAGGAAATTTGAAGCTGTAGAATGAAGTGTGATTTGTTAGGGTTGGGAGCGAAAATTCTTAAGGTGATAGATCTCCAGGAACAAGGTCAGACGCCATTGGTTAAAAATCTGCATTGAGACTGAATTTTAGGGTTCACCTGCTGGAAGCGGATATCCAAATCAAAGGTTATGGGGTCACGAGGGTTACAGATGGGGGGGATGCTGTACTCCTGATTTGGGTTGGACGTGCAGGGGACCAGCTTCACCGTGTAGGTACCTGAATAATCTCGAACCTGGGGGGGCGGTTTGGTGTGCAATCAATGAGCAGCTTTCAGAAAGACAAAAGACACTGGGACACTTGTACTCTGCAAGGTGACCAGATGAGTACACAGGCCTTTATTTAACCAGGAAAGTTACATTGAGAACTTGTTTCTCTTTCTCGAGGATGCGCTGGGAGAAATGCCGGACAGAACAGTTACAAGTAAGGAGGGGTAAAAAGAAACAGGAGTAAATGGAGCAATATTTTGGGCTTAAAGGCCTTGTTCAAGGGCCCAACGGCAGAGTTTTCCCAACTTCATCTTTCCAGATGAAATCACAATCCTACACCGCACTGAAAGCTTGAACTAGCAACTCTTCAGTTACCAGTCAAGCAACCGTATAATGTAAGGATAGGCAGCTCATTTTCTGACACAGAGCAATTCATAGTCCACATCATTCATTCGTTTGAATACTCTACTAAAGCAATTCAGGTCAAGTGCCTAATGGGCCACACTAGCCCGGCCTCATTAGGAATCAAACCAAAAAACTTAAGTTCCTAGGTTAAGTACCCTCCCATAACACTGCCATTTACCTTAGAAAACAGATGTGCAGACGAGATAAAGTAAGACACCCACAGAATCAATTCATGAATTAAGACATTCAAGTGAATAATTATTTGCCTGGAATCCATCTATATCAATTGCTGGTCGCTCCCAACGTTCACTAACTGATAGTCTGGCCTCAGTCATATAGGCCAGTGTTTAGCCCTTACGTGACTAATGAACTGGATATATAAATATTCATGTTTTCTGCTCTTGGCTGATTGGGTGACCTTTTGGCGAGAACCACCAATCGCGCGCCGCCATTTGCAGAATGAATGCTGACCGGGTTATCCGTCCATCTTGTTGTCAGAAGTGGTAGCTAAGTAGGCGAGCAATTAAATGTTGGGACAAGTATCTATCTTATATCTGCATGTTGCGTGTATATTTCCTTCTACTTTGCTACATCATGCGTTTTACAACACAACTAAAGGCTGTACTCAGCATTGCGAATATGAGTTAGCTGGCCAGCTACGGCATTCGTGAATGTTATTTGACATGAGCTAGCCCATGTGAACTGTCATTGCAATGACAGTCCACAGACGATGTGGGGGAAAAAAAGCTTAGAACTTTTTAGAAAAGTGATAGCGCCTTTTGTATACATCTGACTGCAAAAACGTTGTCACCGCCCGATAGTTTTAATGTTCCTCTAGTAATTAGCTAACAAATTAAAACGATTAGCTGCTTTATTTACCAAATAAATCCAGGTTTTCTCGACGAATCCAATAAACTTCTCAGACAAACTGCCATTTTAAAACAAACGGGGCATGCGCGGTAGAAACATCTTCCCATTGAATTGCTATTTCTGTTGATTTGCGCATGCGTGGTTGCGATTTTGGTCAAGACTAGGAAGAGAGCAAATTTAAGAAACTGAAAACAAATGTATTTTTTGTCCACCAATTGATAGACATATTTATTTCAAAATATAGCTACTCAAAAGATAACAATCTGGAGTACCTGGAAAACAAGAATTCATGGGAAGGTAGGGACGATTTATATATTTTACGAGACGTTTTCGAAAGTCTAAGCTTGATAAACCCATTACGATCCTGCCATTGCATACAATGAGCAGCATAACCTGGGCGAACATGAGCTTAAAAATTAGATTGTGGCTTGCTTGCGTTTAGTCTTGGAGTGGTTGTTAGGTTTTGAACAGGATAATGTTTGGCCATATCTGCATTTTGTTTATTTCAGTGGGATTCACCGGTATAATAAAGGCTAAATTAAATAAAACTCAAATTACGAAACGTATTTCATTGTAATTGGCATTAGCTATAGCTTGAAGGGCATGATTGCATCAGCTAGGTTAAGCCTATGAAGCTGGTATGTAATACAACAGTTACTAATTTATTCCTTGTTTGTCTACTTTCTTCGGAAAAGAGAAGATGGATAACTTGTTCCTATTGTTGCAACCTATTGCTGCACAACGTTTCGGCATTTTTAATGTGGATGGCCAACGCTTATTTTGCCGCTTTTCCCCGCTTGTTTAATATCTGATATCAATCCAGTGCAAGATCATAGCGATCAAATATATTCCTTTTCCCTTTAAAAACGGTTAAACATCGATGGCAATAACAGTATCACTGAACATATAAACACAAGCATTATTTTAGTTTGAAAGTTTAATACGTAGTTTGCCGCAGTCCATACTGTATTGCCAGATGTTACGTGACCGCTGCTGAGAGAGGCACAGATATCAAACGAAGTTCATTTTCTCCTGATCTGTTGGTCTTAAAAATGCCATTGCAGCACCAGAATGTTTGGAAGAGATGTGGCCTGTGAAAAATAAGTCCAGTATTTAATTCTGTGACAATGGGGCAAAATAATCGGTGATAATCTGTGCTTACATTCACTTCTCCCCATTGGAATCAATTCATTCAGGACCCACCGCAAGTCTATCTAAAGGGGCGGGGCACCCTTGCGACTGTGAGCCAATCACAGATCTCGCATGGATTTTGTGCGAATATTTGAAAGTCAAATGCTGGCCTACCGACTGAGGCCAGACATATCAGTGAGTGATCGTTGGGAGCGACCAGCACTTGATATATGTGGATTCCAGGCAAAATAATTACACAACGTATGTACCTCATTCTCCAAACAATTGAAGACCACAAAAGGAAAACGATCAGAGTCCAAATTTTGCATTTTTGTATATTTAATATATTATATATTATTATAATATTTATAATAATATAATAATATAATATATTATCATAATTTTTTTTTTTTGTATTTTTTGCATTTTTTTCAGTGCTTTGTTTCTCAGATCGTTTTGAATTTTTAATTCATCATTTCTCCACAGCGTGAAAATGCGACTGATCATTTTTCCATTGTGGTCTTCAATTGTATCAAAGTTATGTGCAGCATTTGCAGAGTTAAATGCAGAAATCCTGAGGTAAACGACGAGTTTGTGGGTGTACTCACGGAAAAGTCGGAGACAAAGGTCCACTGCTGCAAGGGCTGGTTATACGTAGGTTCGGTCCTGACCAAGGTCAGATTGAAGGTCAGGCCCGGGTGATCGGCACACATGATCATGGAGGCCAGAGGGGAGGCTGGACACAGTGAAATAGTATTTAATGGGATGATAACAGAAACTACAGCATGCACATTATACGCAAAATGAAATTTAGCAGTGCCACAACAACAACATCATAATCCATTGGTTCCCACTGATAATACTCATTCACAGGGTAAAATCACATTAACTTGGGTTCAAAAGAGATCTGCAATGTGACCACTGAAGATTGGTGAAGACTGCCTTTTCAGAATGCCAGATTTGAAGAGCAAGGCGAACACCTTTCTGACTCTATTCTTATACTGAACAAAGAACTCACAGCCATCCATCTGCTACGATAAAAGTCCACAATTTGTTTTCCAATTATTAGGGAATTGCGGCGGTACACACCTGAGTGTGATGTCACAAAGAGGCCACGGAATCGGGCCTCAGTGCGAAAGTTAACCACCAGGCGGCCGTGCTCATTGATGCGCATACTGGTGGGGTACAGGGCTCCTGGAATTCACCAGAGAAACACAATTAATGCCAGAACAGACAAATCCAATATGACAGAAAACCTAGTCACACTTGTGCACCATTATCCACAGATCTTCAGTGCCATTTACCCATTTGAAGAACAGCCTTCTTTTTCTCAAATTCACAGCCAGTGTTCTACAACGTCTTTACTATCAGTTATCAGTCATGATTCAAATTCACAGCCAGTGTTCGACAACTCCTTTACTATCAGTTATCAGTCATGATTCAAATTCACAGCCAGTGTTCGACAACTCCTTTACTATCAGTTATCAGTCATGATTCAAATTCACAGCCAGTGTTCTATGACAGTGTTTCAAATTCACAGCCAGTGTTCAACAACTCCTTTACTATCAGTTATCAGTCATGATTCAAATTCACAGCCAGTGTTCTATGACTCCTTCACTATCAGTCATCAGTCATGATTCAAATTCACGGCCAGTGTTCTACAACTCCTTTACTATCAGTTATCAGTCATGATTCAAATCCACAGCCAGTGTTCTATGACTCTTTTACTATCAGTTATCAGTCATGATTGTTATCAGGAGTAGCAACGTTCAGTTAAGATAATAACAAATAGAATCAAATTTGTGATTCTTATCCAGCGCAACTCAGACCATTTCCGAATGCATACACAAAGTAAGCAATGATTATGGATTAAAGTGCAGTAAAAATAATGGATCAAAGTGCAGTAAAGATTATGGATAAAAGTGCAGTAAAGATTATGGATTAAAGTGCAGTGAAGATTATTGATTAAAGTGCAATAAAGATTATGGATTAAAGTGCAGTAAAGATTATGGATGAAAGAACGGTAAAGATTGTGGATTAAAAAGTGCAGTAAAGACTATGGATTAACGTACAGAAAAGATTATGGACTGAAATGCAGTAACTGCAGTGCAGTAATTCCCTTCCCCTGAGATCCTCTGATCCTCCATTTCTTTCACAGTAGTATAGTCAGAATATAAACTGTACATTTCAGAGTGTTGTTTTATAGAGCTAACATAGGTATACCAGGCATAATCCCTTTTAAACCCAACATCAACCCCCAGTGACTCCTCTGCACCCGAGCTCTTCCTTGCCTTGAAGTTCCGCCTGTGGTGGACTGCTGATGCCATCCTTCCACAAGATGGCGGTGTCGTACACGAAGGTGAGCCGTAGCTCCGATTGCAGGTCAAAGTGCTGCCAGCCCCCACACCCACGGGGGAGTGGAACACGTACGACACGTGCAGCGGGACCCGCAGTGTCACATACGATTGGACAAGGTTCAGCACCTGCCAGCCAACAGAGAGACAACTGATCATTAATCCTGTACTACTCACAGAGAAGAGTATTGCATGTAAACAATCAAATTTAGGCTTCACTTTATGTACAGAACTTCTGTGAGTACTACTACTACTAGTAGTAATAGCAATAATAATAATAATATGTTGTCTTTATATTGTTTTCAATAAATATGTTTTAAATTATTTGCAAATCAATGCATTCTGTTAATATCTTGAAAACATGGTAAATCAATGCATATCATCTTGAAAAGAACTAATTTAACTTTAAAAGTTGTTACTTAGATACTACAACCCCATTACAAAAATAGATGGAATGCTGTGTACAATGTACATTTAATCAGAATGCAATGATTCCCAAATACAGTAATTTAAACTACATTTATTGAAAACAACACGACAACATATAAAATGTTTAAAGTGAGAAATGTCAGTTTTCTGAAAAATATATGCTCATTTTGAATTTGAACAGGGCATGTTTACCACTGTGTTGTATCACCTCTTCCTTTATCTGCTCTCTATAAGCTTTTGGAAACTGATCAGCCCAACTGCTGCAGTTTTAAAAGAAAAATGTTTTCCCATTCTAGCTTGATCTAGGATATCACTTGCTCAACACTTTGCGGCTTCCTTTGTCATATATTTTAGTTTTATGATGCGCTAAGTATTTTCAGTGGGTGACAGATCTGGACTGCAGGCAGGCCTGTTCAGCACCCAGACTGTTTTACTACGAAGCCATGTCATTGCATTACATGCAGAATGTGTTGTCCGGTATTGTCTTGCTGAAATAACAAGGTATTTGCGGAAAAAGACGTCTGAATGGTAGTATAAATTGCTCCAAAACCTGTACATATCGTTCAGCATTAACGGTGTCTAAGGATCATGGCCAATCAACACTGGTTTTTGACCTTGTCCCTTGCATACAGAGATTTCTCTGGGTTCAATTAATCTTTTAATGATAGTATGTGACAAAGGGAATGAAATCTCTAAATTCTTTGCAATTTTACACTGAGAAATTGTTAAATTGTTGAAGTATTTGCCCATGCAGTCTCTCACAGAGTGGAGAAGCCCGCGCCATCTTCACTTCCGAAAAACTTTTTATACCCAATCATGTTCCTGACGCATTGCCAATTAACCTAATTGTGAGATGTTCCACCAGGTCTACTTTTTTTAGAATCATACAACTTTTCCAATCTTTTATTTCCCCTGTCCCAACTTTTTTGAATCACGGTGCTGGCACCAAATGAAAAATGAGCGGATATTTTCCAAAAAACAATAAAATCTGTTACAATCCTTGTGCAAATCCCTTTCTCATCTCCCTCCATACAATGACTAGCATGTCTATTGGATGTATGTTAATGATACTAATGTATGGATGTACTTGTCTTTGTTTAGCTAATAGGAATAAAATCCCCAGCCTTTATCGCGGTTGCCAGGATTAGAGATCGCGTTCCTGTTCTTCTATTTCAAGTTTGGTCCTCTCAACTCAGTTTGTAAGGAATAAGCTTCCAGGGTCCAAGACAGGAGCTGTGTCCCTCTCAAGCAACCACTTCACCCTCCAAAGCACTTCAGAGCTGGCAAAGCCTACAAAACATCAGGCAGCTTCCCAAGGGCCTGCAAATGCATCCCAGCCTGGCCAACAACAACTGTGCCGAACAGCCTCATTATCCGGGGTTCCGTCCCCATCTTGCACTATATTGCTGTCAATAAACTGCCAGTTGAATTGCACATCTGACTCCGCACTTCCAAGTCTGGATTGTAACAAAAACTTCTTAGTTACAAAATTCAATATGTTATCTTTGAATTAATTTCAGTTAAATACCGGGCCTAAGTGATTTGTAAATCATTGCATTTTGTTTTAATTTACATTTTACACAGCTTCCCACCTATTCTAGAAATGGAGTTGCAGAATGCACAGATAATACGGGAAATATAGAAAAAATAATAAATCATAGTAATATATAAACCATTATTTTTTAAATCTGAGTTGCAAAACCACATATTTCCATGATTCTAAAAACAGTAGAGATAATGCTTCACAAAACCAGATCAATGATGCATATGCGTCACTTTTCAGCACCTGTCAGTGCACTGCCACAACATATCCAGTGTGATGTCTTTGGAGTTCCTCTTCAGTACTTACTGACGTGGGTTTCTGACAGATGCCAGACAGGTATTGATTATCTTTTTTCTCTTTTTCAAAAAGATGATTTTTCAAAAAAAAGAACATGAACAGAGATCCCTCGAACATTTTAAAACACACAAGTTGTGAAGCAGAGTTTCATAAACAGCAAGATAAAAAGAATCTCTCGGGAACTACAACATCTTTTTTCAAAAAACTGTTACTGCCTTCCTAGATCCCTAGACCTCTGTTTGAGGTTAAGAACATGGGGACCTCTCATTACCTCCCCTTCTGATATTACACAAGTAGCATTTTGAGTAGATCGGCGTAATGCAGCCATAATAACAAATCAGGAACGTTAGTGAGCACTTGTTTTCACGGATACGTACGTCATATTATCTTTCAAAATCTATAATTCAGTGTATCATTGCTGTGAATGACACAATTCAAGGGTATGAGCAACATGCTCGCAATTGCTTTTACATAGCAATATGCCCAAAAATCCACTAGAGGTCACTGCTGATCTATAACAATTTCATTGCACACCCAGTGCCCACAGTTGTACCAATTTTCATCGAAGGTACACAAGGTACTTTGCAGACCATCATTAAAAAATACATGCAGAAGGTCTTCCTGCATAATCTCTGTGAGTCAGACAAAAATGTCAACTTTAATTTGACTCACAGAACAAATGAAATTATGAAAAGCCTGAACAAAAAAAAAAAAAAAAAAAACCCACCATATAATAACACGGCACTGGTACAATAGAGGAAAAAGCCTCAGTACATAAGTACCCCTGACTGCAACAAAGCAGTCTAAATCCCAACCTGGCCTTCCTCCCTTCTCACGACAAAAGCACTAACACCCTAGGGTTTTGAAGAAAAGCCTTTTTGGCTAAATTGTGGTGCACACATTGTAAAATAGCACATAACAGTTGCTCCACGAAATCTGGTTTACAACTGGAGATTTTCTCACAGAATAAAGTGCAACTGCATGTCCTTTGTGTGCCTCATGAGTCAAACAGAGTTCAATGGACAGGAAGAGAGCGGCAAACCTATTTACACTCTGAAAAGAACAAACTGCACATTTGTACAAGGAGGTAATGTTCACACACTGCGCCGTGAGCTGCCATACTGCTCAGGCATTTGCGGATATCGGTCTATGGCGTGAACTAAGACAGACGATGAAATGTGATATCGAGATAAAAAGAGCTTGCTTTCTGCTTCTCCAAAGACAAAGGAAGGATTAATAGAGAAGGTGGCGTCAGTAAACTGATCAGTCAGCTTCACCACAAGATCTGCCATTTTCTATTGAGCAGAACTTCCTGGCTTGTTCCGACAAAATTGAGTTATTTGTCTGCGCAGACATGAGGAGTTTTAATTAGCTTCAACAACATCCAAAATTAATATAGGGACTGTGGGTGATGCCAAATTTTGCTGATTTCATTATCTTCACAACACTTGAGCACATTTAAACAAGAGATGCTCAGCATGGCCAACCACAACAAAGAAAATATAAACTAAGAGAGTCAATGCCTGTAAAATATGACCTGTATTGAAATGAGTTGCTTTGAACTCAGACCTTTCCATTGGACAAGATAGAGGAGGAGATTCAAAGGAGAGACAGCACAGAAAAGAGTCATATTGAGAGGATGGGTGAACCAGTTAGCCGGTGCCACTTCGTCTGTGCAAACAGGGGAGCTCAGTAAAAAATAAAAAAAGGAGAGGAAAGCCAAACAAAGAGAAAAAACAAAGCCCACAATGGAGACGACAAATGTCTACAGCCCTCCCCGTCATATCTCGGTCCTCAACTGCCAAAGACTGCAGGTTTTCTGACCTTTCTTTACCTGGGAGTCTGTTGGGAAGCCATTCTGGCTAGATTTGGATTCAAGGGCCAGATTTGAGGATTCCTATGGGATCATATCCCTGGCTGGAATACAACACAAGTTCTACTTCCAGTAGAGAGGGATCACTGGAGATCGACTGCTGGCTGCTCTGCTGATTTGAGCTCTGTGTCCTTCCACATATCTGCTGGTCCAGGACTTTCCAGTCCTGCCTGGTTCCTGAGTATCAATGATTCCAGTAGGTTTTTACTCAACCGCTAAGACCTAGTTCACATGTACACATGTATTTTTAAAACAGGATTTCTCCTTCATAGTCTTCCAAATAAATCTGTCCACACGGAGATGCAAAAACACAATTCAAGAGCATGCCAAACCAACTGGCAGCAATGATATAATTTAATGCAAGACCACATACCTTAATAACTTACTATAAAGGGCACGCGTTCTGACTACACAAACCAAAATTCTATTTTTCCCTGTCCACATGCAAACATTGAGAACAGTTTTCTAGAAATCTTCACCCTAGAAGGCATTTTCCAAAAGGTCTGTTTTCATTGACCGAAAACACAGTTCGCGAGTAGATGAAAGGCCAAAATGCATGAAAATGCTGTCTTCCAAAATAAGCGTTTACGAGTGGACAGGGTCCAACAAAGCTCCACTTAATCAACACCAAGAGATCTCACTGAGCTCCTAATTAGCAAAATCAGATGTGCCAAATCCATGTTTAAATGAAAATCTACAAGAATATACATAAATAAAAATTACACTTGGCAAATCAGACATAGAATACATGATCACCAACTATGTTCACCGCATCCAAGGTTTTTGTCTTTTTTCCAGTTGGAAGCAGGGCTGTATCGTGCTTTAATATAGTGCAACCCCAGCTGCAAATCTCAGTGCTGGGCAGCCCACAGTATTCTGGCTTTCATTTCAACCAGTTATGTAGCCAATTTTAACAAGTGGCTCATTATTCTTAATAAGGCTCTTGTCATGTTGAGGGATTATTTACCCTCTTAAGTCACAGTGTGTCACAAATAGCAATGCACTCCACGAAGAATAAGAAGTCCCACATTCACATGGTGCTTATTGTGCTATGCTGCCAATGATGAAAAAAGCCAAGAAAAAGGCTGTAACTGACAAATTAAAGTCTGAGTTGAATCAATAGGCTTTTAATTAGTGAAAGTGTGGACAACCAAACATCTGGTTCGATAATGAAGAACTCAAAAAACAATACAAATGCTAATAAGCCAAATCAGCATTGTGTCCGAAAGCTTCCAGAGAAAAATATGATAATTATGAAAGAATGTAAACACAATCAATTGAGCTAGAGCTATGGGGCCTGCATTACAGAGAGGGATTACTCAGATTGCATAATAGGCACTGAGTAAAATACAAAACCAGCCAAAACCTACAGCTTAAACTGTTGTAAAAACGTTGGTTCTTGGCCTTGCAGTTTTTTCAGCAATTTCAATCCGGCCTTTAGAAACAGATCCCAGCTGAAGCAAAAACCTGCCTATACAGGGGTATGCAAGACTAAAATTGATCTACAGGAAAACATCCATTGCATGTAAGCATGCTATGTACATCAATTTGAATATATGGATATGGATATGGATTTATGCGACTACATACGAGCTATTGTTCTACCACATCTATAATCTACCAGGACTGTGGGAATCTCTGGGGTTGTAGTGGTATCTCGAAGGGTGGAGGGAGGGCTTTTTTTTTTTTTTTTTTTTTTTTTTGAGGAGGCTCACCTGTCCGTCAGTGCCAATGGTGCCCCCGCAATCGGTGAGCAGCTCCGACATGTCGTAATAACTGACAAACTCCCACAGGCAGGCTTCCAGGTTGAGGTTCCTGTAGAAGCGTAGAGCGCTAGCTCCCCTCAGGGGTGCACTGTACTGGTAAGGGGAGGTCTCCCCAATCAGCTCTGCGTTGCGGGTGGCCTTGGTGAGGAAACCGTGGCGGGTGGACACCTCGTTGTAGTCCAGCAGGTTGGAGCAGCGGTGGTTTCCCACCCGCGTTCCGTCAGGGCTGAGCGTCAGGTCAAAGTTGGAGAGCGGCCGGGTGGAGATCACCGGCAGCATACCTGGAGGTGGGGAGTAGGGGGAGGGCAACCCCAATGTCAGTGATGTGGTAACACTTTACAATAAGGGTATATTAATTAACATTAGCTAATGCAGTAAGAAGCATTAACTATCAGTTAATTAACAGTAAACTAATGGGTCTACTAATCATTTACTAATGCTGTTTATGTTAGCTAAGGTATTAATTTATACAATATTGAATAGTTTGATAGTTTTAGGTGTTACTTAAGGGATACTTAAGGGATGTTTTCAACTTCATAATAACGGTGTCAAAGAGCATTAATAAATGGTAAGTTAAGGTTACCTAATGTTTATTTAGCTTTCTGATGCATTGGTTAACTGTAAATTAATTGGAAGTTAATGCTTATTACTCCACTAACTAATGTATCCTTATTTTAAAGTGTTACCACTGATGTACTATCCAGGTTCAGAGAGAACCAGTCCTCCCCAATATTTTGCCTCAAATCATCTGGATTTGCAAACTAGCGCAATTCTTCAGCCAGTGGGTACATCAGGTGGGGAAGCAAATTGCCTCGTGGATGTTCAAGCCTCAATATTTCCACAATAAGTTCAGCTCAGCTGTCGGGAGCTAAACTCACATTGCTCTAAGGGGACTGGTCCCCACTTAATCAATTCAACTGCGCTGCTGCGGATAAAAAGGTCAGCTAAAAACCTATGTAATTTATTAGTGAAATCAGCTAGCTAATTTCACGGCTGGAAAAAAATGTTTATGATTCTGACTAGTGGACATTTGTCAAGAATTTTTTTAAATCTTTAAATTCTACTATTCTAATACAAATTTTGATCAAAAAACCACACAATTTACAAGAGTAATGTTTCCTCTCCAGTCAGAGTGCTAAGAAACAGACTAGATACCAAGGCAGACCTTTTAAACACATGACAATGATGATAGAGGCAGTGCAAAACAATTTTAAGCCAAAAATGTTAGAACTCTGCTTTGGAATGATGACAAAAGTTGTGTCCACTCCATTGCATTGCAGGACCTACTGGAAGGCATGGGTGTGCTTTCTTACCATCCATATGGGGCATGGTTACTGTCAGCTTGATGAGGTTGGCGTGGTCGGGGTCGTCCGCGCCTGTGTACCGCAGTTTGGCTGAGAAAGGTTCAGCACCTACTGTGCCCACTGTACGAGGCTGGCACATCCCTGCGGGAAGACGAAGGGTACCGAGTGAGAAATCAACTGCAGGGGGAGCCCTAATGTCGACAGCGCAAAAAGCTCACTGGTAAACCAACAAGCATCAACAACTGTGGCCTTGAAATGCAAGACTGGTGATAGCTGGTACCAACCAACGACCAAGGTTGATTAGCTACCAGGGTTTTGCTGGCACAAATGGCCTCAGTATATGACCTGAGCTGAATCAGAGGTGTAAAATCCTGGTTAAGAGAGTAAAAAGTCCATCCCGTTGCATTGTTCCAACAACAAGGCCGAGATCCTCAAGTCCAAACCTCGGTCCCAAATCCAGCCCTGATTTTCTTTCCTCCCAGGTAGTTAATTAAACAATTTGTAACGCTGATTATACAAACAGTTTCACAACAAACTCCCAAGTAAAGAATGGGTGGAAAACCAGGAGACCTAGGCCATCAAGGGCTGTGATTTAAGGAGCAGGGAGCTGAGATTAGCAATTTACAGCATATTTTTAGCAAGTTGGTAAAACTAATTAGTGAGATCAGCTGGCTGAGGTCATGGATGGAACAAACACATGGCTGAACTTTTACTTTCTGTCACCTGGACCTCTAGAAACCAGAGGATTATGGGGACAACAGTCTCTTTCACAAATGTCTTGATTCTTCACAAAGAGCAGGGATAAACCGTAAACATCCTATTCCCTTGCAGAGGGTACTCGAAAGCCCAGGATAAAACACTATATCTGAAATAGATTCACCCTTTAGACACTCAAGTGAGGTTGTTTCAGGACACCAGCAGTTTAAAGAGAAAAACCTGCTTCAACAAATTTCCAGAGGAAAAATCATCTGTCATGTGATTATATGCTTCAGTGAGTTTTGTTTGAGAATTCTCCTGTATCTTCAAGAGTGAGCTGAATTTTTAAATCGCACTTGCAGAGGTCTTGTATTCTTAACAATGCATTTTTTCAGATATATGCAACCTAATTAGGTTTGGCACCCAATCAGGAAACAACTTAGGTCGTGGCAATCAAATCTTTTATTTTTATACCCCATTTCCTGACACAATTTTTTGTACTCGATCAATCACATTCTATACTACCCCAAACAGAGGACTGGTACACACAGACTGCATACACAGCCTCTGTAATACCCTATTCCATAATACAAATAATGTAACTAGAGAACTTCTAATACCCTGTCTCCTGACAAAGTGTTTGTGCGGTGTCCCTCCCATCCCTGAGGGGAAGACCTCATCTCTAATCTCTTTTCCTTAAAACTAAAGGAGTGCGTGCCAGTCCATCTAATTCCATAAATTTTTGACAAATGGAGCAGATGCCCAGTATAGTGCCTTTTCCCATGAAACAGACAGCTCATGCCTCATGCATCTAATGCCCTAGTCCTGCATACAATAGGTTAACGAATTTATTTCACGGTCATGGGTAGTTCGTGGGCCAACTCCCAGCTATATTGCTGAACTACTGCTCCTCTGTGATCCAAGCACAGCCTCAAATCCTTAGGCAGGGCACTACTGGCTGTTCATAAAGTCGCGGCTCAAGACTAAGGCTTTTGCAGTCAGGCATCCTAAACTCTGGAAGTCCCTGTCAGAGAATCTAAGGCTTGCAGGATCAGATACTTTTAAATCACTTTTCAAAAAAGCTTATTATTAATTCCAGCACAGCATTTTATTTCAAACATATCTCGCCTGCTTTCTTATTACTGTTGTCAAAACTTTATTTTGCTTTTAGAGCATTTGAATTTTTGTATTTCACTGATATTACCCTTCCTCAGATGTATCTCCTTTGGCTTCTGTATCTCCCAATATTGTATTAATTTTAAAATGTGTGACCGCATTTTTACTCTTGAGTTGTTAAACACTTTAAGACCTGTGTGCAACAAGTACTTATGTCTCAAAGTAACTTTTGAGACTTTTGGCATCATAGCTTTCAAAACAGATCAATGGCAGCATACTGTGGAGCTTGCTGCTCTTTCCCTGGGTGTAGAGAGCTGACAAACCCCTTTTTTAGGAAAAATACTCATGTGTTGCAAATTAATTAAGTACATTTTACAGCTAAATTGCTAACTTGACTACATGAATCCAATTCATCCTCATTTTTGATTGCCTAACAATCACTTCTCCTGCAGTTCCTTGCCTTTATTGATTTAAACATATGCTGAAATACTTCAAGGCCAACTTTTCCTTTTTTCTCCTGATTTCCTCATTCATATCAAACTGTGCAGCCTCTAGGGTTGCCATTTTCACGGTCACATGACACATACTAGGATTGTAGTAATTGGATACGCATGGACTTAGATACTTCTTACTCAAACATTATAGACTTGGGCATTTCTTGCGCTACATTTTAGTCAATTCCACAATGGCAATATACCGACCCACACAACCTGCGTACTTCTGAGAAATCTTTGGTATCAGTGGATACTCTGGCCACTGTGGATTATAATTCTGTTGCCAGCTCATTTTGTACAAAACGTGACTTAAGCACTAGCATGCAGGTCTTCACTTTGTACCTTTCTTTTGAAAAGTGCTATACACTGTAAATAAAGTGTCTAATTGAATCCTTGAATTTCTAAAGGGCCCAACTCCAAGGTCCACTCTTTTTGAATAAAGGGAAAAACGTATTGATTTTTTTTGTCCATGTGTTATGACCCATATATATTTAGTTTATTTCTTTACAAGAGAGTGTCATTGGGATACTTTTGTCTGAAATTACAGGAAAGTTCCCCTTTTTGTTATAAGATATGCAGACCTCTAATTCATTGGAGTTGGGCCCCTTAGAAACTCAGTGATTCAGTTATTATTTTGAATCTGGCCTGGAGTTTTCCAGGCGGCCGACGCTCAGTGACCATAGCATCTCTCGGCTGGGAGAGGTGGATTATGGGAGCTCACCCTCCTCAAGGCTAATGGTAGCGATTGGACTGCTGAGCTCCAGCCCCTCGTCCCCATTGGAGTTCACCGCCCGTGCAGCGCACTGCACCCGCGACCCCGCCTGGAAGTAGATGGAGTCCAGCGTGATGAGCTTGGACGAAGTGAAGAAGGTGTTGAAGTCCACCTCCCGCATGGGGCTGGTGACGCCGTCTGGACCCTTGGGGGCGCTGACGAGCCAGCGGTAGCGCGTCAACGTGTCGTTGATGTTCTCACTGACGCAGATGGAGCCCGTTTTCTCGTACTCTGAATATTTTTGGTTACAGGCCTGAGAGGAGAAAGAGAGAGACAGAGAGAGAGAGAGAGAGAGAGAGAGAGAGAGATAGGAAGGACAGAAATAGTGAATTAACTATTCTAGACATACAACACTTATTTACAATGCACAGATACACACAGATGTACTTAGAGGCGAAAGCACACAGACCTACAAATAAACATGCAGACAAAGATATTCAGTGATCTATAAATACTGGGACAGAGACACACATTCTGCCTCTGCCTCAGTAGTCTGGCATATTGGATTTGAATGCAAGGAATACGTGCTTAAGCTAGAGACTGCCAAGTTTATTTTGCAGTTATTTTGTTTATTGTTTATTGGCAAGGATCCCCATTAGCTAGTCTTCCTGGGGTCCAACAACATTAAACCATTACAACAAAACAAGATTAAAACATATCGAGACACATAATTCAAGGAAACATAACAACATTAACACACAGACAAATTATAACGAAACACACCAAAGTAGAGAAAATATTGCATAACACTACATTTTCATAATCATTGGCTCACTTGTGTGATCGTAATTGTTTTTTGAAGCTTGCAATACTTTTTATGTTACATATGCCACTTGGAAGACAATTCCATGCCCTAATAGCCCTGTATAAAACAGTTCTTTGCATACTATTAGATTTTGCACGCGGTAGACTAATCAGCCCGCTATTTGCCCCTCAGGTGAAATGCATATGCACATTAGAGCTGTAAATTATTTTATCAGAGATAAATTTGGGAATGTTGATTAGAATAACTTTCTGAAAAAATATAAGTAAATTGTAAGAAAGCCTTTTTTCAACATTCAACCACTTAAGATGTTCATGCATAACAACAGCATTAGTTCTATAAGAGCAGCCAAGAACGAGCCTTGCTGCCTTATTTTGTACAACTTGTAACCTCTGAAGCAGCCGCCTAGAAGCAGAACCCCACACACCAGAACAGTAATCCAAGTGGCATAGAACTAAAGCACAAACAAGTTGTTTCCTCAGTTCAAATGGAAGGAATGTTGCACACTTTCTTTAAATGCATATTGTGGTGATCCTATAGCAATTTTCACCCTTTTTGTCACAACGTCTCACTGTCAAAATATTCATGAACTGCGCTGCTCCTGTAAAACACACATTCAAAGATGCAAATAGACATAGCCTAACAGACATATATGCATTGGCAAATATGTGCAGACAAAAACAGACGCGTGTGCATACACCTACACACACACACACACACACACACGTTCACACGCGCGCCCACGCAATTGCTGTTCAGATACACAATGTCCAGCCGTTGCCTGTTACGAGAACCGACAACTCCTTGCAGGGGATTTTAATTAAACTCGCCATAGTATCTTAATATGTGTAACTATAGTAACTATGCCGAGGAGATATCTATTTATACCAGCCTATTAATGCAGTTCTTATGTATATAGCACATATGCAGAGTCCCCTGCAAGGATTCCCAAGACAGGAACGTTTCAAATCAGTATATGAAAGCAGTATGCGAGCTCAATTTCTGCGGCCCATTGCAATAAAACAGGACCCTGTTCGAGGTAGCAGTAGCAGGGTCAATAAGATAGCTGGATCTTTGCACTGAGAAAACCCAGAACATTCCCAAATTTGGAACAACGGTTCAAGTCAAAAGAGTTGCACTAGGTTTCACTCCAAGCAGTTATCCAGCGGACCCAAAAATTCTGTGTTATGAATCAGAGTCAAGGACGTGATTATGCCATTCTAAACTAAAAGACCAAACCCGGCCAGAACACTGATATGTGATCAGTATCCTCTTCTCTGAACATTCTACAGCGGATGTATCAATCACTGCTGGCTCTATAACACTAACACAGACTTTAGAAAAAACATTCCTCAAAAACCAGCGCTCTCTTGGGTTGTGAAACTAAGTCACATATGAACTAGCATGCATGAACTTATATGATGCGAGCAAGAGCCAGGAATTACAGGCTCGTAATGTAAAACGCTCTAAAATACCCTCCAAGCATCACTAGATCAAGGTTACTTTACCGTGACACAGACGACCGGATACCCAGCTGGTGGGTGGAGCCCTTGCTTTACTCGGGACGCAATGTCATCGTAGTGCAGCAGAGACACCACCTGGGGCACTGAGGGGAAGGTGACATCCGCCATGCTGTTGGTCTCCTCGATGTACACAATGGCCTTGCTCATCTGTGAGGTCACACAGTGGAAGGAGTTAAAAAGGTCACAGTGGTCAAACCAAAGAATGACAACATATCGTAATGTTTTTTTTTTAATGAGCTTATAGGAAGAGCAGGATCTGTGTATATCCATCCCAAGAAGGGTACAGTCAGGGACATAAAGGAAATAAGCCACACAGGTGAAAGAAAGATATCCACACACAGTGAATATTGTAGATTCTCTGTCTTGGTGCAAAGACAAGCATGCTGGTTGAATCACTGCAGCAACAGACAGAGGAGAGCTAGACAATTCAGTGTTTGAACTACTTTCCATTTCCACTACGAAACAGGAAATGCCAAGCCTGCCCAAACTAATTCCAAGGCATCTCACATCTAGTAGGTTTTCATTTCAACCTTATTTTGGCACACCCAAATCTACTGTTAACCCTTTAAGGCCTAATGCAAAAATCCCAGCAGAGAATCATGCTGCCATGTTTACCATAGTAACCTGTATTTGGGCTGAAGCACAGCTTCTCAGCTTTCAGGAACAGTTAGAATTTTTTTTCTATTGCGCAAAACTTACAGTAATTACGGTACTTTCAAAATTACGCGCATATCTGTGTCGGCAACACGTTCTTCAAATGCGCACATGCTGTCCCCGTTTAAATGGGTTAAGCAGCTCAATGAGACATGCAGCTGTTGAATGAGGTGTGTTTTTTTGTGCTTGGAGTGAAAATCTACAGGGGTGGTAGATCTACACGAAAAGAGTTGGGCAGCCCTGGTGCACTCCATTTTACAACAAAAGCCATCAGCAGGTGATATATCCCCCAAGCCCCCGCAAAATTCTCAGTTTTTCGGGAAAAACATATTTGTGAGAAATTCCAACATAGCAAAAGGCACCACTCTAGCTTATGGCTCATGTGTGTGCAAAGTTTTATCCTAAAAAAAATCTTATGGTTTTCAAGTTATGCACCAGGCAGGACCAATCTGACAGAAAGGCAAACAACAGACAGACGGACAGAGGGATATACATACAGAGCTATATCCCCCTGCATTATATGCTGAGTGAATAAAAATGTATTGCAACTCACAAAATGTAGTAAAAATTACCTACAGCCTAAACCCCCACAACAGCCAAGCTCAGAAGAAACAGGAAAGGAAAAACTCAAAAAAGGGCAGAATGGAGTAAATCTCAAGAGGAATTCAAGTCAATTGGGTAGCCAGTTTTTCTGTGGCCAGCTCAGGTTGTGGGTTTGAAAGACCAGGGGCCTCATTTATAAACGGTGCGTAGGCACAAAAAAGATACGTACGTCACTTTCTTTGCAGATTTCTGATTTATAAAAACAAACATGACATTAAAAAAAGGGAAATTATTAAGATTATGCACAATGTCAATAAATTCCAAGTCCATCCTGATTTAATAAATGAAAATTCCATTCAGTTTATTTTATCCATAGGTATGTAAATTAGGTTATTTTCCACAAAATATTATTTTCATTTTTTTGTGCGTACGTATTATTTAGGTATGAAATCCACGCAAATTTTTATAAATAAGGCCCCAGCTCCGTCAACTGATCAATATTCATGTTATTGCTATAGCAGCAGCTAGGGGGCAGTACAGAGGCAGCAGCTGGGATATACGATAAAAGCTCAATCATGAACAGCAAATATACACATATGCTTATTCTGCTTAAATATTGCAACAGAAAATATTCATATCATGAAAAAGGACTGCACAATCTTATCCCTGATCTGTACAGAAAGTTCACTCTCATAAAAAAAAAAAAAAAAACTGAGTCAGGATTATCCTGGAAAATCACAAGCTAAAGTTGCTATTTACAGACGACAGCAGTCAACTGCATTTTTGATTGACAACACTGGTTATGCGAAGCATCTCAAGACTCTCACAGTAAAATGAAAAGCACTATTTATATAATGCATGCATATACATATAATACATGTTGCAATTATACTGTATTTATTGTATGTTGTGCCATGTGGTGTTATGTGTGCACATGGTGTGATGATGTATAACAAAGGGTATTTTTTATCTATTCATTTTATTCTATTTATCTTAAATTATGTACTTCCTTTTAGCTCATGCATGATATTTTACATAGTTGTAGTCATTTTAGAAGCCCACGCCAGGGACTAAGGTCAGAAATGAGCAGCAACTCCATGTGCAACACATCTTTTAAATTCTAATTATGAGGCCTAATTATGTCAACTGCACAGTCTCTGGCAATTAAAATACTAAATAAATAAATAAATAAATATTTCTACAACTTCACTTCTGCAATAATTGGGGTAATGAGTCAAATATAAATAAAGATAGCAAGCAGTAATTTGCAAATTCTTTTTAACCTGTATTCAATTAAAAAAGTGTTAAGACAAAGTAAGACATGTTTTTACTCATTACCTTAAGTCTTTTTGGAAAATAATAGCAATTTTGAAAATTGGGACAGGACCCCATTCACCACTGCATCAGTGGGACAAGCAGTCATCTTAAAACTTTGTTGTCAGCAAATGCACTACCTGATACAGACTCTGGCTCCAAACTGTATCTAACACGAGAGGGCACCAAACTCAGAGATCTGAACACCAAACTGTATGCTGAAATATGCCCAAATGCTTTTATACAAGCCCATGGAAAGTCAATGGCTCACGACACAGTAACTCAGTTTTGTACATTCTATGGCCATACTAAGTTATGTTGAAAGAATCTTCTCTAATAATGAGTACTTGATCAAGCCGTGCAGCCATTTTATCACTGTGCAGTCTGTATTGAACCCAGTGAGGGAGCACAAATTCCCTACCTGTGTCTCGGCCACCATGTTCTCATCTGGCTTCAAGTGTACGGTGAAGGCCTCTCTCATCTCCCGCACCCCATCGTACAGCACCTCCACCTCCACCATGTGCTCCGTCTCTCCCGCTTTGAACACCACATCTGGGGGAACACAGTTAATACCCTTTATTAACTTTCCATTTCTTAGTTTTTCACAAATGTGCATGATTGCATGAGAACAGAGAACTAGCTTCTTTAGTCAAAGTTGCACGCAATGGGTGGACACCTTTGCATGTTTCAAGCATTAGATGGTTCATCTTCTCACAAATATGGGCAAAAGAGTGACCAGAGAGAAGGGAATTCTCTGGTTGGAGTCACTAAGAGCCAGATAAATACTTAACCATAATGAAAATTATGTAAAAAGGATAGCTTATTATTCAAGCTGTGCTTGGAGTTTTTTGTTCAAACAGAGGCTACGTATGTATGTATGAGTTCTTATGTATGCATGCGTGTGTGTGTGTGTGTGTGTGTGTGCATATGTATGTATGCATGGATGTGTGTGTTTGTATTGTGTGTATGTACTGTAAGCATATGTTTATGTGTGTGTGAATTCTCAGTCTATTTATCAATGGGCATACAAACAGTGGCATCTGTCAACACCCAAATCCCTGATAACCAATCACAGACAAGCGGCATGTGATGTAATTGTCTCTCACCCTCAGAAACTGGGTGGTAGTCCTCCCCTGAAGTAGCGGAACCATCCTTGGTGTGTACCCGGACCACGGACACCTGGGAGGTGTCACCCACCCGGAGAACCAAAATCCGCACCGTGGAAACCTCATCACTCTCCTTGGGCTCGCTCACGCTGAACTTGGTCTCTGCAAATTTGATTATGGGCTCTGGGGGGACAGAGGAGAGGGTTTAGGATCAGGGACTAAGAGGAGGGGCATCCAGGGGCATCAGTCACCCCAAAAAATACTGGAATGTGATTACGTATTACCATTACATAGATACATGCGTTACGTTGCTGAAAGCTTTCATTCAGAGGAGGTTACTCATTGACTGGACAGCACATTCAGCCCTCATTAAACTGGTTTTGGAAAGAAAACCATAATTGAGCAATATGGAAATATTTTTGATAAATAATATTTGCATATACTGTATATTTTTTATTTCAATGTCCCTTGCACTGTATGATACAGCGTAGTGGACTATCTGGCTTTTGAGATGCAAGACTTGTGTCCAGTGAGGGGAACAAAAATAAATTTACAGGTCTCAGGCTGAACACTTTGATGAGTCAGATTTTTTGGTCAGTATTATTCAACTCCACTTCTTTCAATAATTGGTAGTAACTGTGACATCATCGTTTGAACACTTCTATTCCATATTCATAAAGCAGCAGTCACACCTTGCCGGATAGCGTTAACAGACATCCGAACGAGAGCAAAATTTTCAATCAGGTCATCTCCGTTCGCATGTGTTTCTTGTCCGTTTCTTGTTCAGCAAACGCGTTCCTTGTCAGGCGAGGTCCGTTCAATCTGGCGGAAAGTTTTATGCATTTTGAGCCTCAAGCAGCAACAAACTCGACTTTCACCACCGGATCATTTTCTTTTGCAAGGTTTTTATCCATCATATATCCGTCAACACTATCCGGCAAGGTGTGACTGCTGCTTAATCTCACACTTTAAAGTGTTGAAGGGAGTTTAAAGTGTGCGCGAAGGAAACTCACAGAAGACCCAGTGAATTAGGAGGACTCAAGCAGGGGTGAAGCTCATGTCAAGTTTGGAAAATGAGTGAAGGCATCAAGCTAGTGAGGTTGGAAAGCACCAAAGACGATAATAGTGAGAATAATAATAATAATAATAATAATAATAAAGTATATTGGAAAGGGGAACATGAGGGATGGGTTCATTTCAGTTTCTAGGGTTCAAAGTTTGATATTGCTGTTCATTCAGGAGTTGTTATAGTTCTCAGGTTTAGTTTGGGTCGAAACTAGGGTCAGGAAAATGAGGAACGAGATTGTGACAACAGTGCGAGTACACAGTACCTGTGTATTTGATAAGGATTTGTGATATGAGGCAGCAAGAAAGCCAGCCCAAGTTCAGCCATAAAATCAGAGAACGAGGAAGGCGAAAGAGTGGAGGGAGTTCATACGACCAGTAAAGATTAGAAACAGGGCAGATAACAGGCAGCACTGATGTTGCACTTCAAGTAACATGGCATCAGTAGGATTTCTTATCGTGCTTCACAGAGGTGCTTTCTCTAATCGCCCTTACTGTCCGCATCGTCCTTTATCTTGATGACTGTCTCGTTCTGAGCCCCGACCGACGCCCCAAAGGGGAAGTGCTTTTTGGGCTCCCCAACACCAGCCGCAGCTCCTCGTCTTCCTCATGGACAGTGTCATCAGTTAAAACCACCGAACATGGCTTCTCCACCTCACCTGGGACAGGAGAAAATGACCATCAGCCATCAAATTCCCTTACAGGGAAGCCTAACGGGTGCATGGCTCAAGAAGCACCACAGCAGCAGCAGTCCAAAGAAATGTAGGTTGGGCTGATGGAAGGGGGTAGTCATAAAGGCAGCTAAAGAGCAAGTGTTCTCAGTCTGTGTAAATAAAGACTAGTAATAACATGTTGTAGGTAAGTAAGGGCATCCAAAGGTCACAGGTAGTCCCACAAAATTCAATATATACTATAAGTAAATATTTGTAATTAAAACTTTCATGTTTTCAAAAACAAGTCAGCCCAAATACAGGGCAATCCATAGGTATTTTGTATGCTTCAGCGAAATGAAATATAACTCTGAATGTTAAATTTCCAGACTGCTCAAACCACTCCACCTTTTTGGCACTATACCTGGAAGGAAGGTAATGATGGAGGCATCCGTGTTGGGTCGCTCCTCAAAGTCTTCGACAACTTGGGCGGAGGCCTGTCGTGTGTAGCAGCGTACTGTAGATTTGTAGTTGATGTCGCCGCTGCGGAATACCATGGCGGAGATCTGGCCTTCGCTTTCCTTCACCAAGTACAGCGCCTCCCGGAACTGAACCTTCGGTACTAACCATGCGAAACAAATACTGAATCAATCACTCAAGTGATAAACTGAGCAAAGGTTAATTAAATCAACCAACAAATCAGCAGATCCATCGATCAAAACAATCTCATAGCCAAAGTGATTTATCAACTGATCAACTACTTAAACAATTAAATCAATCAACAAACTAGAGGAGAGAACATGCTATCCTGTGCCTTCTAATTTTAGAGGGAAAAAAATAGGACAGCATTTCCTAGCTGTTTTGAGAAGAGCATAGAAGAAATCAATTATAAGCTATGATAGATTTTAAGAAGAAAAAAACAGAATTAGGCACTGTGCTATTTATTTCTGTCGGCAACGAGAGAAATTATACTGACAGTCTTTCCAGTTCACTTAGGGTCAAGTTTCCCAGAGAGAGAATGAACTTAGCCATAGACCAAAGTGAGTGGTATATGAGTAATCTGCATTCAAAATTGAACTCCAGGAATAAGCATTATTCGTGTCTGTGAAACAAGACCTATAAGTCCACAAATGCGCGTATACTGTATGCAGAGTTCTATCAATGAATGTGTTTGTGTGTGCATCTGAGTCAACACATCCCTAGTGTAGTCTCTCTCTTTGCTCTCTAAATGCTTTAAGGTTAACAAGACTCGGTCAAAACCTAGTATACAGCTGAACTGTTTACACCATTAAAAAAAAATCCCCAAAAAAAAAAAAAAAAAATGTTGGTTAGCATCCCGCCCGCCCCAGAAAAACCCTGCCACCTCCGATTTTAATTTTTTTTTTTTAATCTGTCAAAATCACGCCAAAAACAAAGTGAGAAAAGTGCTCATATCCATATCCATACAGCTGACAATCTGTTCAGCTTTCAATCTGCAACACTTATGGGTTAGGCAGATATGATTCTTTATGTTAATACATGTTGTGACAATCAGCACAATGTCACTGTCACAATGTACTTGTGTTTTGGATTTGTTGTGCTGTCTGGATTTCAAACTCTTATTAGGATAAAGTAAAAAATAAAAAACCCACCTGCCTCTGAAAATTGAAATGTGAAGGATGATAACCATTTTTTTTTTTTTTTTTTTACATGGCATTATGTTCTATCAACAAAACTGTGGGCAATAAACAATGGCCAATGGGAAAGTACAAGCAGCAGGCCAAGCAATGGTGCACCTTCATCAGTCACTCACTCACTCGCTCACACTGCCATGTGCATCTGTGGATAAAGGGTCAAACCATGTCAGTTTGGTCAGAAAACAAACCAAATAAACTCACAGTCTGAGACAGAATCGTTGATGTAGACAATGGCTTTTCCTGGCTCCCCTAGAATGCCATTGACGGGCATGCGGAGGACCAACTCAAACCTCTCAGTCCCCTCCAGCACTGGCTGTCCCAGGTCATCCAGGATGGTCACACGAAAAGTCTGCATGTTCAACCCTGGGGCAAAATCCAAGTTTCGGCTGATGCCAACGTAGTCCAAACCAGCTACAAGAAAAGGACAACAGAGTACACATGAAATAAACTGTCTTGGAGCTGCAGGATAGCTCACTCGGTTAAGGCACTGCATTGCAGTGCAGAAGTGATTATCACGCTGCGGGTTCGAGCCCCGGTCGTACCAACCGGCTGTGCCCGGCAGCTTTTTCAGAGTAGCGCACAATTGGCTATTGCGCTACAGGGTTTCAAATTGGGAAGGGACTGCCAGGAAAGGGAAATAAATAAATAAATGGCTTTGTTCGTTGCTCAAGCAAGGGCGCTTCATCAGGAGGATTCTAAGCCTGTTCATGTCCTCAGCCCTCGTTCTGAACTTGCGAAGATTCAACCAATGAGTGTATAAGAAGCAGTGGCTGACAGGTACGTGCTTCGGAGGAAAGCCGTGAACTGTCTTCACTCTCCTGAATTGGCAACAAGGGGTTGCAAACGAGCAAGCCTTGTACATAGTTCACCAATTGGGCATTCCAGATTCGGGTGGAATTGGAGATGCCAAATTAAAAAAAAAAAAGAAACTTTTTTGTCTTCCCTGGCTAAGATTCTGGAGTCCCTAGTTAATTCTCAATTACAATCTTTTTTAACTGAAAATTGCATTTTGAATACTAACCAATCTGGTTTCAGGTCTGGGCATGCCACTGTTACTGCTACTTGTTTAGTTATAAAGAACATCATAAGAGCACTAGATAACAGAAAACATTGTGCAGCCCTCTTCACTGACCTTCCTAAGGCATTGGATACTGTTGATCATGTTCTTCTTTTGAAAAGATTATCAGACATTGGCTTTGACAAATCTGCTTGTCATTGGTTTAAAAACTATCTTGAGGATAGGACTCAATATATTTCAGTTGAAGGCATTCAGTCTCAAACTGCTAAAATCAGCAGAGGAGTTCCACAAGGTTCAATTCTTGGCCCTTTGTTATTCACTACCTATATTAATAATATTGGCTTACCTTTCGATCATTGCAAACTGCATTTATATGCTGACGATACCGTCATCTACTCAACTGCTTCTTTAGTTCAGCAGGCCATATCTAATCCTCAGCATGATTTTAATTCTATTCAAACATCTCTAATTGAGTTGAAGCTTGTCTTAAATGAGGACAAAACCAAGTTCACGGTATTCACCAAATCTAGGCAAAAGGACCCCCTTGATTTTCATATTTGTACCCTGCAGGGTAGCCAAATTGGGCATGTCCCCCATGCTTGGGCATTTGGCTGGATGACAAGCTGATTTTTTCGATGCATATTGAAAATTTAACTGAAAAGATAAGGAGTAAAATATGTTTCTTATACAGAATTAGGGCTTGTTCCAATTTTGAAAGTAAAAAAAAAAAATGTGCACTCAATAATGCTCCCATACTTCATTATGATGATGTGATTTATAGAAATGCATCTACTTCTGTTTTAAAACCTTTAGATTCTATTTATCATTCTGCTATTAGATTTATCACTGGTCTTGACTTCTGCACCCACCATTGTGCCTTATACAAGTCAGTAGGATGGGGGTCATTGAAAGCTAGATGAGACTACCACTGGTTTTTACATGTTTAAAAATGTGGTTTATTTAAAATCCCTCCTTATCTAGTTAGTCTTCTTACATGGCGAGTGGGTTGCCATGGGACATGGTCACAGGACTCATTGTGTCTGACTGTTCCTCGCGTTAGAATGGAGCTGGGTAAGACAGCTTTTTATTATAATGTCCCACACACCTGGAATCAGTTGCAAGGTGAACTGAAACTGCATGAACTGGTTCCTTTGGGACATTTTTAAACTTTGATCAAATCATTTTATCAAGAGAATTGTTATTGTTTTAGTTAATGTTTTCCCTCTAATGATGGCATTGTATTATAATTATTATTTTTATTTTTATTTTGGTACTAAAAATGTCCTTGTAAACTGCTATTTTAATTGTTTGTAATGCAGGGCCCTGCTGAAAAGGAGACATGGTCTCAGTCAGGCCCCCTGCTTAAATAAATCTCAATAAAAATTTATAAATAAAAACCTTGCCACAGTATATGTCAGTGAATTTTGGTGTTCCATGATCTGCCGGCCTAATAATATCTTTGATGTATTCTCTGACATATCTTAATTCTAAAGGAAACTGGGAAAAATGCCACTGACTTGAGAAAAAGTCATGAAACACTTGTTTAATTTGAATACATTGGTCATGCAGCACGTTCAAGGGTCATACCACCTCAGCTGAAGACTTAAGTCACCTTAGCCACAAAGACTTTTGAGCCAAAAAACAAATAAAACCTTTACCATTTTTATTTGTTTTACAAAGGTCACGTCAGCAAGGGAATGATGTTACCTCACGCAATATGTAGACGACGGATGAGCAATACCAAAGAAGGGATCAGAAAACTTTTTTGAGGACAACTTGGCTCACCTAGATGGCGTTGAAGGCTTAGGAGTTTTTAACGGGATTACAAGTTCAGTGTACTGCCCTTTGGTACCTTTGATTCCTCAAAGGATTCACCGCTCGGTTTTCAAACAGCCCTGAGAGTTTGATAGCACACCCTGAATCAATCACTTTTACTCTGCACTCTCACAACTCAGCAGTTCGCGTCAGGCCTGGCGGAGCTTAGATAACCATACGGGCAGCAAGAGGAATGAAGAGGCATAAAAAATAAAGAAGGGCTCCAGATTCCTGAAGGCTAGTGATATCTGTAACACTGTGAGTTTATGTGTGTGTGTGTATGTGCGTTTGTGTGTGTGTTTGTATGCGTGTGTGTGTATGTGTGTTGCATTTCAGTGCAGTAAAGCATGTGGGTAATTTTACATCTCAAATTCACTGAAAATAACTAAAATGTCCTTGTTTTCCCCCATTGCTGTCTCCCCACCACACATGTCCTCTTGCCCAACAGCAGTTAACCTCACACTTTCCCCCTTCCCAATGGGGCAATGCTGGCGTCCATAGCTTTTACATACCTAAATTCTCACCAATGACTTCCTGACCCCCAAATACACTCCAGCAATGGTGTTGTAAAACTCTAATAATTCTTTAGAATTCTGGAGCGTCCACGCATCCAGCACTGGCACATAACAACTCTTTTGAAGTTCTCCTCAGGAACTTTAACACTTTCAGTGGAGCGGAAACTCAGAAATCACAGACAAGGCTCTAAGTGTCCCTCTATGTCCAAAATATGTACTGCCTCAACTGGAATCTTGTAAATCCAGTCAAGGTGTAAGCATTTCACCAACTTTATTTACGCACAGAATTTCTTCTAAATCAGTTACTATTATGACCACTGGTATTATCATGAAAGGATCTGCATTCATCGGTAAAGCTGATTCTCTCCATTAAAGGAGCTGACAGCACCCCACTTATCATGATACATATTATTTATCGACTTTGTTTAATCCCATTGTGCAAATATAGACGCCATTGTCCGTAAATTCCGAAATTTAATCGCTACATAATTCTGTAATTGAATTTCCAAATGTCTTGCTTCACTGGAATAATTTTGCCCGGTCTCTGCGATACAAATACTGAGTTATAAAGCCTAAAATAGGCTTATGCACAACAGACAAATATTGGCCTTATTTGTATTAGGTATAAAGGGGTTAAAGCATGGGTGACAAAGGCAAGAAAAAAAAAGATTTCTACCTATTTTTTTAATGTGTAGTCACAATTTAATTTGAAAAATAAACTGACCACAGCTGTCCCTTTACATTTAAAAAAATACATCTCAATGTACAGAGGACCAGTATCTCCACCTCCATCCATCCATTCTCTATTGCAGGAGTTCCCAAACTCAGTCCTGGGGACCCATTGTTTCTGCTGGTTTTTGTTCCAACCACACTTGCAATCGCCAAATTGATAAGCTGTTTTTTTTTTTTTAAATTAATCACTTTTTGTAATTTGTTTCCAGTCAGAGAACCATTTCACCCTCTTAAACGTCTTTCACAAAAATTGCTATTCATTCCATAAATGTTTAAAAGCCCAAAGTTTATACTGTACCAGTCAAAAGTTTGGACATACCCACATTTTTCTTGCAAGACATGTTAAATAAAGAAATAGGTACCGTTTATGTTGCAAAAAAAAAGATCTCATTCTTAAATCCATCAAACTAACCAGCATTTTCTATCGTATTTACAGAGCATACTCACATTTTCTTTTTTTACAAGAGCGGTTATATTGCTATAATGAATTTGCTGCTGAGTGGCTGTCTAAGTTCCCAAAGATGTGCTGCACTTGTGGTTTGCTTTTCATCCACCTTTTCACCCAAAAAGTTCCAAAACAGCTTGTCTTTAATTTGGCTGTTGGAAAATGGAAAGAGCTTGTTTGTCTGCTTACTTTGCAAAATATGGCTTCTTTGAGAATTCTAAAATTTTGGACATTATTCAAACTAGTAAATTATGCTGTTTTAACTTCTGACTGTTTACCTCTTACCAGATTCCATTTGAGATTATATAGAAAAGTTAAGCCATTTAAATTTCTCTAAAAACAGAGCACTGTGACATTAGCAAAGTGTGTCCAAAGTTTTGACTGGCACTGTATTGTGCTTATTTTGTGACATTTCTAGTAAGAAAGCCAAGCCAAGGTTGCAATAAATTTTAAATTATCAAAATCAAGACTGTTGTGAATCAATAAGCTGCTAATTAGGCTTCTGAACTCAGGTGTTCAAGTTTTTTCCAAATGATTTTCCTGAAAACAATCACAAAAATCACACCAAACAGGCTTGGCTCATCATAATTTGCTTTGTCTAAAATCTTAATTACCTTAAAATGCTTAGTTTTAGTGACCACAAGTGCACAGTTTTACAAAATAAAAGTCAATTAATTCTAAAATTTCAAGAGTCACAATTTCCCCCTATTTTTATGCAATAAAGTAATTTGTAATACAGTGCAATTTTAACATGCAGCTCTAAAGCTCTTCAGAAATTGCCCAAATAACATACATAATACGCTAACATAATATGGCTCAAACATGCAAATAATCCACATCAGTGTGGGTAGCGCAGTCAAGAAAAAATTAGCAAGTCATTAAAATTTTGGGATTGCAATGGTGGCTGGAACAAAAACCTGCAGATACAGTGGGTCCCCATGACCAAGTTTGGGAACCCCTGCTCTATGCCACGTCTTCCTCACTAGGGTTGCGGGACAGCTGGAACCTATTCCTCAACTGACTATGGGCAAAAAGATCACACCCTGGATAGCTCGCCAATTCATCACAGGGCGCACACACCATTCACTCACACACTCATACCTACAGGCAATTTAGTGTCTCCAATTAACCTGATATGCATGTCTTTGGACTGTGGGAGGAAACCAGAGTACCTGGAGGGAAGCCCCGCAAATACTGAGTGAACATGCAAACAGAAAGGCCCCGGGCCAGACTTGAACCCTCAACCCTCTGTAAGGTAACAGTGCTAACCATTGCACCACCATGAGTTGGGTTCAACAGGTGTTTGAGATCCCTTCAGTTACGACATACAGTGGTTTCTGTAAGTAGGTGGGTGACAATCCTATGGGACTGTAATTCTGACAAAATTCACTCAAAATGGATGTAAATGGCCATCAAATCCATGCTTAGAGCAGGCATTCGAGGATCTACACCCAAATAGAGTCAACGGTTCAGGAAATGAAGCCCTTTGAAATAGAGTCCTGGACTTTTCAGACTTGACTGTGCAGAAAGGACACAATATGTTCACCTTGGACTCACCTTCAGCTGAAACAGGTTCAGTTTTTCTGGAGCGAACAGTAACAGTGGCCGTTTTAGAAAGATCCGTCCCAGTCCTCCAAACCCGAACCTCAACATAGTTGTCACTTTCGTCCGCATGGTATTCCATTTCGCCAAAGTAGAAGACAGGAGCTGAAATATAACACAGGGTCGTGACGGTGTTACCTTCTTTATCAAAATATTTTCCTTGTCTTCACACTCGTGACAGCAATATTCTGCTAATCAGACTCCTCGTGGAAAATAAGACAACAAATTTCAACGTTATTAAGAGTTAATAAGAAACAAGTACCTAGAAACAAGTACCCTTACCAAAACAGCTGGCAGCAAAACAGTGTTGGTGCCGCACTTGTGATGTTCATATAGTCTAAGCAAGTGTCTGGTTGACACCAGACTTGCGTGAAATGTATAAATGTACACTGGGCTGTTTTCCTTTTCATTATGATGACAGTCAAGCCCTCCATAGCTCCAAAGCAGAAGACATGACACATGCAGTCAGACTGATCATTAGGAGTTGCCCCATTTTGGGTAATGAGCTCCCCTGTGAAAAATGAACTGTCAATCAGAAAACTGCTGGCGAAACTAACAATACACAGCACCATCTGTGTTCAATGTGCTTTAACAAGACTTTACAGTAGTCCAGTAGTGACAGAATCAACATAGTCAGAATTAAAATCCATCCAGACTTTATTTTTTATTTAACCCTGTGCACTCTGTTGTACTGAGAAAATACTCAAAAGGTTTCAAAAGGCTGAGAGCCAGCAAGCACACTTCACAAGTAGTTGGCAGTAAACAGAGTTTATCTGTGCTATATTCGTCCTGTTTTAAAAGTGCTCTTCAGATCCTCTAAACAAACACCAGGTTGACATAAGTGAAATTATATAACCTTGTTGACTCAAAAAAATCCTCTCTTGGGGAACCAAACCTGGTTTGCTGAAGTCTCCGCGCAGATACTGCAACACTTGCTCAAGGTTTCATTGGCACTTTCACTCACTGAGCACTATTTACTTCCAAGGCAGTTTACAAATATATAGAATTTCATGGCAAAGCACTCTCAAAATGACAGTATGCCACTGGCATCAATATGACTTCCCAGCAGAAGTCCAAAATGGTTATCGAGGGTTTTAATAAAGTGAAATTTTAATTACATTTATTTTATTATTTTTGAATAGGATTTGTTCACTTACATTTTTTAATTAATCAGAACTTTTATACTTACATTTATATGGGTGTGTGCATGTTTACACTGAATTTATCAATCACACAACACAACTGATCATGCCCGATGGGATGACCTGTGTGCTGGTAGTCCTTTCGTCGAACCTGAAAAGTCCATGGATCACAAAGCAGTGCTATATGCTTCTTCCACCCATGAACTCAGCCAGCTGACTTCTCGTATCCATTCTACCTTCTTCAGCACTGAGATTCATGGGGGTTCGCACAAAATGCCACAGAGGACTTTTACTTTCTGAACTTGAATTCAACACCACTGTACAGCACTCTGCTAGGAAAACACTGCCGAAGAGTTCCTCACACATGGGTTTCAAACTCCAGTTCACGAGAGCCGCACTGTCTGCGGGTTTTAGGGATTTCCATTCAATCACTAAGGTAAGTTAAGCCTTGAGAACAAGATGCACAGACTCTTCAGCCAATCAGTGGCTTAAATGATGCGCTTACGTACAGACACATCGAAAACCAGCAAACAAAGCCACTCAACAGGAACAGAGTTTGAGATCTCTGACTGAAAGTATATTCCCCAGTGGATCAGGTGACTCTAAGGGTGCATCTCAAAGCCTAGGCTGCATCCTTTCAAGGCCGTATTTTTAGGGGTCATTGCTTACTTCCATCCACCGAACTAACATTTAGGGTTAGGAATAAGATTAAATTTAGGGTTAGAGTTAGGTTTGGTGTTAGTTAAGGTTAAGGTTAGGGAAACCAGAGACGATTCGCTTAAACCAAAGCTGTTTAACAGAAATGAAATGACACCATGTCAGTTTGGCGGATGGAACTGGGTGACGACCCCTAAAAATGTAGCCTTCAAAGGATGCAGCCTATGCTTTGAGAAACAGCTTTCTTCTTCTTCTTCTTCTTCCTCTTAATTATTATTATCAGGGGTTTTTCTAAACAGGGTAACAGGGGCGCTGCACCCCCTTACTATTCCCCAGCGCCCCCTTGATTCCTGTTAATTCTGATTAATTGTGCAATCGCCGGAAAAAAAGGAAAAAAATATAAAATACTGGATGACGTGGAATTTGCTTAATAACAGTGACATCCTCCCCCCCCGCTCAAGAAAATGAGATGGGACAGAAACCATCACCCCCCCACCCAAGTCTGCCACCACACCCCCATACTCTGTTTTTCTATAAAAACCCCTGATTACTATTATTATTATTATTATTATTATTATTATTGACTATAGTACAAATTCCTCTGCCGCTAGGTTTTCAAGGTTTTCTTATCATTACAGCTTACCATTCAAGGAGATACTTACAGTGGTGGCTGGCCAGTGATCAGTCATTTGAAATATGAAATATGAAAACTATTTATTTTTTTAAATGCCAAAGTTCAAATAAAACCTTGTGTGCAGTAGTATGGGTTGTTCTACACTGTTAAGCCTTTCCCACATTTACTTTATTCATGCTGAAGCCCAGAAATAGACAATTATTAAACATAATGAAAGGCTATTGAGAACAGCACGTGAAATTAAAAGGGACGAACAAAGAAGAATATTTTTTTATCAGTGCAGGAAGTGCCAGTGCCATGAAACAAAGAAGTTGCAAACATTTTTAGATCAGCATAAACCTGCTTCTCATTCTATCTTCATGTTTCTTTTTCACTTACTTTTTGATATTACCCATCCTAATTATCCTATCTTCTGCAGTTTTCTGTGTTCCATCTTACTCTTTTTTTACTTCAATAACTTTCAGCCCAAATTTTAAAGGTTTGGGATAAAGAATGGGCTCAAGCCCTAACAAAAATAACCAGCTTACTTGAAGAAACTAGATTAGTGGAGAAATAGTGAGACGAGAGAGTGAGCTACTAATAATCAAAGGTCCACATAATCAAGTTTCAAACAAAGTGCTGAGTAACTATGAGTTAGTTGAATTAGTAAAACCTACAGCAGTTATACAGCCCACGTTCCTGATTTTGGAGGGTTCTGGGTTATTTAGCTAACTCAGTCATCCCATTTCCAATATACACCCAAAGTACTCCCATAATTTAGTCATTTTTCACTGGCCCCAGTAATATGTAAAGATGTATCACAGCTTTATTAAATCTTTTAAAATCTAGCCTGTCCAAAATATCTATAATCAATTACAACAAAGCAATTCCACCCCATACTCTGCTCAAACCCCCACACTTTGTCCCATGATCCCAACCTCCCATATTTTAAAGTAACTAGGTCCACTCCACCTTAACCTTATCCTTAGGTTGACGAGGGGTTATTTTTTACTGGCTTTTTCAGCTATGTCCTGCATTCACCAAAATCCCATCCTGAAAAAAAACAAACAGCTTATTTACAGCTTTCATAAGTATGAGTGTTTTTGAACAGCTTTTTTATTAGATACTGGAGCTGTCACGCCACGGCTACATGCCCGTGGGATTTTTATCACCGTAGGAGCTCCGTATTCATCAAAAATAAACACAGTTTGCTATCCCTAGAGCCCAGGCTGAGCACTCTTTATGGGGGCTGAGTTTACTTTTACATTGAAGGCATTTATCTGACATTTTTATACTGATTTCTATCCACATTCCAAATATTCAATCCATTCATGCAATTTAATATTTTAAAGTTCAGATTATTCCCATAAGGAAACAACATATTACTTTTTCCTGTAAAATCAAAAATGTGAGCTCTGTCAAAGTTGTGGCATGCTTGACAATGGACATTTATTAAAATAGATTGAAATAATTTAGGACCATCACACCTTTTTTTGCAGTGAAACTGCAATTGTTTTCATAAACATCATGATGCACCATCAACCACCACTTACTAGGAGAATGATTTCCTATTTCTTTTGTACAAAGCAAGTGGGGGTTCAGCCAGATATTTTTAGTTCCCTCAGTAAATTGTCATTTGGGATCCATCACGTCACCTCTGGTTCATAACCTTGTAGCCAATCACAGGGCTCTGATTTCTGAATCCTGACCTGTTGCCAGTCAATGAGCAGAAAGCAAAGAATGTATACCCAACCCCGTCCTGCCCCCCAAACCAGAAAAAATCTCAGCCCCCAGGTTCAGCTAAGGGTCACACACAGGTGATCCTCAAACGTCCGCAGCAACCTACAACGGGGGCACCCATCCCACTATCCCATGATCAGATAAAGTCCACTTAAAAGACCAGATAAAAAGCAGGCTTCAGAATGCCCTCCGGCCTACTGTCAGAGAGATGAGCCCCGGGACCCCCCTCCCCCATTCCACCACCCCCCACCCTCTAGCACAGATATAAGACCACTACACATTGACTACGCTTAAACAAACCATGCAACCACCCACCAAACAATCACCTTCCCTTGTCTACACTGTAAAAAAATGGTAGCAACCATTTTGTGATGTCAACGAGTACAATTGTACTCGATTTTCAAGTGAACAATTTTTGTTGAGTCAACTTAATATCCACTATTTTGTTGAAAAAAAAAAATCACAATTTTATATTCAACTTAATAATTCAAAGTAAACATGTCGAAATACCAGAATTCACAAAAATGTACCATCATCATCAGCCAGGTGGGTGCTGCCCATTAGTGGCAGTTTAAAGTGCCCCCCCCCCTTTCCCTCTTAGCTGTAAAGCGCTTTAAAATCACCATGAGAAAAATTCTATATATAAATGTTCAATGTTTACTCAGTGTTTTGCAGTGTATTTACAGCATCTTCAGCCGGAACCGCCTGAGCCAGGACGTCTTTTAGCAGCAAATATTCTGTAAAAACCCCCGCTGTAGGGTTCAAAAGAGCCGCATTACATGCTGTGCTCTGTACTCCCTGTAACCTTTTCTACACTCAGTGAGCGCAGCTGCCTCAGTCACAAAGGGATCACACTGAATATGAGTCTACGAGACAAGCCGAAAGGAGGTGTCTTCTCCTTCGAAAACTTTTCGAGTGCAAGAGTAGCTCACACAGGAGGAATCTGATTTCTAGTATACTTCCTGTGTGCAGGTGCTGTGCAGTTAGTAGGTGTTCAATTTGGTGCAAATATGTTGAGGTTAATTCATAACTTCATGGGCCACTTTCACAGACACAGATTAAACTGCACCTAGATTGTCGTTAAGAAGGAGCATCACCACTGCACATATAATTTAGCCCAGAACTATAGGCTTAGTCTGTCTCCCTGAACAGCTGAATATTGTGATGACCCATCTAAAGTCCCTCCTATGATCCAATCAATGTGTCCCAAGTTACCCGCAGGGAAGGAGCCATTGTTTTGGAGTTCATGAGTGCGTCTGGGATTGTGGTTCCCTTCGGTTCCTTGTCAATCGCTACCAGTATCTAGATGAAAGCCTGCCAGCAGAGTCAGTGATGAGAGCATTTCCTATACTTAAGTGCAAACTTGTTTCAGCTTGCACTGGTGATCAGTGTGTCTCTCAAGCCTTTTTCCAATTTGACAGGTGAAATGCTCAAACAGTGACACAACTGCTGGAGCGTCAGAAACTAAGCATTTTCCTTTCCTTAAACCAAGGGTCCCCAATCGTTCCCAGAAAGGGCCGGTGTGGGTACAGGCTTTCATTGCAACCAAGCAGCTACACACCTGATGCAACTTATCAAGCCTATTAGCAAAGAGTCCAGGGGTTGATTAGTAGAATCAGGTGTGTAATTGTTTGGTTGCAATGAAAGCCTGCACCCACACCGGCCCTTTCTGGGAAAGACTGTGGACCCCAGCCTTAAACCATTGTATTTATGTACTTTCATTTTTTTCATACAGTATATCAGATCCTAAAAAAATAATAATTGTACAAATTTTTGGCCACATACTGCATTTGGTTTTCATTTTTAACCTTATGGTGCTATGAAGCTGACCAGGGTGCATCTCACGGAGCAGGATAACAGAAAAAGCTGAATAACTGCACTAAAACTCAAAACCCCACTTTTTAACTTCTGTTCATGTTTGGCCAGATTTGGCCGGGATATGAATTTTACTAAGTACAATTACCCAGCTATAACAGTAATCCTGGTTCATGAAAGTGGGCTTAGGTCCAAACTCTGACCAGGAAAGAGACCATCCTATTTATTAACCAACCACATAACACTGACTGATGCTCCAAACACTAACGCTGAGAGGAAATCAATGTCACAAAATGTAATTTTACAGACGAGAGACTCACGAACATTGACAAACAATCCTGCTCCTGGAGATTGACTCTCTAGAAGGTTGTCACCCCAAATCTCTAGCCCACAAAGGACACAGCTCATTCAACAGCTAGAAATAATCAGGCTAATAAGTAGAATCAGGCATACCAAATTGGGATTGAAATAAAAACTAACAGGTATGACACCAGGAAAAGGGTTGGTCACCACTGCTCTGGAAACACAGTATGTAGAATGCCAGAACTGAGGCAACTAAGGCAACTTTAGCACACTTGAATTGATATTTGGAAATACAGTAAAGGTCAGTCAGGCTGCTAGCCTAACGTCATTGCCCCTGTCCCTGCCGCACTCTAGACTAAAATCAATGTGAAACTCAGGGTGCTACACACGCCAGTCCCTCGGCATGCTCGTTTCATGGTACTTTCCGGAAAAAAAGCACTCACAAAACTATTCCCAAACCTCCAAAATTAATTCATGAGAGTGTAGAGCATATTGCCCACAGATTCCTGGGTCCATCCCAGGAAGGGTGGTGGACATTTTCCCCAAAAAACCTCCTGTTATTCGGGGCAGAAAAATAATATTTTAAAAATCTGTGTACTGAAGTTTTTCTGTCTCACAATTTTTTTTTCTTTCAACAAGAAAGTAATTGCCTGATTTTAGTCACTGTTTGCTCGACAAGTGATATTTTCTCACCCCATTTGTGAATACTGTAAATTAGTATCTCACCTCATCGGCAATATTTCTGCCTTATTTGCAAAAATGTATCAGAAAAAAATGTAAAGTTTGGATAAAAGACTGAAATATTTCTGGTTTTACCAATTTTTAATGCAGTTTTTAGGTGATTTTAACCCTCTTTGACTGGAAGCTTGGCTGAGGTCTCCAGGGGGTATAATATCTCTTCTAATGCACTCACAGTACAGATGGTTGTTCCGCAGGTCACGGCAGAGTAGGGATCCTTAAATCTGGCCATGGCTTTCTTTCCAACTGTGTGATTTACTAAACAATTAGCACTGCCAATTGGACAAACCGGTTTCACGCAACACTCAGTGAAACAGAAGGTGGAAACCACCTAAGCCTTCAGAGACCATGTTTTGAGAAACAGGGCCATAGAGAAACCCTCTATCATGGCTGTGAGGAGTGAAAGTCCTCAAAGAACCACTGAGCCCAACAAAGAGCTTTTGAACTCGATAAGGTTTTTCTATGGAATCACAGCATAGCCTCAAGAAACTGAAAAGTGAGACGTACAAATGGGTTTGAGGGCAGGCCGTGTCTGTCCCTGACTCCAGAATAAGTCAAAAAATTGAAAGAGTGGGACGATGTGCTCACTCAGCTTCTTGACGTGAAATAAGTCTGTTATGCCTGCTAGCAATTCTCCCTTTGGCAAACACTGCCCTACAGCAAGACCTGAATAAGCCGCTCATTAGTTACCTTTAAAGTGACAACAAAGAGATGACACAGCCTCGCAAAAAGTTCAGTGATGAATTCCATAACAATACATTATTTTCCAACTTATTAATGCATTTGCTAATTTAGGCTAGCATTAACAAAATTTGACATCTATAGCCTCAAATCCATTATAACACGCTATATCCCAAGATGCCCTCTTTTGCAATCTCAGCCAGTCTTTACTTTCATTTGGGAGACAACACTGTATTATTGCTAGCCTTTGCCAAACTTTACTTTAAATGCTTTGTGAAAGGTAAGAGCATCCGCAAAATTAGTAAATTCATTCTTGCAAGTGCCCCCCCCGGGCCTCCGTGCTGTTCTGGACTGTCTTAGCCTATCACTCATCATGGCATCTGGGAGGTTTGAATCGGGAGAATAATGACAGGACAGGGGTTGTTGTGCTCTTCCCTTGCCATACTTTAACTCCCCCTAAACCAGCCTCTTGGGCTGGCCACCCCATCCATCCATCCCCACCCGCCATGCACCCCCCCCCACCTCCACCCACCACCATTTCTCTGGCAACACCTGCAGTGGTTAGTCCAAAGGAGGTGGCTGGGACCATTTTTTTTCTATGTTCCAGCTGTGCAGTCTCATCCTTCCCAGACAAGCCTCCTGTTTGTACTCATTTAATACTCTTTGAAGAGCTGAATTTTTAAACACTTTTTTGTTCTAAGTCTGTGTTCAAGACAGCAGTAATGATTGTCACATCAGCATGAGAATGTCCAGGTGAGAGCATTCCAATCCCGTATTTGTGAACAGGCCAACATTACTCACTCAGAATGGGTTGGACATGGGTGCCTGCACTCAAGGAGTCAGCAAGAGTGTTTAGGACACTGCTCTGGTAGATAAAACCAGCAATGCACAAATGCTACTGCTTCATGTATTCCTATGAGTCTATACAAAATCATATTTACACATCGAAATGCATTTTCCCCCTCTATGAATAATGTTACATCTCTCCTCCTGTTATCACATGTAATTTTTCATGTCTTCATCTATATGTAACCCACTCAGAAGTGAGCTGGTGAATCCAAAGAGGTTTCACCCCGTTAAATATACTGTAATTTCAGAATAAGATACACAAGCTAAGATTGAAAATCATGATAGGGTTTCAGAAAGAGTCTAGCAGATCCACTGACAGATTTAAGCCAGTGCATATATGCAGTACTTGATAAACAAACACGCACACGCATACAAACACACATCCATAGGGCTTGACAGCAGATAAAACCAAGGAGTAGCATTCCGAGAGTGTTTATGGGCAAGAACAATGAAGGATAACACTAAATCCAGTGTGGATGGATAGCATGCTCTTATAAGACGAGGGAGTCAAGTTTTTCATCGATATGGCTGCTGTAAAAAAAGAACATGGTATTCCATTAATGTCAATGGGTGGCATATAAATTCTAATGATTTAAGACCAGCCCCTATAATCTAAAGGTTACAAGCACTATTCGCAGGTAGGACACATCCATTGTAACCTTGAGCTAGGTATTTGAGCTGCTGCCTTAGTGGGCGTATACTGCATATCCAGCGATATAAAGAACACTGTTTAAAAAGCATTCTGGATAAGAGGGCATTTTAAATGCCAAAAATGTAAAGCAAAGTTAACATAGTCACTCTTAAGACACAGAATGTCTTCAGTGCTAACAGCTGGTTCCGCACACTTGCCAGTGGGGTGCATCTCCACACGGTCATCTGTGTTTTTAATAGCATTAATTAAAAAAAACACTTTAATGTCACATTAATTTTGAGTGAAATTTTACGCGCCATTTAGGAACAGTCGTAACTCTCCAGCCGGATGGACGAGACGGGCAATATTTTTTCACTGCACATTTATCACTCTGTTTTGCAGCTCGGGAATTTCCGGTTCGATGACCAGCGGAAACGCCCCAGGAGCGCATAAGCGGTAGTATTCCGCAGTGGAATGCGACCATCACAGGCGTCTGGAATGAATTGCGGCAGGTGACATTCGGCGGAGCATCGTGAGCAGTCTCAGGTGGGCCGTTTCTCATTCTTGTTTTCTTCATCACGACACTGTGTTTTACGACTAAGTAGTTTCCAATGTCCCCCCACATTCAAGCAGGTCAGCGTTTGAACTCAGAGCCTCAGTCTCGGTAGACTCTGAAATGCCATGTTTTCTATTGTAGTATGTGATAAAATTTAAATAGCTTTAATGATATGGACTGTATTTCATTTTTATGAGGCAAACAGCCGTCTCACAAAAGGGTAATAAATTGAAGATATGCAGAAATGCAAACAAGTACACACACACATACATAAACAAAATGTATGTAACAAGCACAATCATATATAATTTAGTCATATATGACTGATGGGCAGGTGTGCACACAATATGCATGTCCAAATGCAAAAATGCATACATGAGCACGCACATGCACTACTATTCTACAAATTCAACATATGCATTTACAAATATACATATAGAGAAGAACAGGAAACAAGTACAGTCAGGGAACACTTCACTGTTTGTGAGAACAGCGAGGGCAGAGGAAGGCAACCCTGGAGTGCCAGCGCCGCTTGCGGTTTTTGTTTGATTCAAACTTGACCTCCAGAGTTTGATGGATGATGAAAAGTCCAAGCATGAATTGCTGGATATTCAGAATGGTGAAACTCTGAGAGCTCTTCAGCACACGGTCAACTGTGTCATGAAAACCAAACTGATTAAAATCAATCCAGTTATTCAGCAATAGGTTACTTGTACGGAACAAAAACCAAAAACCACAAAATGACTATCTTCTTCTTTTTGTAATATTCCGGTTCAACTTCCGTCTCACAGACAAATGGACAATATTCTTTGGAATGATGGCATCATCATTATGCTTCCATCCAAATACCGCAATCCAAAATATTCTTATTCAACTTCCTTTTCACAGATGAATGGACTAATGGGCTAAAGTTTAAGCGATGAGCAGATCAAATGATAACATAACAGTATAGCATGCGGCATATCTCTGCACAGCCGGGAAAGCACGGGTCTGATCCGTTTTTAATCTCAGTCATTTACCTTTAAGGGCAGACACACACTTGAGATGGTCTGGCCCAGGATGAAAATGTGTAAACATTAAGAGCTTTATGAGCACACTGAAGGCTGATAATCCTTTGTACTTCCATTATGTTTTCTTATGCCTCAGATGCGCAAGAAAGCATTTTATAATTTGGAACTTGCTCCTATTAAAGGTGTTGTTGTATAGTAATTTTGGTCAGAAGTGTTAGAGTACCCTTTGGGCATATTTGGCTTGATTAGGCAATACCACAGAGATCAACGAGAAAAACCCATTGTTGCATAGAAAACGCAGGCAGCAGTTCAGGAAAATATTTATGTGCCAGAATATCGAAGTCCCAGACTGCATTCCCTAGAATTCAATGACACGGTCATCTTTTCAGCTGGAGTCTGATGATCCATATTTGCAAACGGTATCATGTTTACGGTTTTATTCTCATAATGTGATGTCTAACGGGATGACCCTTATTTAGATAGAGAAGATAACAGGATGCAAGTTTGTCTATGATTGTTACTTGAGTTGAAGGTGAAATGGAGACTGGATGAATCCCTCCTCACGTACAGTACAGTTCCACGAAAACTCTGGCATAGTAAACCTGAATTTGGTCCTTTGTATACGCCCTCTCAGCCGAATGGGTGTATATTGCGATCGCCTCCGTCAGTCTGTCCACAATTTATTGTTCTCTCTCTCCACAGACTACAATATTTATTGGATTCTTTTCATTGTGTTTTGCGGATCAATGGTGATATGTAGAGGATACCAATTGATTTTGCTAATGATTAGAAATTTTTTGTCAAATAAAATGTCATCGATGAGGCTGCTGTGAGGGCGTATTCCCATGCTTTGCATGGTTATCTTTCCTCTTTAAAGTAACAACGACCCAACCCTACCATAACAGCAACCATTCTTATTTTTCTTAAGCCTCACTCTTTGTCCTCTGAATTTCCTTTCTAGTTAATTATAACTCACTTTCAGCTGTCACTTATAGCATGTACAGCAGACTCACCATGACCTTATTCAAAATGCTTGCAGGGCCAATTCATGTGTAAAGGTTAATGGAGGTAAAAACATTAGCATTACAATCTGTGTTGTGGTAATTATCTCTGTTGCTCAGGTGTAGCGGCATACAGTCCATTTTGTGTGGGATGCTTTAATTGCAAAAGATCCTGTGATAAGAACAGAATGTTAGGTAGGCTTTTTCTTTCAGGGTTCTGATCATAGCAATGTTACTGAAGACAAAAGAAGCAATGGATGCACATGTGAGATGAAGTCAGGAAATTTGGGACACTTTTCAGTAAATTACCAGAAAACCACCTAAAATTCTGAAGACTACTGTGTTACTTTAGAACTTGATGTGGATCTCCATTATATTTCTATAAGGAAAATAGGTACCCAATTAAATACTTAATAAGCTTTGGATCTTCAAACGCATCAGGAACCCCCACCTCACGCCGATGAGATGTTCAAATAAAATGTGACAGTTGGTAAGGTATGCCAGTTGGTGGGGTAAAATGGGACGGTGACTGATGGTTATTAAACACACCAAACAATTCAGCTTAACTGAAGAAAAATTTACGGGCTTATTTCCAGAAGTGTGCATGTCCAATTTTTCTTTTTTGCCGTGAGGTTTTAAATTTTAAAAAAACACTGGGGATCATTTTTTTTGCTTTTGGAAACTTGTTGGCATACCTGGTACGGTGTACAAGACCATAACAATCAGTCTTTTTAGCCCTAGTATTCTTTTTCATTTAAATAATTACAATTTTTGCCTTTGGACTTGAGCTGTTCTAAAAGTGACCAAATGTCATACAAAAGCTTGTTTTCAAGGAATATGCTACATGCAAAAGGCAATAAAAGAGAAACACACGTCTGCAGTGACACACTCACCTTCATTTCATGTTACCAGTCTTAGCTATTTACAAAACCAGGCATATTTACACAACCACACATCGCAGCATTCGCAGCTGTCCTACTCCACATCCGCAGGGACGTCCTCTCTGTCGTTGTCGGCAGCAGTGGCCAACAGAGCCTGGCAGAAAGTAACACCATGAGGTACGTGGATGTTCCCAGTAAGTACAGAATACCATCATATTTTGCCTTCTTGATGGGCAAGAATCCATGGTATGCTGCCAGCGTACCTTTGAATGATCTGATCAGCTGCAATGTGCGGTTCTGCAAAATATGTTTGGTTTTGTAAGTAGCTAAGACTGGTGACATGAAATAAAGGTGAACGCATCACCGCAGATGTGTTTCTCTTTTATTGCCTCTTCCATGGAGCATATTCTTTGAAAACAGGTAGTTCTTTCGTATGAGGGTCGGTCACTTTAAGAAGAGCACAAGTGCAAAGGCCAAAATTGTCATTACGTAAACGTAAAAAGTATATGAGGGCTACAAGACTATTTGTTATGGTTTTGTATGTTTTACTAGGAAAAACAGATATTCTGACCCCCAGTGTATTCTGAAATCTTTAAACTTCACTCCTGCAAAATGATAAATCAGGTTGATAGGGTTTCGTATCCAATGAATATTCTGCACCACTTATTTTCCCCTTCACTCATCTATCTCATGTTGACTTTGGCCCAGGCCATGCCCTTGCTAATAATGTAAGTTTTGGCCTCTGTCCATCTCCGGCATCTTTCTTATATATTCATGTATCGCACCTGTCATTCTTTCCTCCCTCCACTGATCACACTTTCGCCCAACTTTTCAGCCATGTTCTCTGTGATCTTTTGCTGCCTGTTTCCTTCATGCCTTTTGTCTACAATGAATATTAAAAATGTTAATATTCCCTTCAAAGCTATATCTCCCTTGCTCTCCAGGATGCGTGTTTGTGTGTGTGTGTGTGTGTGTGTGTGTGCGCGAGTGTGAGTGAGAGAGAGACAGACCTGCAAGAGAGCATAAATGCACAAATGCTTGCATTGTGTGTGCAAGTATGTGTGCAATGAACAGATACATATGTGTGTGTGTGTGTGTGTGTGTGTGTGTGTGTGTGTTTGCATATGTGTACTGATGATGGCTAGTTCTGGGCAATAGGAGCAATCTGATATAGGGCAAAACTGTCGTAAATCGGGAGATGAGATGAAGGAAGGGAATTTTTTGTCGACGTCCGCACTTCCGGTAATAAGACCAGCTTCGCCAAGTCAATGCATGCATGACAAAATGCGATGAGCATTGCGCAGCTTCGCAGTCGAATACCATCGTGGATACACAGATATGAATATGAAAATACCGCAAAATTCAAATAAACGATACATTCGAGTCAAAGTCGGAGTTCACGTCCTGGAACTAAACGCTATAAATCGCCATTATATTAGCTAGTGTTCGACCGCGCGTGGATATGAGCGGAAGTTCACTCGTCGACATTTTGACCGTTAAGCCGTCATTATCGGCAAGAATATCCGCCTTGCGATGCGCCGTATTGTATATCAGATCGCTCCTGTTGAAGTTGACATAGAATCACTGAATCATCTTCCATTTTTTTCATGAAAAAGTACTAAAAATGTCAGTAATATGACAGGGTGGCACACAATAGCATAATAACTCAAGATTTTACGGCACCAGGAAGCCTAGAAACATGCAGATTTCACCACTGAAAAATGACCAATTTTAGCTTAATTTTTTGTCCCATTTTGAATATTGCATTCAGGCTAAATGGGACAGTCACTTAAAGCCCTTTCCCATGAAATGTAAAGTGTACTGTGAAAATATTTTTTATTATGTCATACAGTCAATAAAATGCAACATCCCAGAACCATTTTTGGAGTTATATCCTTATTGTTTTAGCTGTAGTACCAAAAAAAAAAAAAAAAAAATCAACGTCACGTGGCTTATCTTGCAAGTTCGGGGACCAGTGAATTTTGCGAATCTCTGCTCTGCTCACACTGCAAAAAGTGAAAAATAAATCCACCTTACCTAGTGCTATAATCTTGTATTAAGACTTGAAACACTTATTTCTATTACCTTTTTTCTCAGTAAGACAAAAAACTGCCAACGGGGTGAAATAATTTTGACTTATTTCAAGATTTGCCAATGGGATAAGAAAATTTCACTTGTCAAGCACATGGTAACTTAAAGTACGCTCATTTTTTTTCTACTTAAGAGAGAAAAACTAGGAAGTTAGGTCTTATATTAAGATAAAATGACATTTTAAGACAGACACTTTTTGTAGTGCATCCTAGTAATCTCAGACCAATCAAAATTATTTTTCATGTAAAAGACATTTGTAGCAACAATACAATAACTTGTTTGGCGACTGACTGTTAATATTTAAAAAGCCTAAGATGTAAAATCTTACTTGTTTCCTTTTACCTGATGTCCTAAGTTACCTGACTTCATTATACTGGGGGGGAGGGGTCTTCAGTGTGTGTCACAAGGAACCTTAATGCAAGGGAAATTTAGAGATTGAAAATGAAAGCACACACCCACATCACCATGTGTGCCTGCATGTCATGATAGTGGCTCAGCCCCAATTACCACTGAAGATTACTGCCAATCAGTGACCACTACCGCAAATGAGTTAGAATAACCGCTAATTAGTGAGTCCTACTGTTATTTAGTGGGCCGGAGCCTGATGTGAGACAGTAAGCATTTGTGCTCATCAGAGAGCATTACTCCCAATCCGTGAATACTACTGCAAATCAATTAGCCAATTACTGAGTATAGTTTAGTGCTAACCACAGAGTGCTGTGGGCAATCACAGTGCACGAATGGAAATCCGTTCGCATTAGCCACCTGCTGACCGGCGAGCTCGACCGCTAATCATTTAGCATCGCTGCCAATCAGAGCGGTAACGTCTCTATCCCTGCATAAAGCAGTGCTTTTGATCATGTAAAATTCCAGTGATAATCGAGCCCTGCACAACTCAAATGAACTTAAACTTTCTGCTCACATCATGCTCCCTGACTCTAAAAAAAGGCTGATCTGTTTGTTCTTCCACTCTATTTATCCACTGTCAATAAAACAGAATGAAATAAGGCAGAAATATTTATTTCTCCAATAAAGCCTGAGCTGGAAAGATAAAGACCCAAGCTTTGAGACAATAGAGCTGTTTCCCCTCCACTTTGCATTTTAAAAGCTGAGCGAGCAGAGGACTCTGATTCACGTCTGAGCGGAGTGGCTTCAGCTGAAGGATTGCCTTTCATTCACTGCAGAGAAGCCATGCCAGTGTGTCGTTTACACAGTCCACGGCAGGGACAGTGACACACTTTTCCCCACATTAATCTGAAGCTGATGTATAAAATGGTGTGGGTTTGAGCAGCAGCCTGATACAGTGTGCTTAGGAGGGGAGCTTATGCCTGACTGAGCTGAAAAAGAGGAGAGAGCAGTGGTACACGTGTCCCATATGTAACCTGGGAATCCCACATTAAGAGGATGAATAAAAGACACTCAAAATGTGAAAGTGAAACTGTGGAGTGCAAAAGCAACAGCCATAGTTGAGCAGAGACAGCAAGCTTGACTGCATTCTCCAAAAACACTCAGTGAGCGTGGCAGCTACGAGCACACACACAAAATGCAGCGTAAGATACTTGAGAGAAAGCAGGGATATGACACCTAGCTACAGCCTCTCCTTACCGTCGTCTAGATGGGGGAGGATGGTGACGCGGGTAGAGGGGAACTGGGGTCCGAGCCGACCACCGACAGGGTGGCTGAGGGTGACGTTGAAGCTTTCCTCGCCCTCGTACAGCGAGTCGTCGATGATGACCACGCGGCAGGGCTTCTCCATCTCGCCCTTGTCGAAGCGCAGGATGCTGCTGTGCTCCTCGGCCCGAGATATGTAGTCTGAATAGGACAGCACTGTGCTCGGGACGGTGCCTGTGGCAGATCCTGGGGAATAGCGGTATACAGTTATGGGCTGAAGTGGGCTGGACCCTCTTAGAGGCAGTTTATATATCAAACTTGGACAGTCAATAGCTCTATTTTTGAACATTTCTTCCTCCTAAAGGGCATCAGTGAGAAAATTCAGTTGCTTCTCTGATTTTTTTTTCTGTAGTTGAGTCAGACAGCTCAAGTGTACATGGTTAATTGCAGTTTTCACAAATAGACACAATAATAGCATGGCATCAAAGCACTGACCCTGACTCATTCTGCAGCATTCAGAACCTGAGGAGAAGAGGGCAGGAAGTGTTCGGATAGAACCCCCCACCCCACCCTTATGGGGAAATATTCACATGCTGGGGTGGAGATCAGATGTTAACTATCCAAGTTGCACCCCATTAATTTCCAAAACAAATACTTCTGTCTTCCTCTTCCTGCACTGATTGTGTTTGAAGAGGATACACATTTAGATTGCAGAGAAATATAGAGAGAGAGTTGAGGGTGGGGTTACACAGTTAGTGAACACAAGGATTTAGGGGGCCTCTATGGGCAGTTACCCCATCATCTCACTCCAGGAGTCTCAAACTACATTCCAGGAAGGATTTTCATGCCCAATTTAGCAATTCTGGCCCTAACAGCAATAACAGTGTTTTTCGTTACAGTTACAAATTGCTTTTTGAATTTTTTTCCTAAGTTTTTTTCCTGTATTGATTTCAAAAGGGCAACAACATATAAACTTCAATAGTAATCCACTTAGAGAAAAGACATTTTGTTACAAACAACCATAATGATGTTTTTTTATTATTTATTTATAGCTGTATCTGTTATCCTAAATGGAACCATCCTTGTAGGGTGGGCAGATTGTTTTAAAGTATATTTCAGGCCATTTTTAAAATGGACTGCGGATATGGGATGTCAACAGGCCTTTACACAAACTGTTCCAATGTAATTTCATGCTGAATTCAAAGGACTGCCAGAAATGCCACTGTACGTTTTTGTGTCAGAGGACATCATGATGCCTGAGGGCTGGCGGTTGCCGCGGTCACCTTGCTGCGTGTAGCAGATGACCATGAGCTCCTGGCTGACATCGCCACTCCTGCGGACAGGGATCAGCAGCTCACCAACATCCTCCTCGATGGACAGGGTGGACTGGGGGATGAAGACTGTGGATTCTGCCATGAAAACACCGGGAAAATTAAGTTAGAGCAGATACATCCATTTTACTACAAGCACAGGAGCAGAGCGCAAATTAGTGAGGAAAAACATTTGTACCCCAGAGTTTGCTGTGAAGGAAAAAGTTCCCCCATTTAATGGGAAAATACACATCAAAGTTTCAACCAGGATGTCAGCATTCCCCGGGAAATGTCCAGTGAGGTGGCTGGGTTGGCTTTTGCCAATGCTGGAATGTGATTGGCCAACACTTTTTTCCAACTAAAATGGCTCATTATCATTGGCTAAAATTACTGGCCCTGATATTGCAGGCCCTCTCTTATTTAGACTGTGCACCATCCCTCCCCTCCCCAAACACCTCTTCAGGAATATCCCATGCCTTTTTTGGAAAAAAATGTGGATATTTTGATTATTAGTTAAACATTAATTGTGCTCCTGTGAATCGATTAGCTACAGTGAAGAGAACATCTCAAATCCCCATTCAAACAGGATTTGGCTCTATCACATGCTCAGACAACACAAACCTGATTAAAACCAAATAGCCCAACCTCAAGAAAAACCAGTTACAGGTTACAGCAGGACTGGAGTCCACTTTATGCTGAAACAGCACAAACCAATTAATAAACCTACTTCTATCATAAAAACTCCTATTGCAGCACTGTTTCGAATATGTGCTGAACCAGCAAAAATCCCGGTGACCTGGCTAATGCCAGCTGGCTTCACAAGGCATAGCAGGTCAGCTAACTCCCCTGCTCTGAGAGCGTGAGTGTATGTGTGCAATTACCTTCACCCTAACAATTGGTCGCTTACATTCAGCGAAAACCCTTTTAAAGCACCATTCATTTCCACTTTGTGCATTCAAGACCCCGCACCTCATCGCCGCTACAAACACCCCAGCCACCCCCCCAAGTAATTCATGACCTAATTTGCAGGGTGCTTCATCTTCTAGTAACTCAGAAACTTCTGGGGTCAAGGGTGAGGTGAGTGGCCGTACAGATATATATTTTTTTCAGGACTCTCTACATCCATGATTGAGTGAGAAGGTTCGCAAGCTTGCGACTGGCCAGGGAGCAATCCATCAAAACTTTCACAGAACTCCGTAAGGACACAAGCTGATATTTTTTCTTTTTCTTTCCAGATTGAGCTGAAAAGACCCTGCTTGGTAGCAGCCATCTAGGGACCAATAAAAATAACACCGCCTCCTCTTCCACCTGCCTCTCCCCACGCGTATTTATGTGTCTTTGATCTCATTCATAGTCAACGCTCCACTCGTCTAAACACGGCCAGGCATTCAGAGGAGAGGTGCTGCCGATCAATACCAACGAGAGTGGGGGCCAGGGTTGCCAGCTACAAAAAGTTCTGCTCAAGTACACTTCTGAGCCGTACTGTTTGGCAAATAGTTTAGTTGAGCTCGCCGTCTTGCAGCCAAATACATTCTAAAGAATTGCCAAAAAAACCTAAAATACCATTTGCAACCTGCGTGAGACAAAACTGTAGCCGAGCTGGGCGAGGAAATGGTGGACCTGGCAATACTGAGGATGGAGGGTGCACAATTAAGTCAAGTTCTATGGTCCCTTAGGCAGAGATGGGGCCCAAACAGCATTCTTGCCAAATCTACAACCCCCAAGTCTCCATTTTGATACTTACTAGTCGTAACTTCACATTTGTGAACACTGAGTGAACCCCCTGTGTTTGCGCTGCTTGTAAAAACCATGTGTTTTTCACATATGGTGGAGCGCCCCTTCTTTGACCCAATCCCCAGCAGAGTCAGGCTGTGAAGTGCAGCCGAGGAAATGGGGTCGACCTGACATGAGGCAAAGGAGCAAGATGACATCATCAGCGATGTAGTCATAGCCGAGGGCACTCGAGGCTTATCCACCTGTAATCCCAAATTTCTGGGGAGAGGCTATTACATGCCAATGTAGTCTGTAGAAACAGGGCGCCCATTTTGGTTTGCCTAAAATCTCTGCTTGTGATATACGTATAAGCATTCTTTTTAATATAATGTTGAGAGCTCCACATAGGCTTGCATCTTTCCCCCAAATACCCAGCAAACAGTCAGAATTTTACTGTTTTAACACAGCCGCTGCAAAGCACCAACACTGCAGCAACGCTGTGATGATTGCATTCTTTTAGATGGGGACCCATGTCAGGATTATTATGCTGTAACACCACAAAACAAATCAATTTCAAAGATCTGTGTCATGATTGAACCTTGTGTTCTATTGAACCCTTTGATGGCATCAACAATCAAAAGTTGCACAAAATTTTTTTTGTACGGCACTTGTTATCAAGTTAAACATGCAGGTGTTTATAAGAAGGTCAAATTAAGGTAGGGCACATATTAAATATCAAGCTGATAAAACAATGTAAAGTACTTTTTGGGGCGGTGAAAGAGGCTCTAGGGTCTGTGGCAAACAAAACAAACATAAGGGTCCAGATGATTTGTTCAAAGAGCCAAGGGTCAGAGAAGCTGTTTGTCGCTGAATTGTGAACCAGGCACATTTTGCCTTAATGGAACTTTCTTCCACGGAATAAAATAAGGGAAACGTTTTTCGTGCGCATTGTCTGCAAACTGCTTCTTCAGTTTAGGGAAGTGATTCAGAGTTATCTCCAAAAGCAGGAATTCAAATAATGTTGCCCCCCCCCCATCTCAACATAATGCACCGTACAAAATAAAAAAGCCCAACAATGCCAAACTACTAGCAGAAAAACCATGATGGTTCAAGGCTGTTCATTTCATGCATAAAAGCCTTTAAAGAAACTGCGAGTTCAAAAGCAAATCCTGTGAAATATTGTAATAAATCGTCTTCAAAGGCGACTTGTCATCATCCACAGCTATAAGAGAGATAAAGTATATTCCCAGGCATTATTACCCACTAAAAGGATACAGCATCTTCAGCAAAGCAAACACTTACTACATTATAGGCAATTAGAAGGTACTTTTAGTCAGAAAAACTTCCATAACTTCATTTTTTTATACAATACGTACCTCCAGAGCTGGATAGACTGAAACATCTAGGAATTCTGGCTCTTGTACTTAGCTGAAGGGCCCAAAAGCATCATCCAACCGCTGCCCACTACACCACACATACTCTGCATTAAATAGATCCAATATCCATCCGCCTAAGATGACAAATACATAAATATAATTTCCTGATGTAACAGCTGATGGGTCCTGTCACTAGACATGCCTCCTAATAAGTACGCGCCCTGGCTACCTTGCCAATGAGTCTGGCTCTCTGGCGATGTGGTCAGCGCATGTGACTCTGACCCTGGAGTCCGGGGTTCACTCCCCCGTCCGGGCCTCCTTCGGGCTGCCACACTCCTGAGTTGGGCATTCTAATGCCGGAGCATAAATTATTGCCGCTTGTTGAAAACAATCTAGATCATTAAATTATAATTCTGAGAGAAACCCGTCTCAACAAGAGGGTAATTAGATGAGGTAAAAAAAAAACAAAACTTTAATTTCTGTCTTCAAGCACCAAAACCTTTGCCTAAAAAGGCAATAGACCAGTACATTAGGAAGTTTAGAAAACTGTTTTGTTTCTAAATTCTTTGTCTTTGTCAATATATAGCACATTCCACTTTGTTATTGTGTGAGGAATTTTATTGTGTCTTAAGTCACAACAGCTTAATGGGTGTTTTGGCTCTTAATGGGTCTGATTGAGTACTTCGGTGAAAATGGAGAAAAGAAGTCTGAAGATTCGCTTTAAAGAGGATTTAATGAAGAGCCAGACACAAAGAGGCTAGCTGGGGGAGTGGCAATGCGCAAGGTTGAAATAGTATTTTTAGAACCAAGGCTATTTTATATTTAGTGTAACTATTCGCAAGGGATGAAACATTTTCTGATTGCTAGTCTGTACTTCTGTATTTTTCATTTTCACCTCAGCATGAAAAGACGGTTCATCGATCATCAGAAAATGAGAACAAATTGAATACCTTCCAGTATAAACCAGTGAGCATGGTGCTTCACCAGACTGGCTAGCATAATTTGCTTACACATAAAAGCTGGAGATGAAGTTTGGAGACAGAGAAAGGGAACAGAGGGGGATATTAAGAGGGCCATAGAGTCTGACACTGAGAGTGACCAAAAATGACAGCAACATAAGGAGAATAGAAAAGATATTGCGAGAGATATTGGGAAAGAGTTTGAGAGACAGCGTAACTTTAATATCTCCTATGCATCTCTCATATCATCATCTTCCAACCCATTCATGTTGTATGCGTAACTTCACCCTGCAGCTGTATCCATCTACATATGCAAAGTTAGCACCATAATTCATTGGATAGTGACACATTTTCGTTATTTTGGTTCCGTTGGCCAAGTCTGAATCCAACTGACATGCATATTACCTGCTGGAGAAAAGATTAAAGGCGATAAGTCACAAAAACAAGCAGAAACTGAAGGCTGCTGCAGTACAGGCCTGGCAGAGCATCGCTTGGACAGATGCCCAATGTCTGGTGATGTCTATGTGTCACACACATCCAGTAGTCAGTGAATGCAAAGGATATATGACCAAATGTTAAAAAATAATAACTTTATTCAATATTTTGGTTTACTGCCCAATACTTTTTTTGATGCACGTGAAAATGGAGGGGGGACTATGTGCAAATGGCGCTATCATTCCTCAATGGTAGAACCAATATGGATAGAAATTCACTCAATTTATAGTGACCAGCCTGCACTTCAACTTCATTGTTATTGTATCCTTTCAAACTGAAAGATCTAGGATATGATACCATAATAAAAAAAGGTCACTGTCCACTGAATTGTAGTGCTCACTGTATATTGTGTCTTCTTCAAATACAGTAAATATAATGAGGCAGAGAGTGAGAGAGACAGAGAGAGCGGAGGCAGAATGAAAGAGTACATACCTATCGGCACTGTGCAATATGTTGGTGAAACACACTTTATATCAAAGTAAATAAAGTATGACAAATTGAAATAGAATTGAGAGAGAGGACTGGCGCTCACCGTCCCCTGGGTCTTGGATTTCCACGGTGGCCGAGGACGGGAACTCGAGAGTGGCCATGACAGGCTCACTCAGAACAATCTGGAAGGTCTCGGACTGCTCGTATTCTCCGTCCGCCAGGATCCGGACCTTCCACGAGGCCAAGGTCTGGCCCGGGTTAAACTGGACTTGCTTCTGGGATTTCCCCCGGAAATCCTTCTCTTTCTCCGCCGTGCCATCCTTCGTGCCAATGCCTTTGAGAGGGACACAGAGGATCAGAATTTTCAATGTTGCCTTTGCTGAATCCGACCACAGAGGATTTATCCAAGTAATAGTACAGATTGTTGGTGCTTTTAAGCCGCTATTGCTGATGCCTTTTCTGAACTGACACAAAAAGGATCAATAAATTTTGAGACATAGTTACGATATTTGCAAATTTATTGGGACAATGATATAATTTTTTTGTTGTTTAGGCTGGATACTCCAAATAAATTCAATTAATGTGGGGTTTGAGTGCAGACTGTTATATTCAAGTAGTGGGTATTAACTGCTATATGGGGTGATCAGTTTACAAATGACAGCCCACCTGTCTCAACTGTGTCTAACTGGAAAGCACACAGAGTTCATACTGTATTTTGATTGGTTGTATGTTCTGTACTGTAGGTGTAATCAGTATTGTGTCACAGGTCTAAATGTTAGTTGGCCTTGAAACTGGACTAGAAACTGATCATTAGTCTATCAGGAAGGCAAATTGTCTATTACCGTCTATGTTTCAGCTCATTCATCTTGCATTTAAGTGTCTTACCATTCAAGCTCACAATACAATGAGGAGTACAGCAAATTACTGTATTTCATTACAGTACAACCATATGCATATCTTGACCTGTCCCTAAACTTCAGGGGGCCCTACACAATACTTTGGGGGCCCTCTAAAGTATTAGCACCTTCTGATTCTTCTCCTTGGAATCCAATGCTGCTGGAGTGTGGGGTCATAGACACTGGGTCCAATCTGCCCAATGGAATGTAGAGCTCTAGACATAGCAAATATGCAGTATATGCTGCATATACTGCATACAGTATGTGCTGTGCGTAAACGTGACAAAACCTCCAACTTACAGGCTTGGTGTGTTTCTTACTATGGCTTATAATTACAGCAGCAACATGTGGCGCACCCACCTTTGCACCACACGTCGCTGCTATAATTAAAACCCACCGGAAATGGCAGCAGCAATCCAGCCATGCTGTAGGCAGCCTGACACCTGCAAATGGAGCATAATAATCAAACTCCCCTTTGTGTTCATGACAGCAGAGGACATTTTCTCCCCAGCCAGCCGTCCGACTTCCAAAATGCCCCGTGGTGCAGGACATCTAGACCGGCAAGACCCCAGGATTTTCTGACATCCATTTGATTGCTATCACAAGAGCCTTGTTTCCTGCTGGTTTTCCACCCTCTTTTTACCTGGAAGTCTTGCTTAATGATAGTCTCGCTCAGGGGTGGGGAATCTCGTCCAGAAAGGGCCAGTGTGAGTGCAGACTTTTGTTCCAACCAAGCAGTGAAACACCCGATGTCCTTAGCAAAAACTCTAATCATCGATTGGCGGAATCAGGTGTGTCACTACTTGGTGGGAATGACAGCCTGCACCTTCATTGGCCCTTTCTGGATGAGGTTCCCCACCCCTGGTCAAGCCAATCAGTGGCAATATTTGTTCATTTTACTGCCTGAAAGGATAGAAAACCAGGGCTGGACTTGGATTTGCGGGCCAGATTGGGAAAACCTTGCAGTAGAGCGACCGAGGTGTTGGGTGGTAATTCCAACCCAGCACTGCTCGGAGACTCACAATTCTGCAGGTTTTCAGATCAACCCTAACAAAGTGTGCCTCGTTCAACACCTCATCTCATGCATCAGCAAATGATAAGAGATGGGCAAGCCAAATGAGGGTTGCCATAAAAACAAACAGGACTGTAGATCTTCAGAAACAGGGTTGGGCAGCTTCTGTAGGTGCCATTTATGTATCTCTACCTAACTACCACAGGTTCTTTAAATAATTTGCCACCTTTCTTTCTGACCTTTGTTTGGCCAGTCGATTGAGAAAAGGCACGGACAATTCTAACCGCAGAAGATGAATATGACATCCACAGTCATGCCTTTAGACCTGAGCAGGCAAAGCCTGGTCCTGATGAGCTGCAGTGGCTGCTGGTTTCAGTCGTTACTCAGTACTTATTTGTTCGGTTAAAGTAGTTGATTACAGACTTAACTCACCTTACTAGTTTTGCTGGGTCTGCAGTGGACGGAGACAGATGAAAATCAGCACACCCTGCACTGCCAGGACCAGGGTTGTCCAACCTCTGCTTTAGACAGTGGTTGAAAGTAAAGTGCCCGAAGCAAGTGCACGTGTGCATGGGGAGAGCATGCAAACCCCCCGTCTAAAGCCTCTCATCGGCCGAGAACCTGACACAGCCTTCTTATGATCCAACAGAGGTAGCTGCTGCACCACTGCAGTGACTTAAGCCAGCATCCACACTGCAAAGCCTGCTGAGGATTCCAGGGACCCTCACTCTCAAAACTCCCACTGCGCCGCTAGCGCTCAGGCAGATGGACAGACCAATTACATTTCTTATTTTCATTTTTGTGTGCCTATGACATTGTGGCGATTAACAAACGAGATGAGATGAAAGGCGGTTCATTTCCCACATATACACCTTCCACTCTCGGTGGGAGTTATGAAAATAAGGTAATGAAATTAAATGTATGTGTCAGGTACAAAAAAGTGAAACTTCAAAGGGAAGCTTTAAGTAAGGAAAAAAGGGAGGAAGAAATAACAGAACGGTGCGCTGGGGTTCAGCATCTCCACTCACAGTTGGGAGCGGGACCGTCCGAATTTTGACGGGGCCTGGATCTGAGACTGGGCATGTCAAAGGGAAGTGGGGGCGGTGTACGGGGATCGTGGGCAGCCCCCTTGATCTCAGTGAGGGGGGGTAAGCATCCAGCTTTCCGTGCCGCGGAACGCGATCAGACTGAGAGCTGCTATCGTTTCATGTTGGGGATCTCAGAGAGAGTGAAGGGAAAAGAGAGGGAGGACACAGATGGAGAGAATGAAAGGAACAGAGAGGAAAAGAGAGATGAGAGGAACGGGCCAAGCTGTGTGGTGCTCAAGGGGTCTCAAACTCCTCTTTCCCTCAGCTACACTGTTTTTATTCATCACTTTCTCATCTCATTCCTTTATCCAAGGCTGGCCGAGCCCAATGAAGCTGGAGCCCAGAAATAATGAAGACTAGAGCCTGCTGTGTGCGTGTATGGGCATCGTATAAAGACATCTATCTTTCACCAAGCAAGTTGCTCTGGAATTGGAGATTCGCCTCTAATACCAAAAGAAACTTTTTTTCAATATGTTGTTAACTGGAAGTAAGCATTCCCCAGGGGAAATCTTATCTTTACTTCTCCAGGCGAAGATTGAACAAGGTGGAGGTTTGTGAAGAAAATGACAAATACCTCAAGCATTTTGGGGCTCAGGTCCAGATGTTGGCAGGGGTGAGCATGCATGTTCATGTGCGCAATACTGTATGTACTTGGCGCCATCAAAAATGCATTGGTGAAATATGTACACTATTTGTCACAAATTGAAGAATCTATTGATTTTTATTGCTTTTCTAGTGAGATACGGATGCACATTAAGAAAAGTGCATGGTATTGTAATCCTGACGTGTGCCACGTGAACGTGCCAAGCACTTCAGTAATAACAAACAGTGAGCTGTTTGTGATGTGTACAGTGACACTTGACTTGTTCTTTTTGGTGTGGTCAATAGCCTACATAAAGCCAACAAAAAAAACGAAAAATGCTACTGCATCAAGGAAATGGAAGGGCTTACGACACAGGAGAGAGAAAAAGAGCCATTGGAGTGTTACTGGGAGGTCTCAGCCGCCGGAAGGTGGCCTGTCATCTGCATTGTCACCGGTCAACAATCAGTCGAGTGTGAGTGTGTGTCTGTAAGCGCTTGTGCACACATGTGAATGTAAGCATGTGAGAGTGTCAAAGTGTATGTCTGTGCTTAAGTGTGTGCACATGTATGTGCATGAGCGTGTCTGGGCATCCATAAGTTAGCTTCAGAGGGTGGCGGTTGTCCACTCACTAACAAAGGAGGTCTCTCCCAGGTATCCCCGACGTTTGAGCAACACTTCCAAAAACTTAGCGTCCTCGTCCACAACATAGTACTCCTTCTCCAAGGACACCCAGGCCCAGTTCAGCCGGAAGACTTGACCCTTCAGCTTGTTGCCACCTGAACAACGGCAAAGAACACACAAACACTCAGCATTTAGCAGCCATCAGTGCTGTCACACCTAAATGGGGCTAGCAACAACCCTCTAAGCCCTGGCTAGACAGTGTTTTTTAAACAAGCCTGGAGAATGGTTGCGCAGACTCGTCTCCAGGTGGCTTGTTTTACTCTCCTCTGTTCTTTCAATTCACATGGGAAAACAAAGAGCACCGAGCAACAAAGCTTTCATGATCAATTTATTCTGTGACTCCAAGTTGTGCAAATCTTGGCTCCTGAAAGGGAGGCATAAACGTTTGGCACATTCAATGCTGAAAGCTTTTCAAAGAACAACCCTTTCACAAGGTCAATAACAGTGCTCTGGAATGGGCATGTGGGCATATTTCTCTGTGGAACTGAAACTGTCTGTGGAAACAATATTGTGGGGAAGGTTACTGTTAGAGGCACCTCTGAACTCAATCAGTAACTTGCTGTTAACTTTACCACAATGCTGATGTTAGTTACTGAACGAGTCATCACTCAAGTAATCTGGCATTAATCTGTGTTGATTTTACCCAGTTATTACAACTAATATTGCCAATAGGAACAATACTGAGGTTAAATTTACTGTCGTATTTATCAATTACTTATCCATAGTCTCCATGTTCAGATCCAGATCAGTGAATATGTCATGGTTAGCCATTCTATCTGAGTTTGACGAGTTGACAATTATTGGAGCTAGTATGTCCTACACTGCAGCTTTATTTATGCTTTCTGGAGCAATCTCCATTATTCGATTATTCTGTTGGCAAAAATGACTCTTCCTTCCTGAAACTCTGGCCAATCCGGCTTCAGAATACACTCTGCAAATGAGAGGTGGAATACCTGTCGGGCCTTATTTCTTTCCAGTTTCGTGGCGAGAGATTTAAACCAAAGTGCTGACACAGCAGATTGTCACCATAGCGATGCCTAATGGCCCGTTTTATAATTAAGAGAGGAGGTGAGAGGCTCATCTTCTGTCTGCATTACTTTATCTTTCTCTTTTGAAGTTTCAATTCAAAGAAGAGCCTCATTCCTGGAGGGCACCGCGTCCCGTCAGGCTCTGACCGCACAGAGATACTGCAGGCGGACACATTTCTGCACACATATGCACGAATGCACACAGACACGCAAACACACGTGAAAGCAAGAAAATGCACATACTCTCTCTCACTCATACACTCATGCACAGACGACATGTGCATGCCCGCAAACACCAAGGCAAATACACACAAGCACGCACACACACACAAACGCGCGCACATGCACACACACACACAAAATGAATAGTTGTACGTACGAATGCCTGTCCATCCATTCTTCTATCTATTTATCTACCATGGTGTTGATAACTGAAATTTTGGCCTGGTCATACTCATTGTACAAGTTTTTTATGAATGAAACTAAGTGGAGGAAGCTGAGGTCAAAGTAACAAATGGAGTTAACAATTAACTGCCCACACACTCCCCCACTTTCCCACTACAAACACATTTTCACTCAAAAACAAACGCTTAGGTCAGTAGATATGTTACAAACAGTAATTCACTCTGCCATTCCCATGTCCTCAGTTTTACTTTACCAGAGTAAAACAGTGGATGTGTACATACTCTCCAATTGAAGACCTGGGTGCAAGAAGTACTTAAGTCACATTTTCCAAAAAATGAGCTGACACTACTACCATAAAGTAGAGTGTCATGTGCATCATTTAAAGCCAAAAAGTTCCAAATATAAGTACTCAAGTCCTCAATACTGATATACAGCCTTCCCTGAATCTACTGAATTTTTGTGCAAGAAATACTCAAGTCTTTGCAGAGGTACTCAAGTCCTTGACGTAATCAGGAACAAATGCCTAAGTCCATGACTGTCCAATCAGCTGCTAGTATGTGTCATGTGACAAGCGTAGCAAAAATGACTGTTTGGCAATCAGAAAATGATTGAAACGGCATTTGTGTGGTAAAAGTACTGAAGTCCATGCATTTTATGGCAATAAGTACCGAAGTCCAGACATTTTATGGTAAGAAGTACCAAAGTCCGAAACTGATTTTTCTTGTTTTTTTAAGTAATAAAGCATTATTTTTCCACAAAAAACGTGTCTTTCTACTTTGTATAACCCCTGGAACCAGCAGCAGGCGCCACTGAATGTTATCTTTTAAAAAAAGTATCTGCAGCATGTTTTCAAAACTTTGACCCTAATATCTCAAAAGTGTTATTTTGTGACTAAAGTACTTTTTGCACCCAGGTCTCCAATTTAAAAAGCACCAATCTGCAGCAGATATGAGCCACATCCTCACAGAGAGCACAAGTTTACATGAGGTACTCCAGTTCTCATGAAATTCTGTACATTTTCCTTTCCCGCCAATATTTAGTGTACCTTTATCATTTTTCTGTAACACAATACAACTGATAATTATGGAGCTATTTACAAGTTTCAGTGATAAATCAACTCCGACTAACTGCACATAATCGAAGCAGGTCTCATATGTACTCCGTTGGTGTTGAATCAGTGGTGACTGGTGAATGAAAATGAGTGAAGCACAGAGCATCCCTTGAAACCAATGATTGGTCTTGACTTGTTTTCAATCACTGACACTGGGATTATGTAAACTTTGAAAACAGTCATGATTATCAGGTGTGGCAAGTTTTCCTCGTTAAGGTAACGCGAGACAGAAAAGGCATCGTTTTGATGCAAAATTGAATTTAAATCAACGTCATTCGTTTGCAGGTATTTGTTGCTAATTTTTGCTTTCCTTGTTGTATATAAACAATCATGTAGCTATGATTAGATGGTGCAGGATGTGATAAAAGCAAACAAGGATGTTAGCACAGCAGTTTACCTTTTTTGGAAAGTGAGTAAAACATTTTTTATTTAATTCTTGCAACAGTGCGTTTAGAAGGAAACTGTGTTTAATCCTTTTTCCGGTCAATAGGCATTTCTGTCACCATTAGCTCACCATTACAGTGACATAATTCAGAGACGAACCAAAGTCTTTGACGCCGTAAACTAACCTTTCACTTAAGTTTCCCTTAAGTAGGGTCAAAGTCAGAAAAAAGAATGTTTTTGATATTTTCGGACAGTGTCACTTACATATTCTATATTTGCTGGTTGCAGTGCTTCACTGAAGTTACATGATGCTTATTTTGAGGGAATATTCAAACCCAGAATTCCATGCTTTTATGGCCACAGTATTACATCAAATGGAAAAAATGTAGATCTTGCACATCATTTACAGGATTGCTGGAAACCTTGGGATCTAAAATAGAATTTTTTTTTTTTTAGTTTTTTTTAACATATACTTTATTGAACCCCGTGAGGTAATTTGTCCTCTGCATTTGACCCATCCTATAGTTTGGAGTAGTAGGCAGCCACAGAGCTGCGCCCGGGGACCAACTCCAGCTCTAAAGCCAGTTCCTTGGTCAGGGGTACTGGTAGGAGTGTTCCTTTGATGCTTGTTTTTCTGGGTGGGGGAAACCGGAGTACCTGGAGGAAACCCACACAAACATGGGGAGAACGTGCAAATTCCACACAGAGAGGCTCTGGCCGGCCATGTCATGAACCCCTAAAGACCTTACTGCAAGTCAGCAGTGCTAACCACTGTGCCACCAATGTAACATGTAAAATAGCCAGGACGTTCCACAGGTTTGAATACAGCAGCTGCACTTTACGCACCCATATATGGCTCCACAGGTTTTATGGGGTTAATGTAACTGCAGGTATGGTTAATAAACAGTTCATACAGAAAGTGTGTTAAATGATTTAAGTGAATTTTTTTCTTATATTATTATAATTTTTTCATTTAATGATGAAAAAAATTAACTGAGTGGTACTTATATAGCTGGAAAAAAAATCTACCAGTTTATGGGTTAACCACAAATGGCTTATTCTCATCATTGGAACACTTGTAAATCAAGGTAAATATCTGAAAATCAATCAAGACTTTTTAGCTCTCATCTTACCTTAAAGAGGAGAACTTACAACACCGGATAAAAAGCGAGAGTCGGGACTATCGGCGTTCACATAATGTCAATTTAAATAAATTATTGAAAACAGGTCAAGGCCAATCATTATTTTTGAGGGATGTTCTGTGCTTCATCAGTTTTCAGTTCACCAGCTGTCACTGTGTTGAATTAACCCTGGGGATCAATAGTGTGCACTCCAAGCAAAGATTTCACTCTGAGGCAAAAAGCAATCATGTATATGACACTACGTCAATGATGCACTGTGCTGGATGATGCAACGTAATTGGCTGCTTAGGACCCAGTGACTACTACATGGCCTCGTAATTCTAAAATACCTCATATACAGTGGATGAACAATAATATTGGGATGGGTGTGGGAGGCCCCCAAATCTAATTCTGTTTTAAGCTACTCAAATGCTAGGGCCATCGGTTAACCTATGAAACTCATCAACCACTGAGTCAGGTCTCTTGCTCAAACAGGAAGGTCAACCAAATATGAATGAGGCCATATTTCCAATCCTGCCTTATCTTTATTTGGCGTGCTATATGTCCAAACAGAGGGAGTGAGATGGAGTTTCACTGAGACCTGAAAAGTTTTCTGGGTCAGTGGTTCCAAAATTCAGTCCTACGCACCCCAGTGTGGTTTTTGTTACATCAATTACAATAGAAAACTCCAGGCACTCATAGAGTGCAAACCTCCGCCAAGTCAGCACAATCCAAATGTGCATGAGTGGGAGCAAAGTTGAGTTATCGCGTGTGATAGGATTTCAAGATGGCTGCTGTGGCAGCCATATTGTTTCACTGATCGCGATCAAAATCAATAGGGTCTATCCCTGATGTAATAGGAATCCACCCACAAAATTTCAGACAAATCCGTGCATTACTTTTTGAGTTATCGCGTGTGATAGGATTTCAAGTTGGCTGCCGTGGCGGCCATACTGTTTCAGTGATCGCAGTGAAAATCAATAGGGTCCATCCTTGATGTAATAGCAATCCACCCACAAAATTTCAGACAAATCCGTGCATTACTTTTTGAGTTATGTTGTTCACAAACAGACAAACAGACAGACAAACAAACAAACGGGCGAAAACACAACCTCCACCCCAACTTCGTTGGCAGAGGTAAAAATGTGGTCAGAACAAAAACCAGCATACACTGGGGTGCCCCAGGACTGAGTTTGGGAACCACTGTCCTTGGTATCTGCAAGTTGATACAATGAACCTCAAAGAGGGCAAAATCATTTTGGGGGGCGCCCTTTTAAAACAACAGCATCAAGCCTGTTGGACAATAGCACTCCATAGCACTCCTGTAATAAGGAAATACAGCTATGCTTTCCTTTGAGGTGAACTACCCCTTTCAACTCCCCTACAGTGTGAAAACCTGAGAATGTGAAGACATGACTCCAAGGAAAATGTCTGTACCTCTGTTAAGCCAGTGACTACCCCCCCACAACCACCCCTAAAACCTACCCCCAGGACTCTATAAGGCAATAGGGATATCCTCTTCAGAAGTGAAGCGAAGGAGCAATGAAAATCAGCATAAACAAGAAAAACACTGAGAGCGGTCTAGTAAAACCAACTGATTACAAAGGAGCAGATCGCCACTGGAAGATCGTAAATTGCCTGGCCATAATAATCCCATGCGACGAATTACACACAAAAACTCATTATGAGTAAGATCTTAAAATTGGATGACTTATTTTACATTGCTTCTCCATAACATACATTATCACATTAACACATATTTCACTGCGAACATATTAAAACCATCCAACTTATTTTATATTGTTTGTCAATTATATATATATATATATATATATATATGTATGTATGTATGTATGTATAAACTTTCAGCACTATGAAACTAGAAAGCAAAATGTCTGTGCTTTTTTTACATTGCTTCTCAAAGACAGGCCTGTATGCATTATCATAGCACTGTTTAAAAATAAATTTTATATATATATATATATATATATATATATATATATATATGACATGCAAGACAATCAGATCTGAATATTCTTTGCAAAGAGAATAAATAGTGGAGGCTAGCGTAACACTAGCCATGGGTGGAGACTAAACAGATGAATAACGTACAGTTGTTTTGCATTCATCTACACAAGCTCATTTATCCTGTTTGCACTTGCTTTGCCATTGAGCAACAACTCGAGCTTGCTAGCTGTGCTTTGTGCACTGTCCCTGGAGCAGCAGAACTACTGCAGTTCTGTATTACAGGCAGGCAATTTGTTCAAAACGCTCATGCTAATTTACTTTACTAGCCTTGAGCTAAGTCAGAACACCATTGGTCTTATCAAGGGAAAAATGCCTCTTAACACTGAAAAAAATGAAGCATGAAAAGACTTGGAGGTTACCTGTTTGAATTATATGACAAATAATTTATTGTTGAAGGAAACAAAAGTTTTGCAAAAGTGGATGGCACATTACGCTGGTAATACACAAGCAAAATGTTTTGCCAGCTAACTTTGTCTCAGTTATTAAAAATAGTATGGATAACATAGGGCTGCGTGGGTGGACTGCGGGCCCCCGCAACCATGGGCCCCCGCGGGCCACCCACCAAAAAAGTAAGCGGGTGTGGGGCGGTTGCGGGGGCAAGCATAAATTTACTGCGGTTGCGGGTGCGGGTGTGAGTACAAAAAAAAAATTTGCGGGTTAAGTGCAGGTTTAAAAAAAAATTTGCGGGCCCACGGCAAATTTACAACCCCTCGGGACGCGCGTTCATTATATCTCAAGCTCAAGTATGTCACATTCGCAACAATAAATGTCATTCTATTCAATAAGTGAGCACAACAAAATAACCACTATGAGAAGTACATTAGCCCATATTGTGTGTTTAACTATTTTGTTGTCTTACCCACACAAATTAGGAAGGCACTCAACAAAATATGGCTTCTTCTTCTAATAGCCAGTATGGCTTCTTTTCAGAGTAGATGACATAAATGAGTGCTAAATACTACTTACATGTATTGTCAATTGCAATGAGAATTGCAATTAGCCACCCCATTGCTGTCAGCTGTAACTCCTTTCCATTTGAAATCAATTATGTCAATAGGTGTGATCTGATATAGCGCAAAACTGTCGTAAATCGGGAGATGAGATGAAGGAAGGGGATTTTTTTGTCGACATCCGCACTTCCGGCAATAAGACCTGCTTCGCCAAGCTAATTCATGCATGACGAAATGTGATGAGCATTGCAGCTTCGCAGTCGAATACCATCGCGGATACACAGATATGAACATGAAAATACCGCAAAATTCAAATAAACGCTACAAGCAAGTCAAAGCCAGAGTTCACGTTTTGAAACGAAACGCTATAAATCGCCATTATACTAGCTAGCGTTCGACCGTGTGCGGATATGAGCGGAAGTTTACTCGTCGACATTTTTTCATTTGACGTTTGACCCGCGATTTTCTGCCGTCATATCCGCCTGGCGATGTGCCGTATTTTATATCAGATTCTCCCCTCTTGGTTGCATCTTGGTTGAATATCAGTTTTCTGTCTTGATCTTGATGTGACTATTTGTCAAATGTAGCCAAAAGAATATGAATTTACAATCTACCAATCATGAATGTTGATGCTTGATTTATTTGTTGAGATATCAGAGTACTTGATATATGTAAATACTATGTAAGTGATTAGGAGATAACTCCTATTTTTTGTATCAGAAAGAAGTATTGAAGTGCACTGCTTCCAATGTACATATCATTAGTTATTTATGAATAAACAATTAAAAGGAATCTTATTGTAAATTTCAAAAAACTCATATACAGGCAATCCTGGCAATCCATTAACTAGGTAATGCATATGCGCGGGTTTAAGTGGGTAAGATTTTGAAACTGTGGGTAACTGCGGGTACAACAGTCATGGTGCATTTGGGTGTGGGACGGGTGCGGGCTCAAATCTTGAGAAAATGTGGGTGCGGGTGTAGGTGCGGGCTGAAAGCCCGCGGGTGTGGGGCAGGGTGGGGGTAGAGAAGTTGGCCCGTGCAGCCCTATGGTGGATAACATAGACAATCCATGCTCAGAAACAGCCTTCACCAATATTTTGTATCAATCTCCTGGATTAATTAGCAAGTACTTGCCTGGAGCCAGGAGGTACAACTAATTAGAAGACTCAGGTGGCTGAGTTAATGGGTGGATGAAATAGATGGGACTTCAGGGCTTTCTGACCCCTGACTGCACTACTCAGTATAAAATAAAATTCATTTTAAACCTTAACAGCCATCATTCTCGTTTGAAATAATACAGTGTATCAAGTTATATTTTGCAGGGAAACCATGCAGATTTAACCCTGAAATCTGGTTCAATAATAATAAAATCCTAATTGGTCTTCTTTCCATCAACTCCGGTGGTGTTCCCAAAAAGAGATCATTCCCCTCAATTCTGACACAAAACCCTTCATTGAGAAAAGAAGGGCTAAAACTGGACTATGTGAAGGCCAAATGCAGTGTTGATTTTCCATGAAACAGTCTTGTTTACTGTACTACAGCAGAATCTAGTGTGTTCTCAGTTTCCGAGTGACACCTTAGAAGTGAGAAGACACGTTCGCAACACCCTGCCATATCACCTGTCACCTAGTTTCTACAGCACTTAGAGTGACTGACGAACAAGATAAAGGGGTGAGAAAAGTTTTTTTTTTTTAAATCCATCAGCACTACTGGCTCCAATGAACCAGCACTAGAGAACTGGAAAAGCACAGAGTCAGCCACAATTAAAGAAGTCATTTAAAATTTGAATTCAAAAGACTGTTTTATTGTATTCATTTGACTTGATTTAATCTGATCTGAAAAAGTCAACAGCAATTTACTGTATTATCTGCATGCTTCAGGTCTTCTGTTTTTTCTCATCAAACAGAGAATTTATTCAGGAACCCACTGGACCAAACTGCCCACATCTGTTCTGAAAAGCAGGTGTTTCCCATGTTTGGCAAGGAAAGTTGCTGTACTGTGAGCATCAGAAAGTGCATAACCGAAGTGCACAGTAGCAACCCAACACCTTACTAAGTCTCATAAATAACAAACGGCAAAAAAAATGTACTTCCAAGATACAGTCTGAATCATTTCAATTTAACTCTCGATGACAATGTTATATTGCAAAATACATGTTTATATTGCCTTTTGTGCAGTAATAGTCCAACTCAGGGATTCCCAAACTCGTTCCTTGGGACCCACTGCGTATGCAGGTTTCCGTTCCAACCACACTTACCATCCCAGAATTAACAAGCTGATAAATTTTTTATTAATTTCTTTTCAGGCCAGAGAGACATTTCACCCTCTTAAACTGCTTTGATAAAAATGGTTATGCATTCCATGATGTTAAAAAGTCCAAAGTTTATATTGTGCTTATTTTGTGACATTCCTCAAAAGGAAGCCAAGCCAAGGTGGCAATAAGTTTTAAATGATCAAAATCAAGACTACGGCGAATCAATAAGATGCTAATTATGCTTCTGAACTCAGGTGATCAAGTTTTTTCCATATGGTTTTCATTAAACCAATCACAAAAATAACACCAAACAGCTTTGACTCATCACAATTTGCATTGTCTTTGAAATCTTAATTACCTGATAAATGGTTAATTTTTGTGACCAAATGTCCGCAGTTTCAACAGTTAAAAGTCAATTGATTCTACAATTTCGATAGTCACAATTTTCCTTTCTTTTTATACAATACAGCAATTTATAATATCGCGCAATTTAAATATGATGCTCTCCAGCTCTTCAGCAATCATCCAAAAAGCTACTTCTGACATAAATGTGGCTTAAAAGGGTAAAGAGTCTATATGAGTATGGGCAACGCAGTTAAAAAAATTTGCAATTCATTCAATTTCTGAGATTGCAATTGTGGCTGGAACAGAAACCAGCAGACACAGTGGGTCCCCATGACCAAGTTTGGGAACCCCTGGTTCAGCTGATGAAGTTTTGTGAAGTGTCGAGTGCCATTGCAGAATTTAAACAGTTGCATGAGCTTGGGATCTGAGAACTCTTATATATTGCAGGCTTGACCTCCCCTGGCTCGACATAAATGGCTCGGAATAAATCTAGTCTAGATATCCACTCTCTCCACCAAACGCAGCCAATCTGCTGAGTGGCAGAGAGAAGGAAAAATAGAAAGAGACGGAGAATGAGGGTGGAGAGGTGCAGAGAGATAGGTGTAGAGAGAGGAAGAATCAGAGAAGGAATGAGAGTGGTGGTGGGGCAGTGAATGCGTGAGTGAGAGAAGTAGAGAACCAGAGAGAGAAAGAATCAGGCTTGAGAGAGAACTCAATGACAGGTCAAAGTTGTCCCTCAAGAACAGAAAAAAAGTGCTTCAAGGGTTTGGCTCAGATTCTCAGCGGGGTTCGAGAGTTTTACATTTTACCTAGAGATCCCTTGTAGAAAGACTCCTATTTTGTCTTCAGGTAAGAGCACTAAGGGTGGTTAAAACATTATAAAATGCCACATATGCATTACATTAAAAAAAAATAATAATCATACATGACAATATTCATTCAGCATTTCCAATGTCAAAACTTGATGAAATTCCATATTGTCTTCTAAGAAATGGAAGTTGTCTTTTTCCCTTTAAGTCATATTTACATTTGCATTGAAGGGTCTTGTATGCTCTTGTATGCTCAAAATCACAATTCTGTCCATGCGCATTTTGGAGGCAAAAAGCCCCTTTAACCCAGTTAGTGTTGCTGACCCCAGTTAACCTCCACCATTTACTCTGTGTCTCCTCTGTTTCTCCAGCTCACGGGACAAAAAAAGCCACTGGTCTTTTATCTTTTCTGTTCCCTTTGATGGCAAATTGCACTTACAAGGTTGTTGTATGTACCTGTGAAAAGATAAACTTTTCTGGGTCAGGGAAGATGGTGTACGGATGAATAGGCTGGAATTATCAGATCCATGTTCACTCGACTGCACCACAACCCCAAAAACACCTCCCTTCCACCCACACACACTCTCTAAAACAGAGGATCGGCCTTGCTCCATGAGGTCTAAGATTCAGGATAGGTTTTGATTTCAACACTCATTTAGTACAGCAGGTTCTGCTAATTAGCGGTTCACTGCAAATGTCAATCTGTCAATTAAGGTGGACTTCATTACGGTTGCCGCAAAAACCCATCTTATGGTAGATCTCCAGGAACACGGTTGGTTGCTACTGCTCTAAAGTCTGAATGAGTGTCAGAGAAGAATGCAGACGAAGGAATAGAGAGAGCTACATTACTACAGACTTTAGGGATGTTTGCGCTGTCACTGTTCAACACCCGCTAATTCCCCCCAAGACAATATCCTTTGCCATTGTACCCAGACACCGAAGAGCCCAATTTGGCAGCAGCTGACGGCAAAAATAAATCATTAAAAATGCTCAGCACCCTTTTGAGCAAAAGGAACAAACTGTAACAGAACACGCTGGACAGCAATCACAAATGGCTTGTGCCTCCAGAAAATTTTAGCATACAATTAAGCAAAAAAAAAAAAAAAAAAAATAGTATAGATATTAACTGTTTTACATCTCCTTTTTTCTGAAGCTGTGAACCATGAAAAACAAAAAGAAAATGATTGAAAGAGATGCATAGATCTTTTTGCTCGGAGGGAAGAAGCAAAGATCTGAAAATGTTGCTGTCCTAGGAGAATATCATGCAAACAATCCAACAACATCTGAGAAGAGCATCCAGGACATGAGTAATGGCAATTTAAATGGACAACTCTTTCTCCCTCTCTTACTGCTGCCCAGTCTCTCTTTACTGAAACTCATTTTTACATTTAAAAGTTACTTACGATATCAAGTTCAGTGCATATACGTCTAAAAAACTGAGAAAAGCTGAGAGTTTGAAAATGAAAATGGAAGGTGCAATGAAGGCTTCTCTAAATATTTTTGATGTTTTCTTAAAGGTGTATGTGGAGGCAAATCAGTACCACTAAAAATGTTATTTCTCCCACATGAATGCAGCAAATTTTTTGTTGCGAGATCAAATAATGTAGACTGCAATTTCCTCTCTAAACAACATCCACTCCTGAAATAAACCTGCAAATCTAAATCCAACCCCATTTTTTCTAGCCAGAGAATACTTGCTTTCAGGGTGGCAAACACCTTTGGATTACCAGACTAAGCTCTGCTTATTTTTGTTCCCCCCATGTTGCCAGTTTTAACTTTGACATGGCTTTTGGCTCTGAACTAGATGTTGGAATATTTCCTTTATATTAGTTTTATCTCAGTGACGTTAGACATAGACTAGCACGTTAGCAAGTTCTGGCATGCTTCTGAAAAGTTTTATTATATAGACAGGAATAAACAGAGAAATTTTACTGAATTTGTACAACCCCAATTCAGAAATAGTTGGGACAAAGAGTAAATTTTGAATAAAATCAAAACGCAATGACTTTCAAATCACAACAGCCAGTATTTTATTCACAAAAGAACAGAGATAACATAGCAAATGTTGAAACTGAGAAATTTTACAATTTTATCCACAAAATGAGCTTATTTCAAATTTGATGGCTGCTAAAGGTCTCAAAAAAAGTTGGGACAGGGGCCTGTTTACCATGGTGTAGCATCCCCTCTTCTTTTTAACACAGAGTGGAGGCGTCTGGGCATTGAGGAGACAAGTTTCTTGAGTTTAGCCATTGGAATTTGATCCCACTCTTGTTATATACAGGCTTCCAGCTGCTGGACAGTTTTGGGTCTCCTTTGACGGACTTTTTGTTTAATTATGCGCCAAATGTTCTCAATCGGTGAAAGATCAGGACTGCAGGCAGGCCAGTTCAGCACATGGACTCTTCAACTACAAAGCCATGCTGTTGTAATACCTGCAGTATGTGGTTTTGCATTGTCCTGCTGAAATACACAAGGCCTTCCCAGGAATAGATGTCGTCTGGAGGGGAGCATATGTTGCTCTAAAACCTTTATATACCTTTCAGCATTCATGGTGCTTTTTAAAACATGCAAGTGTCCCACACCATATGCACTAATGCATCCCCATAGTATCAGAGATGCTGGCTTTTGAACTGAACGCTGATAACAGGAGGGGTGGTCTTTCTCCTCTTTAGCCTGGAGGACACGACACCCATGATTTCCAACAAGAATGTCAAATTTGGACTCGTCTGACCACAGGACACTTTGCCACTTTGCTACAGTCCATTTTAAATGAGCCTTGGCCCACAGAACACGGTGGCACTTCTGGATCATGTTCAACAATGGCTTCCTTTTTGCATGATAGAGTTTTCGGTGGCATCTGTGGATGGCACGGCAGACTGTGTTTACAGACAGTGGTTTCTTGAAGTATTCCTGGGCCCATTTAGTAATGTCAATGACAGAATCATGCCGGTGAATGATGCAGTGGCGTCTGAGGGCCCGAAGATCACGGCATTCAGTAAAGCTTTTCGGCCTTGTCCCACACGCACAGAGATTTTTCCAGTTTCTCTGAATCTTTTGATGATGTTATGCACTGTTGATGGTGAGACTTTCAAAGCCTTTGCAATTTTACGTTGAAGAACATTGTTTTTAAAGTATTCCACAATTTTTTTTACGCAAGCCTTCACAGATTGGAGAACCTCTGGCCATCTTTACTTCTGAGAAACTCAGCCTCTCTAAGACATCCCTTTTATAGCCAATCATGTTACACACCTGATGCCAGTTAACTGAATAACTTGCTAGATGTTCTTCCAGCTAATTCTCTTAGATATTAATTGCTTTCTCAGCCCTTTTTTGCCTGTGTCCCAACTTTTTTGAGACCTGTTGCAGCCAGAAAATTTGTTATAAGCTCATTTTTTGGATAAAAATGTAAAATGTCTTTGTTTCAACATTTGAAATGTTATCTATGTTCTATTGTAAATAACATATTGGCTCATGTGATCTGAAAGTCATTGCATTTCGCTTTTATTCACAATTTACACTTCGTCCTAACTATTTCGGAATTGGGGTTGTATATTTTGAACACAAGGGAAGAGAGTTATGCTTTGAACACAGCAGTTGACTTGTGTGAGCACTGCCCTAAGAGTGTTCGACTCTAGGCCAGATCATTGCCTAAACTGGTAGCTTGCTATCTGAGTGAGCATTAACAGGGACACCAAAATGAACTTTCACACACCAGTAACACTATAAACATTCAGTTTCTTTTTTAAGCCCCACCAAAAATGCCATTATCAGCTCCCCACAAACTTTCTTTGATTTTGACCGAATTGCATGCTACCTGCTTAGTTGCACATCCCTTAGGGTAAGAACAGATAATGACAAAGCCTTGAGGTAGATTAACTGCTGATCATGTCCTCTAGGGTGTAGTTAGGATTTCTTGCCCCCCTGAAGGAACACTGCTCCAGGCCCCTCATCTGAATTCAATCTTATTGGGTCGTTTCTTGCTGAGAGCGCCCCACCTCAAAGAAGTGTCTCTGTAGAATTGACTCCAACTTTCACTGCATTAATGACAGCCGTGTACCTTACTAGGCATGAAACACCTTAGCAATGTCACCAACAAAGGAATATTTCTTCATTATAGTGGTACTTTCCCAATACTCCTTTGGATCATTTCCAAACACCAACTGGCTGGTATGCACTACAAACAGAGCAACTACAGCAGTGGTGACATACTATCTACATTGCTTTCAATCAGCTTGTCAGCAGTCCAGGCTAAATAGGTGCCAGCCAGAGTCAGGCTTGAGGGTTAATGCACCTCGCCTTTTTCTAAGAAAAGCTCAGAATAACAATAGATTAATGTCACTATGTATGTCAGAATATGGGCTTTTCCGACAAATACAGTGCATGTCTGCCACAACTTTCTTTGGATTTTGGGGTATTGATGGCGAAGGCGGAGCAGAGGTGTGTTAAAGAGAGAAAGAGAGGCAGAGACAGAGACTGAATACTTGTTCTTGTCATCATTCCAGAGGGGAGATAGGGGGTGAGTGTTAAAGAGACACTGCGAGAGATGAAGCAGAAATAAGAGTAGGAGAGAGGAATTAAGAAGACAACAAGCAAAGATTTAGTAGAGATAAAAGACTTGGGAAAAGACTGAGGGTGAAACTATCACACAGGACTTGAAATTCAGTGCAAACTCCAACAGTAAAACATCCAGCTGTATAAGCAGACTACACGTGCAAAACCGTCTTTTTTTTTAATCCTCCGTAGGTAAGAACTAAATCTGCTCAATGACGAAATGTAAGGCAATGGAATGCAATGGAAATAATATCCAGTGATGGTAGCATTTCACTCTACACAAATGTTGTCATCCTATTTTCAAGGGTTCAGAGCTTAGTCAACCAAGAAGTACTACCAGCATAGTAATGTTCAGGAATACAATCTCTGGCTGAGCAATGCCAAGAAAAGAGGGTTTGTCCCCTTCTCATTCCCTCCATTTTGGCATATTTGTTGCACTAAATGGTTTTAGATCTTCATACACATGGTAATATGAAATAAGAGTTCCATGAACAGATCTAGGCACCCATCACCAAACACTGGCGACTTTTTAAACAGCGCAAAGTAGTACAGCATAAGATGGATTAGTTTTATAAAATATATGTACCGTAAATTTTATAGTCGCTTTTAGTCCATTTTACATGCAACAGTAGCTAAATATGAAGATTACTATTATCGTAGCTTGCACAACTATTTCAATTTTTTTTTCGCTTCTTTGTAACCTCAAATCATTGACGAGTTTTATAACACAAGACAAACAAAGCCGCGTAATATACTGAGGAGAAGAAATGATATGTCTGGAGTTAAGTTGGAATTCATAATAGCTGCCTGGCGGCCATTTTGAATATACAAACGTGGAAAAAAAAAATCACACAGTGCAAAACTGCACTCTTGAGGAAACCTGAGTATCGAAAAATTTTTACGGGAATAGCAGTTGAACACTTAATAGTCAAAATTGAAGATGGAAGCATGGTGACCTTTACCTGGTTCACAAAAAGACGGTAGGAGGAGCCTGTATGGAGGAGCTGTTGAAGATTCACGAGGTAGTTTTGTTGGAATAGCAGGGCTCTCAACTTTCATGCATTCGGCGTGAGATTTAGAGCTTCACTCACGTTCCCGTGCTGTAGTCAGAAATTATTCAATCAATGCAATGCGTGTGTTTCACGATTGTTCAAATTGTGTCAATGAAATAAGACCATTTGAAATATTTTTATGCAATTCCAATTCCAATACTGGACTTATTTTTAACAGGCCACATATCTTTCAAATTTTCTGGTGCTGCAATGGCATTTTTAAGACCAACAGATCAGGAGAAAATGAACTTTGTTCGAGACCTGTGTCTCTCTCAGCAGCGGTCACGTAACATCTGGCAATACAGAAATACAGTATGGACTGCGGCAAACTACGAATTAAACTTTCAAACTGAAATAATGCTTGTGTTTATATGTTCAGTGATACTGTTATTGCCATCGATGTTTAATCGTTTTTAAAGGGAAAAAGAATATATTTCATCGGTATGATCTTGTACTGGATTGATATCAGATATTAAACAAGCGGGGAAAAGCGGCAAAATAAGCGTTGGCCATCCACGTTGAAAATGCCGAAACGTTGTGCAGCAATAGGTTGCAATAATAGGAACAAGCTATCCATCTTCTCTTTTCCGAAGAAAGTGCACAGGCAAGGAATAAATTAGCAACTGTCGTATTACATACCAGCTTCATTGGCTTGAAGTGATACTCCACCCAAAAACTATAATTTGTATATCAATTACTCACCATTAGATGTCTTGAACGGACGAAGTTGTTCTTCACCTGGCGCAACTTTATGGCCACTGGAGAGTTTTGAAAAATTATCCAAATTCCTTTTTTGCTGGAAGCAAATGGGGTCACCCAGTAGCAATGGGAAAACTCCACAAAACGTCTGTTGACAAACTTTCAAACCATCGTCTAGTATAATCCAAGTCTGCTTTGTCCACTCGTATCCTCAGAACTCCAGAAACGCGGTTATTTTTCGCTAAAAATAATAAAATACCAGTTATGCTTCAAAATAAGCTTTGAAATTGAGCGGAAGTCCGCCTCCCGGCTCGTGTTTATACCAGTATTCATCTGGCGGCAGCAGAGTCTCTGGGCAATGAACGAGCAAAAGGACTTCCGTTGAATAAATTTGAAAAACTGTGGTATTTTTATGATTTTTAGCAAATTACAGCGTTTCTAGAGTTCTGATTTTTTCAGACTTTGTCCCACTATGGTTTGAAAGTTTGTCATCCATAAAGGAATTGGATAATTTTTTCAAAATCCCCAGTGGCCATAAAAAGCCAGGTGCAAAAAACAACTTTGTCCGTTCAAGACATCTAATGGTGAGTAATTGATATACAAATTATGGTTTTTGGGTGGAGTATCACTTTAATCTAGCTGATGCAATCATGCCCTTCGACCTATAGCTAATGCCAATTACAGTGAAATACGTTATGTAATTTGAGTATTATTTAATTTAGCCTTTATTATACCGGGGAATTCCACTGCAATAAACAAAATGCAGATATGGCCAAACATTATCCTGTTCAAAACCTAACAACGTCTCCAAGAGTAAACGCAAGCAAGCCACAATCTTTTAAGCTCATGTCAAATAACATTCACAAATGCCATAGCTGGCCAGCTAACTCATATTCGTTATGCTGAGTACAGCCGTTAGTTGTGTTGTAAAATGCCTGATGTAGCAAAGTAAAAGGAAATATATACGCAACATGCAGATATAAGATAGATACTTGTATATCCCAACGTTTAAATGCTCGCCTGCTTAGCTACCACTTCTGACAACAAGATGCGACGGATAACCCGGTCAGCATTCATTCTGCAAATGGCGCCGCACGATTGGTGGTTCTCGCCAAAAGGTCACCCAATCAGCCAAGAGCAGAAAACATGAATTTTTATATAGCCAGTTCATTAGTCACATAAGGGCTAAACGCTGGCCTATAGAGGGATTATCGGTCTACGTCACTACATACATCACCCCGCTCTACTGCGCATGTCGACTGCAGAAAGAGAGCAGGAAGAGCCGCGACCATGTCTTGGTGTGCTGTTGGTTGCACAAACCGTTTCGATAAGAATAACAAAACGAGCAAGTTTTACAGACTTTGAGCATCAGTGCTGCAGCATGCCTACAGCATGACCCCAAGCTGAGAGAAAAAAGAACATTGGTATTAATTTCAAGCAATATAATACGTTAGACTCATTGGTTTGAATGGTGATAAAGCTAGATATGCCGGCAGGCACAGCTGTATTATTGCAGCAAATGAGTTGTGAAATGTTTACTACAATAACGACAGTGACTGAAGACGAGGTTACATAGCAATGGGAAGATAATATGAGATAAACTTTTATTGATCCCATAGTGGGGAAATTTCATCATTACAGCAGCACAAAAAGATAGTGATATGAGAGGGGAAAAAAACGAATGTGTACAACAAGTACAAAGGAAGCTAAAATTAATTTGTAACGTTATATTATTCTAAATTACATGCAGGTGCAGTTCGCGGTGCAGTTGTTTTTCTTGTTCACAATGACCCAGACTTTATACATCTTTCTTGTCATTTATCCACTCACCTGCACCTAAAGCGTATGGGTCATTAACACGTTGACTGCCAACTACTAGATAACTCGTAATGGCAGGTCAGGGCCAGCGCTAGACTTGAAAATTCGGGGGAAATTATCCATCTCTTTATTGACAACAATTAGTCCTGGCCAATTCTAGATGGTTTTCCTTTATAAACACGTTTTCCAATTTAAGAATAATCAAGTGGCAACTGAAGACACGGCTTTTCTCCCCCATGTGATCTAACCGCAAATAATGGGCTACATTCAGTAGAGAAAATAATTTAATTATAATTAGGTCTATGCACTGGCACTCAGCAACGTTAATTTTTTTTTCCAGCGAGAGCAGCATTTCAGAACTCATTTGCGAATGAAGGTAATTTCGGCAAGTACCTACCTACACCTGTTTTTGCAGCATGGTCACGCAACTTGCTGTAAAAAATAGACAGCCGTCAGACTGGAAAATGTAAACGGAGGAAACCACGTATACTTGTCACCAGAATTATTTTCATTTGCTGAAGAGTTCTGAAATGCCGCTCTCGCTGGAGAAAAAAAAATTACCGTTGCTGAGTGCCAGTGCATAGACCTAATTATTATTAAATTATTTTTCTGTACTGAATGTAGCCCATTATTTGCCATTAGATCGCATGGGGGAGAGAAGCCATGTCTTCAATAGCCACTTGATTATTCTTGAATTGGAAAACGTGTTAATATAGGAAAACCATCTAGAATTAGCCAGGACTAATTGTTGTCAATAAAGAGATGGATAATTGCCCCCGAATTTTCAGGTCTAGCGCTGGCCCTGACCCGCCATTACGAGTTATCTCGTAGTTGGCAGTCAAGGTGGTTAAGACATATCCCATTCACGAATGTTAATTTAGCAGCATAACTTGTTTTATCACTCGGCGATAAACTGTTGTAGTAGGCTACGCTGACAACATCGCTAGCTTGCCAACATCGCAACTGCAAGATAACCATGACAACCTGTCAAACAGTTTAAAGGGGCTGCTCTTTCTGCAGCCAAGTTGCGCACGCATCTGCCGTGTTGATAAACAAACAATCCCTCTATACGACTTAGGCCAGACTGATATCAGTCAGTGACCGTTGGGAGCGACCAGCACTTGATATGTATGGATTCCAGGCTAAAATCCACTGTAACGCATGTGAAAATGATAAACTACTATGCACAAGGACTTCAATTCCACCTGAGAATCTCTTACAAAAGCGCTGATTGAATAATTTCTGACTACAGCACAGGAATGTGAATATGTTATTTAAACTCAAGCCGAATGCATGAAAGTTGAGAGCCCTGGAACAGCAATAAAAAAATTCAATTAACACAACAACCTGGCAGTCATTTTGAAAAGGCAGATGATGTGAAAACCACATGTTGCACGATTACACCTTTGGGGATTCCGGATAAAACATGTAAGCATGATACATTGAGCAGTTTCATGGAAATAATGATAACAAACTTTATACTCAAAATTCAAGATGGAGGCCTGGTGGCCATTTTGAATTCAAAAATGAGACCAAAAACTTCATTGTGCACAACTATATGATAGGGAGAACCTGTTAGCAGATTTTTGAAGATCCACTCAGTTGTTTTCTCAGAATAGCGAAAACAACTTAATTCAGTAAAATTTTAGAAATTTCTATGCTACTCACATTTCAAGCCTAAGCAGACAAAAGAAAAATGTTAATAGGCCTGATGATGATAATAATAATAAGTAGAACTGCAAGCAATTATGAAAGGGGGACAAGCCTCCCCGCGCGACTTGGCTCCCAGGTCTCACGGAGCCCACGGAATGCAAATAGCTCTATTTCGTTACCAGGAGGTACATCACCAAGATTTGCTATCAAACGTGAGGTCAAACGAGGCTGCCCCCTCTCTCCATTCCTCTGTATTAGTGCCACTGAGATGTTTTCTATTTTTATTAAAAATTCAGAAATTGCTCCCTTAAATGTTATTCGGTTACCTGTTGTCATTAGCCAGCTTGCAGATGATATGACCATCTTTATGAAACACCTAACTGAGGTCCCAAAGATAATACAAATGATTGATACATTTTCCAATGCCTCGGGGCTGAAACTTAATCTGAACAAATGTGAGTTGATGCCAATTCATCAAAGTGATTTAACATAAGCATACAACATTCCTATAAAATCAGCTGTCAAATGCTTAGGAATACATAAAGCTAAAAACCCAACTGAAAGAGAAAATATGAATGTGTGGAGAGTAATGACTGAATGTGAAACTAAACTTAACTTCTGGTTATTGAGAGACATGAAGAACATTAGGCTGAATATGTTTGTTGTAACAATTCATGCCCACTTTGACCAAACATTACTAAACTTTACAGCTGGCCTTGGGAGTGACTCCACATCATGCTCACCAAATTTCGTGCGAATCCGATCAACTTTCACGTCACTTGATGTTTCTCTGTTTATAGCGCCCCCTATTGGCCAATTTGCGCCAAATTTGGCACAGAGCCTCTGGTTGACCTCTGAAACGAGTGAATTGAGTTTGATGTTGACAGCTTTGACTTTGATACAAATATGCAACAGAATGTTTTTTTTTAGCTAGCAGAAAAAAATGGTTTATTTATAAGTACCGCATTTATAAGAGTCGCAAAAATTCTTTTGATAACTTTTGATAAGGCAAGTGTGGAGATAGTATGTGCAAAGTTTTGTGCAGATTTCGTGCTATTCAGGGAATCTGTGGATATGAGGTTTTTGAATGTGCGACATATGATGCGGGAGTTATAGCCCAAAACGCGTTGCCCTTGGTTATAGCGCCCCCTGCTGGCAGACATATGTAATTTTTTGCATCTGAGGTACGTGCAGGAGTCTGGACCAACCCTCTAAATTGCAGCACCCTCCCTTGCACGGTTTAGCCTGCAGCACCCCTTTTATCTACGGAAAAATAAAAATAATAAAAATAATAACTATAATAATAAAAATCCGAACAAAAACAATAGGGTTCCCAGCACCGCTGGTCCTGGGAAACGCGTATGCTTGCATACGCGTTCCCCAAGCCCCGTGGGCTTGGCCCCCAATAATAATATAACATAATGGTATACACGTTGGTGCAGTCTTTGGACAAAGTAATCTACAAGTTGTTGTTGATAACACAAGCATGTCAATATTTGAGGGAAGAAAGCGAGTGAGCAATCAGGCCCACCACTGGGAGCACCCTGGCCGTTTCTCAAAGCGTAGGCTACAGCCTTCATAGGCTGCATTTTTAGGCTGCTACGTCAACACAATAGAGATATATAATAATACCAGAGAGAATGAGGAAGTACCTTTGCTTCAGCCAGTTAGCATGTTAGCTTCCTACTTCCGCATTTCCCACTGGCGGCAATTTTGTGGCCAAAGACGCGGCAGCTCCATAGACACCAAATGAATAGTGTGCATTTTTTTCTTGCCAAATAAAGCGAAAACAAAAGCAAATGTATTCCGTAATCCTTCATTATTTTACTCTTTGTCTGACGCAACTGTTCGATGTTTTCAAGAGGGCCTGTAAAATAAGAACTGATACTTAGAGCTTGACAACAGCTTGTGCATGAATTTGGTTGTCCAGCTGTTGCTTTGACTGTAGCAGCTCAACGAAAAGAGTGAAAGTGCGTGCGCGTTCCGGATTAACAGCGTTGCTCGTCATTTCCCCTCGAAAACATTCGCCAATCCGCACAGACGACACACTTTCTTGGCAATTTGTGCTGTCTAATCAGATTGGCAATCTTATAAAATGGTGCCAGAAATAAGCACCCATGGAACGCCATTTTTATAGATGGCAACGGTCAATTCCGTACTTCTTGGGCTGAAGTAGCTAGCGTAGCATCTCCCATTGAAAGCAATAGGGGTGGTACTTCCTCACTCTCTCTAGTTCTATTATATTACCTCCATGGTCAACACAGGCTGTTCAATTGTGAAGGCGCTTTCAAATACAGAGGCGAAATGCAGCCGTCATCTTGCCTGATATCAGACGGAATTGTCAGCTCGTTTACACTCCGGTTCCATGTTGACAATTCTGTCTGATATCGGGTTAGATGAAGGCTACTTGATCTGCTTCAAAATTTTATCTGAAATTGCTAGCAAAATAAGGAAATAAACACAATGTATCCAATGCTCTTTTATTCTTCATTGCACTGTCAAAATATGACTTAAAGCTGCAGTAGGCACTGTATCTTTCATAAAAACAACTTTTTTCATATTTTCTGAAAATGTCACTCAGCACTGACTGTGGTACATGGGACAGGTAAGCTACAAAAAAAAAAAAAAAAAAAAAAACTCAGGCTTCTCACAGTGCTCCTAATGGTATTTGCAAGAATCCACCATGCCCAAGCAAAATCAACCATTCAGAGCCAGGATGAGTTTCTAACGCAATGTCAATCACTTCTCGTGCACACGCTGTTCAGGCCAGCTCCTCTGCATATGCTCTCTCCCCTGGTCCAAAATGTATTCCAAAAGATCTATTCTTCAAAGTGTTTTAAAGGACTCAAAGACCAGCACATACCCTAGCAAGACCAGCTGCAACTATGCAGAGAAATGTACTGAATTTCCGCTGATTACCATACTCTTTCAACCCTCATCAGCCACCTCGATTCCAGCAAAACGATACCGGCAGCTGGAAGGAGAGATGGCAGGAGGATTCTGGAAAGGCTTAGAGCATAAGCACTGTATTCACTCATTGAGTTAAAGTCGAAGTCATATTACCCTGACAATATCAGATGATAGATTTTGACAGGCAGCTCTATTCAAGCACAGGGGCCTGGAGGTGTTGTTGGGGGCGCTCATTCTCCAGAGATGTGAAACTGAAAGATCTCTCCCTCTCTCACTCTGTTTTTCCTTTCATCTCCTTTCTTCCCTGTCTCAGTTCAATCCAATTCAGCGTGAAGTCTCGGTATGACAAAACTTTACATCTCAGTTAGGAACGAAAGACAGATACACTGTGGTGCCCATAAAAAATACATCACAGGTAAAGAGGCAATGAGGAGAAGAAACAAATGTGATTCTCCATTCATTGAGGAGTCGATCATCGCCCTCCTCTGCTCTACAGGCATTCCATTTATCAAGGCTGAAGCTACTCTGTCAAGCTACAGAAGGCAGAATAAAGAGAACAACAGAAAGGGACAGAAAGCAAGCAGAAGAACAAGGATGGGATAGAGAGACAGAGATATAACTGATGTTGAAGTTTTGTCTGGTGTATAATGTATCATTATGGCATTGTGTGTTTTGGCAATAGGAAATATTATATTTTGTCATAAATTAGTTAGAGGGAGGGAGGGAGCGAGAGTGAGAGAGCGTCCTCTGATACAGGGAGTTCCCGATAACGTAGGTTAATGAACAGGGCCACTCCCAATGCACCTTCCTATTCGTCCTTACGCCTATATATACCTCCTACATTCTCACAATCCCCGCTCGTCTCATTTCTACGTCCCTCCCACCCTTCCCCTCTCCAAGAAGGAAGCAAGAAACAGCCACCAACTATCCGCAGTTCCACCCAACACTCTCCTCCACTTTGGGAGTGGTCCAGAATTCATTAACCCTTTAATTTAAACAGTAAAAAGCAGCAAATCAAAAACATTACAGAAACAGCATGGCAACATTACAAAAAATAGTGGCGGGGCGCCCCGGTGGCTCATCGGTCTAAGCGCACGTACCATAAAGGCTGTGTCCTTCCCGCAGCGACCTGGGTTCAATTCCAGCTCAGGCCATTTGCTGCATGTCTTCCCCGATTCTTCTCCCTAACTTTCCTGTCTCTCTACACTGTATAACTGTCAAATAAAGGAAAAAAAAATTTATTTTAAAAATAGTGACAAAGCCACTGTGCCCGCTTGGCCAAACGTGACCAAAATGGAACGCCCCCTATTGGCCAAAGTATCGGTCCAATTGGGCTCAAAATCGAACTTGGTGTGGACCTTCTGACGCTATATACACATATGAAATATGACAAGGATCGGTAAAAAACTGAAGACGCTAGAGCACAGACAAGCCAAAAGTTTACGCATGCAGGCACGGATGCACAACAGAACACCAGTAAAGACCCCGAGCACAGCATAAGCCCATTGGGCCTTTTGGCCAAGCAGGCAAAAAATTCGAGCATCTTAGCTCGTAGAATAACGGAGCTAGAGCTGTTTGAAGTTTTGCAGAAAAAGCCCCCTAGTGTCCAAAACGAGAATCGCAGCAGGCCCAAAATCAAAACGGGGCTAGATCTTGGGCCCATATACATGCTTATAAAATAAGAAAAGGATCCGTTGAAAACTGAAGGCACTATTGCAGTGAAACAAAATCTGTGCATTTTACGACCTTTGACCTACATAACCTTTAAATTTAGGTCAAATCAAAAACCCATTACATATATGATGAACCCTTGGCAGAACAACCTACAATAAAAATTTGAGCATCTTAGCTCGTAGAATAAGGGAGCTAGAGCTGTTTGAATTTTGCAGAAAAAGCCGCCTGGTGGCCAAACCAACAATCACAGCATACCCAAAATCGAACTCGGGCTAGATCTTGGGCCCATATACATGCATATAAAATAGGAAAAGGATCCGTTGAGAACTGAGGGCGCTATGGTGCTGAAACAAAATCGGCACATTTTATGACCTTTGTCCTATATAACTTTTAAAATTAGGTTTGATGAAAAACCCATTACATGTATGATGAACCCTTGGCAGAACAACCTACAGTAAAAATTTGAGCATCTTAGCTTGTAGAATAAGGAAGCTGTTTGAAGTTTTGCAGAAAAAGCCGCCTGGTGGCCAAACCAAGAATTGCAGCATGCCCTAAATCGAACTCGGGCTAGATCTTGGGCCCATATACATGCATATAAAATATGAAAAGGATCCGTGGAAAACTGAAAGCTGTATTGCGCTGAAACAACAATTGTGGACGCACGCATGCACGCACGCACGCACGCACAACAGACCACCACTAATGACCCTAAGCACAGCGTAAGCCCGATTGGGCCTGTCGGCCAAGCGGGCTAAAAATATATAGGATCAAACTTCAGGAAAAAAAAATGGACTTCTCATACAACTACTCAAAAAAGGACATACATAAATAAATAAGTAGATTCAAGGTTGAACAGAAAGAAAGAGCAATTTTTACACTTCATAACCTGTAACCCCCTCCCATCCATCTCATACCAGATGTACAGTAAGGCCATCCAAACCATGTGCACAAATAGCTCCCCCTACACGCCAAACTGCCTCAAACCCCATCACATCATTTCTGAGCTCGGCATGAGCATACGCTACGCTGAGGTGTACTTCAACAAACCCCAGAAAACCGACAAAGGGTCCGTTGGCCCACTCCCCCGAATCCTGTTTCATCTGGTCACCCAAACCGCCAGCTTGGCCTCGCCAAACAAGAAATTCACCGAGCAGTACTTGTATCTGTTTGCAGAACTGTACCCTGGCCCAAACACAAACAAAAGGTGAGTAAAAATAGCCCCCATACTCCCACACAGGACCCTCAGTAAAGCAAACAAACGGCTCAATCTATTGCAAAAAATAAAAATGAGAGAGAGAGAGAGAGAGAGAGAGAGAGAGAAAGAGAGAGAAATTCAGAGTTCACAGCAGGGGCACAATTCATCAAAAGGAAGCATAAATATGATGCAATGACACTGGATAGGGGAATGTGGATTCATATTGAATATGTACACTGGTTTCAACGAAACCAAGAGTCCCTGTTCTTCTTCTTTCTTTTGAGTAGCTGAAAAAGCCCATCAGTTCTAAAACACAGATCCTTAAAAGCTAATCCTTAAAAAGACGCCCCACAGACAAATACCCAGACAAACAAACACACATAAAGACACGCATAAGCGCATGCCACACTCGCGCGCACACACACACACGCATGCATATGAAAAACACCCAATAATAATAATAAAAGTTATTATTATTGAATTTTCTCCTAAGAAAGGAGTCGGAAATATTCAGGTTGCACTCAAACTCTGCAGAGCAGAGTCAAACCCAAATTAGTTGTCCTGGCCTAAGATGTTAAGAAACCTTTTCTGAATTTAGCCAAGCAGAACCAAGGGAAAGTAAGAAAAAGTCATTTTAGCCTATTGCTTTTAAAAACTCGTCTTTCTTCAGCAGAACGGAACCATAGAACCATTATCCGCGCACTCTGCCCATGATAACGAGGCATACTTGAGCGGGCAGAAAGAAAGGAATCTAAAAAGCACTGCAGGGACTTTACGCCCGTAGTGATATCTATGAGAAAGAATTCCGTTTTCTAACCGGTCAATTAGCCATTCAACCAGATTTATACGGGGCAGTCTGGAAGTCCTTGAACAGTCACTGTGTATAATGATGGAGGTAATTCCACGAGAATCAGCCAGTAAATTAAAGTCAACAGTTTACACTTTAACTAGTCGTCCTATCAAATTGTTTAATTTTAATTTGCTGGCGAATAGAGCCAAATGCAAGCAAACTGCATTACTGTTCAAGCACTTACAGTTCACTTTACTCCATATAACATTGAATGTCTCATTGTAAATCAGGTGCGAAGCACATTTCAAATTTTTGAATGACCGAATGGTCGACACCACTTCTCTCAGCTGAAGTATTTTGCTCTTGGCTGAGCAAAGCACCTGTGATTTAGATCTGTTACATTTGAGCCATTTAGCAGCTGATTAACAGCAAGGGAAACTGGAAGGGAATAAATTACACAATCTATTCATACAGCTGGACATATACAAAAGCTATTCAGGTTAAGTATCTCATTCAAGAGTACAAAGCACAGTTTTCTAACCATTCTGCTATGCTGCTACTGGATGACATAACTCCAGCCATACGGACACGGTGTGTATTTCAAAGCAGGCCACTACAATTCACTCTGATAATAAACACACACCAACGCCAGCCGTACTCTCGACAGTAGCATCCACCTGATGGCTTCCGTCACAGAAACAAAGCAGGCTGCCAGAAAGTAGAAGAAAAAAACCTGCCAGCTTAGAGAATATTAACCCGTGGATTTAAGAGACCCCCTTCAAATGAAAAGACTTGGAGTTGAGTGACCCCAATCTGTCCTTCCTACCCACAGTTTATCTGGCACCCAGCTGTCCCCTTCCTCCCAAACAGTCACCCCAGACCCAACCCCCCCCACTCCACCACCGACCTGGGCCACTTGCTCTCTGAGGTCTTAATTACCGTCCATTCATTCTATAAAGAAAACAGACAGTTCTTTAGCCTTATTGACTCCAGTCATTAGCCCAGGAAGCTGCCCAGGTCAACTTTTAACCCTGAAGTAGTTAATCCTCTCCACCATCCCCCCCCCGCCTCCCATCCCTGTTCCTCAGCCGACAGCCAGAGCGAACCCAGTGGAACTGTAGCCCTCAGCCGGGGTCTGCAGCTCAGCATCCCAAGAGCCCATTCACATTCCTGCATCACCGGGATTGCGATGGGAAGGGTTAGCAGGACCCATGCATACCCCACACTAACACATAAAGACACACACTCACATGGGCACACATTCACAAATAATGTACAGTATATCTGCAACGTAAACGCCGTCACCCAGTCTGTAATCCTCACACACACACACACACACACACACACACACACATCTCTCTCCTGCGCTCTTATGAGCTCTGAGGTGGCAGAGGCGTGAATCTCCCAGGAAAAATGTGTTTCTTCGACATTTATCCCCCACCTCTGCCCTCCTCTCCTCCACCACCCCACCCCCACCCAGCAAAGAGTAAAAAATTACAAACAAAAAAACTGCAAAAATGAGGGAGGGAGTTCAAAGTTCACTCAAGGGGATGGTTTTGGTGTTGTGATTCATTGGGTTACACAAAGAAGCAAAGTCTGCCATCCGCAGGGATAATCACTTAAAGAAATTGACTGAAATACTGTTGCAACAGAAGAACAGAAGAGTGCGGTTTAATCTGCATCAGAAGCCCAGTGTGGGATTAATGAACAGGCTTCACACTTTCTTTTGCAAATTGCCCCCATATACACCCCCCAAGAGCATGACAGGAACCTCTACACTTGCTGGGAAATGGAAACTCGCCAGGGTTGGAGGATGGGGGTGGGGTGGGGGGCGCTGGGGTGAGAGCGCAGGGAAGGACAAAGACTCAGAGGGTTGCAGTACACCAGTGACAATCAAATCTCACGGCAGAAGGAAGAGAGCGGTACACGGCCAATCACATCGCAACGTACGCAGGAAGTCGCAGCTCTGAATGCTGGGATTTTGCCACAGTATATTAATGTGCGAGCTACAGAGGAGTTGATGATGGACCTGCTCGTTTGTCGCTTAATGAGACACCTGTGTGTGGGTGTGTGGGTGTGTTTCGTAAGAATCCAGGAAGCTTGAGTTAGAGTTTGCTCCCCACACTAACTTTCAGACCACCTCCGGGTCCAGTAACTATCCATGCAGAGAGAAGAATTTAACTTCTCATTTCACAACTCCTTTGGTCAGACCTTCAGCCCTAATTCACTACATTTATTTCTGCATAGGAGTGCACTCAACACATCTCATTTATTGACTTAATTCAGAAGTCAAGGCCATTAAAGAAGATCATATTAAAGGTAACCAGCTGGAATGAGATGTCACAGACAGTTTCCACTTAATTGCTACTCTGTATTCATATTTGCCTCAAGGGATGACGTGAGCCACGATGCTATGCATGAGAGCCGGCATACTGATATATAAGCAGTTTCATTTTTTAAGGGGGAATTCTCTACACTGACCATGTCTCACTGATAAAAGAGATATTGAATTTGCACTTTAACCTCACAAGCTAAATATTGGATACATGAAATGATAAACATTTTTCCAATTAAGTTACTTCTTTTTCAAAGAATTCCCAGCAGGAATTTGCGACATTTCAGTCAAGATATTCACACTACCCGTTTCATGTAAATCTCAAGCCAAGCGAATTCTGCACTCAGTGACAATAAAGTACCTAACATAACATAACATAACATAACATAACATAACATGAATGGCGAGAACAGGCCGTTCAGCCCAACTAGGCTCGCCAGTTTCTTTGTACCATCGTGAATATATCACTTCAGATACTCAATGACTCAATGGTATCTAGCTTTAAGTCAAGTCTGCTCTTGAAAACTCCCAAGGTCTCTGCCTCAACAATATGGTCAGGCAAGCTGTTCCACACTGAAATTACTCTTTGGGTGAAGAAATATTTCCGAATATCAGTGCTAAATTTACCTTTAGTCAGCTTCCATTTGTGACCCCGAGTTCTGCTAACAACACTTGGTTGAAGGAATCCTACATAATTCACTTTGTTAATCCCTTTAACATATTTAAAGACCTCAATCAAATCACCCCTTAGTCTCCTTTTCCTAAGACTAAAGAGATTAAGGATCTTCAGCCTTTTCTCATAGCTTTCATCTTTAATACCGGAATTAGCTTCGTGGCTCTTCTCTGAACTTTCTCTAAAGCCTCTATGTCTTTCTTAAAGTATGGTCCCCAGAACTGTACACAATACTCTAGATGTGGTCTGACGAATGTGTTGTACAAAAAGAAGCATCACCTCCTTGGATTTGAACTCAATACTTTTGGCAATGTATCCCAGCATCCGATTGGCTTTTTTAACAGCTACGGCACAATGGCTAGAGCCTGTGAGGGTTTGGTCAACAATCACTCCCAGATCTTTCTCTTGTGGAGCACATTCCAGTTTAAAACCTCCCATGAAGTAATCCCGTCTAATGTTTTTATTACCTACATGTACTACTTTACATTTCGCTACATTAAATTTCATTTGCCACATTTCTGCCCAATTCTGAATTCTATCCAAATCATCCTGAATCACTTTAGTGGACTCTAAACTATTTGCCAAGCCCCCAATTTAGTATCATCTGCAAATTTCACTAATCTGCTCTCAATATTCCTATCAAGGTCATTAATGTAGATGAGGAACAGCAGGGGTCCCAACACCGATCCCTGGGGGACGCCACTCCCCACCCTACCTAGCTCAGATGATATACCACTGACCACCACTCTTTGTGTTCTGTCCTGCAACCAGTTATGAATCCACTTCAGAATACCACCTGTAACTCCAATGGAGCTCATTTTAAAAATTAGTCTCTTATGCGGTACTGTGTCAAATGCTTTCTGAAAATCCAAATATATGATGTCATAAGCCCTGCTCTGGTCATAAGTCTTGGTGGCCTCTTCAAAAAATTCCAGAAGGTTTGTCAGGCATGACCTTCCTTTACTTTAAAAAACCATGTTGGCTATCCCTCAAGATATTGTTACGTTCAAGAAATAAGTCCAGCTCATCTTTTATGATAGATTCCAATATTTTGCACGCAATGCAAGTTAAACTGACTGGCCTGTAATTACCTGGCTCAGTACGGTCCCCTTTTTTATATATTGGTATTATATTGCCCTGTTTCCAATCATTTGGTATTTCTCCAGTTTCTAAAGACCATCTAAAGATGGCAGATAGCGGCTTATAGATGATCTCACTAACTTCCCTGAGCACTCTAGGATATAAGCCATCAGGACCCGCCGCCTTATCTGCCTTTAGTTGATGCAACTTGTCTAATCTGACGTTATCCCTAACCTCAATTTCCGCTAAATAATCTTGAGCATTGGACAAGCCCTCCGGCGAATAAAGACCCACTCTAAGGTAAAATTCTCAACAAAGTAACCGTTTAAGGTGTCCGCAATATCCTTATTATCATATAGCAGCGATCCATTTTTACTCTTTATGCACTTAACCTGCTCTTTGACTTTCCTTTTTCTGCTACAGTACTGAAAGAAAGCGCTTAGGGTTAGTTTTTGCCCCCTGCAATTTGTCTTTCATACAGTCTTCTAGCATTCCTCAGCTCTTTTTTGACCACAGCCCGCATTTTACAGAATTCGGCCTTAGTAATCTCATTGTTATCCTCTATGTACATCTTATAAAGATTCCTCTTTTCCCTCAAACTCCTACGAATAGCTGCTGTCATCCACTGAGGATTCTGCTTTTTCAGCTTACTTTTGGACACCTTTGGAATGAATTTACATTGTGAATCAAGTAAAACCCCTTAAATCTTTCCCACATCTCATTTTCAGACTCACAGTCCAGGAGTGTCTCCCATTTTGTTTCACTTAGATATGAGCGCATCCTGTCAAAGTTTGCTCGCCTAAAATTAAAAATTTTTGTTTTTGGAGACATCTTTTTAACTTCCCATGAAACCTCAAAATTAATAGTAGAGTGATCACTTGTCCCAAGTGGCTCCAGTACCTCAACATTGCTAATTCTATCTGGGTCATTACAGAGCAGCAAATCTAAAATTGCCTTCTCTCTTGTAGGTTTATTAACATACTGCACCAAAAATTATCATTTATGACATCTAGAAATTCTTCCTCCCCCCCCTACCCTGTCCTTTCACAATTTCCCAATCAATACCAGGATAATTTAAGTCTCCCATAATAATAGTCCCTCCTCCTCTACAAGCTTGCGTAATCCTCTTAAGGAGCATTTCATTGACTGTACTGTCCAAAGCTGGTGGTCGATAGCATACACCTATGTTTAAACCAGTCTCGTGTTTGCCAGTGAGCCTGACCCAGATATCTTCACAAGGCACGGAATATTGAATTTCAGGAATTTCCTGCACATTTATGTTTTCTTTCACATAGAGTGCTACACCCCCTCCTCGCCTATTACATCTATCCTTCCTAAAGAGCTTATAACCTTCTACATTATATTCATCTCCATCCTCTTCACTAAGCCATGTCTCTGTAATCCCAACTATGTCATAGCCTTCACTAATCATAACGGCCTCAAGTTCTTGAAATTTATTTTTATGCTTCTTGCATTTAGATAAAAACATTTCAGGTTATCATGAACAGCTCTTCCCCTTCGATTTCCCATCGCCTGCTGCTCAAAGCCTCTCACCATGCTTTTTTTTAAAAATATATCATCAATAGTGCATGTAACGCCGTCAGCTTCCATCAGGGCAGTCTGCATTTCCCTCTGTGTAACACTCTCTAACCTCCCTGCCCCCCAAGTCCCTAGTTTAAATAACTCTCTGCTACCCTCAACATACGCTGACCCAGTGCAAAAGTACCCCTCCGGTTCAGGTGTAGCCCATCCGGCTTGAACAGGTCACCCCTGTCCCAGAAGTAGTTCCAGTGCCCCATAAACCTATACCCCTCTTTCCTACACCAGGTTCGTAGCCACGTGTTAAACCTCCAGATAAAATTCTGCTTCCCTCTGCTTGCACGTGGTACCGTAGAATCCCGGAGAACACTACCGTGGAGGATCTGCTCCTAAGCTTTTCAGCTAATTCAACAAATTTACTTTGCAGAACCTCAAACCTACCCTTACCTATGTCATTAGTCCCAACATGGACCATGACAACTGGATCCCTCCCGCTCTGGCCAGGAGCTTGTCCGACGCAGCTCAGGAGGTCTCCTACCTGGGCACCAGGCAGGCAACACACCGTCTGAGACTCCTTGTCGCTGAACAGACTAAACTGTCTATTCCTCTAAGTATTGAGTCCCCCACTATCAATAACTCTCTTTTTTCTGAGGGGTAGAGGCCAACAGGGTGCCCTGCTGCTCATCAGTCCCCTCACTCTCAGGGTCAGGGGCCAATTCGAGTTCCTGCAAGGGCCGGAATCGGTTGGACACCTCAACCACTGGAGGAGCTGTCGCTGTACGGTGTGCACGCCCTTTCCTGCGCTGACGTCCTACCGTCACCCAACTTTCTCTCCCTGCCTGCTCTGGGGTCCCCACACCACCCTGCTTTGGCGTACAGACCATTTCTCTAAACGACATACTACTTAGTTCCTCTAGGAACTCTACTGATTGCAAACTATGTCGTGCCGCCAACTGGCCCTGAAGAACAAGGATCTTGCTCTCCAGATGCTCAATTAGCTGGCACCGGTGACAGACAAACCCACCCTGGAAATCTCTTTCCAAAAGTGCGATCATCCTGCAACCGTCACATAGTTTTGGCCACATTTTGAACCCCCTACCTAATGACCTCGCTCACCCTAGATAACAAAGAAAATTACTAATGCCGAGACAGAAGCTCAGGAACCACAATTTATTAATTAATTAACCTGAGAAGCCCTAAGCAGCAGTCACAATAGAAACCGTGGGGAAACTATGTGAATGGATAATAAGCCTCTTTTAACAGGGGCTTAGTTTTAGTGAACAGAAATGAAATACCAAATTGAGAAACTCTATCGATAATAAGCACTCCTAATAAGCCTGGAGTACCTCCTGAAGTACAGTACAGTGTGTCCATTTAATGTTCAGTAATTCCTACACTATTCGCTGTCCGCGGATGTACGGCTCCTAAAATTAAAGCACAAACTGCTTTGACAGAATTTACATCCATATGGACGCAATCCTGTTGAAATTACAGCTCTTTAAAATTGCATCAATTTTCAAACAGTTAAGAAATCAAATGTATGTACTACTTCCCAGCAAGACACAGGAGGATCTTTGGAACGATCACTCGATCACTTCAGCTCTCCCTCCAAAAATTCCCAGTGGTGCTGACACACCCTTTACCAGGAGAGGAGAGCCATGTATCATAAACTGACCCCGCCGGACATGTACATTTCCAATCGCTGAGAACAGCGAATCTTCTCTCCCGCCGTCGCCCCTCACCAGATAACCACTACTCTTCTGAACCCAAAAGATATATCACCTGTCAAATGTAAACTGGGGCGGCTTTCAAATATCCGTGAACTCTCAGTTTGTGGTAAGAAACCCCCCCCCAAACAAAAAAAAAACTGCTGTTTTATAAAGCGAGGACATCATACTTTCATATACAGCTGTCTCAACTCGCTCCAAACAAAACTGGCACACATCCACAACACTGCATAAAACCAGGCTGGCCAATCCTGTCTCTTAAAATCAACCTCTGTGTTGCGCAGATTTCACTCCATCTTCAACAAATCATGCCCTGCTTGACTGCAAGACACTTCACTGTATGGAATATGATGAATGGCATTATTGCACAGCAATACCGTGGTGCATGAACTAAGAATTTCAAATAGCACATTCAACACTAAAATATGAACATTAATATAAAGTCCTCATGAATCAGTATTGAATCATATAGTTGTTGACAATTGACGATGGAGGAGCTATCCTGTATGTTAAGTTGTGTTAATTAAGCTAATGTAACTCAATGTTTATGACTTCTTGTTACATTACTTAAGTCCAACTAATTAAAGAATAAAAAGACAGCTAATGCATTTGTTATTAGATGTCTAATTGCAAGTGTGCACCCCATGCTTTGCTAATGTAAATATAATCTTTAATAATTAAGACATTAAATAATAATCAAAATTGAAAAATAATAAAAGAAAATAAATAAATGAAAAAATTAATAACACATGAAACTTTTCATGCTTAATTTAACTATTCATACCTTATCAACTCCTGTCAAAAACCACATTAGTTAATAACAGTTGACGAAACCTTAGTGAAAAGTATTGCCAAAAAACACACCCAAAGTGAGTATACACAGCAAGCCTTCAGGGCAGTTGACTGATACACCTCATAAAAAGAGGGATGCTTATTGCATGGAAGACAACAGCCCATTAAACCCCTTTATTTGAGCTCCATACTCTTTCCATTGGTTATAGTGCAGTAATTTCTACATAGCGAAACCAAAATGTCTAAAATGCTCTGTTTAATAAAAACTGAAAAAAATGCTCTTTAGTGCGATATAAATTGTTTTATTACAGATTTGTTAAGTGTAAACCAAATAAAGAAAAAATAAAAGAGTGGAATTTGTCCCAAACATTATGCACCACATGCAGCATGTAGTATAATGGTCAGAGGAACTGTGGTCATGAGTCAGGGGTTGCCAGTTCAGTTCCCAGCAGGGGTACCAAGGCTGTACCTCTGAAACATCTATGGTAAACTATACGTTTGAGGAATGTCTAGCTGTAACCTCCGAGTCATTATAAAATTGAAACGGCAAAGTTCCTCCATAGATAACAGTGTTTGATAGGTGCACATTTAAAGGAAATCTGCTTTTCCCACACTTGATTTCTGCCTGCAAAGTCATGTGCAAAAATGGGTCTCTAATGAACACTTGGCACAAAGGTTTCACATGGCTCTTAGAACTCAGTGGTCAGACCACAGCTGGGTTCCTGAGAGCTACAGTCACTTTCCTCACATCACAGGACACTGTGGGCTCCCACACTCACAGGGGGCTGAATGATCCCCTGGAGGTATGAATGAGGGCAGACAACTTTGTCCAGCAAGCAAGTCTAGACCTGGTGTTCCCACACACAAGCGAATTCCTGTATGGCACTGTGGCTGGGTCTGTGGTGCAATGGCTTCACACATGCAGACAGGCATGCACACACACATGCACGCACGCACACACACACATACACACACTTCTCTCAGATTATGAGGATAACTGCACCAACAGAGCTGGGCTTGCAGGTAGCTGTGATCAGAGACATGCAGAAATTTAGACTGCAAAAAGCTGATACTCCTGATTCTGCACCCCCCCGACACCCCACACCCCCCCACCAGCCCCTTCTCCACAGCGGTCCTGCATACTGCACAGATCGCCCTGCACTCATCACTATTCCTGTGATTAACAAAAGCTTAAGTCGATAAGAGTGATGCCTATTCGTGCGACTGACAACCACCCACGCCAATAAGAGTAATTTTATAATGCAATAAATAGACCATGAAATTTCAAGTGATGAATCTCCACCTTCCCTCCCAACGGCGCATTCAAAAAAGAAAAAAAGGAATGAAAAAGGCTGCATACACTGATGCCAAGCATTGAACAGGGTAACACAATAATCCTTCCGTCCCCAAAATGCTGTCATCCCTGTAGAAATCCACTGTGCTCACTTTGCAAAATACTGCTTCGAGACCCCGACAGAGTACAATCAGTTTATACCAGTGAGAAGCTGAACACAGTGGGGCAAGTCCTAATGTATATATCCTTCCAGTCAGTTAAAAACATAATTCTTGGACACAAGAGGGGCTATAACCGTGTCAGGCCACGCGTGTGCTTATGCCGCATCAAACTAATAAGCCATGAGATCAAGAAAAGAGCGAGACCGCCAAAATCACACAGTACAGAGCTCCAAATCACTGGAAACCCAGCGAAACGCAAAAACACCATTGCACACACCAGTAGTAGACATAAGGGCTAATATGCAGTTATATTCAAACAAGCGTCAGCAACAGGAGTGCATGTGTTGGCTATTCTAGTTACACATGCCAGAGGAGAGGACTGATAGGTTTACACAACGCAAACTTCCCGAATCAGCTGAAGACACAGATAGTGCCAGATTACGCCCAGCTCTATGCTGTCTTTGTGCACAGAAATTCCCACTGTTCAAACAAGGGATTCAGCCCACTATTTGCTCTCTCACTGCAGGTTAATTGAGCCCTTAAAGGGCTAAATACATCCTGCAGCACAGGCTATAAGTCAAAAAAAAGTCAGAGAATCCTTGAATGACCTCTTGCTGTAGAACTATTCACCTAATGACCTGGGTACAAACCCAGTCCAACACATACGTGCACTCGGTCCATCAAACATCATGAATAAAAATTATGTCAATGTTTGCAAATCTAAAGAAAGATTAGGTCAAAACCTAGTATATGGCTGGACCATTTACAGTCTTTGTGCAAAATTGTTGGCAATGAGCAACTGCCAATAAGGAAAGAAACTCAGCCGCCCAACAAGACCATGGGCATCTGCGTATCTATTTGTAACCAATGTTACAGCTCCATCAACAAACGTAATAATTAACACTAGCTATGTCACCATCTAATTTATTTGCATACACAATAAAATATTCAGTGAAAAGTCAACCTTACAGACCACTCTGAACTCAAATACAGACAAAATGCACAGCATGTACATATATTAACACTGTTCCAAATAATGAAGCACAGTTACTGTATGTTTAACACTTACAGGGTTTCTGTAACAGCTTCCTGAGCACGTTTGAACATTAACAGTATCATAGATGGAATATATACTGAAGAACTTTAGTTCTGCTTATATGACAGTGTGATTTCTGACCCAACAATGGTGGACTTCGGCACTATGATAATAATGGAATAATTGATCTTGTTTGACTAACACTTGTCATTGAATGTGCTATTAAATCAATTAATTTTGTTCTTTGATTATCGTTAGGTCAGAAATCACGCCGTAAATAATATACAGAACTAAAGTCCTTCAGTATAGAGAATGTTTGGCCCATGCAGTGTCAGGATCAAAAAACAAAAACAAAAAAAAAAAAAAAACAATGCCCCTTGGAAGCAAATACTTGTTGGCTTGCTCCTCAGGGATTTATATTAAGGTAGACTAAAAAATATTGTGACGAATCCTTTGTGTAAAATGCACAGTAAAAATATTATCTGATTGATTGACTGATGGCCTTAAAGTGTTAAAGCAGCCATTCATTTCCTCCAGCCCAACAGACAGTACCACTCAGGGGAACAAACATCCTCTTTTATGCTAAAGTAACTCAGTCTGTGTGTTTAAGGAAAGGCCTTGTCTTTCAACGGTAAAGCAATAAAAGCAGTTTATCCCCTGGGTTTAGGGTTCCGACAGGAGAAGGCAAATTGCTCCTCTCCGCTCGAGACTTGAGCATCTTTCCCTTGACAGATTTACGGATGCTACTCCTGCTCAGGCAGCCTTTGTGTTCTCTCTCTCCATCTTTGTGTTCTCCCTATCTCTCATTTCTAAGGCATCTGAAAGTAAAAATGATCCAGCATATTGGTGGTGTCTGCACTGTGATGAGCCTTTCACTCCATTTTTGCGAGATGCAAGTGAAGTGGCACTCTCAAGGTGTGTGCGTAAGTATGCTAGCAAATGCTTGAAAGTGGGTATGTGAACACTTGAGTGAGCTAGTGTCTGAGTGAATGAATGAGCAGGAGAGTGAGTGAATGAGTGAGCTAATGTTTGAGCAAATGAATGAGCAGGCGAGTGAGTGAGTGAGTGAGCTAGTGTCTGAGCAAATGAATGAGTGGGTGAGCGAGTGAATGAGTGAGCTAGTGTTTGACCAAATTAATGAGAAGGTGAGTGAGTGAGATAATGTCTGAGCTAATGAATGAGCAGGAGAGTGAGTGAATGAGTGAGCAAGTAAGTGAGAGAGCTAGTGTCTGAGCAAATGAATGAGCACGTGAGTTAGTGAATGAGCGAGTGAGGCAGAAAATTGGGAAGAACTCTGCAACACAAAAGACTAGCTAAATATAGCCAAAGCCATAAAAACAGCTTCAGCGGAATATCAAGCCTTTAAAAACAGAACATCAGTCCCTATCCCCACCTCCCATGCCCCATCCCTTTACCAAACCACACCACCCTCAAACAAGCAAGATGCTTTGACAAAGTAAGACAGGATATGATTCGCAATACAAATGTGGCACCATCTAAAAAGAAAGGGAACATTATTGGCCAACATCAGCACAGGCACAGCAAAGTTACCAGCACAGAGCAACTTCCCACACAGACGTTCCTTGGCGATAACAAGAGTACAAGCATTCTTCTCACTATTGTTGTTCTAGTCCTTTGACAGGGAGAAAAGCCAGCTTTCCCAGGCTATATACAAAAAGAGAGCGGAAGGATTGCTCGGTATTTCGGATTTTATTTGTCCTCCTTATTTCAGAGAATTGGTGGAGAATGAGCGCCACAATTCAAAAACCTTTATTTTGCTTGTCCTTATATATGTAGAGTACTTGGACAGAACTTCACCACAGAAATAAAGGTTCAGTAGAGGTGGATGCATTTCTGTTCTTTAAGACCAAATGTTCCTCATGGACATAAAAGGCAAGTAAAATAGCATTAAAAAGTTAAAATTATCTATGTATGGCTGAGCTGGGATACAACTGTCCATTATCTAACACCTGCTCTGGTAAGTTTGAATCTGTGGGGTGGGTAGCGAGTGGGGGAACTAGAGCCAGCATAAAGCAGGTGAGGAGAGGCTAATCCATCATGAGGAATATGCAGTCATACCTGTGGGAAATATAATCTGCATTCAGACTGGTTTGAAAGTCTTGGGACTATGGGGAGGAACTAGTAGAAACCAACAAATCCAGAAATAAGTAAAAAAAAAAAAAAAAAAAAAAAAAAAAAACCGGGCGTTACCCCTCAGCCCCTGGATTATTTTGAATGAAAATAAATTGAGGAAGGCCTTTGCAAGTTCTCCTACAGAATACAAATACAAGATGGCAGCTGTGTCAGCCATACTGAACATCCAAGTTGCATCAAATACGATAGGCTTCTGTAAGTACAAAAGACCAAGTAACAAAGCAAAAATGGCATAGATTGACGAGGGCATTTTCAAGTTATCGTGCGGAATACAATATTCAAGATGGCGGCTGGGGGGGGCCATACTGAACATCCAAGCACCGTGAAAATCAATAGGCTTCCGTAGGTACACAACAGCAAGCAACACAGCAAAAATGGCTTTGATTGACAGAGGCGTTTTTGAGGTATCGTGCGGAATGGAAATTCAAGATGGTGGCTGTGGCAGCCATATTTGATCTCGGATCGCGGCCGAAATCGATAGGCTTGTTTAGTAAAGGCATCCCAATGTCCTCATCAAAAATCGTGATGATGGGTGATGGCGTTTTTCAGTTATCGCACGAAATAGAAATTCAAGATGGCGGCTGTGGCAGCCATATTTGATTTCGGATCGCGCCCGAAATCAAAATGCATGTGTAGTAATTGTACCCCGATGTCCTCACCAAAAATCGTGATGATTAGAGATGGCGTTTTTCAGTTATCGCATGTAATCGAATGTGGACGGACAGACGGACGGACAGACGCCGTGCGTGATGACAATACCCCTCTGCTGGGGCTGAGGGGTAAAAAAGTAACAATACCCCTGTCATTGTCACTGAATTCATAGTCACACTGCTGTATATTTCCAATTCCACTGAGGCTCTTGATTTAACAATACTTATTTATGATTATTTTAATACATTTGCAGTGCTGTGCGACATTTTTTTTTGAGTGCTCTCTCCCATTTCCCATAATGCACAGCAGTGGCAGCCAGAATCTGTATCTTGTTACCTGGTTAGCCAGATGATGGATATTTAAGCCCTCTTCTCAGTGTTGCAAGTTGCTGGATTGGAATGTGCTTTTGTCTGCATGCAACTTGTACTTTAATGACAGCAGTTCCTGAATATCATTCTCGTAACTTGGTCAAGTTTGAACAAGCTTCCAATCCTAATCAGGGTCCTAGATTGGGACCGCCTTCAAGTTGACCCGACTCCGACTCAGTTTTTCAGTCCAGTTTATAAAAACAAGCTTAAAAAACTAAGCAGGGTCCAGGGTTGGGACCGCATTCTTTTTAACTTCCACAAGTGTTTTCCTCCGTCCAGTTTGTTAGGAACAAGCTCCCAATCCTTCTACGGTCAACAGGACTGGAACTGAGCTCCGCTCAAACTACTCCGTCCTCCTGTGGGACAGATGCGTCGTTGATACACCAGCTGGCTGTAACCCTGGAAGCTACTGGCCGGTGACTAACATCTCAAGCTTTGTCCATAGCAACTGTACTGAACTACGCTATCATTATTTAGGGTTCCGTGCCCAACTCTTCCTCTGGGGTTCCGTCACCTTTATTACCATATAAACCTGTCAATAAATCTGTTGGATTTTACACTACCTCCGCACTTATTGGAAAATTTGATTTTTGTGTCCCAGCGTGAAAACTTTAATTTTCAAACTCCAATATTTCAATCATTTATCATTCATTTCCCCTCAGCTGTTGCATCGTTACAGGTTCACCTTAGGTCTGCAATGATCACAAGCCATTTTTGTCTACAAGCAATAGGAAGGGCGACACAATGGCTTGAATATAGCCTCGAATTTAACAATGCAGTTTTTTGGTGAATTTGAAGATTTACCGCTCAAGGGGTACTGTGGTTACAAACTAGATATTTTTTCTTACCTAAATATAAACTACTCAAAAGAGGTTAAGGATCAAAGGAAATTGTTTGATCATTTTTTATGTCTTTTCAAACTATATAGGGTTAGAATATTCCTCTTTGGGTTGTGATTTTGACAATAGACATCAAGTTATTATGGGACATGCTATCATTGTACTCATCTTTAAAAACTTTTTTAGGTAACCCAGATGTCCTTTTCATGGAACTGAAGCCCAGACTTCGCCAGATTAAACTGTCAAACTGCCTTGAAACACCCATAGTGACACCTCAGGCACCATTTGCACGTTTTGCATGAGCGTCATTTCATGCATGCCAATTTTAGAAATGAAAGTGCTAAGCATTTTCCAGTCATCATCCCTTGAAATTTGAATATAGTTCGATGATAGCTCGCAGCATCAAAGACAGGGGTAGGGCCATTGGTTGGCTACAAGATGGACAAACTCAGAGAGCTGTGGCTCAGGATCTAAATGTAAGCCAAAGCATTATCAGGAGACTCTGGCAGAGGTTCAAGACTAATAATGCTGTTCAGAATCGCCCCCATTCTGGAAGACCCTGATCAACAGCAGCACAAGATGACCACTTCCTGATGATAACAGCTCTCTTTGTGACCACACTACATCTTCCGGATCAGCTCAGAGCTTCCAGAGGCTCCAAGTGTCCAGCCAGACCATTAGGAGACCAAGGTTTGCGATACTGGTGTCCTGCAGTTCGACCACCGCTACATAGAAGGGCGTGCCGAGATTGGTGCAGACATCATATTGGGTGGAACCGCGGTCAGTGGGCAGAAACAATATTCACAGATGAGTCATGCTTCTTGCTCAAGTTCTGTGATGGCCTCAGTGGCGTTTTTAAGGGTAAAAACTTGGTGGGGCAAGAATGTATTTCAGGTCTTGGGGGGGGCACAGTAAACGAGAGGTTCTTCTATACAACAATTTGTGATAAATTAGTTTGTCTGCTGCCGTTTT